>CM060909.1:1054549390-1055170825 GCA_030737875.1 Allium sativum | reverse complement strand
CTACTGATCCCATCTCTAACGAGTCATTCTCATTGGATATTACTAATCCAATATCTGATGAATTCTTCCGTATGGTTCTAACGTGTCTTGTTCTCGATCTTTGTAAACCAAAGCTCTGATACCAACTGAAACAACCCAAACTTCCCCGTGAAGGAAAGACCGGAGTGAGTCGAGAACAAGCCACAACAGAACGCAGACGGAAGAACATTTCCTTGTTAATTACAACAACTTCATCAGAATACAAGGATATACAGAGTATAAACAAATAAAATACATTCGATAAATATCAGAGATTACAATACATTACATAGCAGTGGAAAATAATAAAAAATACAACTGAAGAAGATACACGGATACAAAGCTTTCCGGATATCGTTCCAGGTGTAAACCAGGTTCCTGTGAATATAAATCTGCAAAACCCAAAACTACTAGCTGCCCGTGTCGAAAATATGGGCACCTGGAGTTTATTGTTTTCGACACGGGCTACTAGTAGCTTTGGGTTTTGCAGATTTATATTCACAGGAACCTGGTTTACAGCTGGAACGATATCCGAAAAGCTTTGTATCCGTGTATCTTCTTAAGTTGTATTTTGTATTATTTTCCGCTGCTATGTAATGTATTGTAATCTCTTATATTTATCGAATGTATTTTATTTGTTTATACTCTGTATATCCTTGTATTCTGATGAAGTTGTTGTAATTAACAATGAAATGTTCTTCCGTCTGCGTTCTGTTGTGGCTTGTTCTCGACTCAATCCGGTCTTTCCTTCACGGGGAAGTTTGGGTCGTTTCACGCGGTTTTGATTGTATATTATGTATGTGGAGCGTGAGATACGAGCGTTCTGCTAGATTGCTATTTATTTGTATTTAGACACTATTATAATATCAGAAGATATATTTGGATTTATAAATGTTTTGGGTCATCGTAAGGTAAAAACCATCCATGTTTATGTGTGGATCGGTCTTACGATTATCTTTTCTTTCAAAACATTTTTGAAAAGTTAAACAAGTGTATTGGATTCTCATAAGGGAAAAACTCGTTCCCTTTTTACGGCGTTGTCTTATGAGATATCCTTTATCAAATCAAGTTGTTTTAAAACCGTTTACTCATACCAGTCCCATGACTGACTCAGAGTTTATTTTTCTATGTTTTCCCAGAAGCTCTTGGGTGCCAAATTTGTACGGGCAGTCCAATAGTTCAGGATTTTACAGATTTATCTGGAGGGGCATGGAGTAGGAGACTTCAATGTTGGCTATTTAGAGTTTATTTCCACTGTATTTTATACGTAATGTACTATGATGAAGTGTGTAAGTGGTAGTTCAGTTTGTATTTCAAAGTGATATTTATATATTATATTTTATTCCTCTGCGATTGTGAGACTCTGTGTTATTGTACAATTCAATCTTCGATCTATTTTCTTCTATTCTAATTTCTATCTTTATATTTCTCATCCTATAACTTCTTTTATTATTGATTCATATTTTCATGCAATTTGGGTTGGATGTGAGTTGTATTCAGTCAGCTCAAACAGTATGGATTTGCGAGTCGTTACATTTGGTATCAGAGTTGAAGGTTGAGTAGTAATCTTGGCTCTATGGCATAACTCGATAAAGATGGGGTTAGCAATACCCTAGATTGAGTTATAATGTGTATATATATGAGCACGCACTTGTTAATTGATATAAAAACTGTTTTATATTGTGATGATTGGTCTGTTGAGCAGTTTATGAATTCTGGTCGATACAGAAAGGAACAGCTGTATCGATAGGGGTTTCTAAACTCCTGAGCAGAACAATTCGACACAGTATTGTTTTAAGGTGGGTAAATGAAATAATTTTGCCCAAAATTATATTTTTGTTATAAAAGAATAATTTTATGAAATTATTATTTTGTAAGGATGTGTCGATTGTTGTAATTATAATCAAACAGGATTATAAACATTGAAATGGTTATAAACATTTTGAGTATAACAAAATGTTTTGAAAAAAATTCAAATGTTTTGAATGTAACCGAGATATGCAATTTCAGATTGGTTTGGAAGAAAACGGGAAAATTTTGAATTTTAGAATTTGAAAATTTAACTGGGATTAAGAAATAGAAACCTAACCGAAAATTCGTTGAGTTAAATAATTTTCTGAGTATTGATCTGATGTTGATTTCGGTCTTTGGGGTTGATGCGTAGAAGATTATTTTCCTATCGAGTTACGGTCAGGGACTGATGGATTTGTTTATATTGTATGGTTGATTGCTGTAAAACGTTTGATAGGTAAACTGTGTATTTTGGATGCTTTGTTTGTTGTGATTGTTAGGGGATGACCCATATATATGTGTAAGTCTATATATATATATATATATAACAATAATCAACTCGTTACTCTTCAATTTCGAGGACGAAATCCTTTTTAAGGGGGTAAGAATGTAACATCTCGGTTTTTAACTAAGTTTGTAACACAATTTATTTATAATTATTTTAATAATTTATTTAAATTAAATAAATTTAAATTAATAAATTAAGGAAGGAAAAAATTCCAAGAGTATATATTAATTTTGATTATTTGATCAATATGTATATATGCATGCAAATAAGTAAATAATGTCTGGTTAAATTGTTTTATATTTTTATATATGTATAAGAATAGATAATATTGAATTTTTGAATATTAATGTAAGAAAAGTAGAATAATAAAATCCTATATGCATATTTTCACTTGTTATATATGTAAATATATACATATAAGTGTTATGCTAACATTTTGTTTTACTAATTTTTTTAATATAACTAACGAGAACATTATAGATAAAATTTGATTACTTCACATGAAAGAAATCATGAGAGGATATGGCTTTGATACCAAGATTAGACATTAAATTCACTAGATTGGCATCTAAAATCTTATGCATTAATAGGATAGATTATAAGTATATATTATATACACCATTGTATATGTTGTACAATGTGACGGCCTGGGATTTCGCTCGATCCGAATCAGTCCTTAAACCGATCTAGACCATTCGAAACCCCTGATCGTTTGAGAACAGGACAAAATAGAACACAGACGGAAGAACATTTCATTGTTATTACAACAATTCCATCAGATACAAGAATATACAGAGTATAAATGAATATTATACATTCGAATAAATATTAGAGTTTACAATAAATTACATAGCAGCGGAAAAATATACAAAACACAACTGAAAGTGATACACGGATACAGAGCTTTTCGAGCATCGTTCCAGCTGTAAATAAGGACCCTGTGAATATGAATCTGCAAAACCAAAACTACTAGCTGCCCGTGTGGAAAATAGGGGCACCCAGAGTTTAGGTTAAAACAATAAACTCCAGGTCAGTCATGTGACTAGTGTGAGAACTAAAACAGTTATTTAAAACTTTACTTTAAAAGAGAGTAGTTCAAGGGACCACGCCGTATAACACGGAACGGGTTTCCTCCCAAGAATACCAGTGCATAGAATAAACAACGCAATGCTTTTTCAAAAAATGAAGCTATTATAAGACCCAGGTCCCATCACACAATGCAACGCAAGCCGGAGGATAGGGTTTTACCTTATAACAGCCAAACATGCTTGATACATTTAAAACAAATCATTTGATACTATAATAAGTGTATAGTGTCAAAACAATTTCAATCATAAATATAAATCATAGACGGCATAAGTGCCCCATACAACTATGTCGCCATACTGGTTCTACAATTAAAACCGCAATACACGTATTGGAAATTGGATTTCCGTCATGAGTCGAGGCAAGGGGCAAGCTCCTCTCCACTTCGAGACACTCTAGCAAATGCCTCGGGACTACACACTCTGGGCAACCCCGGATTCGGCTGGGCCGGTCCTCACTTACATTAGAGGATTAGTTATGCCTGAACACACGTTTCCCGGTCCTTACAGACCTATAATCGAGGCGCCTCGCATCCAACAACCACATAGGTGAAAAGTATATAAATGTCAGGGCTGGTAAGTCACTGACACCAACAAAGCAAGAAAGAAACGTCGTGCTCACCCAGCGGTCCGTATCCCGTTTTTAACTCATACCAAGATGTGAGGCTCGCGAATTCACGTTATACACAAAGCTGCCACGTAGGCCGTGCTTTGATCATCAACCACAAGACTTTGCTTTTCAACAGAAGCCTTGATCATTGCATCTCAGCGTGCCACACAGACAATTCATGCCATGCGATTGATATCTATCGATATATAACCTCTAAGCTCGTACGTCTCAGAGAAAGGCGTTAAGCAAGAGATTAAATTCTCCGCTGCCAAACAGATATATATTTAACAGAAATCAATCAACACAGAATAAAATACAATGTCAGCCACACAATCCATTTACAAGTTCGTTCTGGGTCTGAACGAAACCGGAGGCACTTTCCTCGCATATCCATCCATCTCCAAGTACGTCCAGACGACCACCAACTATTTCTATCCACTTGGGTGTACATAAACAAACCGTCCAGTTTGTAAATGAATATTTTATTTTATTCACTTCCATGTTAAAAATTATATTTTTTAACGATAAAACATTTTGTTCAACATATGAATTTCTATTCAGTTCATTTATTCAATAAAATGATATTTTTATTTTTCTAACATATTTTAGAATATTTCGGCGGCATAACGGCACGATACTAGAAACGGGATGAGGCCTAGCCTTATCCCCGGTCTAGTGAAGGCCCACGCCATTCACACATCAATCAAATCAATTTCATTTCACCAAACAATTCAATTCAAACCAAATATTCTAACTAACTACTCAACCAAACAATTTAACAAACAAGCCATCCATGGTCTGTGGATGACGGGTGTCGGGTGCTACTAAACACCGTCTACATCCTAGTATATATATATAGCTAGAAAAAGAAATTGAAGAGTGAGAAGTTCTCACCGATAGCTATCCAATCATTTTGACTCTTCTTTGATAGAAATCTTCATCGTTATCGCATTTTTGTCATCTTCGTTGTTGTAGCCACTACATATGTAAAGAATTGGGATCCAAATTGAATCTAAGCACCGCTTATCACCCACAGACAGATGGCCAAACTGAGTGGGTGAATAGAATTCTAGAAGATTTACTATGGGCTTGCGTTATCGATTTTGGAGGCTCATGGGATGATCACTTACATTTAGCCGAATTCTCTTATAACAATAGCTATCAAGCAAGTTTGGGAATGTCTCCATTTGAAGCATTATACGGTAGACCGTGCAGATCTCCCGCATGTTGGGTAGAACCTGGCAACAGACTTGTGTTAGGGCCCGATATGATTCAAGAAGCATCGGATAAAGTGGATTTCATTAAGAAGCGATTGAAAACCGCACAAAGCCGACAGAAAAGTTATGCTGATGCGAGAAGAAGAGATTTATCGTTTGCCGTCGGCGATTATGTTTATTTAAGAGTTTCTCCAATGCAGGGAGTAATAAGATTTGGCAAGACTGGGAAGTTGGCACCGAGATTTATTGGTCCCTTTCTTATACTTGAACGGATTGGAACTCTTGCATATAGAATTTCATTACTTGATTGGTTGCCTGGTGTACATAATGTGTTCCACGTGTCTCAACTCAGAAAACATGTTCATGATCCAGATCTTGTTGTGGAAGAAGCAGCGCAACAGGACATAGACATAACTCCAGAATTAGCGCTCAGAAGAGAGCCATTAAAGATAGTTGGCAAAGAAACTAGAGAGCTAAGGAGCAAAAGGATTCATTTAGTCAAAGTGCAGTGGAGTAGTGATCCTAGAGACTGTACTTGGGAGACTGAGGAAAGCATTAAACAAGCCTACCCCAAATGCAGAGTGGACATCTCTGACTAACTCCGGTGCAAGGTACCTTTACAATACTTTGCATTTACATTTTATTTCCTACTTAGCTGTTATTTCCTTTTCGAGGACGAAAAGTTTTAAGTGGGGGAGATTGTAATAACCCGGAAAATGTGAACCAATTTAAAATTTTTAAAATTGGTTATTACCAAAGAATATGAATAGTTGAAATAACATATTTCAATAAAATAAAGAATTGGGTATAGTATTGCAGTTTGAAATTTTGAATGCAAACTGTCTGACTGTACCGGGTGGAAAATATAACGGATTTTAGCGAAACTGAAAATATTTAAAACTGTTTATGAATACCTTTCTAACGAATCTGAAAAATCGAAGTTTCATAGCGGGAATCAAAAGTTATGGCCAAATGAATTTTCAGAAAGGTCGCTATATAGTATATATAGCCCTTGAAAATTAATATATTTTGCATACGACCTCGGAATTCGACGAAACCACTTTTTTTGGGTCCGGGATGTCAAATTATTACTAAGTTTCAAATTTCATAATTTTTGAAGCTAGTATGTGAGCGGGGCAAAAGAAAATGTGATTGATCAAATTCTGTTAAAATGGGTCGACCTAAAAATGGCCATTTTTTAAACGAGCTCAAAATTCGATGAAACTGGTTTTGTTAGGACCGTATCGTCAAACCAAAGCTAGATTTATTTTTCTGGAATTTTTCGATTCAGTTTGTGGCCCTGGCAAATTGAAATGTACGTTCAAATTAAATATTGAATGTTTTATACTTTAATTTGAAAAATAACTGACTGTAACAGTCGAATTGGCAAACGAAACATATCCCATTTTGTCCGGAATGGGGGTATTTAGCTAGGGGCGACGGTCGTTGGGTTTGATTTCGAGCCCGTTTGTGAAAACATTATTTAAAATTTCCTATAAAACCATTGGCCAATCACATTTTTCTTTTATTATTTTATTTTCAGAAAATATTTAAAAAACCCTAGCCGCCAGGCGTTCTCGACGGTTCATCGAGCACGAAACTTCCCACCGCTTTTGCCGCCGCCACAGCCCGTTTCGCCGCCTCCGCCAGTTGAAGATTCCGATCGCCTTCGCCTCCTCTTTAAATCCGACCAAGCCTCGCCTCAAACCATCGACTGTACGCGTCAAATTTCGAGAGGGAAGTCGACCCCTTTAGAGCGCCGCCGCGACTCGTAGGAGCCACCGAGTTCATCGCCACCACCGTCGATCGGAAGGTGGTTCGTAGCCCTTCGACGCCGTGTAGTCTGATCGGAGCAACTAGGTACGGTTTGACTTCAAAATCAAAACCTAGTTTTGAAGCTTTGCAAACCCTTATGATTTAAATTTCTGAAATGAAAATAACACTTTTAAGCGTTGCAAAACTTTGAAAAATAATATCTTTTTCGTTCTTTAACGAATTCGATGAAACAGGAGACACCGTGACCGCAAGGAGGCTCTCTACATTCTAGAAGAAGCCGCGGATTTTTCTTATCTTCCTACGATTTTTAGCACTGCAGAAACCAATGTGAGGAATCTAAACTAATTGTGTGAATGAAATCGCGTTGTATAAATTATATAAGCGAAGTGTAAATTATATACGCATTGTATACCTCATGTACACGTGTTGTATAAGTTATATTAGCGATGTATAAATTATACGAGCGATTGTATGAAACATATATGCTTTGAATTGTGATGAAATGCAAGTGAATTATAATATATATATATATATATATATATATATATATATATATACTTCCCTCGTCCACAGACCATGGACGATATTTATTGCTTGTGATTGACGTGATATTATATGGTATGTTGAATGGTTGAAATAATTGTTTGTGGTTGATATTGTGGTTGAAAAATACCTTTGTGGTTGAAAAATACCCTCTTGTGCTTGAAAGAAATTAGAAAAGGATTGTGGAATTGAAAATAAAACATGCCGCCTGCGTGCGAACTAGATGCATGATCCTCATTGTCAAAAACCGCGTGGTTTTAAGGTAGAGCGAGGAGCCGTACTAGGGACGGTCCCGGTTTTAACTACCCTGCCGTTATGCTGCCGAAATTTTCTGAAATATATATATGTGTTAGAATAATTTTCATTCGTTGAATTAAATTACATATGTTGAATATTATTTTAATTTAAACAAATGGCTTTAGCGATAAAAATCACATTTTTATATATATTCAAACTATAGCGAATATTCATGTGTTGAGTTGCAATTCATTCGTTGAGTTGAAATTCATGTGTTGAATATTATTTGAATTTAAACAAACGGCTTTAGCGATAAAAATCACATTTTTATATATATTCAAACTATAGCGAATATTCATGTGTTGAGTTGCAATTCATTCGTTGAGTTGAAATTCATGTGTTGAATATTATTTTAATTTAAACAAATGGCTTTAGCGATAAAAATCACATTTTTATATATATTCAAACTATAGCGAATATTCATGTGTTGAGTTGCAATTCATTCGTTGAGTGAAATTCATGTGTTGAATATTATTTGAATTTAAACAAATGGCTTTAGCGATAAAAATCACATTTATATATATATATATACAAACTATATAGAATATTCATGTGTTGAATTGAAATTCGTTTGTTGAGTTGAAATTCATGGGTTGAATGTTAGCGTAATTTAAAATAAAATGAATCGACAATAAAAACTATATTTTTATTGTGAATACGAAGTGTTAAAAACATTCACGTGTTGAATAAATATTTTTGATGATAGAAATATTTCTTTTATCATGTATACGCTTTGATAAAAATATACACGTGTTGAAATAAATAATAGTTCGCTAGAAATATTATTATTAGCTTTGTTCTGCATATCTATACATGTGTTGAACAGGAAAAATGGATTAGCTGTAGAGTAAAGAAATTATTTGCGTGCCCCACAAATAGGTAAACCTTGATGAGTTGGCTGCGCAATTTTATTTTTATATCAACTCCTGTGAATGCCATTGGATGCGGAGTGCTGGTTATTCTGTGTGAAATAATAAATATCGTCATAGGATAGTAACAATTAATTTTGAACTACACTACATGGCATACTTCTTGACGATAGGCATACTTCATCATATTCCACATAAGCAATTGGAGCTTGTGTGACGAGGTGGAAGATTTACCATACGAGCGAGAGGCTTGTATGGCGATGACTATATACTACAGGTTGAACTGATGACTGATATGGACTATATAAAATATAACGATAAATCGCCAGATTAATAAAAACCCCACATGGGTCTGGAGTTGATAATAATCACGTCTCTCTAGTTATTAGATACGGCACATGGACTATTTATTTCCACACGGAAGCGGGGTGACGAGAATTTATTTTCTGGAGTGATTATCTATACATGCTCCCCCGTAAACACCAGAATATATCACTATAAATATGTGAATGCTTTTTAGGATTTATTGGGTACCTAACACGGCCTAATAAATTTCCAAACCCCTCCCCGTACAAAGGAGGTTATGGCGAAATTTTTCGAAATATTAAGGCGTTAGTGAAATATTTGAAGTGAAAACGAAGTTGAAAATATAGAATGAACTATAGTTGGAATTATAGAATGAACTATATATATATATATATAAATATAATTAAAAGGAATAGAGGCCGTGCAGTTCGTGTTTCGGAATCGTAATTTGAAACGATTAGTATAAGAAATCCGACCATCGGATTTTCCCGAAACCGCAACCGCTGGGTTTGCCTTGGAAATATCTTCCCAACGGCACCAACCTTGTAAAAATCCAACGGTTGGATTGTCCGGAATATTTAATTCAAATCTGAAGAAAAACAGCGCCAGAATCGTTTATATTTATATATAAATATAAATATAATTAAATTAAATCGAATAACTACGCTGCAGTTCGAATTTTGAAACCGTAACTTCAAACGACTAGTATGGAAGATCCGTCCGTCGGATTTTCACGAAACTGGAACCGTTGGGTTCGCTTTGGGAATATCTTCCCACTGATATAGACTTTGTGGAAATCCAACGGTTAGATTTCCCGATATGTGTAAAACAAATTAGGGGAAAAACAGCGCCAGTGCCACGGCACGACCTGAAATGTCGTTTAATTAAATATGGCCATTTTTAAATAAATAAAAATGGCGAAAAATCGTTATAAAATATTATAAGTCACATAGATTGCAAATAAACCAATTGGGCTTGAATTGTTTGATATTTGATGGTCGTATGTGCTTGACACGAAAATAACACTAAAGAACTGAAAGATGGGTGTCGAATAACATAACCATGGAAAGAATCGATTTAAATTCTAATGACGTGAATTATTTGAAAAGGCCGAGCTAACCCTCATTTCAAATAATTTATCGAGCGATTCGAATTGGAAAATGCAAAGACGATTCAAGACCGATGATCTTCGTATTGGTTGGATGGGCGCTACTGAGGTTCCTGACCGGAGTAGCTACCGGAAAGGGACGGAAGTAGTAGCCGTCTGAACGTATGTGTTGATTGGACGGATATACGAGGAATTTGACGCCTCCGGTTTCGTTCAGAACCAGAACGGACTTGTAAATGGACTGTGTGTCTGACATTGGATTTTGTTCTATGCTGATTGATCTCTGTTAAATATATATCTGTTTGGCGGCGGAGAATTTATTCTTTTGCTTAACGCCCTTCTCTGAGACGTACGAGCTCAGAGGTTATATATCGATAGAAATCAATCATATGGAGTGGATTGCCTATGTGGCATGCCAAGATGCTGTGATCAAGGCTTCTATTGCAAAGCAAAGTCTTGTGGATGATGATCAAAGCACGGTCTACGTGGCCTGGCTTTGTGTATAGCGTGGATTCGCAAGCCTCACACCTCGGTATGAGTTAAAAACGGGATACGGACCGCTGGGAGAGCACGACGTTTCTTTCTAGCTATGGTGGTGTCAGTGACTTACCAGCCCTGACATATATATCTATTTTTCACCTATGTGGTTGATGGAATGCGAGGCGCCTCGATTATAGGTCTGTAAGGACCGGGAAACGTGTGTTCAGGAATAACTAATCCTCAAACGTAAGAGAGGACCGACCCAGCCGAATCCAGGGTTGCCCAGAGTGTGTAGTCCTGAGGCATTTGCTAGAATGTCTCGAAGCGGAGAGGAGCTTGCCCCTTGCCTCGACTCATGACGGAAATCCAATTTCCAATACGAAATAACGGATTCGATTGTAGAACTAGTATGGCGACATAGTGGTATGGGGCACTTATGCCGTCTATGATTGATATTTATGATGTTATTCGTTTTTGAAACATATATGCACTAGTAATAATATCAAATGATTTTCTTTATACATATCAAGCATATTTGGCCATTATAAGGTAAAACTCTATCCTCCGGCTTGCGTTGCATTGTATGATGGGACCTGAGTTTTATAATGGCTTCATTCTTTTTAAAAGCATTTCGTTGTTTTAAAAGAATTTACTTTTTTCTAAATGCACTAGCAATCACTGGAGTAAACCCGTTCCGCGAAAGTGGCGTGGTCTTATGATTTGCTTATTACAGTTGTTTAACTGTTAAATAGATCCCTCATACCAGTCCCCATGACTGACTCATTGTTTGTTTCACTTTGCAAACGCGGGTGCCCTTATTTTCACATGGGCAGCCTAGTTCACAGGTGACAGGTTGTTTTGGCTCTGCACTGTTGCATGGAGTGCATTTTTGGCTCATGGCGAGGCTGACTTCACATAGATGACTTTGACATTTTCCGCCATTACTGTACTTATATTATGATTCTGCCACAGGCGATGCAGACTGATTTACTTTCAGTACTTCTTATTGTATGTATATGTACCGCCTTCGGCGATGTAGACTAATACCCTTATTATGTCTCACTGCATGTATGTATTCCGCCTCTGGCGATGAAGACTGATCACTTCCCTTTTTATTTACTAAGTTATATCCCATGCTATGCTATTCTGATGTTATTACATGTTGTGATTCCGCTGTCATATCCATGTAAAATTATTCTATTTATTGTTTCTGCTATTATCTATACACTGCTATGATGATTAATGTGTTATATTCCAATGATTTTAACGACTGGCTCTGATACCAAATTGAGACGACCCCAAACCCCGTTCTGGCGGCGGCAAGGGTAATCCGTGGAATATAACATAGAAACAGATAATAGCAGAACAGAATTAAGTAAATACACCAGATAATGAACAATAGAATATACTGGATAAAAGTAATCATCAGAGTTACACGGTATATAGGATCTTACTTAGTACAAATACAGTTCAGCTATACATAAATGTCCACAGCGGAAAACAAACAAAATATGTACAATAGGAGCTGAACAGCATAAAAAGAGATAAATGATAGAATCCATCTTTAGCTCCAGCTATCCAGAAATAACCAGCTAAACCTGAATACAAGGCTGCGCATGTAGAAAAAGGGGCACTCGAGTTTGAAAGTGAAACAAACTACGAGTCAGTCATGGGACTGGTATGAGAAATCTATTCAACACATATATAATATGGCTAATCACAGGACCACGCCACTTTCGTGGAACGGGTTTACTCCATTGGATTGCCAGTGCTTTAAAACAAATCTTTCTTTTAAACAACGCAATGCATTTTATAAAAATGAAGCCATTATAAGACTCAGTTCCCATCACACAATGCAACGCAAACTGGAGGATAGAGTTTTTACCTTATAATGACCAAAATATGCTTGATACGAATAAAACAAAAGTAATTGATATTATTACTAGTGTTTATATGTTTTGAAAACAATTTCAAATCATAACTATCAATCATAGATGGCATGGGTACCATATATCATGTCGCCATATATATATATACAATCAAAACCGCACAGTCACGTATTTGGAAATTGGATTTCCGTCATGAACCAAGGCAAAAGATAGTCCTTACCGAATTTGAGACGCTCTAGCCCGTGTCTCAGGCAAGTACTCAGTCAAGCCTTTGGATCGTCAGGGCCGGTCCACCGATGTGGATTAAAATTCCTGAACACTACGTTTCCCCACCCTTTGGGGTGTAAATGAGCCAACGAATGGCTCCATCGGACCCGAACCGTCCGATCTAACCGAGGCGCCTCGCAACAGCAACAACCACACAGGTGAAAAGTATATAAATGTCAGGGCTGGTAGGTCACTGACACCACCCTAGCTAGAAAGAAACGCAGGCCCTCCCTGATGTCCTCTCCCGTTTCTGGTTCATACCGGGGTGTGAGGCTCGCGATTTTACGTTATACACAAAGCTACGCCACACAAGCGGTGCTTTGATCATCACCACAAGACTTTGCTTTTCAACAGAAGTCCTGATCACTGCATCTTAGCGTGCCACACAGGCAATTCATGCCATGCGACTGATGTCCATCGATATACAACCTCTGAGCTCGTGCGTTTCATAGAAGGGCGTTAAGCAAAAGAATAAATTCTCCACCGCCAAACAAATGTATATTTAATAGAGATCAATCAACACAGAACAAAATCCCATGTCAGACACACTGTCCATTTACAAGTCCATTCTGGGTCTGAACGAAACCGGAGGCACTAAATACCTCGCAAACCCATCGATCACCACGTACGTCTGGACGATCACCACTCATTATCCATATTTCGGGATGCCTCCCAATCAGGACCTCGGTTACCATCCAAACGGGGTGAAGATCTCCGGTCTTCGACCATCGTCTTCATCTTCGAATTACAATCGTCGGTCAATTATTTGAAATGAGAATTAACTCGGCCTTTTCAAATAATTCACTTATATTTAGAATTTCAAATCAATTTACTTCAATGGTTAAATTATTCGACGACACCAATTTTGTTCTTTAAGGCAATTTTCACACCAAACCCATTCAACCATCAAATACCACATAAATCGAGCAAATTCAGTTTATTTCCATTCCATATTGTTTATGGTATTTTATAATGATTTATCGCTATTTTTATTTATTTTAAAAGAGCCAATTTATTCAAAACGACGCTTCGGGCCATAACGCGGTCGTGGCGCTGTTTTTCTTCAGATTTAATTTACACATATATGAAAATCTAACCGTCGGATCTTTACAAAATTTACATCATTAGAAAGGTCTTTTCAAAACGAATCCAACGGTTCCAGTTTCGGGAAAATCCGACGGTCGGATCTCCCGGTACAATCGTTTGAAGTTTCGATTTCAAAATACGAACTGCAGCGTCCTTATACGATTAAATATAATTATTTATTTATATATATATATAAAAATATAATCGTTTCTGGCGCTGTTTTTCTTCAGATTTGAATTAAACATTACAGACAATCCAACCGTTGGATTTTTACAAGGTTGGTGCCGTTGGAAAGATATTTCCAAGGCGAACCCAACGGTTGCAATTTCAGGGAAATCTGATGGTCGGATCTCCCGGTATAATCGTTTGAAATCACGGTTTCAAAACACGAACTGCACGGCTACGTTTCGTTTTAATTTTATTTATATTTATATATTTATATAAATATAGTTCATTCAACAATTTCAATATCGTTTTCACTTCAAAATTTCACTAACGCCTTTAAATTTTGGAAAATTTCGCCATAACCTCCTTTGTACGGGAGGGGCTGGGAAAATTCCCAAATAGCCACACGGGCATCTCATGTCAAAAAGAAAAAGAAAAAGCCAAGCGGCTAGCCAACAGGCTCATAAAATCATCACCCAAACAAAACAGTAAATGTGTACCTATTTGTCGGGCACAAAATTTTATTTCTCTTCTCTAGCCCCTTTGCTATAACCTGTTCAATAAATATGCATGTACATATATATATTTCTTATCACTTATCATTTTCCATTCAACTTCATATTTGATTCCATTTGGTTTAAAAACACCATTCATTCTAATGTTGCATGCATAGGTAAAACAATCACGTCATTAGCTAATTAATGAATATTTCAACTCATGCATATTTATTTGAACGAGTTGCTATTTTTAACCCTTCACATTTCAACAATTCATGTATATAATAAAAATGTGATTTTTATATTGTAAAAATATTCATTTCAAAACACTATTATTTTATATAGTTTATATAGGTGATAAAAATAGGACTTTTCTTATAGAACAATTTCTTTTAAAACGAGGTCATTTTACATAGCTCATATAGGTGATATAAAAAGGTGATTTTTATTATGAAACAATTTATTTTAAAATATGAATACCATTCAACACATGAATTTCTAATCAATGAATGAATATCGATTCAACACATGAAGGTTTTCTATTCAACGAATAAATATAGTTTCAGCAAATGATAATAATTCAAACACATGAATATTATTCAAAATTTCGGCAGCATAACGGCAGGGTAGTTAAAACCGGGACCGTCCCTAGTACGGCTCCTCGCTCTACCTTAAAACCTCGTGGTTTTTGACAATGGGAATCATGCATCTAATTCGCACGTAGGCGGCATGTATATATTTATTTCATTTCCACAAACTAATCCTATGTGGTTTCAACCAAATATTCCTCAACCACAAATGGGTATTTTTCAACCACAATCAATCAATATCAACCACAAACAATCCCAAACAACCATTCGCTACCAATCAATTTTCACACCAATCACAATCAATAAATATCGTCCATGGTTTGTGGACGAGGGGCGTATATATATATATATATATATATATATATATATATATATATATATAAATTTATATATAGCAATTCACTTTCTTCTTGGATTTGCTTCAAGAATTTTCAAAAACCGTTGAGTAGATGGAGAGAAAATCGAACGAGAAGTTTCGAGCCTTCTCCGCCTTTGAATCGGGATGAACGGCGGCTAGGGTTTAGTTTATTTATTTTTTTTCTATTTTCTGATTGGTTGGGAGGATATTTATAATATTTTAATTTCCAAAAATACCCTTTATTAATATGAACCCCAAATTCAACCCAACGACTGTCGTCCCTAGCTAAATACCCCCATTCCGAACACAATGGGATATGTTTCGTAGGCCCATTCGACTGTTTCAGTCAGTTTCCATTCAAATTAAAATATAAAACATTCAATATTTAATTTGAACGTACATTTCAATTTGCCAGGGCCACAAACTGATTCGAAAAATTCTAGAAAAATAAATCTAGCTATGTTTTGACGATACGGTTCCAACAAAACTAGTTTCGTCGAATTCTGAGACCGTTTGCAAAAAGGCCCATTTTTGGTCGATCCAATTTAACTATAATTGGCCAAAACACGTTTTCCTTTGCCACTCTCACATACTAGCTTCAAAAATTATGAAATTTGAAACCTAGCAATAACTTCACATCCTGGATCCAACAAAAGTGGTTTCGTCGAATTCCGAGGTCGTATGCAAAATGGCCAATTTCACGGGCTATATAAATTCCATAGCGACCCTTTTTAAAATTCATTTGGCCATAACTTTTGCTTTCCGTTATGAAAATTCGATTTTTCAGATTCGTTAGAAAGGTATTCACTAACAGATTTAAATATTTTTGGTTTCACTAAAATCCGTTTTGTTTTGCACCCGGTATAGTCAGACAAAGTTTGAATTCAATTTTTGAAACTGCAGCGCCTTTTCAAGCCCTGTTTATAATTATAATTAATTATATTCGTTTTCAATTGTCGATTCAAACTCACTTTCCATTGCCATTAGCTAAAATATTTATTTTAAATATTTAACATCCATTATTTTAGCCAATTTAAAATTTTTAAATTGGTTTAGATTTTCTGGGTCGTTACAATCTCCCCCACTTAAAACTTTTCGTCCCCGAAAAGGAACAAAGTCGAAAGTGGTTTGATAAATCTGCAATCACCCAACACAACCACCAATCCAATTGTTTTAACCTTTCAAAAAATAAATATACTTATCAATTTCTATACTCCCTTTAAAATCATTCAGACTATAGAATTTAAAAGTTCACATCCATGGAAAGAAAATAACAGCAGGGTAGAGAATTAAATGGTAATGCAAAGTAGGGTAGACGTACCTTGCACCAGAGTCAATCAGAGATATCCACCCGGCATCTAGGATAAGCTTTCTTAATGCTCTCCTCAGTTTCCTAAGTACAATCCCGTGGATCTCCACTCCATTGCACTTTGACTAAGTGAACCTTCTTGTTCCTCAGCTCTTTGGTTTCTTTCCCGATAATCTTTAGCGGCTCTCTTCTCACAGCCAATTCTGTAGTAATTTCAACATCCTGCTGAGCTGCTTCTTCCACGATCAAGTCTGGACCATGAACGTGCTTTCGAAGTTGAGATATATGAAATACATCATGGACTCCCGGCAACCAATCTGGCAATTTAACCCTATAAGCGAGAGTCCCGATCCGTTCCAGAATAGGAAACGGGCCAATGAATTTGGGCGCCAACTTTCCAGTTTTACCGAACCGGATAACTCCTCTCATCGGCGATACTTTCAAATATACATAATCGCCAACAGCAAAGGATATATCTCTTCTTCTTCTATCGGCATAGCTCTTTTGTCGGCTTTGAGCGGCGAGTAATCGCATTTTGATAAAATCGACTTTGTCGGCAGCTTCTCGAATCATATCAGGACCCAACACAAGTCTATTTCAGGGCTCGACCCAACAAGCAGGAGATCGGCACGGTCTACTATACAATGCTTCGAATGGCGACATTGTCAGACTCGCCTGGTAGCTGTTGTTATAAGAGAATTCAGCCAAATGCAGATGGTCTTCCCATGATCCACCGAAATCTAGAACACAAGCCCGCAATAGATCTTCTAAAATACGATTCACCCTCTCAGTCTGACCGTCTGTCTAAGGATGATAAGCGGTGCTCAAGTTCAACTTCGTTCCCAGTTCGACTTGAAATGCTTCCCAGAATTTGCTAGTGAATATTGTATCTCTATCACTGACTATACTGAGCGGCACTCCATGTAGTCTAACTATTTCTTTGAAGTAAATCTGCGCCAGACTCTGAGCAGTTCTGTTTGATCTGACAGGTATGAAATGGGCGGTCTTCGTGAAGCAATCTACGATCACCCAAATACTGTCATTTCCTTTTCTGGTTCTGGGCAGACCATCAATGAAATCCATAGAAATATGTTCCCACTTCCAACCAGGAACTTCTAGCGGTTGTAACAATCCAGCCAACTTCTGTTAGTCGCTCTTGACTAGCTGGCAAGTAGGGCATCGGCTAACATATAAGGAAATGTCCCTTTTCATTGACTTCCACCAGAAAGTGCATTTGATGTCATTGTACATTTTGCTTACTCCCGGATGGATACTAAGTTTTGACTTGTGGCATTCATCCAGTACTTCCTTTCGAAGCTCAGGAATGTTAGGGACACAGATTCGACCTTTGAGCCTTAGAATTCCATCATTATCAACTTGAAAACTCGAGGGTTCGCCTTGTTGAATTATCTCTCTGATCTTCTGAATGAAGTGATCATCCTCCTGAAGAGCAGATATTTTATCTAGCAATGAAGTCGTGATAATAAAACTGGCGATCCTCTCATTCTTTCGGCTTAACGCATCAGCCACGACATTGGCTTTCCCTGGAGTGTATATAATTTCAAAGTCATATGCTGCAAGAAACTTCAGCCAACGTTGTTGCCTCAAATTCAAGTCTTTCTAAGTGAACAGATACTTTAACGACTGGTGATTTGTAAACAATTCAAACCTCGGATTTTGGGCTACTCCTCGAGATCACCGCGCCGGGGGCCCACCTGCGCCATCGCCTGGCGCACACACCCCCTCGCCCTCCCCAGGTGCCGCGACTCCGTTTAGTTAGGGTTTCTCTTTTTTTTTATTACAGGCGTCGGGGAGAGAGAATGAAGAGAGGGGAGGTCTGTGGTTAAAGAGAAAAGGGAGGGCCCCTTTTATTTATATTTTATTATATTTAAATTTAAAAAAAAACAACTTTTTATATCGAACTCGAAACAACGCCCAACGACTGTCGTCCCTAGCGTTTCACTAAAATCCGGATTGTTTTGCACCCGATACTTTCAATTGAAGTTTGAAATCGAATTATCGAACTACCGCGCCATTTTCAATTCCTTTTATAAATATATATAATTATTTATATTCTAACGACGATGCGTATATAAATATACGTTCTAATTCTATTCAAAATAAATTTCTCGTCGATTTTATTTAAAATAATTCATTTTAAATATGCAAAATTCGCTAAAATTGCCAAAATAAAATTTTTAACTGGCCCAGATTTTCGTGTTATTACATACAAAGATTTTTATATTTGAAATTTATGTAGTACGTAGGGACATTTATGGAATGATTTGGCTTAAGAACAATATATAGCTATTTTTTTCTTGTACATGGTTTTACACATATAGACATAGGTATAGGTTTCATAGATAGCCCGGGACCCTTAGAAGCTAAGTTTTGGGTTATTAAACATATTTGCACAACTGTTCTATGATTTGGCCATGCATAAGATGGTGTAGAATTCAATGACAAAGACCCAAGCATATATTCTTTCATATCTTCTTTGCTACAGCCTACAACATCCCATCTGCCCTATAAGTACCACTCAGCAATGTTGTTTTAAATCAACAATGGGATATCCTAGTTTTAAACATCTTAGGCACATGGTAGTACACATTTGTGTATCGCAAATTTCTGGCCATCCATGTGAAAAAATGAAAGGAATAAAATGGAGTGGACAACCTCAACTCTACACTGGCCAAGCCTAAGCACATGCACCTTTTCAAACATTACATCCACTGCATTTTTCCATGCAAAGATAATAAATGAAAAAACAGCAAAGAATATGGCTTGAATTTACTTTACAACCAAGTTTTACCTTTTTATATAAATAAGTACATAAGTTTTGTACCCCATTTTATTGACTTGGCCATGGCTTTAACTAGGGGAGGAGAATGAACCAGCGTAGACCCTAGGCAAAAGTTCATTTCAATCATATAATACATGGCTAAGCATAGCTGCCTCTCTTTCTATCAACTAATGCAGCTAAAATTTCCATCAAGTCCCCTGAAAAGCCTATACATTAGCTATAGTTGCTACTCTGTTTAATGTTATAAATACACACATATATCACTTGAAAAATCCCACACCGGTTCATTTCTAAGACCAGAAGGAAAACTGGATCAAAGTTTTGGTAGAAAACCTTAACATAAGCTTGGAACCAGAAGCAACCGAAAAGAATGAACCTGGGGTTTAAATACTATAAACAGTGGCCAACATGTGAGTAAATTTTCCCTTTTTAACACTGTTTTTTTTGGTGGTTCAAAAATATACTTCTTAATATGTCGTGTCGACTTGATTACTGAAATCAAGAACCTGAAGACGGTGCATACAAATGGGTAAAATTACACATTTGATTATTGATTTTGCAAGAACATATATGTACTTGAATGTGCATGGTTGTGTCAATCTTCACACTGATTAGAAATGAAATAAAATAAACCTGTAACTACCAATGACTAAAACTGTGAATACAATGGTGATTATAACTTTCCGATTATACACTTAAAACTATTTGTATTGTATATTAGGATATAGACATATATATAAACATATACATATATATATATATATATATATATATGGACATATGTGTTTGATGAATGTTTTGAAGTTAACAAACTAGAAATTTTAAATCTAGGAACTATGGCAAACTGTGAATAAGCCTATGAGTAAACTTCCACTTAAAAGTATTTGCTATACACTTATACTTATATATCATGATGTATAACTGTTCTGTGAAACCTATAACTAAAATAGTAGAGGACAAAAGCCCAAACTGTATGGCAAAAGATTCAAACTTTTAACCTGAAACCAGAAATAGCTAAGAACAATGTAGTATGTGAATAAATCCCCTTCTTCCTTGTTTCACTGATTCGCCAATATATATGTGTGCATCTGTGGATGCGTTGATGTGTTAAACTAAGTTTAAACTGGACTCAAACTAATATACATTCACATATGCTTCTATTATGTCTCTACATATATGTATCTGTAAACTGCTAATCATGCTATGTTTAGTTGAAGTGATATACTATATGTATTTAAACCCATCGAATGTTTAATTTTACTACTACTCTGTTAATCTAAAAGCCAAAATAACTTGGGATCTGTTGTATATTAACATCTGCACCAACATAGCAACTATTGGTATACATATTATTGTTACTGGAAACATGGTAATGATGCTTGCTTATAAAAAAAAGCCTGGAAACAGAATATACAGACTCTGTTATGTTTTAAACTACTACCAAATATCAAAAAAAAAATCCACAATTAGAGATCAACAAAAATTTAAACCTGATGTTCAACAAAAAGCTGTGTAGTTATAAGCTTATCTTAAAATTTATTTCACTTCAAATATATATATTTTCGTACATACGTATAGTACTACAGAGAAGTGTTAAAAATCAAATTTTTGATCATCATGAATTTAAATGTCAGGTATACAAATAAATTCATAGATTAAAATCATGATTTTTAAGAAATAAATTATAATTTATAATAGCATAGGTTTGATGTTAGAATTTGAAGAAGATTTTGGGGTTTAAATTTTAATTCGTAGGGACAGATGGATGATGTTCAATACTGCTACTATGGGAGCGGCGCTGGAGGTAGACGGTGGTGTGGCAGAGTTTGGTGAATTCAGGTGGTTTGTAAAGGGCCGAAGAGGTGGGTTTATGTTTTTGGGTTCAAGATAGAAGAAGGGTTTTAAATCGATTCGTATGGAAGCATGGGTGGATCATGGCCTGGGGACTGGCGAAAAGATGCTGGTGGGGTTGGAGAAGAGGACGGAGGTGGCGGTAGACCCTCCGATGATCGAAGTCAGGGATGGTCAGCGATTTGGTTTCGTCGACTTGGAACTGTTTCCTCTATGTAATAATTGAACTGTCCTTGTTGGAAGTAGGAGTTATGGAATCAGGGAGGCTTGTCGATGATGACCAAGGACGACAAAGTGGTTTGGAAAAGTGGTGCGGCGACTCAACGTTGATCGAATCAATGTGCATGTGTACAAATGCATGGTGGTGCACTGTTGCGTGTATTCAAAGAAGAATGGGAGATGAAAAGCGAGCATCAGCGAGTTAAAGGTGCGGTATTTGTTGCGTATGGTTTTATTTCCTAGGTAGGTTATTGGGCTTGAACTTGGGCCCAAATAAAATGAAATAAAACAAAATAAAAACAAAGAGAGGAGAATAAATGTTTTAAGTTATAATAGAATATATATATGAATGTGTATAATTTAAGTGAGATTAACCAAATATATTTGACTAGTGTGTGTGTGACTGAGTCTAACGAACTCAACGAAATTATCAAATTTAAATATTTCAATTTGAAATAAATTGATTGAAATACTAACCATCGTTAAAATAAATCTGATGTACATTTGGTCGTAAACTAGGTTAACATATAACTACTGATCAATAATAATCTATAAACGCGGCAAATACCGAATTGTTTGTTTAATTAATTAATTGATTTATTTAGTTGTATTAAATTACGTTAATCGTAATTTCATATTTTTATTGAAATATGTTAGTGGAAATAAACACTGCTCCACTATTTGATTAGCTGAATTGTTTGAAAACCCTATTAGCAGAAATGAACACCTTTATGCTATTATATTAGCTTAACAAATTAATCGGTTAATAATATTGTATTCATTTGTTTGTTTGTGCAAATTGGGTTAACGACTTGAATGTTGTCTGTAATAAGAACTGTTAAATACAGTTGGAACTGCTAAGCCATTTTCTATAAAGTAATTCAGAAATGAACTTAAGTTTTAATAATTTGATATAAGTTGTTAACTGAGTTATTTTAAATTAAGTATATTTTTAATTAATTTAAAAAGATAGTAGTTATAATCATTTGAACTATTCATTTTCTTAAATGAATTGGGATAAGCTAATTTAGATTTAATTAACAGTTTTTGATAAGTAAATAGTGCAATTAAATAGAGAAGGAAAACTTAGATAAATTATCTAAGATAATATTTAATTTAATTAATATCTTAATTATGTAAGTTTAGAGATAATTTAATTATCAAAGAAAAAAGGGAAATGAGACCGATTGAAACTCCATGGTTTTGATATGTTAATCAAATCAACTTGACATATATTCTCAAACAACAACGTTGTTTTGAAATGGTTTAAGATTTGAAATTTGGATTTGCATATTCTGGGTTGTCGAATCATTTGAATATCAAACTTGTACGAGTCTTGATGATGAGTATGATTTCGACTCAAGGTCTAAGAGGTAATTAAAAATACCCTAACTTGAACGATTTCGCTAGTGTCTGATAGATCGTGTTAGTTTGCGTTCAGAATGGGTGTTAGAGTTGAATATCGTTTTCAGCTATGGAAACAGATATTTGAGAATGAGATTATCACGTAAGTTTGGTAATAAAATTTCTAAGTTAGTTAATACTTATGTATTCAAATAAATACATACAAAGTTAATATTTGAATTTAAATATTTTAAATTTTATTTAAATTAAGCTTAACAGATCTAATGGAAATAAATCCATTTATTTTATTTTATATTTGATAGTTAAATCACCGACTATCAAATTTGGACCTTTTCGTTGTCGTTTTCGAAGAGACCGGAATCTAATTCTACTTCGATTCGATATATACGTTACGAGTCAAAAATTTATTGAAGACATAGTATTACAAGGGCTATTCTGTTAATCCTAGGTAGAAATTTCCTAAGATGGATTTACTCGATAGTGCTTCGGTTTGTCCAGTCCCAGGACAACTTCTATAGACGAATGTCTGATAGAGTACACCCAATAGATCGTGTAAGTTGATCTCTCCAAACGTATTTACGTTGGTGGCGGAGGAATTCGTTTCTCTCAGCTTTATGCCCGGAATCTTTTTGGGGATATCAATTTGTCATTTGGCGGGTTTGACGATGTGGCATTCAAAGTGAATGAAGACGTGTTTTATCCAAAGGTAAGTTCTAGCCTTAATCCTCACAACTGGAAAATGACAAAAATTTGGAAGGCAACATGGCTATTTGGTCGCTCCCATTCAGGTGTATAATCACCTATCTAGAGAAATTTCGTTTCCTTCTTTATTCTATTTGATGTTGTCCTTTCGGGAAACGGTTGTTGATTCCAACTGTTGGTGATATACATTCGATACACTCAAGCGAAATGAGTGGTCGGTCATGTGTGGGCCAGGTTGCAAGACGTTCTTGTTGAACCCAGTGTATTCCTCTCTAGAGATACACTATCGGCAAGTGGTTCCATACCTTGTCATAGTCGGAATCCAATCCCCAATAAGAGCCTACGGTTTTGATTGTATACTACATATGTTGAGCGTGAGGTGCGAGCGTTATGTTAGATTGCTATTTATTTGTATTTAGACACTATTATAATATCAGAAGATATATTTGGATTTATAAATGTTTTGGGTTATCGTAAGGTAAAAACCATCCATGTTTATGTGTGGATCGGTCTTACGATTATCATTTCTTTCAAAACATTTTTGAAAAGTTAAACAAGTGTATTGGATTCTCATAAGGGAAAACCCGTTCCGTTTTGACGGCGTGGTCTTATGAGATTTCCTTTATCAAATCAAGTTGTTTTAAAATCGTTTACTCATATCTGTCCCATGACTGACCCAAAGTTTATTTTTCTAGTTGTCCCTAAACTCATGGGTGCCCAAATTTGTACGGGCATTCCAATAGTTCAGGATTTTACAGATTTATCTGGAGGGGCATGGAGCAGGAGGCTTCAACATTAGCTATTTAGAGTTTATTCCCGTTGTATTGTATATGTAATGTACTCTGATGAAGTGTGTAAGTGGTAGTACAATTTGTATTTCAAAGTGATATTTGTATATTATATTTGATTCCGTGCGATGTGAGACTCTGTGTTATTGTTCAGTTCGATCTTCTATCTATTTTATTCTATTCTAATTTTCTAGCTTTATATTTCTCAACCTCTAACTTCTTTCTATTAATGATTCATATTTTCGTGCAATTTGGGTTGGATGTGAGTTGTATTCAGTCAGCTCAAACAGTACGGATTTGCAGGTCGTTACGTATTACAACAAACGGGAAAAGAAGATATAAGAAGAACACTTAGAAGAATAATGACAAAAAATGTTTTTAGATTTGTGAACAAAAACTTATGTAGTCCAGTTGGTAGAGGTACGTCTCTCCCATATGAGTAGTGCAAGTTCGAGTCCCTTTAGCGTCATGTTTTAATTTTAGAGGGACGACTAAAGAAATGCATCTTCTAAGAGAAAAATTTGTATAAATGTATTAGTAAGGAAAATTATACATATAAGTGAGTATATATATATATATATATTTATGTATATGTATGCATATGTGTATATGTGTATGTGTGTATATATAAGAAATCCAAAATAAACCTGCAATCAATAGAAATGGGTAAGAAATAAATGACGGCATAACGCTGTTTGAATTTTGAATAGAAATCATGATTGCGTATATATATGCATAAATTCAAATGTTGAATCTAAAAGTAAAAGTTAAGACTGTAAAGTAATAAATGTATAATAAATGAAAAATGGACAAGCAGATAGCTACATTTGAAATTAGAATGTGTAAAAAGGGAAGAAAACAATGAATTAAAAAGCGTTATTAATCAAATTAATTGAGCAGCGATTAATAGAGAAAGATTTAAAAGGTTGCTTGCATATATACGGGCACAAATTTGAAATTTGAAATTATTACAAGCGAAAAACAATAATTCTCATAAGTAATAATTAGAAATAAAACGAATGTTAGTATTAACATTAAAACAAAATTAAATCTAGGGTGAAATCACGTTCAGGACCCAGGCATTGGGTCGACCCAGGATATACATGGGTTGATCGATGGGTCGACCATAGGGTAGCCACACCTTTAAGGTGGGTCGACACAAGAGTCGACCCACCCGGCCCAGATCTATTTTTTTAGTGATGTGATTTCTTGGATAAATGATTCAGATTTTATATTATTAAATCCAATAGACCAGAATTTCCTGTACACCTATAAATAGACTAGCATAGCCTAGCCTCCAACTCATATTTTCGGAGACGACGCCAAGACTCTACCATTTTTTTCTGTCCAAATCTTTTCGAAATTAGAAAATTAGCTTTAGGACATTCTGATTCAAGATTTGAAGGCATAGAATGTAAATCTATAACATAGGCATTCAAATTTCTAGTCAACGCGAGGTAAATTCTGTGAATCTGAATTATTTAGGTTTCTTTCTTTCCCTCTATTTTAGTACCATATTTGTAAATCCGTAGTTATTTTAATACTAGATTCAGTTAGAAAGACCATGAAATCACAGATCTGAATAAGATTCGAGGATAGGAAAGCAGTCAGTTGTGTGGATTTAGAATTATCCCTTTTGGGTAACAGTATATTTATCGTCCACATTCCCCGTAATTCTTAACATGTTAAATAACTGTAATTTATGGTAATTGCGTTGAATCCTATTTAAAATAAGTTGAGAATATTTTTTAATTTGTTTAATCAATTCTCTGTTTGGGTTAAGAATTACTGCAATGCCTAAATGGTAAACCAGATAATAAATATGCATATAGTCTTGAGAATATCATTCAAAAGTAATTTGAAGAACATGTTAATTTGACAGTAATTTTGGAAAACATGTTAACTTGACAGTAATTTGGACAACATGTTAGTTTTATAGTAATATGGAAAATTTACAATAATTGAAAAGGGTAAACGAAAATAAGAATTAACATCTAACTTAGAAAATAAAAAAGGGAAAAGGTAGCAGTGAACCGAGTTAGTTGGATTTTAGGAAATTGGATACATTTCCATAACAGTAAAACTATTAAGAACATAGTTGTAAGAAAATAAAGGAAAAAGAGATTAGTGTGAAATAGGGGTTCTTTTATCATAATGCATACTTATCAAATAAAATATACATATATGTCCACAATGAAAATAAAAGAAATATCTTGCAAATACGGACCTTAATTGATATACGTTATGGACATAGATCTTTCATTTTTTACATTAACCAATGTAATGAAGTCTGTGAAGTGTTTTCCTGAAACGAGAAAAATGAACACGATGGTAATTAAAGAAAGATTACAACAGTAAAGTTGGTTCATGTTAAGTAACCCAAGAAGAATTATGGTGAACGGGGAATAAACCTTTACAATTACTTATATGAATGAGAATGTAATATAATAGGTAGGCTTGTCCTAAGGACAAGTGAAGTAATAACATGGGTTATAATAAATGAAAAGAGAACTTATTATTAAACCTTAGTTATGAGAACTAAGTTAATAAGTAAATACTAATAACAAGTTGAAATAATAGCGTAAGACAAGGTTATAAGTAAATAAGAGAAAATAAAGTAGGATTATTATAAATAGACATATAATTGGGAGTATTAAGTCTAATAAACGTAATAAATAATGAGCGAAAGGTCGCTCCGGCGTCATAAGGCTGCATAATGAAAGTAAGCAGCTAATTGGAAGCAAATAAATTTGGTAACTTGAATGAAAAATGAATATGTGGATAATAAAGTTAACTAGCAACCTGATGAGATAAATCAAGCACCTGATTAAAAGATTAGACTAAGATATAATAACACGTTAGTGGGATGCGCTCGGACCAGTCCGCACATATGAAGGTGAAGAACACAACGGGGTAGATCATCACGGTGTTGGGAGACACGAGAGGAGCATATCCATCTGACTATTCTATTTGTTTGTTCTATTTGATTGCTCTAAGGAATTGGAGGGAAGCACACGGCTTCTGCAACATGTGGTAACATACTTTGTGGTGGTCCTTTGTGTGGTGCATGCTTAAGCTATACTCGCAGAGGTTTGGTCTACGCGGTACCACCTGGTGAGCATATCTTGACAACAACGATAGTTTGGCCATCAAAAGGCTGTGGCGGGTGGCATTGGGTGGTTCGGCGGTTTGCCTCAGAGAGGCGAGTCAGGACCAGTACGGGATAGTAATCATCAGATATCTGTCATCGACAGTCAGTGTGATGCGGAAAGACTAGAGCTAAACCTCGAGACTATCGATATTTCTCTATCAAAATGTTGGTTACGGGGCATGCCAATTTGCATGTTAGATTGTTGATAGGGGCACATCACTTAGCTCTTAATGTAGTCTTTCACTATTTGAGGGAAGGGCTAGGATGGCGCCATATCCACCGTAAAAGTGTAGGCCATACTTGGATATCTATATTGCAGGTCTCGTGAGGTGGACCTTTACAGATATAGAAAGCTCCCGACCGAGTTTTGTGCATTGGATGCAACCCTATTACGGGACTCGGGGTACGGTAGACAATATGTACGTGTGAGGGTCTAGATATATGCATCGAGTGGTGTATCATAGACATTAGGGCATTATTCCGTATTGAGACCTGGTTCGATAAGGAGTTTGTATACGACAATCCGTACGCTTATGTGGCATAGCGATGATGGTTCTGTGCGATTATATGGCATAATGATTTGGATTTCCATACGTCGTTCGGTGTAGGATGGATGTTGTATATGCTTCTGTGGCGTGACGGTAGAGACCGTACGAGGAGGGTAATTTGGAATGTACCTTGATATGTTGGGTATAGTTACATATATACTATATTACGTTTGAACTAATGGGGGGTAGATGGGTACGACGTGAGTATAGAGTCTTGAGTGTTGTTGACCTAAATAACCTAATAATTAAGAAAATATAACTGAACATTATATGTGGAGTTATTTCAGAATGTATAATTTGTCCAGTCACCAAAACTTTGTGTTCTGACCCCCTCCTCATAACAAACTCACTGGTTAGGTTTATGGTAGTGATTGGGTAGCCTTTGGAAACTTGTTAGACAGTGTTATTATTTTGATAAGGTTATATTTGTTTATTAAATTTTATCCATTCCACTGTGAAATGTTTTATCGATCTCTGATATTATTATCTATGTCTTTTCTGTAGAATACCAGAAAAGCCAACTCGAGCTTCGATAGATTGAGATTTTAGAAAAAAACCGATTGGTCGAAATTCGGATTGTTATGCCTGTTATCAGAGCTTAAGTTTAGGATTCTTGTATAGATAGCAAGTGAACATATTTGTATTTTTAAAAATATAAATATAATATATATACACCTAGATCTATAAAAGAACCCACTAAATAGGAATAACGACATAAGGCAAGAATTAGGATATCAGTTATGTACACTAGAGAATCGATTATGGAAATTGGAGAATAAGAGACCCTTAGGTGATTTGGGTGAAAAGTGTACAATGTGATTTGTAATGGAAAAATATGAATCCTATATGTTAGTACTTGAAACGTTAGTATTTCGGGTTATTGGGTTTAGCAGTTAAGCCTTATAAATTGAGAAAGAGGAAAATGGATTAGGAACATATATATTTGAGAGAAATGACTTCGTGGGGATATTTAGAGAGGTCTAAATAAGTAAGAAACCCACTTTGAGTCTAGCCTCATTGTTAAATTTTAAGAACTTAAAATTTTAAAAGCTTTTAAGTAGTAGTTTACGGTGTTTTCCAAATTTTTACCTTAAAGGTTAACAATTGTAAAATATGTACTAGCTAAATTGTGTAGAAACAACCTTTGAAAAAAAATGTAAGGAACATATTTGAAAAGTACATATTGGGTTTTAGAGAAAAATAAAAATAAAATGGGGTATATTTTGGAAACGGTAATTTCTTATGAAATTGTTGTCAAAAATGAATTCATTCAGGAAAACGTGTACATTATAGAGCATGTATAGCTCGCTAGTTTTTAAGCTATAAAGTATGAAAGAATCAAATAAGAAAACGTAGAAAAGAATGCATTTTGTCAAAAATTAAAATTTTCGGTAAGGAAAATTTAGAAAATCTCTATTCTTCTGACAATGATTTTTGAAAATTGTTTCGACATAACTTTGGTGGGTGGATAAAACAAGTTGTAAAAATTTAGAATAGAATAGATGCTTAGGATACGTTTAGAAATTAACACCTTGTTGTGAGTAATTAAATTGACATAGTAAAAATGAACGGTTGTGAAATTAATTGAGAAATAGTTATACTTGTCTGCTCCAGTTTTTGTGATTTGAAAGAAGGGGTTTTGCATTTTTTTTATATGTCATATTTTTATGATTTGGCAAAAATAAGTTTTAATGAAGAAAAATAAAGTTTTGAAGCTTTTAATTTTTGGAACAAAAATGAAATGATGAGGCCAAACCATGTTTTTAATCATGGAGTATGTAAGGATTAGTATCTAGAAAAGATGGGGAAAATATTTGAGGCTATAAAGTAAATAACGAGAATTATTTTGGAATAATAATAAATTCCCGTAAAGTGCTTAAACACTATAGAGCCTAGGTTATTACTTGGAAAAGACCGTTAATACACCGCAATGATTAGTTGTGACTAGTATGTGGTAAAGGGCAAGCGAGTTGTTTAGATCCCATGGTTTGTACTTTTCTTTGTCAGCGGGGACATGGTCCTAGAATTCTTAGCCCTTAGTAGTAGTTGTGTAGTGTGCTTATTTTCCTATTTTAGTTTTGAGAGAACTAGAAGGCTTATTTAAAATTAAGCTTAGATCAGTAGATTAAGTTAAAAAAGTTAAGAAAAAAGGTGATGACATGACGAAAAGAAAACAAACAATGATGACAACTGCTAAAAATGAAGCAACAAATATAACAATTGAGAAAAATGGAAAATTTCAAGAAATAAAAGAAAAAAATTTGGATGTTTCCATAGTAAGTTGGAAAATAAAATTTATAATAAAGGAAATTTTCTTATGTAAACTGTGCTTGGGTAGGGAGATATGACATCTCTATATAATAGTTGCATAAAATCCAAGTACAGGTAGAAAAAGTACATAAAAGAAAAACGGAAGATGTGAAGTTTCCCATTTTCTACCTAACATAAGAAATCTGATTTATAAATTTAAACTTTTCTGTAATTCGCAGAGTTAAAGTTGGTTGGTAGGGTTTGGATGCAAAAATTGGATGATCTACGCTCTTTCTCTATAAGAGTGTAGGAAAAACTAGATGAAAAAGTATTTTTATTTTCAAAATATTGCATTAATATATAAGTTGCCAGTATATGTAGGATGTGTGCATCATGTTTTCAACAAGGTTTCAAGAAAAAATTGCATTCATATAGGAAGTATTGCTTAGGCATTCATGTATTATTATATTGTATTACACTTTGCACAAGTGCACAAATAGTTGTAAAATTGGATGTGCATATGATGGTTGTAAATTATGGAAGTAATTACTTTATTTTACCCTTACCAAATTTCAAGGACGAAATTTCCTAAGGGTGGGAGAATGTAACACCCCGTATTTTTAATTAATTAATAAAATAAAATTTTGAAGAGTTTTCAGAAATTGGTCACGAATTAGTGTTATTGCGTCCTTATTTTCTGATCAATTTTGACCTATGGTTGCAGAAAATGGATTTTAAACAGAAAAGTTATCTTTAAATGAAGTACTACAACAAACGGAAAAAGAAGATATAAGAACACTTAGAAGAATAATGACCACCAATGTTTTTAAACTTGTGAACAAAAGCTTATGTAGTCCAGTTGATAAATGTATGTCTCTCTCATGTGAGTGGTGCAAGTTCAAGTCCCATTAACATCATGTTTTTAATTTTAGAGGGAAGACTAAAGAAATGCAACTTTTGAGAAAAATTATGTATAAATGTACATATAAATATAGGTGAGTATAAATATATATGTTTACATGCATATGTGTGTATATGTGTATGTGTGTGTGTGTACATACATACATTAATATATATATATATATATATAAAGAAATCCATAGACTGTATCATGGTGTGAAGTTAGGGGTGATCGCTTGTTAATGGAGAACAGGAGATTTCGCCTGGTTTCGTTGTGCGTGAGTATCTCCCTATTCTTAAATTCATCTTTTACATCTAATTGATTTTCGCAAGTTCATTCCAGATATTAGATCTACCCTTAACGTTCAACGAAATTCTGTTTCCTTTATAAGCCATATGCATTTCGTTTTATTTTCACAAGTAAAATTTAGATCTATTCTAAACCCTCAGTCTCTTCACATCGCCAGGGTTAAATTCGTTGATATTTCATCCGAAATCTAGATCTATGATTTAACCGCTTTGGGATCTACACAAAACTCTTAAACCATTTCAAATCAATCCAAAATGCAAATTTCATTGCTTGGTATTCTCCGCCGCTAGTTCGAATGTGAAATTGGGGAATTTGGCTTGAATTTGGGATCAAGCCATCAAGGATATGGGATCTGACATTGTCGGCGCAATTGAATGTATTTCGGTTCCATGTTCCTATAATCGATCCTTCTGTCTATTCATGTTTCCCATTTTCTACTCATAAATGGCGGTGATTGAGTAAGAATTCGTATTTTGTATTGCATTCGGATTTGTTACATGAAGAAGAAGGGCTTACTTATTTACATGAATAAATCTCTGTTGGTCGATCAGGTTTTCCAGTTTGTTTTCCACGTATTTTATATGAATAAGAATTCGAACCAGTCATGCTTTGGTGTAAACATATATTTATCTTTACAATGGGATCCTAATTTGTCAATTGATGATGTTTCATTCATGTTGCTCGCTGTATATTTAGTTCAGTGCTCACACGAAATTCATACAAAATTTATTGATCTCAAGCTATAGTGATAGTTTCATTGATTTCAAAGTATCTCGTGAATATTAGCCATAGAGCCTCAAAATAATTATTTTATGGGCATGTTTCTTATTTTAATGGCTGGTTGTCCTTCACTATGTGTATTTGGGCTTATTTAGATTCAACGGAGAAATATGTATCGGCAAAATTCGTACGATTTTATAGTCGATGTAAAAAACAACGATTGCAAATGAAAGATACTCCTTTTGATCATATCCTCAATCACCGTTTACATTACTGCTAAATTGTCAAGGATTGTTGCTCGGTGGATATGATTCTTCATCGTTCAAAACTGGAATAGAAGTGGAGCTTCAGGTATTAAAATTTTTGGACTTGTTTATTTCTACATTAAAAATCATTTCCAACTATATTCATATAAGAGAAGAGGTTGTGTTTCTTTACTTTGAATATCTAGTCTTACAGAAATAGTTGTTCAAGATTCATGTTAAAACTAGAATTGAACTCAGTATGTTCATTTGATTATTGCCTCGATCCTCTAATGTGTAAGAATGTTTCAGCAACAAGGAAGTTACGTTGTAATGTATGAATGGTTACTGTAATGTTGGAAATGTAGTGTTGTTAGGATCAAACTCATATTACTCAAGTGGAGATGAACCCAAATAGTGCTCAGTTCATTGGGTAAAGTTTCAGGAGAATGTGGGACATTATCATATGTCTTTCGACAATTATGGCACATGAACAAAAAATGCGATGACTAGCACTTATCTTGGCAGTTACGAGGAAAAGGTGTGCAACAAGTGGGATGCCTCTCTAGACTGGCAAGCTGAGATCATTGCGGCTCTGGATTAGTTTAATTAGTATTTTTATGCTGTATTTGGTTCATGTATCGATTGTTTATACATTCTTGTTTTACTGTACTTTTGCTTTGTATTGTTTATTTTAAAAGTTAAGAAAACTATACCAATTTTGGAATAACCCGGAAATTCTAAGCTAATTTAAAATTTTTATTTTGGCAATTTTAGTGAATTTTGAATATTTAAAATGATTTATTTTAAAAAATATCGATGAGAAATTTATTTTGAATAGAAACAGAATGTATATACTTATTTGAATCGTCGTTAGAATAGAAATATTTTATTTTAAATATAAAAGGAATTGAAAATGGCGCGGTAGTTTGAAATTTCGATTTCAAAGTTCAAATGAATGTACAGGATTTAAAATAAACCGGATTTTGGTGAAACCAAATATATTAGAGTATAATTGAGAATATCTTTCCAACGAATCCGAAAATTAAAATTTCATAGCGGGGATAAAAAGTTATGCCCAGTAGAAAATTCAGCATAGTCGCTATGGAATTCTGGCCCTCAAAAATAGCCATTTTGCAAACGACCTCGGTTTTCGACGAAACCGCTTTTGTTGGATCCGTGATGTCAAGTTATTTCTAGATTCCAAAATTCATAATTTTTCGAATCAATATGTGAGCGTGGCAAAGGAAAACGCGTTTGACCAGTTTCAGTTGATTTTAATCAACTAGAAAATGACCATTTCTCAAACGAGCTCAGAATTCGATGAAATTAGTTTTGTTAGGACCGTACAGTAAATATGAAGCTAGAAAATATTTTTTGGGAATTTTTAAAGTCGGTATGTGGCCCCGGTAAATTGAAATGTGCGTTCAAATTCAATATATGGAGTTATATTTGGATTTTGATGAAAACTGATCGAAACGGTCGAATCAGCCTACGATACATATCCCATTGTGTTCGGAATGGGAGTAATTAGCTAGGGATGACAGTCGGTGGGTTCGATTTCGAAGTTGAAAATAAAAAGTTGCTTTTAGAATTTAAAATAAATAATTAAATATATATATTTATATATCCTCACCCCTCTTCTCTCTCTACAATTCAGATCATTTTCAAAATAAAAAAAAGAAAAAGAAAAGGAAAAAGGGAAGGAGCGACGAGGGGAAACCGCCGCTGCCGCCCCATCGCAGCCCCCCAGGTGGCGCGCCCACCACTGAGGCCATCCCCTCTCCTCCCCTTCTCCTCCTCCTCTTCCTCCATCTCCTCTGCGCCTCTCTCCCTTCCTACGCCCTCTTTCCCCAATTGATCCAACCGCAAAACCCCCCCTCATCCACCACAGTCCAACGCTCCGCCTTTCTTTCTCTCTCCTCCTCCACGCGAGCCTCCCACCTGAAACCCCGACCCCCTCCTGCGACGACGCCCTCCATCCACTGACGCTTCCCTCCTCCACAGCTCGAGCCCCCCTTCTGACACGCGCGAGACCCCCAGGCCCTCCTCCTTAGTCCATTGTAAGTTTTTTTTTAATTTTATTTATATAGATATTTATTTTTATTTAATTGCGGTAATTAGTTTTAAAATAAAAATTCAATTTTTATATGAATGGCAGCTAGTAGTTTTGGTTTTGCAGATTTATATTCACAGGATCCTGATTTACAATTGGAACGATGCTCGGAAAGCTCTGTATCCGTGAATTACTTTCAGTTGTGTTTTGTATCGTTCCGCTGCTATGTAATTTATTGTAATATCTGATATTTATCGAATGTGTAATATTTATTCATACCTGTATATTCTTGTATTCTGATGGAGTTGTTGTAATAATCAATGAAATGTTCTTCTGCTTGCATTCTGATGTGTGTTGTTCTCAAAGCAATCCGCGCTTTCCTTACCGTGGAAGTTCGGGTCGTTATAAAGTGGTATCAGAGCTTTGGTTTACAGAGCTCGAGAACAAGACACATTAGAACCAAACGAAAGAACTCATCAGATATTGGGTTAGTAATATCCAATAAGAATGACTCGTTAGAGATGAGATCAGTAGTATCCTAGAACGAGTGTGAAGAGTATATTTTTAAAATGAAAACAAATTTGTTTTGAAATTTAAATCGTTTTATACGTATTTGAATATTTATTTGTATTGAATTTGGACATTCCAATATATAAAGATTTTGCATATACGCGTCATGAACGTATATTCGAAGTTTTAATATACTGGATAGATATAGAATCGCACTCTAGTCTCCTGGAGATAATTCTGGTAATGTGGCCGCATTATCAGTATTTGTGTTCGAGTTTCGAAAAGTGAGATTTCTATATATTTCCATTGACTGGTGTGAGAACCAAAACTAGATAGGTTTATTGTTGTGATTTGGCATCAAAAACATGATTTTCTGTATATATATCAAAATTATGAATTTGAGACGTTAATCCACTAATTGATTGATGGTTGTGTTGTTTGATTATTGGTTTGAAAATTTGAACTATTTAGCCTAATTGAACCAAATATTGAACTGTATTGAAAATTGTTTGAAAATGCATGCATATACATGTACTTACATTGAACAGGTCATAGCAAGGAGGCTAGAGCAGAAGAATAAAATTGTTTGCCCGACATATAGGTACATGTTTAAAAATTTATTGGGATTTGATGATTTTATGAGCCGATTGGCTAGCCTCTTGGCTGTTTCTTTTTCTTTTTGGATTGATGAGGGCCATGGGAGGCTATTTGAAATATCCCGAAGTCCCCGGTGCAGGGGAGGTTATGGCGAAATTTTTCGAAAATTTATGGTGTTAGCCAAATTTTTGAAAAATTTGAAAAGTTCTTAGAAACTGAAAAGTTGGAGAACTTAAGCCGTAAAGAAATAATGAAAGTTGAGTTGGTTTGTAAAACAACTTTCGGCTTCGTTCCTTTTTGGGGACGAAAAGTTTTAAGTGGGGGAGATTGTAATAACCCAGAAATTCTGAGCCAATTAAAATTTTTTATTTTGGCAATTTTAGTGAATTTTGAATATTTAAAATGATTTGTTTAAAATAATATCGACGAGAAATTTATTTTGAATTGAAATAGAACATATATATTTATTTGAATCGTCGTTAGAATAGAAATATTTTATTTTAAATATAAAAGGAATTAAAAATGGCGCGGTAGTTTGAAATTTCGATTTCAAAGTTCATATGAATGTACAGGATTCAAAATAAACTGGATTTTGGCGATACCAAAAATATTAGAATCTAATTGAGAATATCTTTCCAACTAATCCGAAAAATGGAAATTTCGTAGCGGGGATAAAAAGTTATGCCTAGTTGAAATTCTGAATAGTCGCTATGGAATTCTAGCCCTTAAAAATAGCCATTTTGCAAAAGACCTCGGTTTTTGACAAAACCACTTTTGTTGGATCCGTGATGTCAAGTTATCGCTAGATTCCAAAATTCGTAATTTTTTGAATCAATATGTGAGCGTGGCAAAGGAAAACATGTTTGACCAGTTTCAGTTGATTTTAATCGACTAGAAAATGGCCATTTTTCAAACGATATCAGAATTCGGTGAAATTAGTTTTGTTACGACCGTACCGTAAATACGAAGCTAGAAAATATTTTTTGGGAATTTTTAAAGTCCGTATGTGGCCCCGGTAAATTGAAATGTGCGTTCAAATTCAATATATAGAGTTATATTTGGATTTTGACGAAAACTGATCGAAATGGTCGAATCAACCTATGATACATATCCCATTGTGTTCGGAATGGGAGTAATTAGCTAGGGATGACAGTCGGTGGTTCGATTTCGAAGTTGAAAATAAAAAGTTGCTTTTTAGAATTTAAAATAAATAATTAAATAAAAGTTTTCCGCTGCTATGTAATTTATTGTAATCTCTGATATTTATCGAATGTGTAATATTTATTCATACTCTGTATATTCTTGTATTCTGATGGAATTGTTATAATAAGCAATGAAATGTTCTTCTGCTTGCGTTCCGATGTGTGTTGTTCTCAAAGCAATCCGCGCTTTCCTTACCGAGGAAGTTTGGGTCGTTATAAATTTTCAAAAAAAAAAAGAAAAAAGAAATCCAAAATAAACCTGTAATCAATAAAATGGGTAAGAAATAAATGACAGCGTAACACCATTTGAATTTTGAACAGAAACAAAGATTGTGCATATACATACGCATAAATTCAAATGTTAAAACTAAAAGTGCAAGTTAAGACCGGGAAGTAATAAATTTATCATAAATGAAAATGGGACAAGAAGATAGCTGTATTTGAAATTAGAATATATAAAAAGGGAAGAAAACAACGAATTGGTAAGCGTTAGTGTAACAACCTGGAAAATCAGGACCAATTTAAATTTTTTATTTTGGCAATTTTAATGAATTTTGAATATTTAAAATGATTTATTTTAAATAATAACGACTAAAAATTTATTTTTAATAGAATTAGAACATATATATTTATTTAAATCGAAATTAGAAAATAAATATTTATTTTAATTATTAAAGGAATTGGAAATGGCGCGGTAGTTTGAAAATTCGATTTCAAATTTCAATTGAATGTACAGGATTCAAAATAAACCGGATTTTAGTGAAACTAGAAATATTTGAATCTGTTTGAAAATATCTTTCCAACAAATCTGAAAAATCCAAATTTCATAGCGGGAATAGAAAGTTATGCCTAGGTGAAAATTTAAAATAGTCACTGTGGAAATATAGCCCTTAAAAATAGTCATTTTGCAAACGACCTCCATTTTCGACGAAATCACTTTTGTTGGATCCGGGATGTCACATTATTGTTAGATTTCAATTTTCATAGTTTTTGGGATCAATATGTGAGCATGAAAAAGAAAACGTATTTTGACAGTTTTAGTCAATTTGGATCGACCAGAAAATGGCCATTTTTCAAACGGTCTCCAAATTTGACGAAATTAGTTTTGTTAGGACCGTATCGTCAAAACATAGCTAGACTTATTTTTCTATATTTTTTTGAGTCAGTATATGGGCCCAGTGAATTAAAAAGTACGTTTAAATTAAATATATGTTGATTTAAATTTTAATTTGAATGAAAACTGATCGAAACGATAGAATTGGCTTACGGGACATATCCTATTGTGTTCGAAATGGGGGTAATTAGCTAGGGGCGACAGTCGTTGGGTCTCGTTTGGAGTTCAAATAGAAAGTCAACTTTATGGAGAATAAAATAAATAAATTAAATAACATATATATTATATATCCTAACCCTAAAATTCATTCAGCAAATAAATCACGCCTCTTTCCCAAATCCAACCCGTATCCCCCTTCTCTACAGCAGCCACCGCCGTTTCATCCCCACCTCTCCATTGCGCCCCCTCCAGTGATGCGCCGCCGCTCTAGTGAACCCCAACGCCGCCACCTCTCCTCAATCCTGTCACCTCTCAGCTCGGTTGACTCGATCTCCACCCTGAACCGCGAGCCCAGCCCTAACTCGAGTTTGCCGCTACCCCAGGGGCCCACCGCGCCTGGCCTGCCGCATCCCCTGGCCTCTGCGACCGACGACAAGTGCCCCCTCTTCGAACTAGCGAGCGATTCTAGTGTTTGAGCGTGGTTCAGTCGATTTTTTATGGAGGAAGAAGTTAAGTAATTCACTTAATTAATTTGTTTATTAATTAATTTAGTTCATGATTTTTAAAAATATATTGACATGATTTTTAACACAGAAATAAAAATATGATTTTTATCATGTGTATTAAATAAAAATATGATTTTTTTATCTAGTTAAGTAGTGTTAAAAATACAATCTTTAAAAATAAAAAGGTTAGATGTTTAAAAATAAAAAGGTTAGATCTTTAAAAATAAAAATGTTAGATCTTTAAAAATAAAAAAGTTAGATCTTTAAATATAAAAAGGTTGGATTTTTTTTTAAAAAAAAGGATTAGATTTTATACGAAGAAAGATGAGATTTTTATCATAGTAAAGATTAGATTTTTAACATAGTAAAGAAATGATTTTTATATATTAGAAAAGAAAATATTTTTATATATTAGAAAAGAAATGATTTTTATATTAGAAAATAAATTATTTTTGGTTATAAAAGGAATATGATTTTGTTGATATAATATAGAATATCAAAATATGATTTTTTTATAGGTTGCGCTGAAATCAAAATATGATTTTTAACTTATAAATTGTATGAAGCAGATTATGTTGAAGAACACAACGCAATGGAAATGAACCAAATCCAAACAATTCAGAAATTCAGAAATAAAATGGCGGAGTGGAACCCAAAGGTGAGAACTCCTCACTAAATTTTTCTATACAGTTATTTATTCTATAACTGCATATATGAACTGCTCCCTGTCGTCCACAGACCATGGACGGCTTGTTTGTTTGATTATGTTGTGAAAATTATTTGTGATGTGAAATGGAATGTATAAAATATCCATGTGTTGAATAAAATAAAATATTCATGTGTTGAATAAAATAAAATATTCATGTATTGAAATAAAATAAATATTCATTTACAAATCAGACGATTTGTTTATGTACACCCATTTGACTGATATGGATTGGGACGATAAATTTTACATGTCGCCCAACTACACAAATAAATTCTGTGTTTGTGGATTGAAACCCCACATGGGTGTTGGGATGATATTTGACGTACACTAATCCCAACCATTTAGTTGTATGTCAATCGATATGTTGACAGACAGTTGTAAGCATTAAATATTGATATTTAATGCTTACATAGTGTAGAATGCACTTTGGATGATGGTTGATTGCTTATCATGGCAGTTGTATACATGTGTTGTGTGAAATCCATATAAACATCATTATATGGTGATTGACTGTGTCTGATTCCAGTTCAGAAAGAAGTAATATTTTAAAATAACGAATATTTTAAAATAAGGAATATTTTAAAATAATATTCAGTCAAAGATCGAAATATGATTTTTGATGTCCGATTTGGGATGGGCATGAAAATATTTAAATATATATATATATATATATATATATATATAGCTGTGTTGATTAGATTTGCACCTTTTAGACGCGAACGATATTTATATCAATTTTATTCATTTTTATAATGAATATCGAAAAGGAAATGATTTCAAAATATAATATTTTGAAAATATTATCATTGATATATTAATGATGTAGAATATTCAATTTTGTTTTAAAAATCGAATATGAAGTTGGAATCGTTTTAAAGCGAATTTATAAAATACGTTCGAAAAGGAAATCGATGAAATATAATATATATATATATATATATATATATATATATATATATTAACGTCCTTAATAGAATGCGCCGCGCCGCGACCGTTCGCGAATTTCGATCATTTACATCGAATTGACGTTACGGAAGATCCGACCGTCGGATTCACCTAAAACTGGAACCGTTGGGTTCGTATCGAAAAAAGCTTTCCACGAATATTAGAGATTTGAAATCTAACGATTGGATTTGGAATTATGTCCATATCAAATTTGAAAAAGGTCGCTGTAAGTGTAGTTCGACGACCGTTTATGGAAATTGACTGTACGAGCCTTGATAAAATTATTAAAAATATTAATAATTTGTGTAAAATCATAATAAATGATTTAGAAAGAATTGGAACGAAAAATTCCACATTTGGAAAGATAAAAATATATTTTTATTGAAATGAACTAGTTATGAACTTGCATTATAATCCAATTATTTTTAAATAAATAAATTGGATTTGAAGTGGTTTTAAAAATAACCAGAATTTCCAATATATGAATTGGAATGGATTTGAATCGAAATTATCTTCGAAATATCTCGATATTGGATTTCGTGATTATACGGATATTTTTATGGGAATTAGGAAGATATATATATCGTTATTTCCAATAAGATATTTGTTGATTTCAGAATTTGATGTTGAATATAAGCCAATATATTTTTTATTCAGAGCCTTGTATTTAATATCGAATTGGATTTTGGGTTTGTCGTGAACGGTGTCTTAAATAACACTGTTCTTAAACCCAGTTGAGAAAAGAATAAATCTTTTTATTAAGATTTAGTGAAATTTTCCAGCTAATTAACATTTAATTGGAATTGAATTTAAACTGGATTTTTGGGTTTATCGTGAACGGTGTTTTAAATAACACTGGTTCTTCAACCCGATTAACAATGGAATGAGATTTTGGGTTTGTCGTGAATGGTATCTTTTAATAATACTTTTCTTAAACCCAATGGAGTTAAGAAAATTTGAAACTAACTGGAGATTAGCTAAGTTGAATGGTTTCCTGGGCATTGATCTGATGTTGGTTTCAACCTTCGGGATTAATACTTAGGGAATTGTTCTCGTGCTAATTTACGGTTAGAGACTGATGGAATGTGATTTTGGGTTTACCGTGAACCGTGTTTTAAATGACATTGGTTCTTTAACCTAGTTAAAGATAAGATTAATTTCTTAGCTTTGAATAATCATTAATATTGATTTTTGGGAAGATTAAAACTAAGTGGAGTTTTAATGAATCTTTGATTAGATTGAAATGATCGAGAATGGAGTATCACCAGTTTTGCTCCTGGGCGAAATCTACAATTAGATTTGAACGTGAAATGGTAATTAATATTTACCGATAACACCATGGTGTTAGATATGGAGTATTGCCAGTTTTCCTCCATGGGATGAATAGGTTGGGATTGGGAAATAAAATAAATGATTACTTCAGTGTAGTTCGCTAATCCCGACTAGTTTATAATATAGTTTATAACAGTGAAAAGAATATTTGAATAAAAGAATATTCTGGATTGGAATGAGGCGTATGTTGTGTTTGTGTAACGGCACGCATTTTGCCCAACCTTAATCGATCGATAGATCGACTAAAACCGTTCAAAATCCGCATATGTTAACTCTGTGAATACAACACATCAGAACAACAACAGCAGACTTTTATTATATCATGATAATATAACATCAGAGTACAAAATATCAGAGTACATCGATAAAATACAGCGGAAGATAAATTAAAATATTTTAATACAATACAGTGCAGCGGAAACAAAGTAACTAAGGCAGCGGAAGACAACTATGCTCTGGACACAGCTTTAAGCTTCAATCCAGGATCCTGCTTGAGATAAGAACCTGTAGACAAACTACTCGACTGCCCATGTGGAAAAGAGGGCACCCAAGTTTGTAAAGGTGGAAACAAACAACGGGTCAGTCATGGGACTGGTGTGAGAATTCTTAACTAATTTAACTAATAGCAATAAGGCAAATCCAAGGACCACGCCGCTAAAGCGGAACGGGTTTACTCCAATGGATTGTCATGCATAAATTAAAGTAAATCGTTAAACAACGCAATGCTTTTAAGAAAAATGAAACCATCATAAGACCCAAGTCCCATCACACAATGCAACGCAAACCGGAGGATAGGGTTTTACCTTATAATGGTCAAAAATGCTTGATACGATAAAAACGATATCTAATATTAGTGTGTACATGTTTCAAAAATATTTCAAAGTAAATGTATCAATCCTAGGACACATAGATACCATAATACTATGCTTTCATACTAGTAATACAATCAAATCCGTGGGTTCGTATTGGAAGTTTGGATTTCCATCATGAGTCAAGGCTAGGGGGGGGGCTCCTTACCGATTCGAGACACTCTAGCTAATGTCTCAGGATTCCCCGCAATTAACCCTTGGATCCTGCAGGGCCGGTCCACCATAGGAGTTGCGGATTAGTTATTCCTAAACACACGTTTCCCGGTCCTATAGTACCTATCATCCGAGCCGCCTCATTCCATCATCCACATAAGTAAAATGTCAAGCCGTGTTAAAGCCCAAACACCACTTCTAACTAGAAAGAAACGTGCTACTCTCCCTGCGTTCCCTTCTCCCGTTTTAGACTCCGCCGGTGTGTGAGGCTCACAAAGTAACGTTATAACCACAAGGCCTGCTTTTCAACAAAGCCTTGATCATCTTCATCTTAGCGTGCCACGTTGACAATTCACGCCATGCGATTTGATAACTATAATTCTCCGCCACCAACGGTTGTATATTAATAGGAATCAATTTACATAGAACAAAATTCAACGTCAGACACACATTCCATTTATAAACTTATGCTCAGGATCTGAGCGAAAGCCAAATCCGTACAAATCAACACTACGTCCGGACGACCACCACTGTAGCCCCTTCAAGGTAGCTACTCCAATCACGGGCATCAGCAGTCGTCGTCCATTCGATATGAAGATCGTCGGTCTTCAATCGCCGTCTTCAACTCTTGAATTTTAAACGTCGTTCAAATCATTTGGAATGAGATAGACTCGGACTTTCCAAATAATTCTTGTATATATATAAGTTAGAAATCATTTCATATCGTTATCAGTAATTTGTAATGATTTATCTTTATTTTTATATATATAAAAATAATTAAATTCCATTTCATTAACATAATTACATAACAAGTAGTGAATGTTTTGCTTCACAACCTATCGAAATGTTTATAATGTGTAATGAAATTTATTTTATTTCATTACATTTTGCTAACGAAAAACATTTCTATTCGTAAATACAATATTAACGTACAATGTACACACCATAATGTTTATTTTTATTTTCATACACATACACATCTTATACATAACAATGTACATTTTCTTGTTTCATTCTTCGAATTACACAAAATGTATTTTGTGTATCATACCAATTCCAACAAAAATAGGCATTCTTGTGTTTCGTTTCAATTTCAACAAACGAATATTTTTGTTCATCCACTTTTATTTCTACAAAAATGAGTATTTTTGTTTGTTTATTTCAATGTAACAAAATTGATAATTTTGTTATCTTTTCAATGCAAAACACAAAAATAATAATTTTACATTACAAATAAAACGATAATTTTGTGTGCTAATCTATTTACATGAAAATGAAATTTCCATATTTTTAATCTTTTTAATGAAAAACTAATTCATTAAAATATAAATTTCATCGTTATAATCTTTACTGAAATTCTTTTACATGGGTATGTAAATTTCATACCGTTATCCTTTTTAATAAAAAATTCAATTAATTAAAATGTAAATCTTTTACTTTAAGTTCTATTTACATGAAAATGTAATTTTCCTTCTTTTATTCACATTAAAATGTATACTTTTCTTTTTACATTAAAAATGTAACTTTCATCTTTTTAAGTATAAACAAAAGTTAGATCTTTTAATTTGACAAAAACGGTGATAAACAATATGACCTTTCATTTTTAACAAAAGAATATTAAAAATAATCTTTTTATCTTTCACCAAAAATGAAAATTGTTTGTTAACTTTCAAAACACAAACAAAATGAATGTTTTCTTTTTATTACGAACAAAAATGAATGTGTTTTATTTCATTCTTTGCATTTGACAAAATAAATATTTTTGTCCTCCATTTACATTTGATAACAATGTATATTTTTATCATGCTTTCACATTTGACAAAATGAATATTTTTGTTATTCTTTTACATTCGATAAAAATGTATATTTTTTCATTCTTTCACGTTTGACAAAATGATTATTTCATTCTTTTACATTCGATAAAAATGTGTATTTTATCATTCTTTCACATTTGACAAAAAAAATCATTCTTTTTCATTCGATAAAAATGTATATTTTATCATTCTTTCACATTTGGCAAAAAGATTTTTTTCATTCTTTTACATTCGATAAAAATGTATATTTTATCATTCTTTCACATTTGACAAAAAGAATTTTGCATTCTTTTACATTCAATAAAAATGTATATTTTATCATTCTTTCACATTTAACAAAAAGATTTTTTCATTCTTTTTTCCATACATATCATATACACAAAATGTATATTTTGTGTGTCATTCCAATTACAACAAAAATGAATATTTTTGTACGTCACTTATAATTTAACAAAAATGAGTATTTTTGTGTCATTCAACTCCTAACCAAAAATGCAATGTATTTTGGTGTCAACTTCATTTCTATACAAATGAATATATTTTTGTTTGTTTAATTTCCATGTAACAAAAATAATAACTTTGTTATTCTTTCAATCCCAAGCAAAAATAATAAATTTTCTTATCTCTTTCAATGCAAAACCAAAATGATCTTGACTATTTAGAATGGCAATGTAAATTCCAATCTTAAGTTACATCATAAAAATGTAATTTTAATTTACAATGTAAATTTCATATCATGGTTACATAGAAAAAATGTAAATTTTGTTCGCATAGCAAATTTCATATCATAGTTACATAGAAAAATGTAAATTTTGCTCGCATAGCAAATTTCTTATCATAGTTACATAGAAAAATGTAAATTTTGTTCGCATAGCAAATTTCATATCATAGTTACATAGAAAATTGTAAATTTTGTTCGCATAGCAAATTTCATATCATAGTTACATAGAAAAATGTAAATTTTGTTGCTACTACTTTACATTTAAAAACCAAACGGTGTTCTTATATTAACATAACATTATTGACACAGGCGCTGTTCTTATGTTAGCATAACATTATTAACACAATGAACATTTTTATGTTGACGGTTCTAATTCAACATAACATAAAAATGAATATTTGATGTTGGTAATTCATGCAATGATAATTCCAACATGTTAAACAAAGAATACTTTTTAATTTCTAAGCATTTTACTCAATTTATACTTTAAACAATAAAACATAATTTTTTTATTTATTCGTAACATGAGTATCCCTTTTGGTACCTAACAATAAAAATATATAAATTCCCTTTCTAACATGTAACATCTCAGTTATATATATAAACAATAAAAATATATGATTTTTATTGCTTGCACAAATTTTGACAAACATGAATATTGTACATCTTATATATTAAATAAAATGTTTGTCTTCGTCGTACACACAAAATCATGTCAACATGAATACACACAATTCATCACAAAACAATCAGCATGGAAATAATTATATATGCAGCAACAACATGAAATTCATACTGAATGAATACAATAACATAAATGATTAATTTTATTTTTTAAAAAAAAAATGAAATCTCACTAGATCTGGTTATTTCTGATTTTCATTTCATATACAACAAAAATATTCTATCGAATAAACAGGTCAATGAACAGCATCATATAGTTAAATTCAAATCACAAACATTCAAGCAGCATACAGTTAAAATATAACACGGTAATAATTAATTTATTTTTAATTATTAAAGAGGAAATAGAATTCTCACCAATAGCTTTCCAATTTGCCAAAATTTAGACGAGCTTTAAATCAGTTCCCGTCAGTTCCATCATGTACATCGCGGAAATACGATTCCAACGCATCGAAAAACGCTCAATTTCGTCGCTGTTTGAATGAGTTATGCTTTAATTTGTATAAATAACCTTCTAAAATAAATTATTAAAAGAATAAAAAGGGAATATACCCTCTTCATCCCCAAATTGTATCGGCCGTTAGTATCCCAATAAGGTTCAACTCTAGGGTTCCTCTTTGCGATCAAAAGGTGCAGAGGTCTGACGATCGGAGAGTGGCACATCGGAGAGGGGGGAGGGGATCTTGCGCGTAGGATGGGGTAGGGTGCGGTGGGGCCTAGGGGGGCGCGGTGGGGCTGTTTGGCCGTGGGTTTGGGTGCGTGTGTCTCGGTCCTCGAGCCATGTGAAGATGATCCAACCATATAGAAACGTAGAGGAGGAAGAGAGCTTCAACATGGTTTAGAGATTGGAGTTTAATTCAGGAAGAAGAAGGAGATGTTATTGGAAGAAGGAGGGAGTATTTCGGCCATGGATTTCAATAGATGGCGGCTGGTTCAAAATGAGATTAGGGTTATAGTGTTTTTTTAATCCTTTATTTATAATATTTTATTAGTTAACTAGCCCATTAAGGCCCGATTAGCTCCGAACTCAGAATTAGGCATGCTTACTGTCTATCTTAATGTTTTGACATCTTCTAAACGCATTGGCGCTAGTGGCAAGGCCCAATTTCTGATGTCTGCTGCGTTTTATTTAAAAATTACAATATTAATTAAATAATTGATTTTCTATCGTACTTTTAAATATGCCGGGGTCACAAATTAATTTCAAAAATTCCCGAAAAATATATTTAGCTATGTTTTGACGCTGCGAACCCAGAAAAATTAATCTCGTTCAATTCTGAGCCTATTTGAAAAATGGCCTTTTTCAGGGCGTATACATTTAATATTAAAAATACATTTTTAAACCGATAATCTCCGAAACTCGAAATATATAAGTGTTTACTGTTTGCAATGTAGAAACATCATTCTGAACTCAATGGAAGTGGTTTCAAGTGCAAATTCCTTCGTATGCAAAAAGTAGCATTTTTGACCTTTATAAATTTCATAGCGACCTTTTTAAATTTTAAACTGGGCATAACATTTTTATTCCCACTATGAAATTTTGATTTTTCGGATTCGTTGGAAAGATATTTTTAAATATATTCTAATATTTTTGGTTTCGCTCAATTCTGATTTATTTTGAATCCTGTATAGTCAGTCAAAGTTTAAAATCAGATTTTCAAACTGCAGCGCTGTTTTAAACTCCTTTTATAATTAAATTAAATTTATTCATTTTAACTTCGATTAAAATAGAATTTTGGTCGTTATTATTTAAATAAATAATTTTAAATATTCAAATTTCACTTAAAATTTCTAAAATAAAAAATTTAAATTGACCCTAAAATTCAGGGTTGTTACAGTCTCCCCCACATAAAATCTTTTCGTCCTCGAAAAGGAACGAAGCTAAAAGTTTTTAATTAATTAACTCATCTTTCTCTCTTTTATTGATTTCAATAATTTCATTAGTTGATTAACTTTCAAATATATAACTTTTATATATTCAAAAATCATATTTTCTAAAATAGAATATAATTACAAATACGTATATTATAGGCTTGTCACTCTCAACTCATTCTAGGATAATGCTGATGCTATCTCTAATGAGTATTCTTATTGGATATTACTAATCCAATCTCTGATGAGTCTTTTGTTCAATTCAAATGAGTTGTACCCCAAAGATTTGAGCTAACCAAAGCTCTGATACCAGCTGTAATGGCACGCATTTTGCCCGACCTTAATCGATCGATAGATCGACTAAAATCGTTCAAAAACCGCATACGTTAACTCTGGGAATACAACACATCAGAACAACAACAACAACAACAGACTTTTATTATATCATGATAATATAACATCAGAGTACAGAATATCATAGTACATCAATAAAATACGGCGGAAGATAAATTACAATATTTTAATATAATACAGTGCAGCGGAAACAAAGTAACTAAGGCAGCGAAAGACAACTATGCTATGGACGCAGCTTTAAGCTTCAATCCAGGATCCTGCTTGAGATAAGAACCTGTAGACAAACTACTCGACTGCCCCTGTGGAAAAGAGGGCACCCGAGTTTGTAAAGGTGGAAACAAACAACGGGTCAGCCATGGGACTGGTGTGAGAATTCTTAACTAATTTAACTAAGAGCAATAAGGCAAATCCAAGGACCACGCCGCTAAAGCGGAACGGGTTTACTCCAATGGATTGTCGTGCATAAATTAAAGTAAATCGTTAAACAACGCAATGCTTTTTAGAAAAATGAAACCATCATAAGACCCAAGTCCCATCACACAATGCAACGCATACCGGAGGATAGGGTTTTACCTTATAATGGTCAAAAGTGCTTGATACGATAAAAACGATATCTAATATTAGTGTGTATATGTTTCAAAAACATTTCAAAGTAAATGTATCAATCCTAGGACACATAGATACCATAATACTATGCTTCCATACTAGTAATACAATCAAATCCGTGGGTTCGTATTGGAAGTTTGGATTTCCATCATGAGTCAAGGCTAGGGAGGAGCTCCTTACCGATTCGAGACACTCTAGCTAATGTCTCAGGATTCCCCGCAGTTAACCCTTGGATCCTGCAGGGCGGTTCCACCATACGAGTTGCGGATTAGTTATTCCTGAACACACGTTTCCCGGTACTATAGGACCTATCATCCGAGCCGCCTCATTCCATCATCCACATAAGTAAAATGTCGGGTCGTGTTAAAGCCCAAACACCACTTCTAGTGTAACATCCCACATTTTAATGGTTTGAAATTTGAATATTTAAAACAGTTTAAATATTGAATTCGTAATATAAATTGATTTATATATTAATTAAAACGAAATTGAACGTATAAAAATACATATAAAATATAATCGAGCCCGAAATATCGCTGCAATTCGTAATTTAACGTTCTGAACTTCAACTGAGTGTACAGGACTCGTTATTAGTCGGATTTCTTCGAAACAAGAAGCGTTGGAATCTGTTGAACTGTATCTTTCTAACAGAAGTGAAAAATCAAGATTTAGTCGTATTGATTGCAAGATATGTCCAAATCAAATATTCAAATAGTCGCTGTAAAACAGTTTATCGACCGTAACAGTTTATTTGATATAACTAGATATCGGTCGCAAATCTGGACAAGGTTCTTTTGAGGCGCAGCGATAATTTAATTTTTAGAATTTTACTGTAATTTTTAATCAATTAAATAGACAACTTTTTATTTGGAGTATTTTGAACCCTGTATCAGTATTTCGGGGTTTCAAAATATGAGTCAACCTACCGATATTATTATATTTTTAGGATCGTGACACCTCGCTGGACACGACCATAAAATTACTTCTGTCCGGAACAGCTCGAACGTGAACAAAATTTTAAGCGACAATAAATATCTAATATGAGACAAACACATTAATAACCCGCGTATTCCTTCACGCCAGAGGAACTGTTACTACCTTCTCAACTAAGTAAACTATACCCATACACTATTACTTAGCTTTGAAGAGAACGAGCCATTCCCCTATACTATCATCTACCCTATTGCTTTGAATTTAAGCAAAACAAAAACCATACCCTAAAGTCTAAAGTCCTACTGGACCTATAGCTTAACATTTAAGCTACTTCCCATCTTATATGTACACCCGCAAGTTTCCATTCTCAGAACAGAAAACCAAAACTCCAGTTAATATAAGTATATAAATCCGAAGGGGTAAAACTGTAGTTCCAAAGCAACAGCAACATGGGGTTTGTTTTTCTCGGTGGCATGGTTTGTGCGTTCAGACGGATTCGGAGCGTGGAGTTCAGGTGGCGGAGCTCAGGTTGTTTGGGTGAAATCTGGAGCGAGAGGCGGAGGGTAAGGTCGGGACTGCTGCATGGAAGTGGGTTCATGGGTTCTTGTGCAAAGCAGTAGTATGAACGGTTTCTGGTTTAAAAGAAGTAAAGGTGGGTGATGGAAAGGCTGATGGGTTCGGGTGTTTTGCAGCAGTTCAGTGGAAGACGCATTCATAGAAGAAGGAAAGGTGATTAAGAATGTTTATTAATCATGCTATCACAATTGTTAGAAGTTACTTACTGTTAGAAAGGGGAAAATGTAACAACCCAAAAATCTGGGCCAGTTTAAAATTTTTATTTTGGCAATTTTAGCGAATTTTGAACATCTAAAATAGATTATTTTAAATAATATCGACGAGAAATTTATTTTGAATAGATTAGAACGTATATATTATGTACGTCGTCGTTAGAATATAATATTTATATATAATTATAAATAGAATTGAAAATGGCGCGGTAGTTCGATAATTTGATTTCAAACTTCAATTGAATGTACCGGGTGCAAAACAATCCGGATTTTAGTGAAACCAAAAATAATAGGATCTATTTGAGAATATCTTTCCAACGAATCCAGAAAATCGAGATTTCATAGTGGGAATGAAAAGATATGTCCAGTTGAAAATTCTGAATAGTCGCTATGGAATTCAGGCCCTTAAAATGGGAATTTTGCAAACGACCTCGGATTTCGACGAAATCACTTTTGTTGGATCTGTGATGTCAAGTTATTGCTAGATTCCAAATTTCATAATTTTTCGATTCAATATGTGAGCGTGGCAAAGGAAAACGCATTTGACCAGTTTCAATTGATTTTAATCGACTGGAAATTGGCCATTTTTCAAACGGTCTTAGAATTCGACGAAACTAGTTTTGTTTGGACTGTATCGTCAATACGAAGCTAGAAAATATTTTTCTGGAATTTTTAAAGTTCATGTGTGCAGTAAATTGAAATACACGTTCAAATTCAATATATAGAGTTATATGTTGATTTTGACGAAAAATGATCGAAACGATCGAATCAGCCTACGGCACATATCCCATTGTGTTCGGAATGGGGGTAATTAGCTGTGGACGACAGGCGGTGGGCCTCGTTTTGAGGTTGAAAATAAAAGTTGTTGTTCGGGATTAAATAAAATAAAATAAATTAAAAATTAAACCTTCTCTCTCCCCCTTATCACTCTCAGCCCGCTCCCCCCCATTAAAATCGATTTCAAAATCGAAATGAAAAAAAAGAGAAAGAAAGGGGAGGAGCTATCGCTCCTCCACCAGGGGGTCACCGCACCCCGACGCCCACGACGCCGCCCCCTCTCCTTCTTCCCCCACCTCCTCCTTCGCGATCAATGCGAACCCCCAGGCCTCGCGAGACCCGTAGCCACCCCGAGCCCAACCCAAACCCTCGAGCACCCCAAGATCCGACGCAGCACCCCCTCCCTCCGTTAGTCGCGTCCTGACCTCGTCAGAGCAGCCCCGGCTCCACTCTGACCCTCCGCTAAGCGCCGCCGCCGAGCACAGCACCCCTCTCCTCAGTTCAGCGTGCAAAAACCCCCTCCTCTTCACTAAAAACCATCGCTGTGAGTCTCCCTTGATTTATTTTGAATTATCTATGTAAGTGTAGGGTTTTAAAGAGGTAAATTAATCATATTATTAATATTATACATGATTTTTACTTGTGTAGAGTATTAAAAATATGACCTTTATATAATAGAGAATATAAAAATATGATCTTTATATATGTAGCGAAATAAAAATCTGATTTTTATTATATATATAGTGATGTAAGGAAAAGGCGAAATCTTTACTTTTGAAAATATAAAAATCTTTATATTTGAAAAGGCGAAATCTTTATATTTGAAAAGGCGAAACCTTTATGTAGAGAATAGCGTTGTAAAAATAGAATTTTTATCTATATAGTAGTGTTGTAAAAATAGAATTTTTATCTATATAGTAGCGTTGTAAAAATAGAATTTTTATCTATATAGTAGCGATGTAAAAATAGAATTTTTATCTATATAGTAGCGTTGTAAAAATAGAATTTTTATCTATATAGTAGCGTTGTAAAAATAGAATTTTTATCCATATGGAGTGATTATAAAAATATGATTTTTATATACATAGCAACAATATAAAAATGTGATTTTTACATATGTAGTGGCTACGGGCAACGAAAGAGACAAAAGGCGAGAATGGCGAAGATTTCTACATATGAAGAGTCGTGGCGTTTGGATTAGCTATCGGTGAGAATTTCTCACTCTTCAATTTCTTTTCTAGTTATATATATATACTAGGATGCAGACAGTGCTTAGTAGCACCCGACACCCGCCATCCACAGACCATGGATGGCTTGTTTGTTGGATTGATATGTTGTGAAAATTTGTTTGTGAAGTTGATGTGAAATAGATAATGAAATATATTCATGTGTTGAAATAAATCAATTATAGTTAAAAATATAATTTTTAACGTGAAAGTGAATAAATAAATATTTATAAACAAATCGACCGATTTGTTTATATACACTGATTTGACTTATATTGATTGGGATGATAAATTTTACACATCTCCCAACTGCACAAATAAAAATCTGCGTTTGTTGATTTGAAACCCCACACAGGTGTTGGGATGATATTTGGCGTACACTAATCCCAATTATTTAATTGTATGTCGATCGATTGGTCGACAGACTGTGTAAGCGTTGATTATTTATATTTGATGCTTATGCAGTTGTGTGGTGCACTTTGGATGATGGTTGATTGTTTATCGTTGCTATTATATACATGTGTTGTATGAAATCCATATAATTAACATTATATGGTGATGGATTGGGCCTCATTCCAATCGGGAAAATAATGAATATTATAAAAGAAAAATCATGTGTTGAATATAAAAATAGTCATGTGTTGACGATGTTCATGAGTTGAAACTATTGATGTGTTGAGTGAAATATTTTATACAATAAAATTTACATCTTTATCATATTTACAATTAGAATCTACTTCACGGTGGAGTCTAATTAAAAATCAAACAATAGATACCATAATTTTATAAAATATTTTACATAACAAAAATAGTCGTGTGTTGAAAGAAATATAGATTCATGTGTTGAATAGAAGAAATATAGATTCATGTGTTGAATAGAATAAATATTCATTTGTTGAATAGAATAAAGAAGTTTTTGAAAAATATAAAGCCGTGTTGATTAGAGACGCGCTATTTTGACGTGAATGATATTTATATCGATTTTATTCGTTTTATAATGAATATTGAAAAGTGATTTCAAAATTTAATATTTTGAAATGAAATTCAAATTAAATTAGGTTAAAATTCAAATTGAAATTTTATTGAATCAATTTGAAATGAATTCGAATCGAATAGAAAATGAATTCGATTCGAATTGAATAGAAAGTGAATTTGAATTCAAATTGAATAGAAAGTGAATTTGGATTCGAATTAAATAGAAATGAATTCTAATTTAATTAAATTGAAATTGAATTAAAAACGAATTGAAATCGTTTTGAATAAAATTTAAAACGAACTGAAATTGAATTGAAATCAATTTGAAATGAATTTGAATTGAATTAAATAGAAGGTAAATTCAAATTGAATTGAATTGAAACGAATTTTAATTCGAATTAAATCAAATTGAAATGAATTCGAATTGAATTGAAATCAAATCGATGTGAAATTGAAGATGAAGTTGAAATTGTTTTTGAAACGAATTTGGAACTATTTATAAAATTCGTTTTAAAAGGAAATCGACAAAATATATATAATATATATATATTATATATATAATGGCCTGAATAGAACGCGCCGCGCCGCGCCAGTTCGTGAATTTCGACCATTGACTTCGAATTGACGTTGCGGGAGATCCGACCGTCGGATTCTCCTAAAACCGGAACCGTTGGGTTCGTATCGAAAAGAGCTTTCTGACGAATATTAGAAATTTGAAATCTAACGGTTGGATTTGGAATTATGCCCAAATCAATTTCGGAAAAGGTCGCTGTAAGTGCAGTTCGATGGTCGTTGATGGAAATCGACTGTATGGGCCTTGATATAATTATTAAAAATATCTATAATTTGTGTAAAATCATAAGAAAGGATTTGGGAAAAATTGGGCTGAAAAATTCCATATTTGAAAAGATAAAAATAGATTTTTATCGAAATGAACTAGTTTTGAACTAGAATTAAAATCAATTTATTTTTGAAATAAATAAATTGAATTTGAAAGTGATTTTAAAAATAATCAATATTCCCAATACGTGTATTGGACTGGAGTTGAATCGAAATTATCTTCGGAATATTTCGATGTTGGATTTTGTGACTATACAGATATTATTATGGGAATTTGAAAGATATATTTTATATCGTTATTTCCAATACGATATTTGTTGGTTTCAAAATTTGATATTGAATATAAGCCGGTTTATTTTCTATTCAGAGCCTTGTATTTAATATCAAATATGATTTGGGTTTATCGTGAATCATGTTTTATATGACATTGGTTCTTTAACCCAGTTAAAGGCAGAATATTGATTTTTGAAAAGATTGAAATTAAGTGGAGTTTTAATGAATCTTTAATTAGATTAAAAAGTGAATTGATAATTTAAATTATCAAATATGAAAGGTGATCGAGAATGGAGTACCACCAGTTTTGCTCCAAAGCGATAGTTAAATCTTTAATTAGATTTGAACGTGAAATGGTAATTAATTTTACCGATAACACCGTGGTGTTAGATGTGGAGTATTACCAGTTTCCTCCATGGGATATATAGGTTGGGATTGGGAAATAAAATAAATAATTACTTCGGTGTGGTTCGTTAATCCCGACTAGTTTGAAATGATATCCAAAGGAAGATTAAAGAATAAATTTAGAAGAATTTATCTTAGATAAAATTAATGGGAACCTTTCCCTAAAAATGTGATTTTGTGAATAAAAGAATATTCTGAATCGGAATGAGGCGTTTGTGTAACATTCGTTTATTATATATGTGGGTTATTCAGAAAGGCCGGGTTATACCCATTCTGAATAACCGATTCGACGAGATGTCGAAGATGAAGACGGTGGTTGAAGACCGGAAGTCTTCACATCGTTTGGGTGATTACTGTTGATCTTGATTGGGCTGTACACCCAGGATGAGGGAAACAGTTGGTGATCATCCAGACGTACTTGGAGATGGATGGATATGCGAGGAAAGTGCCTCCGGTTTCGTTCAGACCCAGAACGAACTTGTAAATGGATTGTGTGTCTGACATTGGATTTTATTCTGTGTTGATTGATCTCTATTAAATATACATCTGTTTGGCGGAGGAGAATTTATTGTCTTGCTTAACGCCCTTCTCTGAGACGTACGAGCTCAGAGGTTGTATATCGATGGACATCAGTCGCATGGAGGGAATTGCCAGTGTGGCACGCGTAAGTGGCAATTGATCAAGGCTTCTGTTGAAAAGCAAAGTCTTATGGTTGATGATCAAAGCACGGCCTGTGTGGTGTAGCTTTGTGTATAGCGTGAATTCGCGAGCCTCACACCTCGGTATGAGTCAAAAACGAGAGACGGACCACTGGGAGAGCACGACGTTTCTTTCTAGCTAGGGTGGTGTCAGTGACCTACCAGCCCTGACATTTATATACTTTTCACATGTGTGGTTGTTGGATACGAGGCGCCTCAGATGTAGGTATGTAAGGACCGGGAAACGTGTGTTCAGGAATAACTAATCCTCAAAAGTAAGAGAGGACTGGCCCAGCCGATTCCAAGGATCAAAGTGGGGTCCTGGGACATTTTCTAGAGTGTCTCGAACGCGTAGAGGAGCTTGCCCCTTGCCTCAACTCATGATGGAATCCAATTCCCAATACGTGTGTTTCGGTTTTATTTGTAGAACCTAGTATGGCGACATAGTGGTATGGGTCATTCATGCCGCCTATGATTGATATTTATGATTGAAATTGTTTTGACACTATACCCTTATAATAGTATCAAATAATGCGTTTTAAACGTATCAAGCATGCTTTGGCTGTTATAAGGTAAAAACCCTATCCTCCGGCTTGCGTTGCATTGTGTGATGGGACCTGGGTCTTATAACAGCTTCATTTTTCTTTATTTACCATTGCGCTGTTTGTTTTATGCACTGGTATTCTTGGGAGGAAACCCATTCCGTGTCATACAGCATGGTCCCTTGATTTACCGAACTTTAAAAATAAAGATTAATAACTGTTTTAGTTCTCACACCAGTCACATGACTGACCTGGAGTTTATTATTTTAACCTAAACTCTGGGTGCCCCTATTTTCCACAAGGGCAACTAGTAGTTTTGGTTTTGCAGATTTATATTCACAGGGTCCTGATTTACAGCAAGAACGATGCTCGGAAAGCTCTGTATCCGTGTATCACTTTCAGTTGTGTTTTGTATTATTTTCCGCTGTTATGTAATTTATTGTAATCTCTGATATTTATCAAATGTAATTTATTCATTTATACTCTGTATATTCATGTATATGATGGAATTGTTGTAATAACACTGAAATGTTCTTCCGTCTCCATTCCATTTTATCTTGTCCTCAATTCTATCCGTGCTTTCCTTCACGGGGAAGTTTGGGTCATCTCAGAAAAACATTGAGGTCAAGGGTAGAAACGTGAGTTGTGGAAGGGAAAAGAGGAGTGTAGGAGGTTTAAAAGATCGGAAATGGTATAGGCTTGTGGTGCTGGATTATTAGACTGTTTGAAAGTGGCTTATTATGAAGCCCGGACGTTCGTTCAACAAAAAGGAGGAGGGTTGTTCATGTGGGAACATTTTGAAAAATAGACGTCATTGTTAGGTGCGTGAAAAGGTTGAAATGCTAGAGTGACATACTGAGTTGCTTTCAGCAAAACGAAGTATGGGGGAAACGTAGTGGATAAAATGGAGAGGTGCATTTGTTAATACGTGATGTATGGGGATGCGAGCCATGATAATGGCAATTGAGTTTTTCTGGCAAGCGCATAAATGATGTAGGCTTGTGCGAGCTCGTTGGAAGTTATGTCGTGTGATGTCTGGTTATAACGGAGAGGACAAGCGGCAAGGGTAGTGCGAAGTGAAGTCGCAACAGTGGAAGGGCGCAGTGTCGATGAGGGGTGTCGAGATGATCAGTACAGTGTTGGTGCATGTGCACCGTGCACACAAATGCATAGTAGCTTGGACTGATGAAAAGCAGAATGGGTGAAGAAGAAGACACTGTTCATAAGGGTTGATGCGGCAATCAAAGCGCTGACATAATCAGGCAATGCAAATCGTTATTTTACGGTTAACGCGCCAAGGTGTGTAAATTCACTAACTCTGATCTATTTTAAAAGATTATAATTATATTTTAATGTTGTTTGAATGTTGTGTGATGGTCGATTAGATAGATTTTAATTAAATTGGTTGAATAGTATACATCGTTGCATATGTACACATCACCGGTTGGATACTGATTCCGTCAATTTTAAATAACCCCTAGTATGGAATCAGTGATAATTGTTTGACTAACATCTGTGGATGCGGAAACTGGTTGGAGGAATCCGACCGGATTCCTCGATATCTATATGTACTGTTTGTTTTGTATGCACTGTTTGAACCCAAATTTACATTTAAAACCCTGTATGAATAATTGATGTTGAATGAAAATTCAGCTTTTTCTTTGATAAATAAATAAACGATATCGATTAAAAAGGTGGTAACAGTCGACCGTAAACCCATCGTTTTGTTAAGAAGTTGATTGGCCGTCAGGCAAATTAACGAAGTTAATTATAAAAATTATATTTTTATAATTAAAGTGAAGTTTTAAATTATAATAGAAGTTCTATTATAAACCAGTATTTTAGAGTTTGTTTTATATAGTAAATATAAACGATTATCTAGTTAAACAAGTATGAAGCAGTAATTATCCGACAAGTAAATAATTTGGATAATTATTTTAAAATAAACAGTTAAAGAATATCAATAGATTAATTATATTAATCTAATGGTAAGAAGTAGATAAAATCAGTTAACAAAGTTACTGATGGAATGAAGTTAAAGCGAGGAGTTAATGTTAATATAAATAGCCATAAACAACGAAGATTTCAAAGTATGAATATGGTGTTATAAAACCGTATTCCAAAATAAAACAGGGAAATACGATTTGATGAATATTATAAGTAATAAGGGATTAGAATACAGACTTATATCTGTTCTAAGGTAAGAACGTTGTCGATCAAGGTCTGAGAGGAAAATATAATACCCCAACTGAACGGCTTCACTATTATCGAGGAACGATATCAGTTTGTGATGGAAAGAGATGTCAAGATTAGTATAAAAGGAATACGGCAGCGTATTGCCAGTCTTAGAATTACAGCGATAAAATAACGTTGTTGACTAGGCTTAAGCGTGACTGTTATGTCAAGATTTGTTATAACGAAGAATATTATAGCGTATGACAAGTTTGAACTATAACGATAAAATAACGTTGTTGATAAGGTAAGTGTGACTGTAATGTTGAGATTAGTTATAAAGAGAATATTACAGCGTATTGCAAGTTTTTACTATAGCGATAAATTAACGTTGTTAACCAAACTTAAGCGTGATTTTTATATATAGCATCACTTCCTAGGAAATGAAACAGTTTGATCTGAAATCCACTTATTCTAAAAGTAATAGGTAACGGTGTTTGTCCAAAGGAAATATAAGAATAAGCTTAGAAAGAGAATTTGGAGAATCGTGTTAGAAAACGATGACAACATTCCGATGTTCAAAATGTGATTAGAATTAAACCATTAGGATTTGGAACTAGGATGCAACGATGTCGAATGTATTAAAGGTAAATTATTTTTAGGAATATTGATCCTGATAGGATAGTTAATATTTAGTTTTAAACCAACAAATTATAATAGCATATGTAATCAATATGTAGTTCTAAGCTTGATATTGATTTAACAAGGAGTTGACATAGAAACAGAGTTTATAAAGCGAAACGGGAATATAAATCAGGAAAGAGATTTCGGTAAACAAGATAATGGTATTTATTACTTGAGTAATAAGTTATTTGATAAAGATGCTCAGATTTCTATAATAGAAATGATATTCACATTTTAAAGTGAAAAATGTTTTAAAGTGAACGCTTGGCAGATTAAAATGTTTAAAATGAAACTGGAAATATTTTCCAATGAAGTTAGGATATATTATCCAAGTGTAGAAAATAAATAACGTGAAAAGAATGGAAATGTTTCGAAAGTTAATAACGTATATTTCCTGGAACAATGATAGAATAAGAGTTTATAATAACTGGAAATGTTTTCCAAGAAGTGTAAAAAGGCTAAAACGGGATTTGAGAAATATCTGGTAAGAAATGGGAATTCGAATAATAAAGTCGAATGTTAAATTAAAAAGTACACGTGATGGTGTGGTGCTAGTTGTATATTTGAATGAATGTTGTTTTTACTCTGATAGTTAAATAACCGACTATCGAAGTGTTTTGACCATCGTTGTCAATACGGAGAGACCGGTTGGATTATTATCCGGAAACCACTCCGTATAGGCATAAGCGCTGCGAATTATATTATACTGAAGACAATTGAAGACGGAGTTAAATGCAAGGGTCGTCCAGTTCTAGAATGGTGTTTTTATTTGTCCAGTCCCAGGACAACTTGTATGGACGAGTGTCTGACAGAGTATTTCCAACGGCCACACCGTTGATTTTTACGAATATACCGAGTTGGTGGGGAGAAGGTAACTTCTCTTTATTCTACACTCAGTGTGCATTTGTGTAATCAATATGTGATTACGGATTTGACGATGTGGCATTCAAAGTGAATGGCGATCAGATGTTCTGAAGATAGACGTAGCCACTAGCCTCACAACCAGGAAGCAACAAAAGTTGGGCTAGGCAGCATGGCTAGTTGGGTCATCCCCAAGCAGGGTGTATTATCACCGATCTAGAGAAAATTCATATTTATACTTCTTTTCGATTCTATATCTTCGGATGACGGTTGGATGGCCTACAACCGTAGTGTCAATATATTCGCGACACTCAAGCTAAATGAGTGAGCGGTCATGTGTGGACGGGTTGCAAGACGTTCTTGTTGAACCCAGGTGTATCCCCTCTAGAGTACACTGTTCGGAAGGTGCTCCCATACCTTGTCTGTTTGAATCCATTCTCCAATAAGCGCCCTGCGGTTTATGATTTTATACTATATATATATGGAGCGTGATATGCAAGCGTTCTGCTACTTGGATAATTATTTGTTTAGACATTATCATAATATCACTGGTTTTGATATCAAAGTAATTCGGGTTATAGTAAGGTAAAATCCGTCCATGTTTATGTGTGGGCTGGTCTTACTGTTATCCTTTTGTTTCAAAAGGATTTTCTTCAAAGTAAAACCGTATGGTTAGAATTTACTCACACCAGTCCCATGACTGACCCAGAGTTTATTTGTTTGTGTTTTCCCTAAACTCTTGGGTGCCCAAATTTGTACGGGCAATCAAGTGTTTCAGGATTTTGCAGATTCACTTGGAGGAGCTAAAAGCAGGAGGCTCCACTATTAGTTATTGAGAGATTATTTCCCCTGTGATGTATACCATGTATTATACTCTGATATGGTATGTATATGTACAAACTCAGATTTGTATTTCAAACTTGTTATATAATAAAGATTATTATTCCGCCGTGAGATTCGTGTTTTCTCTGATTCTGTTCAGTTGTGATCTTCTTCTTCTTCTTCTTCTATTCTATTAGTTCTATCTTTTCTATCTCGTCCTCTAAATTCTTCTATTAATGACCTGAACTTTCGTGCATTTTGAGTTGGATGTGTATGATATTAGTCAGCTCAAATTGGCATGGATTTTCGGGCCTTTACAGTTGGTATCAGAGCTAAAGGTTAAGTGATTACCTTGGCTCTATGGCATAACTCAATAGAGATGGAGTTAGTAATACTCTAGATTGAGTTTAAGTGTATATATATGAGCGCGTATTTGTAAATCAATATAAAAACTATTTTATATTGTGTTGACTATTCAGTCGAGTGGTTTATAAATTTTGGTTGAAACAGTAATGCAAACTGTGTCGATAGGTGTTTCTAAACTCTTGAACAGAGTAATTCGACGCAGTATGTTTTGAAAAGAGGGTAAATGAAATAATTTTACCCAAAATATATTTTGATATAAAAGAAGTATATATCTTGATATATTTATAGTATATTGGATGTGTTGATCACTATTATGATCGAAAAAGATTTATAATTGAGTTGGTTATATAAATAACCAATCGAAATATTATAAAAGTATAATATGCAAAATCAGATGAACTAAATTTGAATTTAAAACCAGAATTGAAATAAAACTCTAGAAACTTGGAATGATGTTGTAAATGAATTTGGAATTGAATATATGGAATTTTAAGATCCTGGGTGAATTCATAAATATTTTCTGAGCGTTTTGAAAGAAAATTTTGATGTAATTACAAAATAAAGTGTTTAAAAATGAGTTTTGAAAGTAATACAGTATTGAATTCACTTCGATGACTGGAAAATAAATTCCGATGATGATCGCGACATTATCAGTGTTCATTTTCGAGTTTTAGAGTGATGGATTACTACCAAAGAATTTTGTTTTTGAATTGTTTTGAGAAAACGAGTGGTTAAAAATTCAAAAGTTTTGAATTTATATCATTAAATATAAATATATTGTGATGACCCCAAACTTCCACAGAATGAAAGTAGGAGTAATCATTTGGAATACAACATAAATATGATAATACAAATCACAGAAACCACATAGCATAGGAAATTCATAGAGTAACAACATCATAGCAGCGGAAATATAATGTCATCAACCACAGAAAATCCACAGTCACAGAATTCTGAGTTATTACATCAAGTTTGCAAAAGGGAAATAAGTTCCAACTCCAAAATAACAACATGAAATGAAACAAGTCTGATGTCTGAAATAAAAAGAAAAGATGCAATAAAAATAAAAGATAGATGTCTTCAAAGCTCCAAGTCATCACCTCTCCACAAAAGCAAATCCAAGGAAGATGTAACACCCCACGTCCGTTAGTGTCACTCACAAAGGGAATGCACTAAGTTCTGTGGAGCATTTTGGGTAAAAGATGCAGATAAATTACAAGACGGACAGAAATTAAACAGCTGAAAATAAAACTTTGCTTTATTGATAAAATAGTTTGTACAATGGTTTCTTTACAATATCATAGTATCATCTGTCTTACAAAATAAAGAAGCATAAAAACAACATTTATATTCCCCGATTTTAGCAAGAGCCAGCCATAGCATCTGAAAAGAGAATCCAAGCAAACTTCGATAAATCTTCAAGCTGGGAAAGAGTGGCAGTCCAACTTAACTAGAGATAAACTATTCCCTCCTTTACTACCTGGGGGGAGGGGGAAACGGAAGAAAAGAAGACGAAAGAAAAACCAGAGTCAGACATAAATCCTGAGTAAGTTCAGTAACTTCTAGCATGTGAACATGGAAAAACAAAAACGACATGAATTAACTGAATACAAGATTACACCATGACGATAAGGTCAACAAGATTAGACAAGATAATCACAAGATATACTAAGATAAGATAAACTGGATATGCTCTAATACTTTCGCCGCTTCGCTATTTCCTTGTTATACTGGTTTCTATAACTCTGCACCGCCTAACTAGTGTCCCAACTAGTAACGATAACGTGATCCCAATCCCTGTAGTTTCCATCGCCTTCAGGCATACATCTATTATTTGTTACATGGATCTGATCTAGGGTTTTCTATCAAATGCTTTCTAGTTTCAACTAGAGTTTACGCTATCTGCTGAACGCTTCTCGGATTCAGGGTTTATGCCCCCTAGTCCAATCGATGCCCCCAAGTCTAGGACACACTACCTAGAGTGGTATATATTCCTATACTTCCCCACGCATGTATCGCGAACCATTATCGCTTGTCTAGATGCACATGTCCTGTAATGTGCAGTCCGAGTCCTGTGTCAGGGCAAGTCAAGGAATATAGAACTCGGTCGGGAGCTTTTCAGATATCTGCCGATGCAGATGCTAAGGTTTGTTTTTATTCCAGTGGCTATGGTCCCACTTGACCCCTCCCTCAACTAATGAAAGGCACACCTTGTAAAATGAGAACTATACGCCGGCCCCCGGTGCCCCCACTATCCTATGGCCTTCCGCAACCATAACTAGATAGCAAGTATATGGTCTTTTGGAGTTCTCTGCCTTTCCGCTTCACGTATCTCGATTGACTCAAAATGGATGGTAGACGACGAGTCGCTATCACAGGGCTACCGTTTGCTCGCCGAATCACGCCGGTCCATCCTAGTCTTTAGGTTGCCATGTATTGCAACCAAGGCATACTCATGGTTCTCCTTCGCAGACCTTAACCTCTGTGGGCCCAGGCGGATCATCTGCAGCCTCACAGAGGGATACCAAGAGTACCCTCACGTCCCCTCGAAGCTCGGGCTTCGTAACCCAATTCGTTGGAGCCTTCTTTTTAATCAGACGGACGTTCGCTCCTCCTCGTGTTATACTAAGAATTACAACTTAGTTTTGTCAACTAAGGTTTACCACTTAGTTTCCAGAATCGTTGTTTTCTAAGGTTTGCTACTTAGTTCTCTTTCCCGTCAATTTGGATTGGTTAAGTGTCATTAGTCACTTCAAGCTAACTTAACCCCCTTCATTTATCTTGTTAAACTGGTTAAGTGTTATCAGTAATTCATGTTGACTTAACCCGACCACAAACCAAGTTATATTGGTTAAGTATTCCTTATTACTTAACCCTACCCATTTTCCTGTATTGGTTAAGTGTTCCTTTTTAACTTAACCTTGCCCGTCTGTTTTCACTAACATGTTATTAATGGTTAAGTATTGTCCCTTCATGTTTTAGACTTAGCCTTATTCCTTTATCACAACCTGATGGTTAAGTGTTCAAGTTTACTTAACCCTACGGTCTAGCCCATCTAACATATCAAATTGGCTAAGTGTGTTAACTTTACTTAACCCCACCTTCTTAGTCTAGTTAACATGTTAATTTGGCTAAGTGTTTTCTTAGTTACTTAACCCCTACAAATCTTGTCTTGCTACCTTGAGTTTGGTTAAGTGTCTCTATGGACTTAGCCCTCCCATCCTAGCTTAACTGTGTTGAGTTGGTTAAGTGTTCCTATGGACTTAACCCTCTCATTCTAGCTCAACTGTATTAAGTGTTAGTCTGAACCTATCCCCACCCATCAGTTTAGTTATCATGTTGAACTGGTTAATTGTCTTAGTTAACTTAACCCTACCATTCTTGTTCTAGCATTAACTAAATAGATTAAAGCCGCAACCACTCACATTAGACAGATATTGTTGCGAATACTAGATGTGCCGGTTGGTTCCGGGCAGGTTTACATCGCAACTCAGTCTAACCTCGGGTTAAGTTCAAAGGGTTTTGATTAATTTTCAAATCAGGTTTTGAAAGTAACCATCCCGTCCGTCGGATCAGTTAGGGATAGCCAGGGAGAGCAGGAAACTTGTATTTTCCAAACCCAAGCCTAGACACTATCCTCTCTGTCACCCTAGAACTTTCTGGTGTTTCATTAAAAGAGATGTCGTTAATAAATCTTTAATTTGTCTAAATTTACATTTCTCATTTAGGACAAATTCTATAAGTAAATTATTCCTAATTTACTTATTTCCCAATTACTCTTTTAATGTAATCTGTCTACATTTATTTCTATGGCCCATTTTCCCCTTTATATCATATTTATGCTTTTTGGTATGTAAACTAAACCAAATTAAGTGTCACTAACCATGATTTTGCTAAACCTGACAGTTATTCCCAATTATGGCCAATTTCACATTTATGCCAATATACTTACCGTGCCAAATTAGCTAATCCAATTCCGATTCAACATTCTAATTCACGCCAAACTAGACTTATTACTCTAGTTCACTATACGTGTAAATGCTAGATTTACACGTCAATACTAGGTTCAAATTACACATCTTATAATCAAATTTATCCAATTTGCATTCCTATGAACATGCCATAATACATGTTCCCAATTTATGCCAATTTTCAAGTTAAACTACGTTTTTAGTAAATTTCATGTTTTGCCCAAACCGCATTCCCATCATTCGTATAATCGTGATTCAGTCTAGATTATAAATAAAGCTAGGTTTGTAGAAAATGAACCAAAGATGCTATGCAACAGATAGACATACTAACTGGCATAAAGAGGGTTGAACAACGACGTCGGTTCAAGAACATGGGTAGACCTAACTTAATAGGTAAATTTCCAAGGTCTAAAACCAAAGAAAACCAAGAATAGACAGAATAGAGACGTAGGTTCAAGAACATGGGTAGACCTAACTTAATAGGTAAATTCCCAAGGTCTAAAACCAACGAAAACCAAGGATAGACAGAATAGAAAGATCAGGTTTAGACCCAATTTCACAGCAACACCTTCCTAGTCAGAAATCATAGGTGTTTAGTCACAGTTGTCCTTGTTATGTCATAGGAAATAGTTTATGTTTCCAAATCAAAAGCATAAGCTTAGTCAAGGAAATAATTCTCATAGTCACAGTCATAGTCATAGGCAATGTCCATAGTCATAGGCAATGTTCATTGTCATAGGCAACGTTCATAGTCAAAGAGGCATATGGTTCTAAGGTCCATAGTTTCATAGTCACAATCTTATTTGTCCTTGAATCATAACAGTTCTTGATTAGGTCCAAGAATATAGGCACTGATTCGAATAGAGAGAGAGAGATTTGGCATATTCTTTTATTCCTTTAATTTCATGTCACGAACAAAGAAAAATGTTCAAATCTAAAAATAACTGACTTATAGAGATTTAGATTTGAAAAGAAAGATGGCGTTGCTATGATTCGTGCGACGTTAGCCTTTGATCCTTATCTTGAAGCTTTAATCTTGATTCGAATCTCTTCTTGAAAGTCTTTGAGCGACATCTCCTTGTCATGATTTATTATATATATATTATTCTATTTATTTTTTATTTTAAGTGGAGGAGAAGAAGCCATGTTCACTCAGAATCTTTGCAGCATAAGGGTAGAGAAGAATTGTGAATAGAGAAGAAGACCAGGGCTGTTTATATAGTTGCTCAAGACCTTATCGTACACGCAGCGCTGAGTCAGCATTGAACCTAGTTAAGAAAATAGTCCAGGTTCGCACATGAATCTAGCCAAATCTTATCGTACATGCAGTGCTAAGTCAGCATTGGGTCCCACAAGCTGTTTTGGCACAGAAATTTGAATTTCGAACTTTTGAATTTCTGGAATTTATTTAACTATTTTATTCACATTAAAATTTTCTTATATGTATACAATTCCTTTAACGACCATTTTACGCGTATATATTTACGCACAACTTTCATTTTATTTTCAAAATTCAAACGATGTTGCACCGTTATTTAATTCTTGCCATATTTCATTTACTATAGCCTTATCTTAAATTTTATCTTTCGTATGCATATATTTCTTCATATATATATATATATATATATTCTCATGTATATACATATATTTTCTTTATTTCCTTATATGTACATTCTTATCCTTTCAAATTTTGAATTTGTATATGTACAGATATTTGCATGTTCAGTTGGCCCTCTTTAAGACAGAGATAAAAATTATGCTGCCGTCGGGGTTCGAACCCCCGACCTCCATGTTACAAATCCAATGCCTTAATCAACTGAGCTACAAAGTCTTTTGTTAATAAGTCTTAGAACAATGATAATTATTGTTCTTTCCTTACTTCTTTTTTTCATGTTAGTTACAATACTTAAATTAAACCAATGCATGAATCTTTTTCTTTTAATGTTAATGCATTATGTTTGCAAATCAGTGCATGCAACATATTTACATCGCATGCAACCAATCCTTTCTTTCATATATTAATTAATTTTCATTATACATCACCATATTAATCATATCTGTGGATATATATACATTTTTAATTACATTAAAAAATACGGGGTGTTACAGAAGAGAATGAGTAGCTCCAAAGAAAAGCTCCAAGAAAAGAATGAACCTGTTTACTTGGCTGCCCGTATAGAAAGGAGGGCACCCGAGTTTGCAAAAAGGTGAAAAAAACTATAGGTCAGTCGTGGGACTGGTGTGAGAATTCTTAACTAAAATAACTACTAGTAATAAGGCAAGTCCAAAAGACCACGTTGCTAACATGGAACGGGTTTACTCTAATGGATTGTCGTGCATAATTTAAAGTGTCATAACAAATGATTAAATAAATCGTCAACAACGTAATGCTTTTGGAAAAATGGAATCACCATAAGACCCAAGTCCCATCACACAATGCAACGCACACCAGAGGATAGGGTTTTACCTTATGATGATTAAACATGCTAAATACGACAAATACGAATCTAATATTATCATTAGTGTATATGAAAACATTTCAAAGTAAATGTATTAATCCTAGGAAGCATAGGTACCCATATATTATGCCTCCGTACTAGTAATACAATCAAATTCGTCAGGTCGTATTTGGATTTTGGTTTCCATCATGAGTCAAGGCTAGAGCGGAGCTCCTTACCGATTCGAGACACTCTAGCTAATGCCTCAGGATTCCTCGCAGTGAACCCTTGGAAACAGCAGGGCCGTTCCTCACATACAGCTTTGAGGATTGGCAATTCCTAAGCACACGTTTCCTGGTCCTATAGAACCCATCCGAGGCGCCTCATTTCATCATCCACATAAGTAAAATGCCAGACCGTGTAAAAACCCAAACACCACTTCTAGCTAGAAAGAAACATGCTGCTTTCCCTGCGTTCCCTTCGCCCGTTTTAGACTCTACCTGTTTGTGAGGCTCGTGAAGTTACGTAATACACAAAGCTCTGCTTATTCAAGCGGTGCATTGATCGTCACCACAAGGTTCTGCTTTTCAACGAGAAACCTTGATCATTGCATCTTAGTATGCCACACTGTCACTCCATATCGTGCCACCGATCATCTATCAATATATAAATGGGTGTTAAGTAAAGAATAAATTCTTCACCACCAACATTTATACATTAACAGAAGATCGACAACATGATATTTAGCGGGGTACAATGTCAGACAAACCATCCATTTAAACTTATGCTCTGGGTCTGAGCGAAAGTCAAATCCGTGAAATCAACACGTACGTCTGGGCAATGACCTTGACCCTTGAATTAGGAGCAAGTCAATTCAGGATCTCAATCGCTGTCCATTCGAGGGAAGATTTGCGGTCTTCATACGTCGTCCTCATACTTCGATTTTTAACGCCGCTGGATCATTTGGAATGAGAATAACTCGGCTTTCCAAACAATCCTCGTATATATATATATATATAGAAAATCCCTCTTTTTTGTTAATAATATTTTTATTAACAATTCATTCTATTTTAATTATTTAAAATAATTAAATTTTAATTAACGACGCTTCAGGTCAATGGACGACCCTAGCGCTGCTTTCAACCAATTTTGATTTTCACATTCCTCAAAATCTAACCGTTGGATCATGACGTATTTTATATCGTTGGAAAGAATTTTGCAAGACGGTCCTAATGTTTTCAGTTTTAGGAAAATCCGACGGTCGGATCTTCCGGTATATTCGTTTAAAAGTACGATTTCAAAACGCGAACTACTGCGCTCGATTCATTTAGTTATAATTATATATATATAAATATATATATATATATAAATCGTTTAACTCTTCATTCTTATGTAAATTCTCATTTCCTTATCTTTTCTTTTCTTTAATTACATGGAAATGTAATTTATAATTAGATAATGAATTATTTCTTTTATTTCTTATACTTCTATAACTTACATAAAAAATGTAAATTATAACCCATCGTTCAATTCATTTCCTTTTATCTTTCATTTACATTATAAGTCTATTTACATAAAAATATTCATTCCTTTTTAAAGTGCATTCTTAATTTTTAATTACATCTAAAATGTAATTTTACGATGTAAATTTCATTCCAATTAAATGTAAGGATGTAATTTTTATTTTACATGTAAATCATCATTTTAATTACAATGTAGATAATATAATTTTTCCTACAGTGTAAATTCCTACTTCTTTATTTACATGTCACATTCTTATTTTATTTGTAAATTAAAATGTGAATTTTTTTCTACGGTTACAATATAAAATCCATTCTTTATTTACAATGTAAAAATTCACTCTTTAATTACAATGCAAGATTCATTCTTTATATACTTACCTAAGTAAAAATATAATTTTTTTTATATGGTGAAAATCCTATATATCTACATTAGCAAAAATGTACATTTATCAATGCGATGAAATTTCTTTTATTTTTACATTAATAAAAAAATGTAATTGTTTCCTATGGTATATCCCTCTTAATTTACATTAACAAAAATGTAAATTTTAACATACGATGAATTTCTATATATTTAACTTACATAAAAAATAATGTAAAATATACATGCGGTGAAATTCCTCTTTATATTTAACTTACATAAAAAATAATGTAAAATATACATGCGGTGAAATTCCTCTTTATATTTATATTAAAAATAATATGATTTTTAATTACAATTTTAATTACAATGCAAACACTACTTCTAATTCACATTGTAAAAATATAATTTTTAATTACAATGCAAACACTACTTCTAATTCACATTGTAAAAATATAATTTTACCCTACGGTGAAATTCCCTATATAATTTACATATAAAAATGTAAATTTTAACATACAATATAATTTCACTTTATAATTTACATATAAAATGTAAATCTTGACATACGATGAAATTCACCTTTAAATTACAAAGAAAAATGTAAAATTTCAATGTAATGAAAATCCCTTTTATTTACATTAATAAAAATGTAAATTTTGTTTCATCGTAAATTCCCACTCCTATATTTGCATATAAAAATGCAACTTTATTTCATCGTCATTTTCTGTCATATATTTGCATATAAAAAGATGCAACTTTATTTCATCGTCATTTTCTATCTTATATTTGCATATAAAAATGCAACTTTATTTCATCGTCATTTTCTATCATATATCTGCATATAAAAATGCAACTTTATTTCATCGTCATTTTCTGTCATATATTTGCATATAAAAAGATGCAACTTTATTTTCATACAAAACTTCATATATTAATTTAATGTAAACGCCATATCTCATTTCAATGTTCAATAATATTTTTATCGTATTTCATGTCAAATCTCATGGCAATCAACATCCAATCATAACAACATGTCCAATTTCAATGATTAATCTCAAGGCAATTTACAAGATGAGGTTTAACTTGGCATATGGAAAATCAACAAGACATGATTAAATAAATTAACACATAATTAATTCTAATTAATCCCTCAATTCATATTTAACGATAAAATTTCAGATTTAATATCATGTCGTTATAGCCAATTTAGATTCAATATCGTACGGTATGAACAGTTCAGATCCATGTTTTAGATATCATGCCATATTAGATATACTATTAATAATCATAGAAATAATCATTAAATAAATTAAATTTAATTAAAAATAAATTCTCACCGTTGTCAGATCTGAGATGAATATTCGAGTACGATCAGATCTCGTGTTCACGGTCCAGACGGATTCGGATCTGAAAGGATTCAAGTTCAAATTCATATGAATAATCAAAAATCGACTTTTTACAACTATCGCAACGACTCTTAAAAACGTGGCAAAATCTGAAATAAGAAATTACCTTGAAACCCAATTTGTTCAAAACTTTGATCGCGATTTTCTGGAGTTGTAAGCGATGGTTTCACAAACCGTCTGCAGGACGTCGGAGGGCTACGGAAGGTGAATCAGCGCCGGGAGTTTGGGGGGGTACGATCAACGTGGTGGGGCCCGGTAGGGGTGCGACGGCGGCGCCTTCTCGGGGACGGTGGCGGCGCTACGGTGGTCGAGGGGTGCTGGGATTGGTACCAAATTGAAGAGCTCGGAAAGAGCTTCGAAACGAGTATTTGTTTGAGGATTTTCGTTAAGAGATGGAGGTGGAATTGGAGTTCAAAGATTTGTGCTGCTCATGGGTTACGGAGGCCAAGAACGAACGGGAAGAAGATGAATACTGTAGCGTATATATACTAGTATTTCTAGGGTACTCTAAGTTTTTTTTTTTAATTAATTAAATCTGAAAATTAGAGCTTTTTCATACGATCTCCAAACGAAGCTCAACGACTGTCGAACATAACGTTTTGACATCTTCTGAACGCGATGGCGCTAGCGCCGAAGTCCAATTCTGAAGTTATAAGCATGTTTCTTTTATTCTTAAAATAAATCATTTAATTTAAATTCGAACATACTTGTTAATTCCATCGGGGCCACATACTAGCTCAGAAAAATCCAGAAAAATTATTTTTGGCTTTCTTATGACGATACGATCACAACAAAATTTATTTCGTTCAATTCTGAGGCTGTTTGAAAAATGGCTAATTTTCAGTCGATCGAAATTGACTATATTTTACCGAACACATATCTCTCCGCCACAGTCATAGATTAATATGAAAAATTCTGGAAAATTCAACTTAACCATTATTTGACATTCCGGTTCCAACGAAAGTGGTTTCGTCGAATTCCGAGGTCGTTTGAAAAATGACTATTTTTAACTGTTTATAAATTATTTAAAATTGGAAATTTTAAATCCGAACTCAATATTCAGCAAAATTTCTAAAAATAAAATTTTAAACTGGTTCAGATTTTCGGGTTGTTACATATATATTATTTCAAACTGATTTGAATTTGAACCCAGGAATTTGAATTCTGAAATTTAAAATTTGACTTATGGATTTAAAGGGCTTGAAATGGTAAGAGTGGATGAATTAGAACTTAACTTGGCAAAGAAATTGAATATGTGAAATAAGATTTTGGATTAAAGCCAAGCTGGATTATGGAATTGGATTATTGAGTAAGGAATTGGAAGTGAGATCGAAACTAGAGCCTGGGAAGAAATTTGGCTTGTTAAAAAAAGAATAATTGGATAAGCTAATTAGAAATAAAATGTTTGGAATGCATGGAGATATGCTAAAAGTAATAGCAAATGGAAGAGAAAGATTTGGATACCGACAAAAAGGTACATGTTTAAATTATATTAAGTATGGAGTTTATGAACCAATTTGGCAAGTCAAGTGTGACCTATTTGATTTTCTGTTGAACTACAGAAAGCCCAGAGAGGCAAATTGTAGTAATACCGATTGAGCCGTGGGAAGGAGATGCTGACAAAATTCTCCAAAAATTTAAGCTGTTAGGAAATTTTCAGAATTTCTGAGAGTATTCGTTAATAAGAAGGAATTAATATTTTAATTGGAATTAATCAGTTCAGTTGAAACTGAAATTATGAAGTAAACCAAAAAGATTTTTAACCTGTTTATAACAGAGATTGTAACATTTTCCCTATCTTAGTAATTTCAGGGACGAAATTCTTTTAAGGGGGAAGGACTGTAACGTCCCGCATTTTAATGGTTTGAAATTTGAATATTTAAAACAGTTTAAATATTGAATTCATAATATAAATGGATTTATATATTAATTAAAACGAAGTTGAACGTATAAAAATATATATGTAATATAATCGAGCCCGAAATATCGTTGTAGTTCGTAATTTAACGTTCTGAACTTCAACTGAGTGTACAGGACTCGTTATTAGTCAGATTTCTTCGAAACAAGAAGCGTTGGAATCTGTTGAACTGTATCTTTCTAATAGAAGTGAAAAATCAAGATTTCGTCGTATTGATCGCAAGATATGTCCAAATCAAATATTCAAATAGTCGTTGTAAAACAGTTTATCGACCGTAACAGTTTATTTGAAATAACTAGATATCGGTCACAAATCTGGACAACGTTCTTTTGAGGCGCAGCGATAATTTTTAGAATTTTACTGTAATTTTTAATTAATTAAATAGGCAACTTTTTATTTGGAGTATTTTGCACCCTGTATCGGTATTTCGGGGTTTCAAAATATGAGTCAACCTACCGATATTATTATATTTTTGGGATCGTGACACCTCGCTGGACACGACCGTAAAATTACTTCTATCCAAAACAACTCGAACGTGAACAAAATTTTAAGCGACAATAAATATCTAATTTGAGACAAACACATTAATAACCCGCGTATTCCTTCACGCCAAAGGAACTTTTACTACCTTCTCAACTAAGTAAACTATACCCATACCCTATTACTTAGCTTTGAAGAGAACGAGCCATACCCCTATACTATCATCTACCCTATTGCTTTGAATTTAAGCAAAACAAAAACCATACCCTAAAGTCTAAAGTCCTACTGGACCTATAGCTTAACATTTAAGCAACTTCCCATCTTATATGTACACCCGCAAGTTTCCATTCTCAGAACAGAAAACCGAAACTCCAGTTAATATAAGTATATAAATCGGAAGGGGTAAAACTGCAGTTCCAAAGCAACAACAACATGGGGTTTGTTTTTCTCGATGACATGGTTTGTGCGTTCAGACGGACTTGGAGCGTGGAGTTCAGGTGGCGGAGCTCAGGTGGTTTGGGTGAAGTCTGGAGCGAGAGGCGGAGTGTAAGGTCGGGACTGCTGCATGGAAGTGGGTTCATGGTTTCTTGTGCAAAGCAGTAGTATGAGCGGTTTTTGGTTCAAAAGAAGTAAAGGTGGGTGATGGAAAGGCTGATGGGTTCGGGTTTTTTGCAGTAGTTCAGTGGAAGACGCGTTCATAGAAGAAGGATAGGTGATTAAGAATGTTTATTAATCATGTTATCACAATTGTTAGAAGTTACTTACTATTAGAAAGGGAAAAAACATTGAGGTCAAGTGTAGAAACGTGAGTTGTGGAAGGGAAAAGAAAAGGAGTGTAGGAGGTTTAAAAGATCGAAAATGGTATAGGCTTGTGGTGCTGGGTTATTAGACAGTTTGCAAGTGGCTTATTATGAAGCCTGGACGTTCGTTCAACAAAGAGGAGGAGGGTTGTTCACGTGGGAACATTTTGAAAAATAGACGTCATTGTTAGGTGCGTGAAAAGGTTGAAATGCTAGAGTGACATACTGAGTTGCTTTCGGCAAAAAGAAGTACGGGGGAACCTTAGTGGATAAAATGGAGAGGTGCATTTGTTAACACGTGATGTATGGGGGTGCGAGCCATGATAATGGCAGTTGAGTTTTTCTGGAGAGCGCATAAATGATGTAGGCTTGTGCGAGCTCGTTGGAAGTTATGTCGTGTGATGTCCGGTTATAACGGAGAGGACAAGCGGCAAGGGTAGTGCGAAGTGAAGTCGCAATAGTGGAAGGGCGTGGTATCGGGGAGGGGTGTCGAGATGATCAGTACAGTGTTGGTGTACGTGCACCGTGCACACAAATGCACAGTAGCTTGGACTGATGAAAAGAAGAATGGGTGAAGAAGAAGACACTGTTCATAAGGGTTGATGCGGCAATCAAAGCGCCGACATAATCAGGCAATGTAAATCGTTATTTAACGGTTAAGGCGCCAAGGTGAGTAAATTCACTAACTCTGATCTATTTTAAAAGATTATAATTATATTTTAATGTTGTTTGAATGTTGTATGATGGTCGATTAGATAGATTTTAATTAAATTGGTTGAATATTATACATCATTGCATATGTACACATCACCGGTTGGATACTGATTCCGTCAATTTTAAATATCCCCTAGTATGGAATCAGTGATAATTGTTTGACTAATATCTGTGGATGCGGAAACCGATTGGAGGAATCCGACCGGATTCCTCGATATCTATATGTACTATTTGTTTTGTATGCACTGTTTGAACCCGAATTTACATTTAAAACCCTGTGTGAATAATTGATATTGAATGAAAATTCAGCATTTTCTTTGATAAATAAATAAACGATATCGATTAAAAAGGTGGTAACAGTCGACCGTAAACCCATCGTTTTGTTAAGAAGTTGATTGGCCGTCAGGCAAATTAAAGAAGTTAATTATAAAAATTATATTTTTATAATTAAAGTGAAGTTTTAAATTATAATAGAGGTTCTATTATAAACCATTATTTTAGAGTTCGTTTTATAAAGTAAATATAAACGATTATCTAGTTAAACTAGTATGAAGTGGTAATTATCCGACAAGTAAATAATTTGGATAATTATTTTAAAATAAACAGTTAAGGAATATCATTAGATTAATTATATTAATCTAATGGTAAGAAGTAGATAAAATCAGTTAACAAAGTTACTGATGGAATGAAGTTAAAGCAAAGAGTTAATGTTAATATAAATAGCCATAAACAACGAAGATTTCAAAGTATGAATATGGTGTTATAAAACCGTATTCCAAAATAAAACAAGGAAATACGATTTGATGAATATTATAAGTAATAAGGGATTAGAATACAGACTTATATCTGTTCTAAGGTAAGAACGTTGTCGATCAAGGTCTGAGAGGTAAATAGAATACCCCAACTTGAACGGCTTCACTATTATCGAGGAACGATATCAGTTTATGACGGAAAGAGATGTCAAGATTAGTATAAAAGGAATACGGCAGCGTATTGCCAGTCTTAGAATTATAGCGATAAAATAACGTTGTTGACTAGGCTTAAGCATGAATATTATGTCAAGATTTGTTATAACGAAGAATATTACAGCCTATGACAAGTTTGAACTATAACGATAAAATAACGCTGTTGATAAGGTAAGTGTGACTGTAATGTTGAGATTAGTTATAAAGAGAATATTACAGCGTATTGCAAGTTTTTACTATAGCGATAAATTAACGTTGTTAACCAAACTTAAGCGTGATTTTTATATATAGCATCACTTCCTAGGAAATGAAACAGTTTGATCTGAAATCCACTTATTCTAAAAGTAATAGGTAACGGTGTTTGTCCAAAGGAAATATAAGAATAAGCTTAGAAAGAGAATTTGGAGAATCGTGTTAGAAAACGATGACAACATTCCGATGTTCAAAATGTGATTAGAATTAAACCATTAGGATTTGGAACTAGGATGCAACGATGTCGAATGTATTAAAGGTAAATTATTTTTAGGAATATTGATCCTGATAGGATAGTTAATATTTAGTTTTAAACCAACAAATTATAATAGCATATGTAATCAATATGTAGTTCTAAGCTTGATATTGATTTAACAAGGAGTTGACATAGAAACAGAGTTTATAAAGCGAAACGGGAATATAAATCAGGAAAGAGATTTCGGTAAACAAGATAATGGTATTTATTACTTGAGTAATAAGTTATTTGATAAAGATGCTCAGATTTCTATAATAGAAATGATATTCACATTTTAAAGTGAAAAATGTTTTAAAGTGAACGCTTGGCAGATTAAAATGTTTAAAATGAAATTGGAAATATTTTCCAATGAAGTTAGGATATATTATCCAAGTGTAGAAAATAAATAACGTGAAAAGAATGGAAATGTTTCGAACGTTAATAACGTAGATTTCCTGGAACAATATAAGAATAAGAGTTTATAATAACTAGAAATGTTTTCCAAGAAGTGTAAAAAGGCTAAAACGGGATTTGTAACGACCCAGAAAATCTGAACCAATTTAAAATTTTTAAATTGGTTAAAATAATGGATTTTAAATATTTAAAATAAATATTTTAAATAATGGCGATGAAAACTGAGTTTGAATCGACAATTGAAAGCGAATATAATTAATTATAATTATAAACAAGGCCTGAAATGGCGCTGCAGTTTCAAAAATTGAATTCAAACTTTGTCGGACTGTACCGGGTGCAGAACAATCCGGATTTTAGTGAAACCAAAAATATTTAAATCTGTTAGTGAATACCTTTCTAACGAATCTGAAAAATTGAAATTTGATAGCGGGAATCAAAAGATATGTCCAGTTGAAAATTCTGAATAGTCGCTATGGAATTCAGGCCCTTAAAAATGGACATTTTGCAAACGACCTCGGATTTCGACGAAACCACTTTTGTTGGATCCGTGATGTCAAATTATTGCTAGGTTTCAAATTTCATAATTTTTCGAATCAATATGTGAGCGTGGCGAAGGAAAACGCGTTTGACCGGTTTCAGTTGATTTTAATCGACTGGAAAATGGCCATTTTTCAAACGGTCTCAGAATTTGACGAAACTAGTTTTGTTAGGACCGTATCGTCAATACAAAGCTAGAAAATATTTTTCTGGAATTTTTAGAGTCAGTATGTTGCCCCGGTAAATTGAAATGTGCGTTCAAATTCAATATACATTGATTTATAATTTAATTTTGATGGAAACTGATTCAAACGATCGAATTGGCTTATGAAACATATCCCATTATGTTCGGAATGGGGGTATTACGCTAGTGGCGACAGTCGTTGGGTTCGATTTCGAGTTCGAAATAAAAAGTTATTTTTTTGGAAATTAAATAATAAAACATATTATTATTAGAAGTCAACACCCTGCATATACTCACCCCCCCATATACCTTTCTCCCGAATCAAATCAAAAAACAAAATAAAACAAAAGAAGAGGAAGGAGGCGATCGACGTCGCTCCTCCCTAGCAGGCCGCCCACCGCATCGAGCTCCCCCCCGGGCTTCGCCGTGACGCCGGAGATCCCCCCCCAGCTCGCAGTCGCCCCCTCTCTCCGTTCCCTTTTGAAAAACCCCGATGCCCCAAGCCTGAGACCGCCCCTTTCTACTCACCACCGGCGCCTCCACCTAGCAGGGCCCACGAGCCCCCAAAACACCCTAGACCCGAAGCCTTTGCGCCCCCCCTCTGGTAGTAGCAGCCTTCAACCTCTCCGGCAGCGAACGAGAAGCCCTAGTGGCTCGGGAAGGGTTTGAACACCAGAGCGGAGGAAGAAAAATAAGGGTAATTCCCTTAGCTCAGTAAAATACGGTACTTCCTTTTCATTTTATCGTATTAATTGTAAAAAAAATGTGAATATGATGGTTTAGAAAAAGATTTGATTTTTAAATCAGTTTTACTTATGAAGGTTGTGAATAAAAAAAATTAGATTTTTATTTATATATTAGTTTAGAATAAATTAGATTTTTAATTGATATATATGTTCTTTGTTAAAAGAGTTGATTTTTAAACATGATCAAAGCTTTGATTTTTAAATCACAAAGTAGTGATTTTATAAATATGAAAGGTTTGATTTTTATAAAAAGTAAAAATTCGATTTTTATATATTGAACATCGAAGAAAAATTCGATTTTTATATATTGAATATCGAAGTAAAAATATGGATTTTTATATATTGAATAGCAAAGTAAAAATTCGATTTTTATATATTGAATAGCAAAGTAAAAATTCGATTTTTATATATAGAATAACAATATAAAAATTCGATTTTTATATATTGAATAGCAAAGTAAAAATTCGATTTTTATATATTGAATAGCAAAGTAAAAATTCGATTTTTATATATTGAATAGCAAAGTAAAAAAATCGATTTTTATATATTGAATAGCAAAGTAAAAATTCGATTTTTATATATTGAATAGCAATATAAAAATTCGATTTTTATATATTGAATAGCAAAGTAAAAATTCGATTTTTATATATTGAATAGCATAGTAAAAATTCGATTTTTACATATGTAGAGAATACGGGCAACGAAAGCGACAAAAGACGAGATTGGCGAAGATTTCTATAAAGGAAGAGTCGTAGTATTGGATAGCTATTGGTGAGAATTTCTCACTCTTCAATTTCTTTTTCTAGCTATATATATATATGTGTTGAAATAAAAGTGAATTGCTATATATATATATATATATATATATATATATATATATATATATATATATATATACACGCCCCTCGTCCACAAACCATGGACGATATTTATTGATTGTGATTGGTGTGAAAATTGATTGATAGCGAATGGTTGTTTGTGATTGTTTGTGGTTGATATTGATTGATTGAGGTTGAAAAATACCCGTTTGTGGTTGAGAAATATTTGGTTGAAACCACATAGGATTAGTTTGTGGAAATGAAATAAATATATACATGCCGCCTGCGTGCGAACTAGATGCATGATCCCCATTGTCAAAAACCGCGAGGTTTTAAGGTAGAGCGAGGAGCCGTACTAGGGACGGTCCCGGTTTTAACTACCCTGCCGTTATGCTACCGAAATTTTGAATAATATTCGTGTGTTTGAATTATTTTCATCTGCTTAAACTATATTTATTCATTGAATAGAAAACCTTCATGTGTTGAATTGATATTCATTCGTTGATTAAAAATTCATGTGTTGAATGATATTCGCGTTTTAAATATAAAAACCACATTTTTATCTATATATAGAAACTATAGAAAACCTTCATGTGTTGAATCGATATTCATTCGTTGATTTGAAATTCATGTGTTGAATGGTATTCATATTTTGAAATAAATTATTTGATAATAAAAAAAAATCACCTTTTATCGACTATATGAACTGTGTAAAATAATCTCGTTTTAAAAGAAATTGTTTTATGATAAAAATCCTATTTTTGTCACCTATATGAACTATATAGAAAAATAGTGTTTTGAAATGAATTGTTTTACAATAAAAATCACATTTTTATTGTATGCATGAATCGTTGAAATGTGAAGTGTTAAAAATAGCCACTTGATCAAAATAAACATATATGAGTTGAAATATTCATTAATTAGCTAATGAAGTGATTTGCACCTATGTATGTAGCATTAGAATGAATGGTGTTTTTAAACCAAATAGAAATCAAATATGAAGTTGAATAGAAAATGATAAATGATAAGAACTGTATATATATGTACATGCATATTCATTGAACAGGTTATAGCAAAGGGGCTAGAGAAGAGGAATAAAATTTTGTGCCCGACAAATAGGTACACATTTACTGTTTTGTTTGGGTGATGATTTTATGAGCCTGTTGGCTAGTCGCTTGGCTTTTTCTTTTTCTTTTTGAGATTAGAAGGACGGGAAAGCTATTTGCGATTTCTCGATGCTCCCGGTGCAAGGGAGGATATGGCGAAATTTTCCAAAATTTTAAGGCGTTAGTGAAATATTTGAAGTGAAAACGATATTGAAATTGTTGAATGAACTATATTTATATAATTATATAAATATAAATAAAATTAAAATGAAACGAGGCCGTGCAGTTCGCATTTTGAAACCGTGATTTCAAACAACTAGTACGGGAAATCCGACCATTGGATTTTCCCAAAATCTCAACCGTCGGGTTCGCCTTGGAAATATCTTCCCAACGGCACCAACCTTGCAAAAATCCAACGGTTGGATCGTCTGGAATGTTTAATTCAAATCTAATGAAAAACAGCGGCAGAAGCGATTATATTTATATATATATATATATATATAAATATATATTTAATCGAATAACGACGCTGCAGTTCGTATTTTGAAATCGAAAATTCAAACGATTGTACCGGAAGATCCGACTGTCGGATTTTCCCGAAACTGGAACCGTTGGATTCGCTTTGAAAAGACCTTTCTAATGATGTAAATTTTGTGAAGATCCAACGGTTAGATTTTCAGATATATGTAAATCAAATCTGAAGAAAAACAGCGCCACGGCCACTTTATGGCCCGAAGCGTCGTTTTGAATAAATTAGCTATTTTAAAATAAATAAAAATAGCGATAAATAGTTATAAAATATCATAAGCGATATGGAATGGAAATAAACTGAATTTGCTCGATTTATGTGGCTTTTGATGGTTGAATGTGTTTGGTGTGAAAATTACATTAAAGAACAAGATTGGCGTTGTCGAATAATTTAACCATTGAAGTAAATAGATTTGAAATTCTAAATATACGTGAATTATTTGAGAAGGCCGAGTTAATTCTCATTTCAAATAATTGACCGACGATTGAAAGTCGAAGATGAAGACGATGGTCGAAGACCGGAGATCTTCACCTCGTTTGGACGGTAACCGAGGTCCTGATTGGGAGGCATCCCGAAATATGGATAATGAGTGGTGATCGTCCAGACGTACGTGATGATCGAAGGGTTTACGAGGTATTTAGTGCCTCCGGTTTCGTTCAGACCCAGAACGGACTCGTAGATGGACTGTGTGTCAGACATTGGATTTTATTCTGTGTTGATTGATCTCTATTAAATATACATCTGTTTGGCGGCGGAGAATTTATTCTTTTGCTTAACGCCCTTCTCTGAAACGCACGAGCTCAGAGGTTGTATATCGATGGACATCAGTCGCATGGCATGAATTGCCTGTGTGGCATGCTAAGATGCAGTGATCAGGGCTTCTGTTGAAAAGCAAAGTCTTGTGGTGATGATCAAAGCACCGCCTGTGTGGCGTAGCTTTGTGTATAACGTGAATTCGCGAGCCTCACACCCCGGTATGAACCAGAAACGGGAGGAAGGGCCTCAGGGAGGACATGCGTTTCTTTCTAGCTAGGGTGGTGTCAGTGACCTACCAGCCCTGACATTTATATACTTTTCACCTATGTGGTTGTTGCTGTTGCGAGGCGCCTCGGTTTGATCGGACGATCCGGGTCCGATGGAGTCATTCGTTGGCTCGTTTACGCCCCAAAGGGCGGGGAAACGTATTGTTCAGGAATTTTAATCCACATCGGTGGACCGGCCCTGTCGCTCCTAGGGTCACTCGAGCTCTGATCCTGAGACATGGGCTAGATTGTCTCTAATTCGGTAAGGACTATCTTTTGCCTTGGTTCACGACGGAAATCCAATTCCCAAATACGACATCGTGCGGTTTTGATTGTATATATATACGGCGACATGATATATGGTACCCATGCCGTCTATGATTGATAGTTATGATTGAAATTGTTTTTGAAACATATAAACACTAGTCATAATATCAAATGCTTTTGTTTTGTTCGTATCAATCATATTTTGGCCATTATAAGGTAAAGCTCTATCCTCCGGTTTGCGTTGCATTGTGTGATGGGAACTGAGTCTTATAACATCTTCATTTTTATAAAAAGCATAGCAATGTTTAAAAGAAAGATTTGTTTTAAAGCACTGGCAATCCAATGGAGTAAACCCATTCCACGAAAGTGGCGTGGTCCTGTGATTGGCCAAATTATATATGTGTTGAGTAGATTTCTCATACCAGTCCCATGACTGACTCGTAGTTTGTTTCACTTTCAAACTCAGGTGCCTCTTTTTCTACACGGGCAGCCTTGTATTCAGGTTTAGCTGGTTCTTTCTGGATAGCTGGATCTGAAGATGGATTCTATCATTTATCTCTTTTTATGCTGTTCAGCTCCTATTGTATATATTTTGTTTGTTTTCCGCTGTGGACATTTATGTATAGCTGAACTGTATTTGTACTAAGTAAGATCCTGTATACTGTGTAACTCTGATGATTACTTTATCCAGTATATTCTATTGTTCATTATATGGTGTATTTATTTAATTCTGTTCTGCTATTATCTGTTTCTGTGTTATATACCAAAGATAACCCTTGTTTCCGTCAGAACGGGATTTCGGGTCGTCTCAGGATTTGAGAAATATCTGGTAAGAAATGGGAATTCGAATAATAAAATCGAATGTTAAATTAAAAAGTACACGTGATGGTGTAGTGTTAGTTGTATATTTGAATGAATGTTGTTTTTACTCTGATAGTTAAATAACCGACTATCGAAGTGTTTTGACCATCGTTGTCAATACGGAGAGACCGGTTGGATTATTATCCGGAAACCACTCCGTATAGGCATAAGCGCTGCGAATTATATTATGCTGAAGACAATTGAAGACGGAGTTAAATGCAAGGGTCGTCCAGTTCTAGAATGATGTTTGGTTTGTCCAGTCCCAGGACAACTTGTATGGATGAGTGTCTGACAGAGTATTTCCAACGGTCACACCGTTGATTTTTACGAATATACCGAGTTGGTGGGGAGAAGGTAACTTTTCTTTATTCTACACCCAGTGTGCATTTGTGTAATCAATATGTGATTACGGATTTGACGATGTGGCATTCAAAGTGAATGGTGATCAGATGTTCTGAAGATATACGTAGCCACTAGCCTCACAACCAGGAAGCAACAAAAGTTGGCCTAGGCAGCATGGCTAGTTGGGTCATCCCCAAGCAGGGTGTATTGTCACCGATCTAGAGAAAATTCATATTTATACTTCTTTTCGATTTTGTATCTTCGGATGATGGTTGGATGGCCTACAACTGTGGTGGAAATATATTCACGACACTCAAGCTAAATGAGTGAGCGGTCATGTGTGGCCGGGTTGCAAGACGTTCTTGTTGAACCCAGGTGTATCCCCTCTAGAGTACACTGTTCGAAAGGTGCTCCCATACCTTGTCTGTTGGAATCCATTCTCCAATAAGCGCCCTGCGGTTTATGATTTTATACTATATATATGTGGAGTGTGAGATGCAAGCGTTATGCTACTTGGATAATTATTTGTTTAGACATTATCATAATATCACTGGTTTTGATATCAAAGTAATTTGGGTTATAGTAAGGTAAAAGCCGTCCATGTTTATGTGTGGGCTGGTCTTACCATTATCCTTTTGTTTCAAAAGGATTTTCTTCAAAGTAAAACCGTATGGTTAGAATTTACTCAGACCAGTCCCATGACTGACCCAGAGATTATTTGTTTGTGTTTTCCCTAAACTCTTGGGTGCCCAAATTTGTACGGGCAGTCATGTGTTTCAGGATTTTACAGATTCACTTGGAGGAGCTAAAAGCAGGAGGCTCCACTATTAGTTATTGAGAGATTATTTCCGCTGTGATGTATACCATGTATTATACTCTGATATGGTATGTATATATACAAACTCAGATTTGTATTTCAAACTTGTTATATAATAAAGATTATTATTCCGCTGTGAGATTCGTGTTTTCTCTGATTCTGTTCAGTTGTGAGCTTCTTCCTCTTCTATTCTATTAGTTCTATCTTTTCTATCTCATCCTCTAAATTCTTCTATTAATGACCTGAACTTTCGTGCATTTTGAGTTGGATGTGTATGATATTATTCAGCTCAAATTGGCACGGATTTTCGGGCCTTTACATCTAGCTAGAAAGAAACGTGTTGCTCTCCCTGCGTTCCCTTCTACCGTTTTAGACTCCGCCGGTGTGTGAGGCTCGCAATGTAACGTTATAACCACAAGGTCTGCTTTTCAACAAAGCCTTGATCATCTTCATCTTAGCGTGTCACGTTGACAATTCACGCCATGCGATTTGATAACTATTAATACTCAACCTCTAAGGGTGTTGAGCAAGAGAATAAATTCTCTGCCACCAACGGTTGTATATTAATAGGAATCAATTTACATAGAATAAAATTCAACGTCAGACACACATTCCATTTGTAAACTTATGCTCTGGGTCTGAGCGAAAGCCAAATCCGTACAAATCAACACTACGTCCGGACGACCACCACTGTAGCCCCTTCAAGGTAGCTACTCCAATCACGGGCATCAGCAGTCGTCGTCCATTCGATATGAAGATCGCCGGTCTTCAATCGCCGTCTTCAACTCTTGAATTTTAAATGTCATTCAAATTATTTGGAATGAGATAGACTCGGACTTTCCAAATAATTCTCGTATATATATAAGTTGGAAATCATTTCATATCGTTATTAGTAATTTGTAATGATTTATCTTTATTTTTATATATATAAAAATAATTAAATTCCATTTCATTAACGTAACTACATAACAAGTAGTGAATGTTTTGCTTCACAACCTATCGAAATGTTTATAATTTGTAGTGAAATTTATTTTATTTCATTACATTTTGCTAACGAAAAACATTCCTATTCGTATATACAATATTAACGTACAATGTACACACAATAATGTTTATTTTCATTTTCATACACATACACATCTTATACATAACAATGTACGTTTTCTTTTTTCATCCTTCGAATTACACAAAATGTATTTTGTGTATCATACCAATTCCAACAAAAATAGGCATTCTTGTGTTTCATTTCAATTTCAACAAACGAATATTTTTGTTCATCCACTTTTATTTCTACAAAAATGAGTATTTTTGTTTGTTTATTTCAATGTAACAAAATTGATAATTTTGTTATCTTTTCAATGCAAAATAGAAAAATAATAATTTTACATTACAAACAAAACGATAATTTTGTGTGCTAATCTATTTACATGAAAATGAAATTTCCATATTTTTAATCTTTTTAATGAAAAACTAATTCATTAAAATATAAATTTCATCGTTATAATCTTTACTGAAATTCTTTTACATGGGTATGTAAATTTCATACCGGTTATCCTTTTTAATAAAAATTCAATTGATTAAAATGTAAATCTTTTACTTTAAGTTCTATTTACATGAAAATGTAATTTTCCTTCTTTTATTCACTTTAAAATGTATACTTTTCTTTTTACATTAAAAATGTAACTTTCATCTTTTTAAGTATAAACAAAAGTTAGAACTTTTAATTTGACAAAAACGGTGATAAACAATATGACCTTTCATTTTTTAACAAAAGAATATTAAAAATATTCTTTTTAACTTTCACCAAAAATGAAAATTGTTTGTTAACTTTCAAAACACAAACAAAATGAATGTTTTCTTTTTATTACGAACAAAAATGAATGTGTTTTATTTCATTCTTTGAATTTGACAAAATAAATATTTTTGTCCTCCATTTACATTTGATAGCAATGTATATTTTTATCATTCTTTCACATTTGACAAAATGAATATTTTTGTCATTCTTTTACATTCGATAAAAATGTATATTTTATCATTCTTTCACATTTGACAAAATGATTATTTCATTCTTTTACATTCGATAAAAATATATATTTTATCATTCTTTCACATTTGACAAAAAGATTTTTTTCATTCTTTAACATTCGATAAAAATGTATATTTTATCATTCTTTCACATTTGACAAAAAGATTTTTTTCATTCTTTTACATTCGATAAAAATGTATGTTTTATCATTCTTTCACATTTGACAAAAAGATTTTTTCATTCTTTTACATTCGATAAAAATGTATGTTTTATCATTCTTTCACATTTGACAAAAAGATTTTTTCATTCTTTTTTCCATACATATCATATACACAAAATGTATATTTTGTGTGTCATTCCAATTACAACAAAAATGAATATTTTTGTACGTCACTTATAATTTAACAAAAATGAGTATTTTTGTGTCATTCAACTCCTAACCAAAAATGCAATCTATTTTGGTGTCAACTTCATTTGTATAGAAATGAATATATTTTTGTTTGTTTAATTTCCATGTAACAAAAATAATAACTTTGTTATTCTTTCAATGTCAAGCAAAAATAATAATTTTTCTTATCTCTTTCAATGCAAAACCAAAATGATCTTGACTATTTAGATTGGAAATGTAAATTCCAATCTTAAGTTACATCATAAAAATGTAATTTTAATTTACAATGTAAATTTCATATCAAAGTTACATAGAAAAAATGTAAATTTTGTTCGCATAGCAAATTTCATATCATAGTTACATAGAAAAATGTAAATTTTGTTCACATAGCAAATTTCATATCATAGTTACATAGAAAATTGTAAATTTTGTTTGCATAGCAAATTTCATATCATAGTTACATAGAAAAATGTAAATTTTGTTCGCATAGCAAATTTCATATCACAGTTACATAGAAAAATGTAAATTTTGTTCGCATAGCAAATTTCATATCATAGTTACATAGAAAAATGTAAATTTTGTTGCTACTACTTTACATTGACAAAAATATGGTTTTTGTCGCTACTACTTTACATTTAAAAACCAAACGGTGTTCTTATATTAACATAATATTATTGACACAGGCGTTGTTCTTATGTTAGCATAACATTATTAACACAATAAACATTTTTATGCTGACGGTTCTAATTCAACATAACATAAAAATGAATATTTTATGTTGGTAATTCATGCAATGATAATTCCAACATGTTAAACAAAGAATACTTTTTAATTTCTAAGCATGTTACTCAATTTATACTTTAAACAATAAAACGTAATTTTTTTATTTATTCGTAACATGAGCATCCCTTTTGGTACCTAACAATAAAAATATATAAATTCCCTTTCTAACATGTAACATCTCAGTTATATATATAAACAATAAAAATATATGATTTTTATTGCTTGCACAAATTTTGACAAACATGAATATTGTACATCTTATATATTAAATAAAATGTTTGTCTTCGTCGTACACACAAAATCATGTCAACATGAATACACACAATTCATCACAAAACAATCAACATGGAAATAATTATATATGCAGCAACAACATGAAATTCATACTGAATGAATACAATAAAATAAATGATTAATTTTAATTTTTTTTTTCAAAAAAAAGAAATCTCACTAGATCTGGTTATTTCTTATTTTCATTTCATATACAACAAAAATATTCTATCAAATAAACAGGTCAATGAACAACATCATATAGTTAAATTCAAATCACGAACATTCAAGCAGCATACAGTTAAAATATAACACGGTAATAATTAATTTATTTTTAATTATTAAAGAGGAAATAGAATTCTCACCAATAGCTTTCCAATTTGCCAAAATTTAGACGAGCTTTAAATCAGTTCCCGTCAGTCCCATCATGTAGATCGCGGAAATACGATTCCAACGCATCGAAAAACGCTCGATTTCGTCGCTGTGTGAATGAGTTATGCTTTAATTTGTATAAGAACCTCTTAAAATAAATTATTAAAAGAATAAAAAGGGAATATACCCTCTTTTTCCCCAAATTGTATCGGCCGTTAGTATCCCGATAAGGTTCAACTCTAGGGTTCCTCTTTGCGATCAAAAGGTGCAGAGGTCTGACGATCGGAGAGTGGCACATCGGAGAGGGGAGGGAGGGGATCTTGCGCCTAGGATGGGGTAGGGTGCGGTGGGGCCTAGGGGGGCGCGGTGGGGCTGTTTGGTCGTGGGTTTGGGTGCGTGTGTCTCGGTCCTCGAGCCATGTGAAGATGATCCAACCGCATAGAATCGTAGAGGAGGAAGAAAGCTTCAATATGGTGTAGAGATTGGAGTTTAATTCAGGAAGAAGAAGGAGATGTTATTGGAAGAAGGAGGGAGTATTTCGGCTAGGATTTCAATAGATGGCGGCTGGTTCAAAATGAGATTAGGGTTATAGTGTTTTTTTAATCCTTTATTTATAATATTTTATTAGTTAACTAGCCCATTAAGGCCCGATCAGCTCCGAACTCATAATTAGGGATGCTTACTGTCTATCTTAATGTTTTGACATCTTCTAAACGCATTGGCGCTAGTGGAAAGGCCCAATTTCTGATGTCTACTACGTTTTATTTAAAAATTACAATATTAATTAAATAGTTGATTTTCTACCGTACTTTTAAATACGCCGGGGCCACAAATTAATTTCAAAAATTCCCGAAAAATATATTTAGCTATGTTTTGACGCTGCGAACCCAGAAAAATTAATCTCGTTCAATTCTGAGCCTATTTGAAAAATGACATTTTTCAGGGCGTATACATTTAATATTAAAAATACATTTTTAAACCGATAATTTCTGAAACTCGAAATATATAAGTGTTTACTGTTTTCAATATAGAAACATCATTCTGAACTCAATGGAAGTGGTTTCAAGTCCAAATTCCTTCGTGTGAAAAAAGTAGCATTTTTGACCTTTATAAATTTCATAGCGACCTTTCTAAATTTTAAACTGGGCATAACTTTTGATTCCCGCTATGAAATTTCGATTTTTCGGATTCGTTGGAAAGATATTTTTAAATAGATTCTAATATTTTTGGTTTCGCTCAATTCTGATTTATTTTGAATCCTGTATAGTCAGTCAAAGTTTAAAAATCAGATTTTCAAACTACAGCGCTGTTTTAAACTCCTTTTATAATTAAATTAAATTTATTCATTTTAACTTCGATTAAAATAGAATTTTGGTCGTTATTATTTAAATAAATAATTTTAAATATTCAAGTTTCACTTAAAATTTATAAAATAAAAATTTTAAATTAACCCCAAAATTCAGGGTTGTTACAGTTTGTGTAACACTTGTTTTAAAATACGCGAGTTATTTGGAAAGACCGGGTTTATCCCATTATGAATAACTGATACGACGATATGTCGACGAGGAAGATGGTGGTTGAAGACCAGAGGTCTTCACATCGTTTGGATGATTACTGTTGTCTTGATTGGGCTATACACCCAAGACGAGGTAATAAGTGCTGGTCGTCCAGACGTACTTGGAGATCGACGGATATGCGAGGGCCTCTCTCCTGTATTGGACATACGGGACAAGGAATAAGGTGCCTTCGGTTTCGTTCAAACCCAGAACGGACTTGTAAATGGACTGTGTGTCTGACATTGGATTTTATTCTATGCTGATTGATCTCTATTAAATATACATCTGCCTGGTGAAGGAGAATTTATTCTCTTATTTCACCCTTCTCTAAGACATACGGGATCAGAGGTTGTGTATCGATAGACATTAGTCGCATGGCATGAATTGCCTATGTGGCATGCCTGAGTGGCAAATGATCAAGGCTTCTGCTGAAAAGCAGAGTCTTGTGGTTGATGATCAAAGCATAGCTTTAATATAGCGCCGCTTTGTGTATAGCGTTAATTCGTGAGCCTCACACCCCGGTATGAACCAGAAACGGAAGAGGATACAAGGAGGACATGCGTTTCTTTCTAGTTAGAGGTGGTGTCAGCGTTTACAAGCCCTGACATTTTACTTATGTGGATGATGGAAAAGCGTGGCACCTCAGTTATATCAGTCACTTTGGCGTCGATAGATGGTTTGGTCGGTATATGACCAGTTTACGCCCATATGACTGGGAGACGTATTGTTCAAGGAATTATTAATCCACTTTGTGTGGATCGGCCCTATGGCTCCTAAGAGCTCAACTACGTCAGAGTCCTGAGGCACGGGCTAGAGTTTCTCAAAGCGGTAAGGACGATCCCTTGCCTTGGTTCATGATGGAAATCCAATTTCCAAATACGACATTTTGCGGTTTTAATTGTAGAAATAGTATGGCGACATGATAGATGGTACCCATGCCATCTAGGATTGATACATTTATATTTGAAGTTGTTTTCTTCACTTATAGTGATAGTAAAAGATTAAATTTCACACATCAAGCATTATTTGCCTATTATAAGGGAAAACCCTATCCTCCGGCTTGTGTTGCATTGTGTGATGGAACTTGGGTCTTATAATAGCTTCATTGTTCTTTATTTAGCATTGCGCTGTTTGTTTTATGCACTGGTATTCTTGGGAGGAAACCTGTTCCGTGTTATACGGCGTGGTCCCTTGATTTACCGAACTTTAAAATCAAAATAATAACTATTTTAGGTTTCACACTAGTTACATGAGTGACATGGGGTTTATTGTTTTAACCTAAACTCTGGGCGCCCCTATTTTCCACACGGGCAGCTAGTAGTTGGGTTTTTGCAGATTTATATTCACAGGATCCTGGTTTTACAAATGGAGCTATATTCAGAAAGCTCTGTATCCGTTTATCTCTTTCAGTTGTGTTATGTATTATTTTCCACTGCAGTAATTTATTTAAATCTCTGATATTTATCGAATGTGTAATATTTATTCATACTCTGTAATATTCTCATACTCTGATGTAAATTATTTGTAATAAGCATTGAAAGGTTCTTCTGTTTGTGCTCTGACTTGCCGTGTTCTCAATTCAATCTGGGCTTTTTTTACGGGTAAGTTCGGGTCATCTCATTTGGTACCAGAGCTTTGGTTTACAAAGCTCAAGAAAAAGGCATATTAGAACCAAATGAAAGAATTCATTAGAGATTGGATTAGTATTATCCAGTAAGAATGACTCATTAGAGATGGGATCAGTAGTATCTTAGAACGAGTGTAAAGAGTGTAGTTTTTTAAAATTAAAAATAAAAACAAATTTTGTTTTGAAAATTTAAATCTTATTATTCGTATTTGAAATTTAGTTTAGATTAAATTTGGACAATCAAGTATATGGAGATTTGGAATATACGCGTAATTAACGTGTATTCGAAGCCTCAAATATGCTGGATAGATATAGAATCACTCTCGTCGCCCGGGCATAATTCTGGTGATGTCGCGACATCATTGGCATTCATTTTCGAGTTCCGAAAGTTGGATATCTATATATTTCCAATTGACTGGTGTGAGAACCAAAACTAGATAGGGTCTATTGTTGTGATTTGGCACCAAAAATGTGATTTTTGACTATGTATTAAAGTTATGTATTTGAAAGGATAATCAACAAATTGATTGCTGGTTGTGTTGTTTGATTATTAGTTTCACTAATTAGAATAATGAAACCTATATGAACATGAACGATAAATATAATCAAATTGTGTCGAATGTTAAATTGAGTTGAAAATTGTTTGAAATTGCTTGCATATACATGTATATACATTGAACAAGTCATAGCAAGAAGGCTAGAGAAGAGGAATAAAATTGTATGCCCGACAAATAGGTACATGTTTACTATATTTCTTGGGTTTGGATGATATTATAAGCCGATTGGCTAGCCGCTTGGCTTTTCCTTTTTCATTTTGAGATGAGAGGGCCTATGTGGCGGGTTGGGGATTTTCCCGGTGCTCCCCGTACAAAGGAGGTTATGACAAAAAAATTCGAAAATTTAGGGTGTTAGCCAAATTTTTGAAAATTTTGGAAATTCTTAGAAACTGAAAAGTTGAAGAATGAACGCCAGAATGAAAGTTGAGTTGATTAGTTAAACAACTTTCAGCTCCGTTCCTTTTCGAGGACGAAAAGATCTTAAGTGGGGGAGATTGTAACAACCCGGAAAATCAGGACCAATTTAAAATTTTTATTTTGGCAATTTTAGTGAATTTTAAATATTTAAAATGATTTATTTTAAATATCAATGACTAGAAATTTATTTTGAACGTACGTATTTATTTAAATCGAAATTAGAAAATAAATATTTATTTTAATTATAAAAGGAATTGGAAATGGCGCGGTAGTTTGAAAATTCGATTTCAAATTTCAATTGAATGTACAGGATTCAAAATAACCCGGATCTTAGTGATACCAGAAATATTTGAATCTGTTTGAAAATATCTTTCCAACGAATCTGAAAAATCCAAATTTCATATTGGGAATAGAAAGTTATGCCCAGGTGAAAATTCAGAATAGTCGCTATGGAAATATAGCCCTTAAAAATGGCCATTTTGCAAACGACCTCCGTTTTCGACGTAACCACTTTTGTTGTATTCCAATTTTCATAGTTTTTGGGATCAATATGTGAGCGTGGCAAAAGAAAATGTGTTTTGACAGTTTCAGTCAATTTGGGTCGACCAGAATATTGCCATTTCTCAAACGGTCTCCAAATTCGATGAAATTAGTTTTGTTAGGACCGTATTGTCAAAACACAGCTAGATTTATTTTTTTGGAATTTTTGGAGTCAGTATATAGCCCCGGTAAATTATAAAGTACGTTTAAATTGAATATATGTTGATTTAAATTTAAATTTGAATGGAAACTGATCAAAATGATAGAACTGGCATACGGGATATATCCCATTGTGTTCGGAATGACGGTAATTATCTAGGGGCGACAGTCGTTGGGTCCCCTTTGGAGTTCAAATAGAAAGTCAATTATGGAGAATAAAATAAATAAATAAATTAATTAAATAATATATATATATATATATTATTTATCCTAACCCTAAAATTCATTCAGCAAATAAATCGCGCCTCTTTCTCAAATCCAACCCGTCTCCCCCTTCTCCACAGCCGCCACCGCCATTTCTGCACTACCCCGCCTTCGCGCCCCCTCCAGTGATGCGCCGCCGCTCCAATGAACCCCACCGCCGCCTCCTCTCCTCAATCCTGTCACCTTCAGATCGGTTGAATCGATCTCCTCCTTGAACCGCGAGCCCAACCCTAACTCGAGCTCGCCGCTACACCAGGGGCCTACCGCGCCTGGCCTGCTACAGCCCCCTGGCCTCTACCACCGTTGACAAGTGCCCCTCTTCGAACCAGCGAGCGATTCTAGGGTTTGAGCATGGTTCAGTCGATTTTCTATGGAGGAAGAAGGTGGTTAATTCACTTAATTAATTTGTTTATTAATTAATTTAGTTCATGATTTTTAAAAATATATTGACATGATTTTTAACACAGCAATAAAAATATGATTTTTATCATGTGTATTAAATAAAAATACGATTTTTTATCTATGTCAAGTAGTGTTAAAAATACGATCTTTAAAAATAAAAAGGTTAGATCTTTAAAAATAAAAAGGTTGGATCTTTAAATAAAAAGGTTGGATTTTTTTTTTTAAAAAAAGGATTAGATTTTATATGAAGAAAGATGACATTTTTATCATAGTAAAAATTAGATTTTTAACATAGTAAAGAAATGATTTTTATATATTAGAAAAGAAATGATTTTTATATATTAGAAAAGAAATGATTTTTATATTAGAAAAGAAATGATTTTTGGTTACAAAAGGAATATGACTTTGTTTATATAATAGAGAATATCAAAATATGATTTTTATATAGGTAGCGTTGAAATCAAAATATGATTTTTTAACTTATAAATCATATGAAGCAGATTATTTGAAGAACACAACGCGATGGAAATGAACCAAATCCAAACAATTCAAAAATTCAGAAATAAAACAGCGGAGGGGAACCCAAAGGTGAGAACTCCTCACTAAATTTTTCTATACAGTTATTTATTCTATAACTGCATATATGAACTGCTCCCCGTCGTCCACAGACCATGGACGACTTGTTTGTTTGATTGTGTCGTGAAAATTGGTTGTGATATGAAATGGACTGTATTAAATATTCATGTGTTGAATAAAATAAAATATTCATGTGTTGAAATAAAATAAATATTCATTTACAAATCGGACGATTTGTTTATGTACACCCATTTGACTGATATAGATTGGGACGATAAATTTTACATGTTGCCCGACTGCACAAATAAATTCTGTGTTTGTGGATTGAAACTCCACATGGGTGTTGGGATGATATTTGACATACACTAATCCCAACTGTTTAGTTGTATGTCAACCGATAGGTTGACAGACTGTTGTAAGCATTAAATATTTATATTTAATGCTTACACAGTGTAGAATGCACTTTGGATGATGGTTGATTGTTTATCATGGCAGTGGTATACATGTGTTGTGTGAAATCCATATAAACAACATTATATGGTGATTGACTGTGTCTGATTCCAGTTCAAAAAGAAGTAATATTTTAAAATAACGAATATTTTAAAAATAATATTCAGTAAAAGATCAAAATATGATTTTTGATGTCCGATTTGGGATGGGCACGAAAATATTTAAATATATATAGCCGTGTTGATTAGATTTACGCCATTTAGACGCGAACGATATTTAAATCGATTTTATTCATTTTTATAATGAATATCGAAAAGGAAATGATTTCAAAATATAATATTTTGAAAATATTATCATGATATATTAATGATGTAGAATATTCAATTTTGTTTTAAAAATCGAATATGAAGTTGGAATCCTTTTAAAACGAATTTATAAAATAGGTTCGAAATGGAAATCGTTGAAATATATATAATATATACATATACTAATGGCCTGAATAGAACGCGCTGCGCCGCGACCGTTCGCGAATTTCGACCATTGACTTTGAACTGACGTTACGGGAGATCCGACCGTCGGATTCTCCTAAAACCAGAACTATTTGGTTCGTATCGAAAAGAGCTTTCCAAAGAATATTAGAGATTTGAAATCTAACGGTTGGATTTGGAATTATGTCCAAATCAAATTTGAAAAAGATCCGTGTAAGTGTAGTTCGACGACCGTTTATGGAAATCGACTGTACGTGCCTTGATAAAATTACTAAAAATATTAATAATTTGTGTAAAATCATAATAAATGATTTAGAAAGAATTGGGATGAAAAATTCCACATTTGGAAAGATAAAAATATATTTTTATCGAAATGAACTAGTTATGAACTTGAATTATAATCCAATTATTTTTAAATAAATTGGATTTGAAGTGGTTTTAAAAATAACTAGAATTTCCAATATATGAATTGGAATGGATTTGAATCGAAATTATCTTCGGAATATTTCGATATTGGATTTCATGATTATACGGATATTGTTATGGGAATTTGGAAGATATATATATATATCGTTATTTCCAATATGATATTTGTTGATTTCATAATTTGATTTTGAATATAAGCCGATATATTTTCTATTCAGAGCTTTGTATGTAATATCGAATTGGATTTGGGTTTGTCATGAATGGTGACTTAAATAACACTGTTCTTAAACCCAATTGAGAAAAGAATAAATCTTTTTATTAAGATTTAGTGAAATTTTCCAGTTAACTAACATTTAATTGGAATTGAATTTAAACTGGATTTTTGGGTTTATCGTGAACGGTGTTTTAAATAACACTTGTTCTTTAACCCGATTAACAATGGAATGAGATTTTGGGTTTGTTGTGAATGGTATCTTTAATAATACTGTTCTTAAACCCAATGGAGCTAAGAAAATTTGAAATTAATTGGAGATTAGCTAAGTTGAATGGTTTCCTGGGTATTGATCTGATGTTGGTTTCGGCCTTCGGGATTAATACTTAGGGAATTGTTCTCTTACTACTTTACTGTTAGAGACTGATGGAATGTGATTTTACGTTTATTGTGAATCGTGTTTTAAATGACATTGGTTCTTTAACCCAGTTAAAGATAAGATTAATTTCTTTGCTTTGAATAATCATTAATATTGATTTTTGGGAAGATTAAAACTAAGTGGAGTTTTAATGAATCTTTGATTAGATTGAAATGATCGAGAATGGAGTATCACCAGTTTTTCTCCAGGGCGATAGTTAATTCTTTAATTAGATTTGAACGTGAAATGGTAATTAATATTTACTGATAACACCGTGGTGTTAGATATGGAGTATTACCAGTTTTGATCCATGGGATGAATAGGTTGGGATTGGAAAATAAAATAAATGATTACTTCGGTGTGGTTCGCTAATCCCGACTAGTTTGGATAAATCTTAATATGGTTTAAAATTGTGAAAAGAATATTTGAATAAAAGAATATTCTAGATTGGAATGAGGCATATGTTGTGTTTATGTAACACTTGTTTATAAAATACGCGAGTTATTCGGAAAGACCGGGTTTATCCCATTCTGAGTAACTGATACGACGATATGTCGACGATGAAGATGGTGGTTGAAGACCGGAGGTCTTCACATCGTTTGGATGATTACTGATGTCTTGATTGGGCTGTACCCCCAAGATGAGGTAATAAGTGGTGATCGTCTAGACGTACTTGGAGATCGACGGATATGTGTGGGCCTCTCTCCTGTATTAGACATACGGGACGAGGAATATGGTGCCTCCGGTTTCGTTCAAACCCGGAACGGACTTGTAAATGACTGTGTGTCTGACATTGGATTTTATTCTGTGCTGATTGATCTCTATTATATATGCATCTGCCTGGTGAAGGAGAATTTATTCTCTTACTTCACCCTTCTCTGAGACATATGGGATCAGAGGTTATATATCGATAGACATCAATCGCATGGCGTGGATTGCCTGTGTGGCATGCTTGAGTGGCAAATGATCAAGGCTTCTGTTGAGAAGCAGAGTCTTATGGTTGATGATCAAAGCATAGCTTTAATATAGCGCTGCTTTGTGTATAGCGTTAATTCGCGAGCCTCACACCCCGGTATGAACAAGAAACGGGAGAGGATCCAGGGAGAACATGCGTTTCTTTCTAGATAGAGGTGGTGTCAGCGTTTACAAGCCCTGACATTTTACTTATGCGGATGATGGAAAGGGAGGCGCCTCAGTTATATCAGTCACTTCGGTGCCGATGGATGGTTTGGTCGGTATATGACCACTTTACGCCCCACAGGGCAGGGAAACATATTGTTCAGGGAATTATTAATCCACTTCGTGTGGACCGGCCATGTGGCTCCTATGGGCTCACCTAAGTCTGAGTCCTGAGGCACGGGCTAGAGTGTCTCGAAGCGGTAAGGACGATCCCTTGCCTTGGTTCATGACGGAAATCCAATTTCCAAATACGACATTTCGTGGTTTTAATTGTAGAACTAGTATAGCGACATGATAGATGGTACCTATGCCGTTTAGGATTGATACATTTATATTTGAAGTTGTTTTCTTCACTTATAATGATAATAAAAGATTAAATTTCGCGTATCAAGCATTATTTGGCTATTAAAAGGGAAAACCCTATCCTCCGGCTTGTGTTGCATTGTGTGATGGGACCTGGGTCTTATAATAGCTTCATTGTTCTTTATTTAGCATTGCGCTGTTTGGTTTATGCATGGTATTCTTGGGAGGAAACCCGTTCCGTGTTATACAGCGTGGTCCCTTGATTTACCGAACTTTAAAATCAAAATAATAACTGTTTAAGTTCTCACACCAGTCACATGACTGACCTGGAGTTTATTGTTTTAACCTAAACTCTGGGTGCCCCTATATTCGGAAAGCTCTGTATCCTTTTATCTCTTTCAGTTGTGTTATGTATTATTTCCTACTGTAGTAATTTATTTAAATCTCTGATATTTATCGAATGTGTAATATTTATTCATACTCTGTAATATTCTTGTACTCTGATGTAAATTATTTGTAATAAGCAATGAAAGGTTCTTCTGTTTGTGTTCTGACTTGCCATGTTCTCAATTCAATCCGGGCTTTCCTTTACTGGGAAGTTTGGGTCGTCTCAATTAGTAATTACATTAATTGAGCAACTATTAACAAAAAAGATTTAAAAGGTTGCATGCGTATATAGGCGCACAAATTCGAAATTTAGATAAGTGTTATAAGTGGAAAAAAATAATTCTCTTTAGGAATAATTATAAATAGAATGAACATTAGTATTATTGTTAAAACAAAATTAAATCTCGACTAAACTCATATTCAGGACCCAGGCACTGGGTTAACCCAGGGCATATATGGGTCGACCATAGGGTTGACACACACCTTTAAGGTGGGTCGACACATAGGTCGACTCATCTAGGGCAGATCCATTTTTTTAACAACGTATTCTCTTGGATGAACGATTCATATTTTATATTTTTAAATCCAACAGACCAGAATTTCCTGCACACCCATAAATAGACTAGTAGGGCCTAGCCTCCAACTCATATTTTATGAGATGATATCAAGGCTCTGTCATTATCTTTCCTCTCCAAATATTTCAAAATTTAGAAAATTAGCTTTAATTAGAAAATTCGATTCAAGATTTAAAGGTAAAGAATGTAATCCTACAACATAGGTGTTTAGATTTCTGATCAACATGAGGTAAGTCCAATGAATCTGAATTATTTAGGTTTCTTTCTTTCCCTCTTCTTTTACTATCAGATTTGTAAATCCTTGGTTATTTTCATACTAGATTCAGTTAAAAAGATCACAGAATCACAGATCTGGATCAGATTCAAGGATAGTAAAGCAGTCAGGCGAGTGGATTTAGAATTATACCTTTTGGGTAACGGTATATTTACCGTTTGCATTCCTCGTTATTCTTAACATGTTAGAAAACTGTAATGTGTGGTAATTTCGTTGAATCTTATTCAAAATAAGTTGAGAATATTTGTGATGACCCCAAACCCCCATGCCACGAGGATAATCATTGGAATATAACACATAAACAATAACAGCAAAGCAGAATCATATAATTACACTAGATAAAGTACCTCAAATTACATTAGAAATAATATATCATCAGAGTTACACAGCATAATAGGATCATACTTAGTATAGAATACGGTTTCAGCTTAATATAAAATGTTTGCAGCGGAATCAAACATAATATACTAAATGATGTATGAATAGCATAATAGAAATGATAGAATCCATCTTCAACTCCATAGCTATCCAGAATGAGTCTGCTAAAACCTGAATACAAGGCTGTCTGTATGAAAAATAAGGGCACCCGAGTTTGCAAAGTGAAACAAACTACGAGTCAGTCATGGGAATGGTATGAGAAATCTTACTTAACCTATTTATTAGTAAGGATAATCATAGGACCACGTCGCTAACACGGAATGGGTTTATTCCATTGGATTGCCAGTGCATGAAATAAAGTAATTCATTAAACAATGCAATGCTTTTTAGAAAAATAAAGCCATTATAAGACCAGGTCCCATCACACAATGCAACGCAAGCCGGAGGATAGAATTTTACCTTATAATGGCCAAAATATGCTTGATACGTATAAATCAGAATCATTTGATATTATTATTAGTGCATATATGCTTCAAAAACAATTTCAATCATAACATATCAATCATAGACGGCATAGCTACCATATACTATGTCGCCACATATTGGTTTACAATCAAAACCGCAATGTCGTATTGGAAGTTGGATTTCCATCATGAACCGAGGCAAGCGATCGTCCTTACCGAATTCGAGACACTCTAGCCCTTGCCTCAGGAACAAAACGCATCGTCCCTTGGAGTGCCAGGGCTGGTCCTCCCTTACGTTTAAGGATTGACAATTCCTGACCAATACGTTTCCCCGCCCTATACGGCGTAAATCAAGAGCCACTAGGGACTCAAATCCGAGGTACCTCGCGTTCCATCATCCACATAAGTAAAAATGTCTGGGCTCCATACCATGACACCACTTCTAGCTAGAAAGAAACGCATGTCCTCCCTGGGGTCCTTCTCCTGTTTCTGGTTCATACCGGGGTTTGAGGCTTGCGAATTAACGTCATACACAAAGCTATGCTAATTAAAGCTGCGCTTTGATCATCAGCTACAAGGCACTGCTTTTCAACAAAAGCCTTGATCATTTGCATCTTTGCATGCCACACTGTCAATTTACGCCATGCAACTGATGTCTATCGGTATATAACCTCTAAGCTCGTATGTCTCAGAGAAAGGTGATAAGAAAGAGAATAAATTCTCCGTCACCAAGCAGATATAGATTTAATAGAAATCAATCAACACATAATAAAATCGAATCTCAGACATACATTCATTTACAAGTCCGTTCCGAGTCGGAACGGAATCGGAGACACCTTATTCCTCGTTCCATATGTCCAATACGGAAGAGAGGCTCTCGCATATCCGGACAATCAACAAGCATGTCCGGACAACTACCACTGTAACTCATTCAAGGCAGAAACTCTAATCAAAGGCATCAGTATTCGTCCATTCGATGTGAAGATCGCCAGTCCTCAACCACCGTCTTCAATATTTTCGCTTCTAGTCGTCGTATAATTATTTGAAATGAGAATTAACTCGGCCTTTTCAGATAATTCATAAATATATATAATTCAAATCAATTCTTTTCATTCCATATCGTTTATAATATTTTATAATGATTTATAGCTATTTTTGTTTATATAAAAATAGCCCCTTTTAATTAAACGGCGCTTCAGGTCATTACACGCCCCTGGCGCTGTTTTTATTAAAACTTGAATTACACATTTCTCAAAATCTAACCATTGGATCTTAGCAAAATTTATATCGTTGGAAAGATCTTTCCAAAGCCAACCCAACGGATCCAGTTTTGAGAAAATCCGACTGTCGGATCTCTCGGTATAATCGTTTAAAGTTACGATTTCAAAACGCGAATTGTACTTGCGCAGTTCGTTTAATTTTAATATATATATATATATATATAATTCATCTGATGATTTCAAAAATCATTTATTTCATTTCATGTAAATTTATACACTTCATATTCATGTTAAAAATTATATTTTTAATGAACAAAAATATATTTCAAGATATGTCTATTTACTTCACTTCATTAACATGTTGAAAATGATATATTTGTTCCTAACCAAGAATATTTTAAAATTTAATTCATTTATACTACTTCACTAACATGTTAAAGATGATGTTTTTATCTAACAAAACATTTTTAACATATGATTCTTTTATTCTTACTTAACATGATAAAAATGTCATTTTTTTAACGACAAAACATGTTTGACATATAACTCATTTTATTTTAACTAACATGATAAGAATGTCATTTCTAATAACAAGACATGTTTAACATATAATCTTTTTATTCTAACTTCTCTAGCATGCAAATAACATTATTTTAATGAATCAAAACATATTTAACAAATGAACATTTTTCTATTAACATCGCTAACATATAAGTGACGTTATTTTAATGAATCAATAATACAATAAAAATGTAATTTTTATTGTCTAACCTCTTTATTTAAAACTTGATTCTTTCTAATGAATCAAACATATAATGAAATTTCTATTGTCAAAAACATTTTCTTCAATCATGCAACTTTCTATTGAATTAAACATACAATAAAAATGTAATTTTTATTGTCTAATCTTTTTATTTAAAACATGATTCTTTTTAGTGAATTAAACATACAATAAAAATGTAATTCTTATTGTCCAATCATTTAATTCCAAACAATGGATATTTCTCATCGTTCCTACATTCAATAAAAATGTAAATTTTTATTATTAAACTTTTATGTTTCAAACAATGCATATTTTTCATCATTTCTTATATACAATAAAATGTAAATTTTTTATTATTAAACTTTTCTATTTCAAACAATGTATATTTTTCATCATTTCTTATATACAATGAAAATGTAAACTTTTATTGTTAAACTTTTCTATTTCAAACAATGCATATTTTTCATCATTTCTTATATACAATAAAAATGTAAATTTTTATTGTTAAACTTTTCTATTTCAAACAATGCATATTTTTCACCATTTCTTATATACAATAAAAATGTTATTTTTTATTGTTAAGCTTTTTTATTTCAAACAATGCATATTTTTCATCATTTATTATATACAATAAAAATGTAAACTTTTATTGTTAAACTTTTCTATTCCAAACAATGCATATTTTTAACCATTTCTTATATACAATAAAAATATAAATTTTTATTGTTAAACTTTTCTATTACAAACAATGATCATTTTTCACCGTTTCTTATACACAATAAATAAGTAAATTTTTATTGTTAAACTTTTCTATTTCAAATAATGATCATTTTTACATATTCTATTCATACAATAAAAACGTGATTTTTATTGTTAACATATTTTTATTTCAAATAATGATCATTTTTACATATTCTATTCATACAATAAAAATATGATTTTTATTGTTAACATAATTTTATTTCAAATAATGATCATTTTTACATATTCTATTCATACAATAAAAATGTGATTTTTATTATTAACAAGTTTTTATTTCAAATAATAAATATTTTTCATATTTTATGCATACAATAAAAATGTGATTTTTATTGTTCAAACAATTTTTATATTTCATACATGAATATTTTACAACACATGAACATTTCAGAAAATTTCGGCATTATCACGGCAGGGTAATTAACACCGGCATCATTCCCAGGACGACTCCTCTGCTATCCTACGCCTCGCGGCGATACAAGGGTTTCATTTTCAATGATTTTCACAATATCATTCATTTTTACAACACAATGAATATACCACAAACACAACCAATTTTGTTGCAACCACAATCAATTTCTACCACACAATACTATCAAACAAATCGTCCATGGTCTGTGGACGATGGTGTTTGGAGCTACTAAACTTTATCTGCAACCTAATATAATTTTATTCATTTATTTTTGAATTCAGAAATCTCACATTGGTTTTGACGTCGCCTAAATTCGTAGCAAACTCTAAAATTCCTCCGATCACTTCTAGAATGTCCTGTACGATGCCAAGAGTCCAATGTCTCCTGTTTCATCGGATTTCATCAACGTATGAGAAAGATATGATATTTATTAATCAATTTAAATTAGCAACGCTTATAAAATGTTGTAAATACTTAAATTATATACCTCCAGTTAATGGTCGATGGTTTTCAAATTGATTCAAAACTAGGGTTCAGGTTTTCACAAGACTAGAAGCACGTGGAGAGGATAGGGTTATGCCACATCGAATAGGGAGGGACGATGCACCTGCGGCTGATGGTCCGGTGAAGTTCGACGCTGGCTAGGAGGAGCGGCGGCGGTCTAAACGGCCAGACTTCGGGGGTCTGGATCTCCTTCAATTCGCAATGATAAATTCTGAAATTAGTATTGAATTTAAGCTCTCAAGATGCTCTACATATTTCTCTTAAGAAGCATCGAATTTCATTGAACGGTTTGAGAGTAATCGAAGGAGAAAGTTTTCAGTTGTAGCCGCCGTTCGTTGATGGAGGTTACGGGTTTTAAAAATTAGGGTTCGAGAATTCCTATTGGTCGGCCTATTTATAATTGAATTATTTTAATTCCTTAATTCCGAAAAAACCCGTTAATTCATACGAACTCCATCTCAAACCCAACAAGTGTCTCCCCTAGCTAAATACCCCCATTCCGGACACAATGGAATATGTTTCGTAAGCATGTTCGACTGTTTCAGTCGGTTATTATCAAAATTAAAATATAAAACATTTAGTATTAAATTTGAACGTACATTTTAATTTACCGGGGTCACATACTGATTCCAAAAATTCCCGAAAAATAAATCTAGCTATGTTTTGATGATACGGTCCTAACAAAATAAATTTCGTCAAATTTGGAGACCATTTGAAATTTGGTCTTTTTAATGGTTGACCCAATTCAACAGAAATTACCAAACGCGTTTTAATTTATCACGCTCACATATTAATTCCAAAAATTATGAAATTTTAAACTTAGCAATAATGTGACATTCCGAATCCTACCAAAGTGGTTTCAGCGAAAATGGAGATCGTTTACAAAATGGCTATTTTTAATGGCTTTGTTATTATTTAAAAAAATGAAAATTTTAAATTCTGACATATTTTCTGTTAAAATTTCTTAAAATAAAATTTTTAAATTGGTTCTGATTTTCTGAGTTATTACAATCTTCCCCACTTAAAACTTTTCATCCCCGAAAAGGAAACAACAGTAAAGTAGGAAACAAAACGGAAATGCAAAATACTGTAAATGTGCCTTGCACTAGAGCTAATCAGAGATGTCCAGTCTGCACTTGGGATAAGCCTGCCTAATGCTATCTTCTGTCTCCCATGTACAGTCTTTAGGATCTCCGCTCCACTCAACCTTTCCTAAATGTATCTTCTTGTTCCTCAGAACTCTGGTTTCTTTGCCAATAATTTTCTGTGGCTCTCTTCTCACTGCTAAGCTTAGGGTGATTTCCAATCTTGCTGCGCGGCTTCTTCCACAATCAAGTCTGGATCATGCGCATGCTTTCGAAGTTGAGATACGTAAAATACATCATGTACTCTTGGCAACCAGTCAGGTAACTGAACCCTATAAGAAAGAGTTCCAATCCTCTCGAGTATAGGAAATGGACCAATAAATTTAGGTGCCAACTTCCTTATTTTCCCGAATCAGACTACTCCTCTAATTGGAGAAAATTTCAAATATACATAATCACCAACAAAAAATGCTAAATCTCTTCTTCTTGAATCTGCGTAACTCTTCTGTCGGTTCTGAGCTGTTTGCAGTCGCTTCTTAATCAAATTAACTTTATCTGAAGCTTCTCGAATCATGTCGGGACCCAATACTAGTCGATTGCCTGATTCTACCCAACATGGTCTGCCATACAATTCTTCAAATGGTGACATTTTTTAGCTTACATGATAACTGTTATTATATGAAAATTCGACCAAATATAAGTGATCTTCCCACGATCCGCTAAAATCAAAAATACATGCCCGCAACAAGTCTTCTAGTATACGATTTACCCTCTCTGTTTGGCTATCTGTTTGAGAATGATATGCGGTGCTCAGATTTAACTTTGTCCCCAACTCTACCTGGAATGCTTCCTAGAATTTACTAATAATATCGGATCACGATCATTTACAATACTACTGGGAACTCCATGTAGTCTAACGATTTCTTTGAAATAAATCTACGCCAGAATTTGAGCTGTTCTAGTAGACTTCACAGGAATAAAATGGGCTTTCTTCATGAGTCGATCTACGATCACCCATATGTTGTCATTTCCTTTCTTGGTTCGGGGCAAACCATCAATGAAATCCATGGAAATTTGATCCCACTTCTAATCTGGAATCTCCAATGGTTGCAACAATCCTGTGAATTTTTGTTGATCACTCTTGACTTGTTGGCAAGTAGAACACCTGCTAATATATATTGAAATGCTCTTTTCATAGATCTCCACCAAAACGTATGCTTGAGATCATGATACATCTTACTCACCCTTGGATAAATACTAAGCTTGGACTTGTGACATTCATCCATCACTTCCCTTCTAAGCTCAGGAATATTCGGAACACAAATTCTGCCTAATAACCTCAGAACTCCTTTGTTATCAATCTGGAAACCCGAGGGTTCGCCTTCCCAAACTCTTTTACTAATCCTCTGAATAAATTAGTCATCCTTCTAAAGAACAGAGATTTTGTCAATCAATGAAGGCGTAGTAATGAGATTAGCGATAATTGCATTCTTCCTACTAAGCGCATCTACTACAACATTGGCTTTCCCTAGAGTATACAAAATATCAAGATCGTATGCTGTGATTAACATAGAAATGTGTTTATTTTCTGCTCTTATATTTTATTCTTTGTAAATAAATAAATGATACTTTGGGTATTTTTATGTGTTTTTACAGGTTGTCAAGTGATGCTTCCTTCGTTTCAAATTAAAGGCCAACTACAAAGAAAAAGCTACTTCTTTATGTCAACACCTTCTCAATCCCAAAAGAAGTTGCAGCTCACTGGTAAAGGCATAGGAGTTTGCACAGAGAGAACTGAGTTCGATTCCCGTCAAGCTCCCTTTTTGCTGAACATTCACACTGCCTCCTCTGCCTTGAAGAATATATGGATTGGTGATATATTATAAATATATACATATATTCATATGTATGAATGTATGCATGATATACACTAATAAAAGGAATAAGCAAATTCTTATCATGGAAATCGGTTCAAATCTATCATTTTTCTAATGCCATTTAGAAGAATATTTTATTGCCAAGAAGAAGATCAATTTTGAAGATTTTATCATATGTTGCCTTTGGAATCTAATATCCTTGTTTGGAATAATTAATCACATGTAATCTAATCACCAATCAATTAGCTATATGGTGGATTTAGAAGATATTCATCAAGATATGCTCAGATATTCTTAAAAGAATTATTTCCAAACAAGCATAGTCAAGGAAGGCAAGAGATATAATATTACTTCTTGGGAAAAGAGGCCCATTTAGTCATAGATCTTATTAGGGTTTGCCCTACTTCTCTATAAATACACATGATGCCCCATTGTAAATTATTCCATTCTTTTCTATTCTGTATTTTGTAGTCTCGTTTATGAATAACAAAGTTTTTCTGCATTTTAGTTGATTGTTTTTCTTCTCATAACAATTTGTGTGTCTACTCAATTAGTTTTGGTAGAACACATATTGTTATCGTCTTTTATTACTGCATGCTAATGTTGACCGTTTGATTAGTTTCAACGTCAATCCTACTCCTAATTCTCTGCTATTGTTCTAGTTGTTATTTAATTTTGTTTTTGCTAGTAACTTGTTCTTTATTTTAGTGGTTGAATTTGGTATTGGTCTGATTAGATTCAGATCCATAGTAAATTCAATAGCTTTGTTTTCAAAACCAATCCCCCAAATATTGTCTAACTCGCCCAAGAATAAATAAATAATAATTTTTAATTACACCTCCATGTGTTCGACCAGTTTGCTACACACCTGTATGCTTGTAGAATTTATTACAAATATCGTGCTTTTCTAATTCATAGATTAGCGACGATCAAGTTTTTTGTGCCGTTGCCGGGGAGGCAACAATTAAATTTTATTATTTATTTAATTTCTGATTCGTGTTAGTTTTTTTATATTTTACTTTTTCTTTGATTTTGTTAAAAAAAAACTTGCTAATACTTTTCAATTTCTTTCTGTCTTTAATCCTCTTTCTATTTCTTTTTACATCTGATTCCCGTGCTTCTTTTGCATTCTAAGAAAAACTGGGTTTTTTTTATTTCCTTCTCTTTACAAAATTTCCTGACATCTCACATGTTTCCTTGTTTTACAATTTTCTGGAAAAAAAATTCCTTTCTGTGATTTTGTTTTTCTCTCTTCTGCCTTGTTTCCCATAGCCTCACCAACATCAATTCCATTCAACAACCACCGTCCACCTACAACATCATGTCACCCTGCTCAACAACACGCCCATCCTCTTCCCCAACTACTCCTCAACACACCCCACGTCCAGACCATCCCTCTTTCAACAAAAACTACCCCAGTACAAACTCCCACCATCTCACCAATTCCTATACAGCAAAAACAACCACCACCTTTCAAACCGCAAACACCTTGCCACGCACACAAACCACCTTCCTACCCACAATTCAAAACACAAAAACATCACAGCACCTCTTCCATCCACTGTCACCCCATAACCAAAATTCATCTCAAACCATCCACAAAACGGATCTGCCAAAATAGCATCCGTCATAATCTTATCAACGCCTTCCTCTTCAGCGCAATTCATCAATTTTCATACACAACCAAACGTTCTGCCAATATTACATCACCTGAAAATCAATCGCACAGACCAACCCATCACCACGCAGTCGCCATCTTTCTGCCACTGTCCAAACCGTCAACCATAGCGCAACTTCCCTCCACCTCGTCTTCCATCTCCATACCACAATAAACGGTAGCCATCCATTAATCTGCCTTCCACCAAATCCTAAAACCACATCTTCAACCAATTGAGTACCCCGCATCTCAACCAATTGACCACCCGGAAACCCCAATCTAGATCGATCAGAAAACCCGAACTTGAATCAATCGATTAAACCGAAACCCCAATTTTCTTCAATCCCTAAATTAGCAAACCCCTCAAATCTCGAAGACTTGAAGCCTCAATTGCACCCATTCGAACAAAAGAAGAGAAAAAAAGGGCGGTGCAAGTTTTTTTTTTAATTTTTCGTTCTGTTCGATTTTCTTCTGCTTTGGGGAAAGAACTTTGTCTATCTGTTGTCAGAGAGAGGGTATCTGTAAAAATATTTGGGGCATCATCTACCGGTTGCAATAAGCCTTGGATTTGAGTGCGGCCCTAGCTGCTTGACCCTTGGGTGCGAGTCCATTCAATTGAGCCATGTTTTCCTGTTTTTACTTCTAAGTCTTAGTTTTTTTTAGTCGAGTCTTGTTTTGTCCATTCATTTAGTCTAGCCATTTTTTCTTTTTATTTAGTTTTTATTCCGATTGAGTTTATTTTACTTTTTGTTTATTTTTTTTATTTTTTTTTGTTTCTTTCAAAAAAAAATCACAAAGGAAATCAACTCAAGGACAAAAGCGGAGGAACGAAGTTCAAGCAACCAAATCAAAGACACAGGAGTCGAGCAAAGCAACCACTGAAATTTCAATCGCTGAAACTACTCAAATTCTAGACGGACAGCCATACCCCATGGTAATATTTTTCTAAACTCTACAGGTGCTCTGTTGCAAAAGAAAAAAATATAAACAATTGCTGTAAAAAAATTCTGCAGGGGCAGCGGCTTGAATGTAAAATTTTTAATTTCTGCAATTAAATTATGTGATTGTTGTTATTTCTGCACTTTTTTAATCATTCTGTTAAGGGCAATACCCCAATTCACATAAGGTGAGGGATTTCATCACCCTTTCCTTAGCCCACAAATTACATTTCATCGTAGAATCTGACTAATAATAACGGTTAGACGTTGGACTTAAGGGAGCCACGGGCTCATCTAGGGCTTAATTGTATTATGATAGTTGATTCATTTGGAACGAATTATTTCTTGGTGTCTAGACTACGGTAGAGAAATAGCCGTTTATAAATATTTCGGTGATTCATAAATATTATATCGGTTGTTACTCTGAAGGTACTTAAACCTTCGGCTGCATTGCTAGGGTGATTCCTCGTGCACCGATAACTCCTGTCCGTTTACTGGCTGAGAAATCTTTCGATCTAAGTAATCAAATGCATCACTTTAAAATTTTGGGTTAGGAGCCATTAAGGATAGAAAATTTCATTGTAATGACCCGTATTTTTGACAATGTAATAATTAACTTATTTAATTATTTAATTAACGAATATATTATTTAATCGACGACGTTATAACGTATAAATTATAATATAATTATAATCGAGCTCGAAATGACGCTGTAGTTCGTAAATTGATGATTCGAACTTCAACTGAACATACAGAGTTTGTTTTAAATCGGATTTCTGTGAAACAAGAAACGTGTGGAGCTGGTGGAGTATATCTTTCTAGTGGAAGAGAAAAATCAGGATTTCGTCGTGTAGATTTTGAGATATATCCAAATCAAAATCTAAAATAGTCGCTATAGAATCGTTTATCGACCGTATCGGTTTATTCGATATAACTAGAGTTCGGGTTTGAATTTAGACAAGGTTCTTTTGGGACATAGTGATAAAATAATTTTTAGAATTTTACGATAATTATTAATTAATTTAATAAGCGACTTTTTATTGGAAGTATTTCGCACCCTAAAATCAACATTTTGAAGTTTCAAAATATGAGTCCACCTACCGGTATTATTATATCTTTGGGGTCGTGTTACGTTGGTCAACACAACGGTATGTTCAACTCTGTCTATAACAATCCATACATGAACGGAACTCTACGTGATGGGATACACTAAAACGTTGAAATTTAAGGCTTGAGAGCAAAGAAAAGTATCTTCAAAGTTATACGCACTATCCTTTTTGTCGGCCTACGTCCTTTCCAATTGAATACATTGCCAATTAAATACACACTACTAGTTTACTTCAAGGCTAAGTTTATCCCACGCGTCCTAAGTAAATTACATAAGCGGTCATTTTAGCGTCCACGAACACAAATAGAGTACCACACATCCTACCTACCATGTGTTGTACCGTTACTTAACCCCTAAGCCTTCGTATATTATAAATACATCACCCCTTGGACCACATTTCCCCACGTCCTTCCTCTTAGAAAATATCTCCACCCCTCTATAAATACCACACCCTTACTTCTAAAACCTAAAATATCATTCCTCTGGCCAAACAAATAACGGCCGCCAGTATCTCCTTCAAAAATAAAATGGCGATCAAAATAAATAAAAGGGAAATTAAAACAAATTCCATAAATCGATTAACCTACATCGCTGAGATCTACATGAGATACTCTTCAATTCTACACCCTCAAATCTTCATTCGGTCTTATCCGAGTTCGCTGGAAATAAAATGGAGTGCGACTAGGGTTATGATTCTTGGCGAATTTATGGGGTTTGGGTTCGATTGAGGACTGGAGCTAGTCTTACCAAGGTGAGGGGCAACCGACGCCAACATTCGATGAGTTTTCCTGCAGATTTATGTCGCTAGTTTTATTGTTTCGGGTATGAAAGTCGGAGTGGTATTTTCTTTCTTTTCCGAAACGTGAAGGATGGCAGTAAAGTTTGGGTTAGCCTCGTTTTAGGGGCAGTGCGGTGATACAAATTTGGAGGATGTGCGGAAGTCGATTTTGTGTAGGGTGGTTGCGAGTTCTTTGAGTTTAGGGAGGAAGTTTGATGGGAGGAGGCTGTAACGTGTTGGAAACAGGGAGATGAATTGATGAGTTAGGGCATTTTGTGGAGGATTCGATGGGGAGTGTACTGGGTAATGTTTGCTGCCCGATGCGATTGAAGAAAGGGGTTACGAAAGGATTAAGAAGGGATTATTGTATTAACTAACTTATATTTGTTATAAGAAGGGGATTAGTGTAGTTATATAACAGGAAACGGTTTTAAGGGAAGCAGCTGTTTTCGGCTATTCCAGGAACGGGTTAATAAGGAGAAGTGGGCTGATCGAAATTCAGGAAAAGCCCAGTTTTTTTCTTTTAATAATAAATAGAAAAGGGCCAGACTGGAGAGAAGTGGATTTGCAGAAAAACTGGGGCATCGGGAATCATGGAATGAGCTGAGGAAAAAGGATATAGGGTTAAACAGATATGGGTTGGACTGATTGGGTTGGAAATTGACGAAAACAAGATCCATTGGGATCGTATGGACGGTGGCTACACCATGGAACTGACTGGAGGTGGATCGGAGCTCGTTACAATTTATAGCGAAGTAAATTGTTTGTCTGAATCAAGTGATGGTTATCGTTATTAACGATGATCGTCCAATGTGAGTAAAACTCACCAACTCTGAACAGTTATATTTTTATAATGTACTTTTAGAACTGTTAGATATTGATTGACTGTTGTGTGTAGATTGGTTGATTGAACTGCTAGTCAGTTAGTTGAAATTATATATATATATATATATATACCATTAAATATTGATATTGCTTATCAGAACATTTCATACTGAAATGAAGTTGATGTTAATTTTATGGTTTGACATCTGTGATGCAGGGGAACAGGTTGGAGGAATCAGACTGGATTCCTCAACAATCATTTTACTGTTTTCATATATCGTGTTACATGATGTGTTATATAATCTGTTCTGGATTATGTGTGTTAGAATGATATTAATCATTGTTATTCGATATTTTACATATCATAAGAAACCCTGAGTTGTGAAATGGAATATTTCAATGTATATTGAAATAAACGAATTTTATAAAATCACAGGATTTTATAAAAGGAAATTATTTATAAATCGAACACGGTTTTATAAAGGAAATTATTTATAAAACAAATAGAGTTCTATAAAAGGAATATTTATTTAGAAAATAAATAGAATAAAGGAAATATTTATTTAGAAAATAAATAGAATAAAGGAAATATTTATTTAGAAAATAAATAGAATAAAGGAAATATTTATTTAGAAAATAAATAGAATAAAGGAAATATTTATTTAGAAAATAAATAGAATAAAGGAAATATTTATTTAGAAAATAAATAGAATAAAGGAAATATTTGTAATGGTAAATAGAAGTTATAAATAGGAAATATTTGTAACGGTAAATAGAAGTTAAAAATAAGAAATATTTGTAATGGTAAGTAAACGTTATAAAAAGGAAATAGTTGTAACGGAAAACGAAGTTTATCAAAAGGAGTTAATCAAACGTAGTTTATCAAAAGGAGTTGATCAAACGTAGTTTATCAAAAGGGGTTAATCGAATATAGAAATTAAGAAGTGAAGTTAAACAAATATTAGAAACTGACTAGAGATTGGTAAGTTGAATATTTTTCTGAGTGTTGATCTGATGTTGGTTTCGGCCTCCGGGGTTTATACTTAGAGAATTGTTCTCTTACTAGTTTGCAGTTAGGGACTGATAGTTGTGGAATGGTAGTGATGCGTGAATAAGGGTTGGAAATATTTTCCAATGATAAAAACGTATATTTTCTAATTATAGAAAATAAGAAAATATGAATATATATATATATATATAAATATATATATATATATGTATTATATGTTGGATGATTGGATCGATAATTCCATTTGGAATTTAGATCGTTGTTTGTACACCGACATGTTTCCATTTGATAGTTAAATCACAGACTATCAAGTTTTTACCATTTTAACGTTGTTAATATGGAGAGACCGGTTGGATTCTATCCAAAGAACCACTCTGTATTGGCATAAGCGTTGCGAATATGCCAAAGAAAATTGAAGACGGAGTAAAGTGCAAGGGCTGTTGTATAAGTCTTAGATAATAGTGACTATGATGGATGTACTGAATAGTGCCTTCGGTTTCGTTCAGTCCCGGAACGAACGTATATGGACGAGTGTCTGACAGAATATTTCCAATGATCGAAAGAGTTGGACTGTACAAATATATATGGTGGCCAACGGATTTATTCCCTTCGCATAATATCCAGAATCTATTTGTGCAGATCCAACTAATGATTAACGGATCTGATAATGTGGCATTCAAAGTAATCGTGCTATCAATGAAAGATAGATAAGCGTAGTTTCTAGCCTCACATCCGGTAAATGACAAAAATCGGGCAGGCAGCATGGCTAAGTCGGTCGCACCGAAGTAGGGTGTATAATCACCTATCTAGTGAATATTCATTTGCTTCTTTAATCTATCAATGTTGTCCCATATATATACGGGAACGGTTGCTGATCCCAACCGTTGGTGATGTACATTCGATACACTCAAGCGAAATGAGTGGTCGGTCATGTGTGACTGAGTTGCAAGATGTTCTTGTTGAACTCCAGTGTATCGCTCCTAAAGTACACTGATCGGAAGGTGGTTCCATACCTTGTCATAGTTGGAAATCCATTACCCAATACGTGCTTGCGGTTTTGATTGTATACTATATATGTAGAACATGAGATGAAAGCGTTTCTGCTAGATGATTATTATATTGTGGTTGATAGACATTATTATAATATCAAAAGGTTTTTGATATAAAGATATTTTGGATTCTCATAAGGGAACAACCCGTTCCGTTATACGGCGTGGTCTTATGAGATATCGTTTACTTGTTCAACTTGTTTAAACTGTTTTACTCATACCAGTCCCATGACTGACCCGGAGTTTATTTGTTTTGTTTTACCTAAACTCTTGGGTGCCTAAATTTGTACGGGCAGTCAAGTAGTTCAGGATTTTACAGATACACTTGGGGAGCTTGGAGCAGGAGGCTTCAAGATTCTATAGCTATTATTATTTCCGCTGTTGTTGTAAGTGCTGTACTCTGAAATGTTATTGTATACATATACTGTTTGTATTTCAAAGGTTATGTTATATTTTATTCGTTCCGCTGTGAGATTCGTGTTACTCTGATGATGATGTTCTTCTTCTTCTTCTATTCTACTAGTTCTATCTTATCTATCCTCACCCTCTATCTTCTTTCTATTAATTTCTTGAATTTTCAGTGCAATTTGGGGTTGGACTTGTGTTATTTAGTCAGCTCAAATTGGACCGGATTTTTGGGTCATTACAGTTGGTATCAGAGCTTAAGTTAAGTGAATTACCTTGGCTCTGTGGCGTGACTCAGTAGAGATGGGGTTAGTAATACCCTAGATTGAGTTGAGTGTATATATACGAGTGAACATATTCGTTATTTGATATAAAAATTTGTTTTATATTGTAAAGCTTTATTGGTTGAGTGGCTTATGAATTCTGGTCGATGGTGGGGCACCACAATATCGATAAGGGTTTCTAAACACTCGAATACAATGGGTCGACACGGTATGTTTTGAAAACGGGTGAATGAAGTAATTTTACCCGAATTATATTTTGATATAAAGAATGGTTAAGATTTGAATCATTATAGTATGTTGGATGTGTTGGTTGTTATTATAATCGAATGAGATTATAAAAAGGCGAAATAGTTATAAATAACTAATCAGAATTCATATAAGAAAAGTATGTCAAATAAGATGAAGTAAATATGAATTTAAATCAGATTTGGAATTATAATAAGGAAATTTTAAGTTCCTGGGAGAGTTTGAAAATGTTTCCAAATTGAAAGAGAAATATAGTATTGAACTCACTTCGATCGCTGGAAAATAATTCTGATGATGGTGTACACATCATCAGTGTGATTTTCGAGTTTCAAAGTGACGGATTACTACCAAAGATTTTGTTTTGAATTGTTTTGATAAAACAAGTTGTTTTGAAATTCAAAGGTTTTTGAATTGGTGTTATGATTTCAAGATTTGATTTGAAATGAACCCAGGGATTTAAAATTCTGGAATTTAAATTTGACTAATGAAGTTAAATGAGTTGAGATGGAAAGGGTAAATAAACAAATTAAAATTTTAACTTGAACTAAGTTAAATTAAATTTGGATTGGATTAGTGATGATCTGGAATAGAATTGAATTGATAAATTCAAAGTTTGGAATCAAGAATCGATTGGAGTTTGACTGAGATGACAATGGTATATACTAAGTTGTTCACAGATGAAAGGGATATAGTGTTATGCCCGACAAAAAGGTACAAGTTTATATTTCATATGAGTTTGGAATTTATGAGCCGAATTGGCAAGCCGCTTGGCTGTTTGATTTTCTTTTTAGTTGAGATGATCTAGAGAGGCGAGTTGTGGTTTTACCGATAGGGCTGTACAAAGGAGGTTATGGCAAAATTTTCCAGAAGTTCCGGGTGTTAGAAAATTTCCAAATTTTATGAAAATTTAGTAAGTCGGAATGAAAAAATATTTTAATCAGAATTCAAGTGGTTTAGTAGAACCGGAGTTAAGTGGTAAACAGATAAATTTTAACCCAGTAGATAGGGTCGTCCACTACCTTAGCAATTTCGAGGACGAAAATATTTTAAGTGGGGAAGAATGTAATGACCCGTATTTTTGATAATGTAATAATTAACTTATTTAATTATTTAAATAACGAATATATTATTTAATCGACGACGTTATAATGTATAAATTATAATATAATTATAATCGAGCTCGAAATGACGCTGCAGTTCGTAAATTGACGATTCGAACTTCAACTGAACGTACAGAGTTTGTTTTAAATCGGATTTCGGTGAAACAAGAAACGTGTGGAGCTGGTGGAGTATATCTTTCTAGTGGAAGAGAAAAATCAGGATTTCGTCGTGTAGATTTTGAGATATGTCCAAATCAAAATCTAAAATAGTCGCTATAGAATCGTTTATCGACCGTATCGGTTTATTCGATATAACTAGAGATCGGGTTTGAATTTAGACAAGGTTCTTTTGGGACATAGTGAAAAAATAATTTTTAGAATTTATCGATAATTTTTAATTAATTTAATAAGCGACTTTTTATTGGAAGTATTTCGCACCCTAAAATCAACATTTTGAAGTTTCAAAATATGAGTCCACCTACCGGTATTATTATATCTTTGGGGTCGTGTTACGTTGGTCAACACAACGGTATGTTCAACTCTGTCTATAACAATCCATACATGAACGGAACTTTACGTGATGGGATACACTAAAACGTTGAAATTTAAGGCTTGAGAGCAAAGAAAAGTATCTTCAAAGTTATACGCACTATCCTTTTTGTCGGCCTACGTCCTTTCCAATTGAATACATTGCCAATTAAATACACGCTACTAGTTTACTTCAAGGCTAAGTTTATCCCACGCGTCCTAAGTAAATTACATAAGCGGTCATTTTAGCGTCCACGAACACAAATAGAGTACCACACATCCTACCTACCATGTGCTGTACCATTACTTAACCCCTAAGCCTTCGTATATTATAAATACATCACCCCTTGGACCACGTTTCCCCACGTCCTTCCTCTCAGAAAATATCTCCACCCCTCTATAAATACCACACCCTTACTTCTAAAACGTAAAATATCATTCCTCTGGCCAAACAAATAACGGCCGCCAGTATCTCCTTCAAAAATAAAATGGCGATCAAAATAAATAAAAGGGAAATTAAAACAAATTCCATAAATCGATTAACCTACATCGCTGAGATCTACATGAGATACTCTTCGATTCTGCACCCTCAAATCTTCAGTCGGTCTTATCCGAGTTCGCTGGAAATAAAATGGAGTGCGACTAGGGTTATGATTCTTGGCGAATTTATGGGGTTTGGGTTCGTTTGAGGACTGGAGCTAGTCTTACCAAGTTGAGGGGCAACCGACGCCGACATTCGGTGAGTTTCCCTGCAGATTTATGTCGCCAGTTTTATTGTTTCGGGTATGAAAGTCGGAGTCGTATTTTCTTTCTTTTCCGAAATGTGAAGGATGGCAGCAAGGTTTGGGTCAGCCTCGTTTTAGGGGCAGTGCGGTGATACAAATATGGAGGATGTGCTGAAGTCGATTTTGTGTAGGGTGGTTGCGAGTTCTTTGAGTTTAGGGAGGAAGTTTGATGGGAGGAGGCTGTAACGTGTTGGAAACAGGGAGATGAAGTGATGAGTTGGGGCATTTTGTGGAGGATTCGATGGGGAGTGTACTGGGTAATGTTTGCTGCCTGATGCGATTGAAGAAAGGGGTTACGAAAGGATTAAGATGGGATTATTGTATTAACTAACTTATATTTGTTATAAGAAGGGGATTAGTGTAGTTATTTAACAGGAAATGGTTTTAAGGGAAGGAGCTGTATTCGGCTATTCCAGGAACGAGTTAATAAGGAGAAGTGGGCTGATCGAAATTAAGGAAAAGCCTAGTTTTTTTCTTTTAATAATAAATAGAAAAGGGCCAGACTGGAGAGAAGTGGATTTGCAGAAAAACTGGGGCATCGGGAATCATGGAATGAGCTGAGGAAAAAGGGTATAGGGTTAAACAGATATGGGTTGGACGGATTGGATTGGAAATTGACGAAAACAAGATCCATTGGGATCGTAGGGACGGTGGCTACACCATGGAACTGACTGGAGGTGGATCGGAGCTCGTTACAATTTATAGCGAAATAAATTGTCCGTCTGAATCAAGTGATGGTTATCGTTATTAACGATGATCGTCCAATGTGAGTAAAACTCACCAACTCTGAACAGTTATATTTTTATAATGTACTTTTAGAACTGTTAGATATTGATTGACTGTTGTGTGTAGATTGGTTGATTGAACTGCTAGTCAGTTAGTTGAAATTATATATATATATACCATTAAATATTGATATTGCTTATCAGAACATTTCATACTGAAATGAAGTTGATGTTAATTTTATGGTTTGACATCTGTGATGCAGGGGAACAGGTTGGAGGATTCCGACTGGATTCCTCAACAATCATTTTACTGTTTTCACATATCGTGTTATATGATGTGTTATATAATCTGTTCTGGATTATGTGTGTTAGAATGATATTAATCATTGTTATTCGATATTTTACATATCATAAGAAACCCTGAGTTGTGAAATGGAATATTTCAATGTATATTGAAATAAAGGAATTTTATAAAATCACAGGATTTTATAAAAGGAAATTATTTATAAATCGAACATGGCTTTATAAAGGAAATTATTTATAAAACAAATAGAGTTTTATAAAAGGAATATTTATTTAGAAAATAAATAGAATAAAGGAAATATTTATTCAGAAAATAAATAGAATAAAGGAAATATTTATTTAGAAAATAAATAGAATAAAGGAAATATTTATTTAGAAAATAAATAGAATAAAGGAAATATTTGTAACGGTAAATAGAAGTTATAAATAGGAAATATTTGTAACGGTAAATAGAAGTTAAAAATAAGAAACATTTGTAATGGTAAGTAAACGTTATAAAAAGGAAATAGTTGTAACGGAAAACGAAGTTTATCAAAAGGAGTTAATCAAACGTAGTTTATCAAAAGGAGTTAATCAAACGTAGTTTATCAAAAGGAGTTGATCAAACGTAGTTTATCAAAAGGGGTTAATCGAATATAGAAATTAAGAAGTGAAGTTAAACAAATATTAGAAACTGACTAGAGATTGGTAAGTTGAATATTTTTCTGAGTGTTGATCTGATGTTGGTTTCGGCCTTCGGGGTTTATACTTAGAGAATTGTTCTCTTACTAGTTTGAAGTTAGGGACTGATAGTTGTGGAATGGTAGTGATGCATGAATAAGGGTTGGAAATATTTTCCAATGGTAAAAACTTATATTTTCTAATTATAGAAAATAAGAAAATATGAATATATATATATATATATATATATGTGTATTATATGTTGGATGATTGGATCGATAATTCCATTTGGAATTTAGATCGTTGTTTGTACACTGACATGTTTCCATTTGATAGTTAAATCACAGACTATCAAGTTTTTACCATTTTAACGTTGTTAATATGGAGAGACCGGTTGGATTCTATCCAAAGAACCACTCTGTATTGGCATAAGCGTTGCGAATATGCCAAAGAAAATTGAAGACGGAGTAAAGTGCAAGGGCTGTTGTATAAGTCTTAGATAACAGTGACTAAGATGGATGTACTGAATAGTGCCTTCGGTTTCGTTCAGTCCCGGAATGAACGTATATGGACGAGTGTCTGACAGAATATTTCCAATGATCGAAAGAGTTGGACTGTAAAAATATATATGATGGCCAACGGATTTATTCCCTTCGCATAATATCCAGAATCTATTTGTGCAGATCCAACTAATGATTAACGGATCTGATAATGTGGCATTCAAAGTAATCGTGCTATCAATGAAAGATAGATAAGCGTAGTTTCTAGCCTCACATCCGGTAAATGACAAAAATCGGGCAGGCGGCATGGCTAAGTCGGTCGCACCGAAGTAGGGTGTATAATCACCTATCTAGAGAATATTCATTTGCTTCTTTAATCTATCAATGCTGTCCCATATATATACGGGAACGGTTGCTGATCCCAACCGTTGGTGATGTACATTCGATACACTCAAGCGAAATGAGTGGTCGGTCATGTGTGGCTGAGTTGCAAGATGTTCTTGTTGAACTCCAGTGTATCGCTCCTAGAGTACACTGATCGGAAGGTGGTTCCATACCTTGTCATAGTTGGAAATCCATTACCTAATACGTGCTTGCGGTTTTGATTGTATACTATATATGTAGAACGTGAGATGAAAGCGTTTCTACTAGATGATTATTATATTGTGGTTGATAGACATTATTATAATATCAAAAGGTTTTTGATATAAAGATATTTTGGATTTTCATAAGGGAAAAACCCGTTCCGTTATACGGCGTGGTCTTATGAGATATCGTTTACTTGTTCAACTTGTTTAAACTGTTTTACTCATACCAGTCCCATGACTGACCCGGAGTTTATTTGTTTTGTTTTACCTGAACTCTTGGGTGCCTAAATTTGTACGGGCAGTCAAGTAGTTCAGGATTTTATAGATACACTTGGGGAGCTTGGAGCAGGAGGATTCAAGATTCTATAGCTATTATTATTTCCGCTGTTGTTGTAAGTGCTGTACTCTGAAATGTTATTGTATACATATACTGTTTGTATTTCAAAGGTTATGTTATATTTTATTCGTTCCGCTGTGAGATTCGTGTTACTCTGATGATGATGTTCTTCTTCTTCTTCTATTCTACTAGTTCTATCTTATCTATCCTCACCCTCTATCTTCTTTCTATTAATTTCTTGAATTTTCAGTGCAATTTGGGGTTGGACTTGTGTTATTTAGTCAGCTCAAATTGGACCGGATTTTTGGGTCATTACATTCATTATAGCAGATTTCTGTGCTTGCATTTAACAACAATGAGTGAAAAAAGTGTTAGCCAAAATAATTCTCCCAGGGGTTCTCAAATAAACCAAAACTTTCAAAACGAGATAGATCAAAATCAAATAAATCAAAATTTTCAAAATCTCAATATCCAAATGGATAGACCCTTGTCTCTTCGTGATCGATGTTATCCGACTAGGACCGTCCAGCCCTCTGTCATCGTGTTCCCACCAGCTGAAGGAAACAATTTTGAGCTAAAACATTCTTTTATTCAAGGGGTACCAAAATTTACTGGGTCTGAAAATGCTTATGAATTTCTAAGTGAATTTGAATTGTATGCATCCACAACAAAAATGCAACAATTGTCTAACGAATCGATCAAGCTAAGGCTAATCCCATTTGCATTACTTGAAAGCGCTAAAAAATGGCTAAATTCTCTTCCAAAACATTCCATAAGAAGTTGGGATGAATTTGTCACTATATTCTTGAAAATGTTTTTTCCTTTCCATAAAACTCTCAAAATTCAAACTGAGATAAACCAATTCTGTCAAAATGAGGGGGAAACTTTTTCAAAATATTTTGAAAGATTCAACCAACTATTATATAGTTGTCCCCATCATGGAATTCTAAAAGATCACTTATGTCAAATTGCATATGAAGGGCTAAACTATCAGTCTAGAACTCAACTAGAATCAATGTGTGGAGGAGACTTCATGTCTAAAACAGCCAATGAAGCTTGACGGTTCTTAGAAGATTATTTTGAAAAGGACATGCAATGGGAATCGATTCGTGTTCCTATTCATACTTCTAATAGAGGAGTGCATGTCGTGGACCCAAGTCAAATTCCTTTAGAAAATCAAACTCCTCAAGCCGGAGAAGGGTTACCCCACTATTACTCTCAGGACCAAGCCAATGCTATAGCTCAAAATAACCCTTACTCAGCCACATACAATCCTGGTTGGAGAAACCACCCAAATTTTTCTTGGTCAAACCCCAATAATTCGGCTAACCCATCTCACATGCAACCCTTTATCCCCAATCCGAATTACCAAGCTCCACCTCCCAATTCTCAAACCTCTCAAACTGCACCTCAATCCAAACAACCTTATAGGCATCCCAACTTTCAATCATCGAACCAATCCTCTCAATCTTCTCAACCGTCATAAGAAATTGTGCGTTTAGAAAAACAGCTGAACTCTCACGAAGCTAAAATGAACTCACAAGACGCTAAACTTGACCAAATGTTCAATATGATGAAAGAACTAATGAAAAATCATGAGAAAGGAAAGTTGCCTAGTCAACCTGAGGTGAATCCAAAATATAACTCTCGTGCTATAAATTCTTGTGAGGACGAAAATCATAATCCAGTCAACGCTATTACAACCCTTCGATCTGGAAAGAGGATTGATAATAACGTAGGCAACCCTGGCGAACCTTCTAACTCGACCCCAATCCCTAATCTTGATGATCACCCATTGGATTCGAATGCCAATTCTTCTAAACCTCAAGTTTCCTTAAATGTTGGAAATCCCAGCAATTCTTCTTCCAGTGTCGCCAAACCCGACCCACCCTTGAAAGTTAATGTTGGCAATACCAACATTCCATCTTCTACAACCTTACCACCTTCTATTTTCTTGGATAAACCTTCTTCCTCGAATGATGAAACTCATCACAGAGTCGATAAACCAATAGCTCCATTTCCCCATAGACTCAATAATAAGAAGAAAGCGGCAAATTTCGATAAAATCTTGGAAATTTTCAAACAAGTCCGTGTGAACATTCCTCTTTTAGGCACCATTGAAAAAATTCCTCAATATGATAAATGTCTTAAGGAATTGTGCACACAAAAACGTGCGACTAACGTCCCAAAAACTGCCTTTCTAACTGCGAACACAAGCTCTGTTCTTTCGAATCTTACCCCAGTCAAGTACAAGGACCCTGGCTGGCCTACGATTGATTGCAAAATAGGAAGCACTCACATCTCTCGTGCCCTACTCGATCTTGGTGCCAGTGTCAATCTTCTTCCTTATACTGTTTATCGTCAACTTGGATTAGGGGAGATCAAACCAATGAACATCACTCTTCAGCTAGCTGATCGATCTATCAAAAAGCCATTGGGAATTATCGAAGACGTCTTGATATAGATCGAACAGTTTTACTTTCCTGTCGATTTTATAGTTCTAGAAACAGAGTCTGTCTTAAATCCCAAAGTTCAAATAACATTGATTTTAGGATGCCCTTTCTTAGCAACCTCTAATGCTGTCATTAATTGTAGGAATGGTCAGCTTCGACTTTCCTTCGAGCACCTAACCATTGAACTAAACATCTTTAATCTCAACAAACAACCTAGGGATTTTGAGATCGATGAAATTGACATGATTCAAACCACAGTTGATGAAACCTCTAATGACACTTCTGAAGCCTTAAAAATGTGTCTTGACCATTTCGACTCTGATTTCGATGAACTCGAATACATTTCTGAACTAAACAAAATTCTTGACTCCGACACTTCGTCACCTGAATCTAACCAAGGAATGTTGACCAATGTTAACACACAAGAACTTCCTAAGTTAGACCTCAAACCCTTACCACTAGACCTTAAGTATGCCTACCTAGACTCCTCAGAAATTTTTCCCATAATCTTGGCCTCCGATCTTACCGAGGACCAAGAAGAAAAACTTTTGGAAATCTTGCGGGAAAATAAAGACGCCTTGGGGTGGGAAATTAGCGATATAAAAGGAATTAGCCCATCAATTGTGGAACATCGCATACATTTAGTTGATGAGGCTAAACCCACCCGTGAGGCTCAAAGGCGATTAAACCCAAACATGAGAGAAGTGGTCAAGGAAGAGATAATCAAATGTTTAGACAATAACATCATTTATCCCATCTCTGATAGTACATGGGTGAGTCCGGTACAAGTTGTACCAAAGAAGTCGGGAGTCACAGTGATAAAAAATGACAGTAATGAACTCGTCCCAACAAAAATCAAAACCAAATGGCGCATGTGTATTGACTATCGAAAGCTCAACTCAGCCACGTGAAAAGACCATTTTCCCTTGCCTTTTATTGACCAAACGCTCGAACGCTTAGCGGGACATGAGTACTATTGTTTTCTCGATGGGTACTCTGGCTATAACCAAATTCCTGTGGCTTTAGAAGATCAACATAAGACCACCTTTACTTGTCCCTTTGGAACCTTTGCTTATCGTCGCATGCCTTTTGGTCTTTGTAATGCCCCCGCGACTTTCCAAAGGTGTATGATGAGTATTTTCTCTGATATGGTGGAGGAATTCTTGGAAATATTTATGGATGATTTTTCAATCTACGGATCATCTTTTTCCCAATGTCTCACTCATCTAGAAGTCGTCCTAAAACGTTGTAAGGAGAAATCACTCGTGCTGAATTGGGAAAAATGTCATTTCATGGTAAAAAGGGGGATAGTTCTAGGTCATGTCATCTCAAAAGATGGCCTTGAAGTCGATAAATCCAATCGATTTGCTTGCTAATCTGCCTCCTCCTAAGTCTGTTAAAGATGTTCGTTCATTTCTTGGCCATGCGAGATTCTATAGAAGATTCATTAAGGATTTCTCGAAAATTTCAAAACCTCTCTCAAATTTACTTGCCAAAGACGTTAAGTTCGAATTCTGCAATGACTGCAAAACATCTTTTGAAACTCTTAAGTCAATCTTGACCACAGCTCCTATCATTCAACCTCCTGATTGGACTCAGCCCTTCGAACTTATGTGCGACGCTTCTGACTTTGCAATTGGAGCCATCTTAGGTCAGCGTATCGATAAACTCTCTCGAGTCATTTATTACGCTAGCAAAACCTTAAACGAGGCCCAATTGAATTACTCAACTACTGAAAAGGAATTTTTGGCAGTTGTCTTCGCTCTTGAGAAATTCAGACCATATCTCATAGGATCCAAAGTCATAGTTTACACTGATCATGCTGCCCTACGATATTTGCTTTCTAAGAAGGATGCTAAGGCCCGCTTGATTCGTTGGATCCTTCTTCTTCAAGAATTCGATATAGAAATACGAGACAAAAAGGGTTCTGAGAATGTTGTAGCTGATCATCTCTCTCGAATTGTGCACAAAAATGTTGATGACAACCAAATCGATGACTATTTTCCTGACGAACAAATCCTTTCGATCTCTAACACCCCTTGGTACGCTGACATTGTGAATTATCTTGTCACACAACAAACACCCGTTGAATGGTCGAAACAAGATAAACAAAAATTTCTCTCGAAAGTTCGAAACTTCTATTGGGACGACCCATATCTTTTCAAATACTGTCCCGACCAAATCATTCGAAGGTGTGTGCCCGATCATGAACACCAAAGTATTCTCACTTTCTCACATGACCATGCTTGTGGCGGTCATTTTGGAGCAAGAAAAACTGCTGCAAAAGTTTTGCAAAGCGGTTTTTATTGGCCTACACTCTTCCGTGACGCTTTCGAATTTTGCTCTAAATGTGATCGATGTCAAAGAACGGGTCGAATTACTAAGTGAAACATGATGCCTCTCAACCCCATTTTAGTGATTGAGTTATTCGATGTTTGGGGCATCGATTTCATGGGACCATTTCCTAACTCATTTGGGAATCTTTACATCTTGCTTGCGGTAGACTATGTCTCAAAATGGGTTGAAGCCATTCCGACCAAAACCAATTATAACAAGGTTGTTATCAAATTCCTCAAAGAAAACATCTTTTCACGCTTTGGCACACCTCGAACTATCATTAGCGATAATGGCACTCACTTCTGTAATCATGCTTTTGAATCCTTGCTCAAGAAATACTAAATCACACACAAGCTGTCAACCCCTTACAATCCACAAACTAGTGGACAAGTAGAAGTTTCCAATAGACAAATCAAACAAATTCTTGAGAAAACCGTGAATTCCAATAGAAAAGATTGGTCCTTAAAACTGATTGATGCACTTTGGGCTTTTCGCACTGCTTATAAAACCAATCTAGGTATGTCACCATATCGATTAGTCTTTGGAAAGGACTGTCACTTACCTCTTGAATTAGAGCATCGTGCTCTTTGGGCCATAAAATTTTTGAATTTTGACTTAGAGAAAGCCGGCTGACATAGGAAGTTACAAATTTCTGAATTAGAGGAATTAAGAAATGAGGCATATGAAAATGCGAAAATCTACAAAGAAAGAACCAAATCCCAACACGACAAAAACATACTCCGTAAGGAATTCAACGTAGGTCAAAAGGTTCTTTTATACGACTCTAGACTTCACTTGTTTCCAGGAAAACTCAGATCTCGATGGACTGGACCTTATGTTGTGAAAACAACATATCCTCATGGAGCAGTTGAAATTGAAAATCTTAGGGATGGAAAAGTCTTCAAAGTAAACGGTCAACGACTGAAACCATTTTTAGAATTCGAGCAATATGACGAAGATGACCTTATCGATCTTCATGAGCCTGATCATCCACCGTGAAATCAGGTGGTACACGTTCTTTTTTCTTTTTCTTTTTCATTTTTTTCGTTTTTTGTTTTCTGCTATTTTTATCTACATACCTTAGACAGTTGGGACACTATCTCAATCTAGTGTGGGGGGATTTATATTACATCAGTAATCAAACTTTATGAACTAGGTCATTCAGTGAACAAGGATTAACTTAAAATTCATAAATAACACCTTGGTCCTTATTTGATAAGTTGAATTTTTGGGTGATAGGAATGAACATTATTTATTCATTGAGTTGTAATGTGTCTTTTTAAGATGCTAGCTTGAGACTGTGCAGACGTTAGTCGTGTTATGGAGTAAGTGTGTCGATCCTTGTTATACATGTTAGAATGTGCAAGTAAAAGTAATCAAAAAAAATCAAATAAAAAGGATTTTGCACCTACGTTTGTTGGATTTTCTGAGTTCGTTTTCATGCATAATTTTTTTTTCTTCCACTCAAATTTCAAATTTTCAAACTTGTAAGTTCTAAATTCCACTTGGCCCACTTAAGGAGAAACGACTCAATGTAGCGTTCTTCTTCGATACCCCACATTATTCAAACCCAAGTTTTGGTCGATTACATCATGTTTCGACAAGTTTATCTTATATTGGTATACTATAAAACCTTTTTCACTGATTTATTTTCAAAGATTTAGAGCGTCACTTTTTATACCAATATTACACTACCCACTCCGTACTTGTTTTAAGGTAGGATAACCATATACCACATCTTATTTTATATGGGTTATCTATCTTACGAAACTTTGATTATCTCTCCTTTCAGCTTTTCATATAACATCAATCTAGACTTGTGTGTTGAATTAGAGTTATAGAAGTAGAGTAACTCAGGCACAAATCTTTCCTTTCATAAAGTGTTGGTTATGATTCGCTTAGTAGAGGAGGAATGAAATGAAATAATATACGGTATCATTCCTTTTCATCTCCACTCATCATTCATCATGAAGTTGTGAAAAATGTGGAAAAAAAGAGAGAGAGTCTCTCAGAATAAAATAGTCATTCATCATTCTTGACTATAAAGAATTCATTTTCACTCCATCCACATCCATCATACCGTACTAAGAAGCGAGGATTGTAGTAGAGGAGATGAAAGGAAACAAGACGTCTATATGTGCCTTAGTATTACTTTATCTATTGTAGCTTGAAGTTCAACTAATACACTTGCCCTCTTATCTATAATATTTTTGGAACTTGCAAAATTTTCCTTCATCTATGCATAACTCACATCCAATACATTACAGTTACACTGGTGCAAAATTATTCAAATATATATATATATATATATATATGAGTAAATGATAGGGTGCACATTGTCGATATGTAGAACTTTGGTTGACGCCACGCTCTTAACCTTCAAGACAATTACAGTGTTATCAAGGAATTACGATTCAGCTTGAAAATTTTTATTCATTTTTGCACTAATTATGGGATAGACAATTTGGGACTAAACAGTTATTATTGAATTTGAGTGAAATCCTTGGAATGTGAAAGACCTTAAATATATTGTTTGATTAATCCGCGTACTTAAGACGCTTTGGATTTTGTGGATAGTATCGCTGAAAACCCTCATAGGACACCACTCGTCCTAATAGGGACACCTAGAGGTTTAACAGCTTGTTGCATACGCTCAATGCAATCGTGTTTCCTACGAAAGTGTGACCTATCTAGTTAGTTTTTCATTTTTATTTTCTTTTTACTCGAGGACGAGTAAAAGATAAGTGTGGGGGTATTTGATTAACATAGAAATGTGTTTATTTTATGCTCTTATATTTTATCTTTTGTAAATAAATAAATGATACTTTGGGTATTTTTATGTGTTTTTACAAGTTGTCAAGTGATGCCTCCTTCGTTTCAAATTAAAGGCCAACTACAAAGAAAAAGCTACTTCTTTATGTCAACACCTTCTCAATCCCAAAAGAAGTTGCAGCTCACTGGTAAAGGCATAGGAGTTTGCACAGAGAGACCTGAGTTCGATTCCCGTCAAGCTCCCTTTTTGCTGAACATTCACACTGCCTCCTCTGCCTTGAAGAATATATGGATTGGTGATATATTATAAATATATACATATATTCATATGTATGAATGTATGCATGATATACACTAATAAAAGAAATAAGCAAATTCTTATCATGGAAATCGGTTCAAATCTATCATTTTTCTAATGCCATTTAGAAGAATATTTTATTGCCAAGAAGAAGATCAATTTTGAAGATTTTATCCTATGTTGCCTTTGGAGTCTAATAAGCGTCCTTGTTTGGAATAATTAATCACATGCAATCTAATCACCAATCAATTAGCTATATGGAGGATTTGGAAGATATTCATCAAGATATGCTCAGATATTCTTAAAAGAATTATTTCCAAACAAGCATAGTCAAGGAAGGCAAGAGATATAACATTACTTCTTGGGAAAAGAGGCCCATTTAGTCATAGATCTTATTAGGGTTTGGTCTACTTCTCTATAAATACACATGATGCCCCATTGTAAATTATTCCATTCTTTTCTATTCTGTATTCTGTAGTCTCGTTTATGAATAACAAAGTTTTTCTGCATTTTAGTTGATTGTTTTTCTTCTCATAACAATTTGTGTGTCTACTCAATTAGTATTGGTAGAACACATATTGTTATTGTCTTTTATTACTACATGCTAGTGTTGACCGTTTGATTAGTTTCAACGGCAATCCTACTCCTAATTCTCTGCTATTGTTCTAGTTGTTACTTAATTTTGTTTTTGCTAGTAACTTGTTCTTTATTTTAGTGGTTGAATTTGGTATTGGTCTGATTAGATTCAGATCCATAGTAAATTCAATAGCTTTGTTTTCAAAACCAATCCCCCAAATATTGTCTAACTCGCCCAAGAATAAATAAATAATAATTTTTAATTACACCTCCCTGTGTTCGACCTGTTTGCTACATACTTGTATGCTTGTAGAATTTATTACAAATATCGCGCTTTTCTAATTCATAGATTAGCGACGATCATGCTGCAAGAAATTCTAACCAATGCTGCAGCCTCAAATTCAAGTCCTTCTCGGTGAATAGATACTTTAATGACTTATGATCCATATATAATTCAAACTTCTCACCCAAAAGATAGTTCCTCCATATTTTCAAAGCAACATGACCGCTAACAACTCAAGATCATGAGTAGCATATCTCTTCTCATGCGGCTTCAACTCATGGCTAGCATAAGCAACTACTTTGCCTCTTTGCATTAATACCGCACCAACACCTTCAAGAGAAGCATCTGTATAGACTTTCAAATCTTGATTGCCATCAATAATAGTCAACACTGGAGCAGCAGTCAACCTTAATTTCAGTTCTTGGAAAGCTGCCTCACATTTAGGCGTCCAATTAAACCTTGTATGCTACTTGGTGAGTTTCGTTAGTGGACTTGATAGCTTCGAAAAATCTTTAATGAATTTTCGATAATAGCCAGCCAATCCTAGAAAAATTATGACTTCTGTAGGCATGCTGGGCTGCTTCCAATTATGAATGGCTGTGATTTTACTTGGATCCACTGAAATTCCTTCCTTCGATAATACAAGACCGAGGAACTTCACTTCTTCTTTTCAGAATACGCATTTAGAAAATTTGGATTTTAATACATTCTTTCTCAGAATTTCCAAAACTTCTTCCAAGTGCTTCACATGCTCGGCAGTTGACTTAGAGAAGATTAAAATGTCGTCAATGAAAACCAGCACAAATTTATTCAAAACATCGCAGAATACTCTGTTCATTAAATCAACAAAGTAAGAAGGGGCGTTACATAAGCCGAACGACATTACTAACCACTCATAAAATATGTATGGACCTATGAAAGCTGTCAAAGGAACAAACTCTTTAGCAATACGCAATTGATTGAAACTTGTAGCTAGGTCCATTCTAGAAAATACTTGCGCTCCATTCAATCGATCTAATAAATCATCAATACAAGGTAATGGATATTTATTCTTTAGTGTTTTCTTATTTAAATTTCAGTAATCCACACACAATATGAGAGTACCTTCTGACTTTGGAACAAACACTACTGCTGCACCCCAATTCGAAAAGCTAGGCTTGATCAGACCTTTTCATAAAAGCTATCGAGTTTGATTTCTCAATTCTTCTTTCTCTTTCAATGTCATCCTTCGAATAGCATGCACAACTAGCCATGCATTTGGAATTAAATCAATCCTGAAGTCAATTTCTCTTCGCGGAGGTAAGCTATCAACTTCTTCAAACACATCCGTATAATTCTTAACGACAGGAATATCTTCAATAGCAACAGGAGAAACATCAAGAGCAGACCAAAATTCTTTTCTGTCTGAATTCGGACCTATGCATGGTATCATTATATAATTTTTATACTTGGTCTTCGCTCTAACAATTCTTTCCACACACCTAACTTCGGCTTTATATTTGGTTAACCAATCGAGCCTAAGAATGATATCAAATTCAGAAAGATCCATAACAATCAGATCAAAAGAAAACCGGTAACGGGAATAAGAAACAAGCACTCTACAATACAAACCGAGAACAAGAGAACCTCCTATCGGATTATGAACTCTAATCGATTCCTTAAGGTTCCTTAGCTTTAACTTCAATTTCTTAACCGTATTGCTTGAAATAAAGCTTTGTGATGCGCCCGTATCAAACAGTACTTTAACTAGGATATTGTTGACCGTAAGGGTCCCTTCCAAAACAACTGGCCTTTGCTGACTAGCTGAGGGTGTTGGGGTTTCTTCCACTTCATTTACATGAGCTACTTCAGACTTCTTTGATAGGTGGCAACTCTTTGCAAGATGACCAGTCCAATGGCATTTATTGCATTCTCTATTCTCTTGAAACTTCTTCTTGGATTTAGATCCATTATTTCTTCGTTTCTTTAAAGATCTGCAATTTACCGCTAAATGTCTTTGCTTATTGCAGTTAAAGCATGTGGTAGTCGTTAATGGTTTTCCCTTACTGGTTTCGGGTTCCTGACTTTCCTTAGGCTTTGTACTTGCCTCAGGGCTATCAGTTTCAAACTTCCTTTTGTTGCTAGAACTGCCTTCCTCTTCATCTTCCAAACCACCTTGCTTATCGAGAATCTCATAGCGATAAGCCATTTGTATCATCTTAAAAAAAAGGAAGATTCACATGAGAAACTACTCTACCTTTGTATTTTCTTTGAAGTCTGTTAATAAATCTCAGATTCTTCCTCAAAGGATCTTCAATTAGCTTCGGGGAAAAATGAGAAAGTTCATTGAATTTATTATGATACTTTTGAATGGTCATATCTCCTTGTTTCCGATGATAGAACTCATCATATAGCTTGCTTCTGGAGGAATAAAATTTTCTATGAAAATTTCTTTAAATCTATCCCAGGTAATATTAACTTCTGGATTTTCCCTAGTAACTGTTCCAACCTTATTAAAGCTTTGCTTTTGAGTGCCCAAGATGCCAGTAATCTTTTCTGATCATCTCTCAGCTTTAAGACATCAAAAATTCTCTCAGAAGAACGCATCCATGCTTGTGTTTCAATAATGGATTCTTTGCCCAAGACTGGTACTCCACCCAGATTTCGATACTTCTTTACTAGAGCTTCTAGATCTGGTTCTGTCTGTGGGAGCACGATTGGCTCATTAGATTGTTAAACCATAGAATTACTTCTTCTGTTTCTGCCACTCATTTTCTACCATGTCTGCAAATAGCAGACAAAGAGTCAGGCCAACAGAAAAGGTATTTTAAAGCATAGAGACATATATTTAAGTTTAAATGCATCTATGGGGGGTGTATTTTGTTCTGCTATACTCATTCTAGGACATTACTGATCCTATCTATAATGAGTTACTCGCCCTAGAATACCACTGATTCTATTTCTGACGAGTTCGTTAATATGTTCTATTCCAGAGCTAAGGTTAACCAAAGATCTGATACCTACTATGATGACCCCAAACCCTCATGCCACGAGGATAATCATTCGAATATAACACATAAACAATAACAGTAGAACGGAATCATAGAATTACACCAGATAAAGTACCTAAAATTACACTAGAAATTATATAACATTAGAGTTACACAGCATAATAGGATCATACTTATTACAGAATACAGTTTCAACTTAATATAAAATGTTTGCAGCAGAATCAAACATAGTATGCTAAATGAAGTCTGAACAACATAATAGAAATAATAGAATCCATCTTCAGCTCCATAGCTATCCAGAATGAGTCTGCTAAAACCAGAATACAAGGATGCCCGTGTGGAAAATAAGGGAACCCGAGTTTGCAAAGCGAAACAAACTACGAGTCAGTCATGGGATTGGTATGAGAAATCTTACTTAACCTATTTATTAATAACGTTAATCACAGGACCACGCCGCTAACGCGGAAAGGGTTTATATTCCATTGGATTGCCAGTGCATGAAACAAAGTAAATCATTAAACAACGCAATGCTTTATAGAAAAATGAAGCCATTATAAGACTCAGGTCCTATCACACAATGCAACGCAAGCCGGAGGATATAGTTTTACCTTATAATGGCCAAAATATGCTTGATACGTATAAATCAGAATCATTTGATATTATTATTGGTGCATATATGTTTCAAAAACATTTTCAATCATAATCTATCAATCATAGACAGCATAGCTACCATATACTATGTCGCCACATATAGGTTTACAATCAAAACCGCACGATGTCATATTGAAAGTTGGATTTCCATCATGAACAAAGACAAGAGATCGTCCTTACCGAATTTGAGACACTCTAGCCCGTGCCTTAGGAACAGAACGCATCATCCCTTGGAGCGCCAGGTCCGGTCCTCTCTTACGTTTGAGGATTGACAATTCCTGAACAATACGTTTCCTCGCCCTATGGGGCGTAAATCAAGAGCCACTAGGGACTCAAATTCGAGGTACCTCACTTTCCGTCATCCACATAAGTAAAAATGTCTGGGCTCCATACCATGACACCACTTCTAGCTAGAAAGAAACACATGTCCTCCCTGGGGTCCTTTTCTCGTTTCTGGTTCATACCGGGGTGTGAGGCTCGCGAATTAACGCTATACACAAAGCTATGCTAATTAAAGCTATGCTTTGATCATCAACCACAAGGATCTGCTTTTCAACAAAAGCCTTGATCATTTGCGTCTTGGCATGCTACACTGACAATTCACGCCATGCGACTGATGTCTATCGATATATAACATCTGAGATCATACGTCTCGGAGAAGGATGTTACGCAAGAGAATAAATTCTCCGCCACCAAGCAGATATATATTTAATAGAAATACATCAACACATTTAATTCCAATGTCAGACATACATCCATTTACAAGTCCGTTCTGGGTCTGATCGAAACCGGAGACACCTTATTCCTCGTTCCATATGTCCAATACGGAAGAGAGGCTCTCGCATATCCGAACAATCAACAAGTACATCCTGATAACTACTACTATAACCCTTTCAAGGCCGCAATTCCAATCAAAGGCATCAGCAGTCGTCCATTCGATGTGAAGATCGCCGGTCTTCAACCACAGTCTTCAATATCTTCGACTTCTAGTCGTCGTATAACTATTTGAAAGGAGAATTAACTCGGCCTTTTTAAATAATTAGCAAATATATATAATTCAAATCAATTATTTTCATTCCATATCATTTATAATATTTTATAACGATTTATCGCTATTTTTATTTATATAAAAATAGCCCCTTTTAATTAAACGACGCTTCAGGTCATTACATGGTCTTGGGGCTATTTTTATTAAAATTTGAATTACACATTTATCAAAATCTAACCGTTGAATCTTAGCAAATTTTATATCGTTGGAAAGATCTTTCCAAAGCGAACACAACGGTTTCAGTTTTGGCAAAATCCGACGGTCGGATCTCTTGGAGTAATCGTTTAAAGTTACGATTTCAAAACGTGAACTGCAGTTGCGCGATTCATTTAATTTTAATTTATAAATATATATACATATATATATAATTCCTTCGATGATTTCAAAATCATTTATTTCATTTCATGTAAATTTATACACTTCATATTCATTTTAAAAATTATATTTTTAATGAACAAAAATATATTTCAAGATACGTCTATTTACTTCACTTCATTAACATGTTAAAAATGATATTTTTTCCTAACCAAAAATATTTTAACATTTAATTCTTTTATACTACTTCACTAACATGTTAAAGGCGATGTTTTTATCTAACAAAACGTTTTTAATACATGATTCTTTTATTCTTACTTAACATGATAAAAATGTCATTTTTAATGACAAAACATGTTTGACATATAATTCTTTTTATTTTAAATAACATGATAAGAATGACATTTTTAATAAAAAGACATATTTAACATATAATCTTTTTGTTCTAACTTCTCCAGCATGCAAATAACATTATTTTAACGAATCAAAACATATTTAACAAATGAACATTTTTCTATTAACATCGCTAACATGTAAGTGACATTATTTTATTGAATCAATAATATAGTAAAAATGTAATTTTTATTTTCTAAACTTTTTATTTAAAACTTGATTCTTTTTAATGAATCAAACAAACAATAAAAATGTAATTTTTATTGTCAAAAACATTTTCTTCAATCATGCATCTTTTTAATGAATTAAACATACAATGAAAATGTAATTTTTATTGTCTAATCTTTTTATTTAAAACATGACTCTTTTTAATGAATTAAACATACAATAAAAATGTAATTTTTATTGTCAAATCATCTAATTCCAAACAATAAATATTTCTCATCATTCCTACATTCAATAAAAATATAAATTTTTATTGTTAAACTTTTCTATATCAAACAATGCATATTTTTCATCATTTCTTATATACAATAAAAATGTAATTTTTTTGTTGTTAAACTTTTCTATTTCAAACAATGTATATTTTTAATCATTTCTTATATACAATAAAAATGTAAATTTTTATTGTTAAACGTTTCTATTTCAAACAATGCATATTTTTTATCATTTCTTATATATAACATAAATGTAAATTTTTATTGTTAACTTTCTATTTCAAACAATGCATATTTTTCACAATTTCTTATATACAATAGAAATGAGTAAATTTTTATTGTAAAACTTTTCTATTTCAAACAATGCATATCTTTCATCATTTCTTATATACAATAAAAATGTAAATTTTCAATGTTAAACTTTTCTATTTCAAACAATGCATATTTTTCACCATTTCTTATATACAATAAAAATGTAAATTTTTATTGTTAAACTTTTCTATTTCAAACGACAATCATTTTTACATATTCTATTCATACAAAAAAATGTGATTTTTATTATTAACATATTTTTAATTCAAATAATGATAATTTTTACATATTCTATTCATGCAATAAAAATGTGATTTTTATTGTTAACATATTTTTATTTCAAATGATGATCATTTTTACATAATCTATTCATACAATAAAAATGTGATTTTTATTGTTAACATATTTTTATTTCAAATAATAAATATTTTTCATATTTTATACATACAATACAAATGTGAATTTTATTGTTCAAACAATTTTTATATTTCATACATGAATATTTTACAACACATGAACATTTCAGAAAATTTCGGCATTATAACGGCAGAGTAATTAACACCGGCACCGTTCCCAGCATGGCTCCTCTGCTATCCTAGGCCTCGCGGCGATACAAGGGTTTTATTTTCAATGATTTTCACAACATCATTCATTTTCACAACACAATGAATATACCACAAACATAACTGATTTTGTTGCAACCACAATCAATTTCTACCACACAATACTATCAAACAAATCATCCATGGTCTGTGGACGATGGTGTCAGGAGCTACTAAACTCCGTCTGCAACCTAATATAATTTTATTCATTTATTTTTGAATTCAGAAATCTCAAATTGGTTTTGACGTCGCCTAAATTCGTAGCAAGCTCTAAAATTCCGTCGGTCCTTATAGAATGTCGTGTACAATGCCACGAGTCCAATGTCTCCTGTATCATTGGATTTCATCAACGTATGAGAAAGATATGATATTTATAAATCAATTAGTTAGCAATGCTTATAAAATGTTGTAAATACTTAAATTATATACCTCCAGCTAAAGGTCGATGGTTTTCAAATTGATTCAAAACTTGGGTTTAGGTTTTTGCGAGACTGGAAGCGTGGAGAGGATTGGGTTATGCCACGTCGAAGGGGGAGGGACGGCACACTTGTGGCTGGTGGTCCGGTGGAGTTCGATGCTAGCTAGGAGGAGCGACGGCGGTCTAAACTGTAACGAACCAGAATTTTCTAAATTTAAATATGAATTTCCATAGCACATTTTGAGATTTTCTGAATACATATTTCTGGAATTAATAGGATTTAATATTTGAAATTCCCTTTTTATTAGTTTATATAAATTATTTTATTTTGTATAAGACTTATTTTAAAGATTTTGTATAAAAATGATTTTTGTAATTTTACATAATGGTTTTATATTTATAGATAGTAATATTTTGTATTTATATATATATAAATGTTTTATAATATGAATTTTATAATTTGAAGATTTATTTTAAGGAAATATTTAATATATAAAGATTTAAACAATTTTATATATAGATTTATATGGATTTTTAATTTTAAAAAGTAGTTTGACTCGAAAATAAATTATAATTAAATATCAGTTAAAAATATTCATCCGATTTCTGTACGCGCTGTTTTAAAATAATTTTTAGAATTTTTCTGTAATTTTTATTTTGAAAAATAAGCAGATAATTTTTCAACGTATTTTGGGTATAAATGTGGTCCTTTAGACGCTTTACAGAATTGATCAATCAGACCGGTTTTATTGCTGTTTTCAAATCAGAGCGTGTTGTTGTTTACGACGATGATTTTATTTCAGTGCAACTCGCGGTAAATAACTCTAAAAATCAAAAATTGGAAGTGAACAAAATATATACACTATGTTGGACTTAAAAATATGGATGGATGTGTTCATGAAAAGGTGGAACGCATGGATTGTTCTCACGTTGGAAGTGGCAATGTGTCCTTTTGAGGTGTCCTTATGCATGCATGAGTGTTGTAAGAAGAAAGACACGTTTGCACATACGTGTTAAAATGCATGTGAATTGTTTTTTTTTATATATGGACGTGTGTCCCTCATTGTACCAAAACCGCCCATGTATTCCTTCTTCCTCCGCAACCCCAACGTCCACACCTCTCTGTACCTCTCCTTCTACTCTCGGCTCTCCTCTCTTCGCAAGATTCCGCCACCTCCTGAGTGTTTTCCTCAAAACCGCACTTCTCTCCATTTTTAGCAGTACCTCTCCTCACTTTTTCCTCCATACGCGCCCGCAAACCAGTCCATCCTCTCGCCCCTTCCACTTTAAATGCATGCACCACCTCTAATCTCCTCTTCCTTGTGTACACTTTGGTCTCTACTTGTAGAGCATCAGACCTTTCCTTTTATTTGCTTTCGCTTCTCCTTTTCTAAGCCTCGACCGCCGCATGCAAGACCCGCTGCAAATACGGGTGCACCTCTTCGCGTCAGTTGTCCTCATCCAAGCTTAGCCGTTCATAGCTCCATCCGCCACTCAAATCCACTACTTCGCGCATGCTGTCGAAGTCCGTTCGCCAACCCTTGGTCCGCAACCATGCAGTCCGTCCTCTTTGGAAAAAAAAAGAAAAAGAAAAAAAAATAGTCTGTTCGAGAACAGTGGTCCATGTTGGATGCACGTATTGAAGCACATCTGAGTTGAAGTTGTCCGTTGATTCTACAGTTCGTTGCGAAGGAGTGTGAGCGTGCGGATAGCACGTCCATGAAGTTGAACGCGGTTGTCCGGAGTTTCATTTGCGGAGGATACGGAGTACATAGTGTCCGTGAACAACCGGATTTCTTTCACAGTTGATACGGAATGATTACGGCAAAAGAATTGGATGGCAACGCAGGTGAGAACTTCACTTTAATCGTTTTATTTTGGTAGAATTAGTTAGTATAATTTATTTATATTATAATTAGTTGAAAAAAAAAATTAGTGGTTGTGGATGTTTGAACTGATATGGATGATTTTCACTGGTTGATCGATGAATGTGTAGGTTGTTGTAAACACCACAAAACACCGAGCGTTACCGACAATAACGCTCCGCACAGTTGATTTATTTTGTGGTTGTCATGGATGAATGATGTCTGTTATTGGTCAAGCTATTGTATTGTTCTGGTTGAATGAAGTCACACACTCGCCGTAGTTGCAGATCTTACGGTTGACCGATTTAAATACTTCTTCCGATTAAATGAATATTTTATTTTAACAATGATTTGAGAATTTGTTGAATTTAAATTTGAAAACCATTTGGAAGATAAATCTAGATGAACAAATATTGTATATATACCGACATTGGGAAAATTTCAGTTCTTTATTTATTCTTTGACCGGGTTTAAGTTAAATTGAAAAGGATCGGAAATTCAGTATCGATTTTTTTTATTTGATAATACTTTTTGAAAAATGATGATGGTTCAAATATAAAGAAAATATTTAATTTAATTTGAAGTGATTAAACAATTTATATTTTAAATCGATACTAGGCGTATAAGTATAGTTTGAATATTTGAACTATTGAAAGTTGGAACAAATTGGTATTTTAATTTTATAAGCATCAAGTGATATACATTTTCTAATATAAGTTGTTAATTTTCAAGAAAGGTATTTGAAAATAAAATTTTCCGTTTCCATGAATTGTTTAAGTATGAAATAAGTTGAAATTAATCGAAGAAGACATTCCAAATTGATTTTTGTCGAGAATTGGACCACCCTAGAGATCCTTATTTTCATATGAAATGAAGATTTATAATGCGAAGTGATTTTTGAATTAAAAGTGAAATAATTTACAAATAAATTCTCGAGTTGTTGTTTCATAATACTATGTCATATTGGAAATGAATTAACATAGTAAATAAAATGTTGAAGCCATCGTATGCAAGAAGATTTGGAAAATGGAATATATATACTTGAGAATTGGTTTCAAAGAAATTTGAATACATTCGGTTTGTTAATATTAAAACAATACTTGTTTAAAATTGGGATACGCCAAATTAGAGTGCGTAGCGGAAGTGTGGTGCTATTTTGAGAAAAAGTACAAGAGATTTCCCGTCGATAGAAAATATGAACTTTGCAAATAAAAATGTGATATCTGGAAATAAGAATGAATTTAACTATCAGATAGGAAATTGAAATAAGATTTGAATTGAAGGAAGAATGAGTTTTGATCTGAATCAGTCGTCAGATTGTCGATGTGGATTTACAGTGGCAGACAAATACGATCAGAATATTAAACGTATTCATATTATGATTCTGATTATATTGCCTGATTTGTGAATCAATATTGAGTACAAGTCGATTTGATTCTATATGAACTGATATTTGAAATATAGGTGTTTAAATGGAAATCCAAATCCAAATAAAGATTTGGTTACTCAAGTGTCAACGGATTAATTAAGTTGTTTTGAAAATGAAGTTTGGGAACAAACGTCGAATTTGAAAGGGGTTAAGGATAATGGGTTTCTGGGGAATTAAATCCAACATTTAATTCAAAGTAAATTGGAAATGTTTGGAAAGGAGATTTGAATTGGGAAACCCGTGTGATTTGTAACTATTGTTTTAAGATACGTTTGTTACTTGGGAAATCCGGGATCGGATATAGGTCCGAAAACCATTCCAAGTAATATTACGACGTTATGATGAAATTCAAGATTTGGAATCGATAAAGGAAGACCGGAAATATCCAGATTATTTAGATCGATTGCTGGTATCTCGGATCGGGCCGTACACCCGGTACGAGGGTGGCAGGAGATCTGAGTATATTTGGAAATTTTCGGATTGTGTTCCGTTCAAACCCGGAACGGACTTGTATGGATGGTGGGTCTGACATTTGTAATTGACCACGTAGCACTGATTCGTGTGAATATATATATATATGATTTGTGGCAATTGAATATCTCCGTCTCTAAGTTACGTTCTTAGAGAATATGTATAAATTCGAATTAGTGATATGTGGAGATATTGACAATGTGGCATACCCAAGTATGATATGAGCTAATGATGATCAAAGCATGGCTTATCGAAGCGTAGCTTTGTGTATGACGTGACATCGACAAACCTTACACACCGGATGATGAGAAACTGGTGGTTTGGTCTGTATATATATATATATGATTTGATGATGAGTGCTGCAGCAGTGGGAAACCACTTGTGAACTGGGGATGGGGTATGTTCGGGGGGCCGCGTCTGGTCGAAAACCGTAGATACTGCCCTGGCGATTTGTTGCGTTACACTTCGCTCAAGTCCCTGATTGATCTTTTGTGCCAGGAATCATCAAGTTGGAAATCCAAATACCAATACGAGCCATGCGATTTTGATTGTATTTATATATGGCGACATAGTGGTATGGGACACTCATGCCGTCTAGGATTAATACATTTAATTGCGAATTTGTTTTCCACACTATATGATAATATTAAAGAGGATTTTCACGTATGAAATCATGTTTGGTTATCATAAGACAAAACTCGCCCATCTGGTGTGCGCTTGCATTGTGTGATGTGGGACGAGCTTATGATAGCTTCATTTTTCAAAAGTCATTGCGTATTTCTATGCACGGGAATTCATATGGAGTAAAACCCGTTCCGCATTAGCGGCGTGGTCCGTTGAATTACCCAACTCTAAAATGAAACCTAAATGATAACTGTTTTGAGTTCTCACACCAGTCCCACGACTGACCTGGAGTTTATTGTTCCTTCCTAAACTCTGGGTGCCCACTAATTTCCACACGGGCAGCTAGTGTTTAGTTTGCAGTTATGGATTGTGGAGAAGATTCAGAGTGCTTCCGGAGTTAGAGTTCACGCTAGAGTTGGAGCTTCCGCTGTACCAGATGATGTTTTTCCGCTGAGAGTTTTATTTCTTCCGCTGTGTATATTTATGTGTAACTCTGATATTCATGTAACTCTGATGTAATATTGAATTATTCAATGAAAAGTTCTGTTGTTTTGTCCAATATATGTAAGTACCCATAACAATTCGTCTTTATGAACGATTTGAGTCGGTTTAATTACCAGCGAGAATCGGGCAAAAAGGCGGGTCGTTACATAAACGGTCAGACTTCGAGGGTCTGGATCTCCTTCATTTCGCAACGATAAATTCTAAAATTGGTATGGAATTGAAGCTCTCAAGATGCTCTGTAGATTTCCCTTAAGAAGCATTAAATTTCGTTGAACGGTTTGAAAGTAATCGAAGGAGAAAGTTTTCAGTTGTAGCCGCCGTTCATTGATGGAGGTTACGAGTTTTAAAAATTAGGGTTCGAGAATTCTTATTGGCCGGCCTATTTATAATTGAATTATTTTAATTCCTTAATTCCGAAAAACCCGTTAATTCATACGAGCTCTAATTCAAACCCAATGAGTATCGACCCCAGCCAAATACGCCCATTCCGGACACAATTGAATATGTTTTGTAAGCCCATTCAACTGTTTTCAGTTGGTTATTCCCAAAATTAAAATACAAAACATTTAATATTAAATTTGAACGTACATTTTAATTTACCGGGGCCACATACTGATTCCAAAAATTCCCGAAAAATAAATATAGCTATGTTTTGATGATACGGTCCTAACAAAATTAATTTCATCAAATTTGGAGACCATTTGAAAAATGGTCTTTTTAATGGTCGACCCAATTCAACTGAAATTACCAAACGCATTTTAATTTACCACGCTCACATATTAATTCCAAAAATTATGAAATTTTAAAACTAGCAATAATTTGACATTCTGGATCCAAGCAAAGTGGTTTCGTCAAAAACGGAGGTCATTTATAAAATGGCTATTTTAATAGCTTTATTATTATTTAAAAAAAGAAAATTTTAAATTCTAACTCATTTTCTGTCAAAATTTATTAAAATAAATTTTTTAAATTAGTTCTGATTTTCTGGGTTATTACAATATTATTGTTGTAATTTGTTCAATTAATTCTCTGTTTGGGTTAAGAATTATTGTAATATCGAAACGGTAAACCTGAAAATAGTTATGCACACAGTCTTGCGATTACTATTCAATAATAATTTGGAGAACATGTTAATTTTCTAGTTATTTGGAAAAACATGTTAACTTGACTGTTATTTGGAAAACATGTTATTTTGACAGTCATATGGAAAATTTACAGTAATTGTAAAGGGTAAATGCGAAATAAGAATTAACCTCTAACTCGGAAAATAAAAAGGGAAAAGTTTAGTAGTGGACCGAGTTCGGCGTAATGATTTGGATTTCCTACATCATTCGATGTAGGATGGATGTTGCATACGCTTTCGTGGCATGACGACAGAGACCATACTAGGAGGGTACTCTGGGATGTACCTTAAGATGTTAGGTATAGCTAAATATATACTATGTTAGGTTTAAACTACCAGGGGGTAAATGGATACGACGTGACTATAGAGCCTTGAGTTCTATTAACCCAAATAAGCTAAAAATTAAGAAAGCATAACTGAACGGTATATGTAGAGTTATTTCGGAATGTATAGTTCGTCCGGTCACCAGAATTTTGTGTTCTGACCCCCTCCTCGTAACATACTCGCAGGTCAGGTTTATGGCAGAGATTTGGTAGCCTTTGGACACTTGTTAGACAGTATTATTATTTCGGTAAGGCTATACTTGATTATTATATTTTATCCATTCCACTATGAGATGTTTTATCGAGATATGATATATTTATTATCTTTGTCTTTTCTGCAGGATACCAGACAAGCCAACTCGAGCTTCGACAGATTGGAATTTTTGAAAAAAATTCAAGCTATCGAAATTCAGGTTGTTACACTTCTGGAGTAGGCATTTTCCTCGTAATCGATGCCATCATGACCTAGAACACAATTGGGTAATTGGCTGTAGCAACGCTCGATCCACATCCCTCACCACTCACTACAAAAGCATAATTCTAAGCAGCATTTTTCGTCATCAACTTATTCTTTATCGGAGATAAGAATAATTAGTCTACTCCAAAAAAAAATTACAGTGGCAATCAAGGACACGCTAATATACTATACTATAAGTTAAACAGTTAACATACAAATCAATTACATGTACATCTCTCATATGCGTATACTCTCTAAAACTTTGGGTAAATATATTAACCAAAGCTTTGATACCAAATGTGACGATCACCCCCACACCACCTGCACCAAATGACAAGGAAAATGCACTGTGGTCGGTGTTAGGATAATATGACATGATCATGAGGGAGAAAAAATATCTAAATAAACTTATCATATATCTCACATCGCATGGATAACATATAATAAGAACGTACAACATAATAACAATGAAGCATGCTAAGCAGAAATCTCATCTCTAAATAAAATCTCAAAATATGATGTAACATGCCTTCCGTTAAAGTACATCAAGTCTCACTACAGTCCATATCAGAGTATATGGATCATAATAGCAGAAACAAATAGCTGTATAGCAAAATAACATGCCAACCTCCAACTTGTTCTCAATCAGCAACATTGTCACTAACTTACTATCCAGTTTGCTTATCACCATCGTCAATGAGACCCAAGATAATAAGAGAAAACATATAATATTGGATTGGATAATAGATTAGATTGAGCAATAAACGACTATCAATAGCTATACTACAAAATATGATACCAGACCAGTTTATGTCTCATTCCTAACGAGTCTCGATAGTTAAAGAGTTAACACATAATAACTAAGTAGAATATGTTACTCAAATAACAACACAAATATATGATGCATACAATAGGCAATGATAATCTAAGCAGCCTCTTTTAGCTCTTTATTCCACAAACCCTCACTTCACTTCAGTATCTTATAGGTGATAGCCTATTCAAAGAAAGGAGAGAAAGAATCATTTATAATAACCATAACATCTATCAAGAAATATCCTAGCTAATATATTTTAGAGCCTTGAATATGCCGACAACCCATATGACTATCCTTGCTAATGCTAGAAGCTAATGGGAAATTTTGGCTCCTGTCAGACTTTTGTGTTTCTCAAATACGTTGCCCCATCCGTGTTATAGATCTCTCCCCTCCATATGGGAAATCCATCATATGCGGTCATTGCTACAAGTCTTAATAGGCGTCTCCACGATACCCTTGCTTTGAGTATGCACAACCATAAAACACTCCGAGCTGTTAACGGTTCTTTGGCACTTCCAAGCACAAGAGCCATCTACAACCTTAACTTTAGGTTTAAGTTCCACTTAAAAGAGTACATTATTCCGTATTCTTATTCCATCCCAAGTTACCTATCACACTCCTTCAACCACTCTAATCCTAGTTCACAATCGAAGAGCTATAACTTCAACTGGTAATAACTTCCACATCGTAGAAGCAATCAATGAACCATAAGTTCTTGCAAGCTCTTCAATAAGTCCTCTGTTACCTTCATGGATCACATCACCATTTCTTGCATCATGATGGATGATTGTCGATAATACTCAATGGATCAACACTGATCAATTTACTTAGCCAATTTTGGCTAAATTACCCAATAGGTCTTCCCAGTGCCTTTTGGCTAAGTTGCTTCACTTCAAGCCAGGTATGGCCATCCTTTCCTTTCTATGCCAATCCATCGAAATTCCCACGCTTTGGTTATCCAATCTTCACCAAAATTTCACCATAGCTTCAACAGGGTCCCACAATGCCATATAGAAGTCCAGCTCCTCATGATCTCTCTGCATGGATCGACACTGATCCATTTACTTTGCATATTTTTGCTTCAAAATTTTTGAGCACCTTCACGCTATGTCCAAAGCCTATCATCCAAATATCATCTGAATCTGACGAACTTTGGTATGGAAATGCTTTGATCTTCAACCTAAGTTATAATTCAAACATAAACTAATGAACAATTCAAGCATAACAAGCTATTCTAACAATGGAAAAACAGTTACATCCAATCTCAATTATATGCAAACATACATATTTATACAGACATGAATCAATCAATAGCAATTATAAATCTAAAACAAACTAATGTTAATTACTCACTAATTACATTGGATTTAACAATTTAATTAACATATGTGATAATTAGGTTATTTAAGCATTTTCAGATTTGATATTAACATATATGATCATGTTTTGGGATTAAATTAACATGGATGATGGTTAAATACATAATTACAATGTATAATCCAATATATACATATGGGAAATCAAAATTACTCATTAAAACCTCAAATTCAGTCAAATTAGATGTTGATCTAACTTCAGCGGCAACGAAATTGCAGAGTTAAATGATAAGACATGATCTTCACTATATAAATCTTGCCTCTAGATGATGAATAAAGGTGTTTTGATGTAAAATAGAGATTAAAGTTTGAGAGAAAATACTGTTTTAATAATTTAAGACTACCAAGTGGAATTTGACTTATGCTAATGAGATGAAGTTAGCAAGCTCATTTGTCTAATCATTCGTAAATGTAAAAAGAGGTTGTAGAGAGAGATTAGAAATTTCTCTGTTATTCTCAAATTATATTGGGCTACTCTTCTATAGAATGACCAACCATCGTCCCAAAGCAATCGGATTAGTTAGAGTGCCTAATTCGACTCCTATCAAAAGTTAAGGCCAAAACAGTATTCCCAAAGACAAAACAGTCTCAAAATGAATCGGTAAAAATCATGAACATTAATGCATCCTCATGAAACACCTATTGAAAATTATAATGATATGATGACATAAAAATTAAAATTATTTTATTTTTCGATACGTAAAATATGGGTCGTTAGAGCAAGAGACTACTAAACTTATCTAAAGAAGCATTACACTTGCAAACTTATTTGTAAGTTAAGAACTTAGACTTCACTTTAAATACACTGATCAACCTTCCGACATCAAAATAATGTACTTAGTTGTCATTATAAAAAACAACGCCGACAAAAAAGAATTTCAGTGTTCAATCAAAAATTTCACGGATGTACGACACTCAATTCCTAGTTTAAATTTCAGTGTGCATGTAACGACCTACGTGAATTCGACTCCCGAATTCCGATAATAATACACAAATCCTGTATCACTTGTCAGAACCCAAGTATTGTAAACAAAGATTGTTATTAGAAAGAATTTAGAGGGTGAGGTAAGAAAGAAAGAAATATTAGAATAAAAGAAGAAGAAACAACACAGCACAGAGTCTCACATCGCAGCAGAGCAAAATATAATATAGAAATAAATCTTAATTGAGAGCTTGAAATAAAACTTATATTCATCAGAGTACATTCACACATCTGGACAATTATAACAATCATACAGCGGAATAAATATATATCATACGTATGGACTCTTCAAGCTCGTCTCTTCACTGCATCCGATAACGTAAACCTGTACAGCCCGGTCTAACCCCAGCATTACAAACGCACGGATCAGTCTGGTGAACCAGAGAGAAAAACACACAAATTTATGGGTATCATCCAACATGGTTTTAGAGTTAATTTTTCTTTTGGAAGAAAGGATAATAGTAAGACCAAATCCACACATAACAGTTTTTACCTTACTATAACCTAAATCGTTTTTGAAATCATATATCGTCTGATATTATAATAATGTCAAAATACAAATAAATAGCAATCTAGCAGAACGCTTGCATCTCACGCTCTATATGAATAGTATACAATCAAAACCACGGGCTCTTATTGGAGAATGGATTTCCAACTATGGCAAGGTATGGGACCCCCTTCCGACAATGTACCTCTGGAGATGAATACATTAGGGATTTAACAAGAACATCTTGCAACCCCAGCTAAACATGACCAGCCCCTAACTTTGCTTGAGAGTACCGAATATATCATTACCACAGTTGGGGGCCAGCCAACCGAACCGATGGCATACATATAAAATAAAGGGACAACCAAAGGCATTTAATTTCACCAGATCAGGTAATGATATACCCTTTTGATGGGTGCGACCCCCATAGCCATGCGACCTACCCGATTTTATACCATTTCCCGATTGAAGAGGCTTGAGGTCCAAATTTATTTATTAATTAATTTATTAATCAATTAATCATTATTATATTATTATTTAATTCTTCTGAACATCGGCTCACTATTCACTTTTGAATATCAGATCCGCCAGATATCACTAATTGATGTCCACAAAAATACCCTAGTTGGGAGCTACCCAACTATGACACGTTTGAAGAGAACAACATACGTGACCTCGTTGGAAATACTTTGTCAGACACTCATCCATACAAGTCATCCTGGAACAGTTTAAACCGAAGGAACCCTCCTACCACATCCTATATAGGTATCACCCCAAGGATCAGTAGCGAGTAGTCCTTGCAATTCGCAAAATCTCACCCACGGCCGAATCACATAAGAATACCTCTGCGTTACAACACAGAGAATATTTGAATAGTAATCCTTCCGCTTATGAAGATCTACAGTCTTCAATTGATCCATCTTTTATCTTTATGTGTTTGCTGTACGGAATGGTTTTCGAATATAAATTCGATCCCGATCTTTTCGTGCCAACAATCGTATTGGCTAGATTTGATAGTCGGTTATTTAACTATCAAATTAACAAAATAAAATAAAACGAGTTTACTGATTCAGTACTTGGCATTACTTGGCCTCTTTAATTAAATACAACTAACGAAGGTAATTGCAAACTTCTTTAAAATATTTCGGTATTACGAATATCGCTTTCTCTATTCTTGTTTAACATAAGATAAATTTCATAACTATTTTAATACTTAGGAAAATATCCTATAACCATAACTAATTTTCTATTCTATTATTGTTTCCAAACATAGGCTACAACATTTCTCGTTATTTGATATTAGAGAAAATCTATTCAACTTATTCATTCGTAAAATAATGTTATGAAATCTCTTTTGTTTCATTATTTATAAAACAAAACCCAACGCTTATCGTTTTAGAATAAACCCATTCCAACACGTTACTTTTCATTTCCTTTTAATCCGGAAATATTGTTATATTTTCACAATCCCTTTTTCTATTACATTTTACTTCGGGAATATCTTTATATATATAAATTTATATTTTCGAATCCTTCCATTTCCATTACTTTGGAAATTCCATTTTATATTCTCAATTCTTGTCATTTTACGTTGCGTTATTATTTCTTATATGGAAATAATAAATTATACATAACCCTTTTCCCATTACAAACAAATATCATCTTTAGATAATTCTGAAGTCATTCAATTTGGGGTATTTGTTTACCTTTCAGACCTTGATCAACAACGTTCTTATCTTAAGATAGATATGAGTTGTAACTCAAAACCCATATTCATTCTAGTATCAGCCCAATCTCGTTAAGCTATTTTATTTTAAATGTGGTTCATAAAACCTTCTTACTTTATATCCCTTTTTGAATATAACTTCTTATTACTCAATTTGTTGATTAAGTAATTGCCTAATAAAAAATCACCTTCTAACCCTAGTTTCTTTCAAAGAATTCGTTTTATAACTAGAATTATTAATACCAATCTCATTTCTAAATCCTTTACCAAACTCAAATCCAAATCCCTTTTAAATTGTTCCTTTTTGAAAATCTCATTTCAATTTCAACCAATTTACTTAATTTCGTGATTAAGTATCACTAATTCAAAACACGCCTTGAATTCTCATTTCTTTTGATAAACCTTGTTTATAAAATCTCAGGTTTTATATAAATCACTTTTTATCTCGATTTCCCTTTTCCATCTTATTTCAAATGTCGAGTAAATATTTATTTAAACCATTGTATGCAATTATAATTCCTTTTATAATTTCATTATAAAACTCTGGTTTTATATTGAAAACTCGTATATAATCTCTTTTCCAAACTCAACCATATTCTATTTCAAAATCGATTACTTACTTAAAGGTATTTCATTTAAGAAGTAATTACTTAAATTATTATTAATAATAATTTACCTCATTATTAATGAGAATTAGTATTAAATTTCTTTTTAAAATCTTATTCAAGTTAAACAGTTATATTCTAAATTATTTCATTTCCAATTGGTATAAATAATTTAATTAAATAATCAGTTTCAATTTAAATAGTTGATTTGGTCAACTCTAAAACATGATTAACTCGCTGATCAACTTTAACTCGTCTCTGCATTTAAATTAATTAATAAATTAATTTAATAATCTCGTTTACTTCAATTAATATTAAATAAATAATATGTAATCATGTTTTAATTGTTTCTTAAGAACAATTAGTATCCATTGTAAATCATTACATTAATTAAAATGAGGCACGTGCTCCGCACACGGCTGATTTCCCTTTTTATAAACTTCATTTTTAAATATTATATTTAAATATCTATATTCAATTATAAAATAAATTTCATAACTTCATTTTTATATCGATTTATCTAACGATAAATCAATATTTCAAAACGATTGATTTATAGGCCAACTGCTGCCAATTACTCAACCAATACTACCCATTGGTTAAATAAAAACATTTGTTGAATTTCAGTTCAATAGTCAACAATCAAATCAGTCATCCAAACAAATAGGTTTAAACAATTCATATAATGATAATATGAAAATAAATAACATCTAATATATTTTGAGGAATCCGGTTGGATTCCTCCAACCTGTTCTTCTCTGCATCCAAATGGGTTATATCACATAGCGTCATTAAATTAAATTTTACTGATTATTTCTATAACAGTAAAATACCAACAATTTAATATCACCTAATTTATTTAACACTACCAAACAATTTAGACAATTCAAATAATTCATTAAATTAAACACGGTTATTTTATAACCACGACCAACAAGGTAAGTTACCTTAATTGGGTCCAATCGTTAAAATAACGATTTGGTTTTCATTAACTAACACGCAATTCAATCAACTCATATAATATATATGTAAATAGTCAACACACAACAAACAATCAGCAATTATAGCGCACAAAATAAAAACCCGACTTATATAAAATATAAGTTGGAAGAGAAACTAAGTGAGTTTAACTCACCTTGTTTTGTCTTTGAAGCGTTTCTGTTTAGTTAAATTAAACCGATGTTTAATTTAACTAAAATTTCCTGTTGTCTCCAAATTTATCCAAGCCTGTTCCAAATGCAGAATTCATCATTATGATCTCCGCCCAACATGGTTAGTCCAATTCTGATCAAATATAAGAGTTCTAAATAATATAAGTTCATGATTTTATTTTAAACTAATTACTTTTTCTCTAATCAATATTTTATTTAACTAATTACATGTTTTACAATATACGGTCCATTAGCGACTTATGATTAACAGAAATAGGGTCGACGGTTTCTTCCTTTGCTGGTGCAAAATGTGTTTAATTTACATAAATATAACTAATCCCGTAATCCCACTAATACCCTAATTATATATATTAAATCAGTTTAATAATAGCAATTATGTTTAGTTAAACTAATTTCCAATTATAAACCCTTTTAAATAAACACTGATTATGACCCTTAATACACTAATATACTAACTATGTTTACAGACTGACTTTAGTTAAACCATTTTAATTAAACCTAACAGTTAATTAATTACATTGGTTTAAACTATACGACCAATCCCATATTCGATTATCCTGCTTCGATCCGTTCTTGTCTTGTTCAAAACTACTGTAACCAAAGTCTTGTGCCTGTTATTTTACATTCCTGCACCTTCTCGTGTACGCCACCAAACATTCACCAACGCACCTCCTTGCCGACCACCGGATCATCATCCAAGACCGTCCAAGCTGTCAGACGTCGCAACCCCCTCCAGTCATCAGAACTGCTCACCCTTAGTCTTCGTTTATTACTTCTTACTGTGTCATTGTTTCAGTATCCTTAACAATAGTATAATCGATGGAAGCATTATTTCTTCAATCCTGTACTCTTCATTATGCCCACTTTCAAACAACATAATTGAACCCATGTATTTTGTTTACTGCGATAACCTAGGCTACCACTCCATCATTGTAACGACCCAGAAAATCTGAACCAATTTAAAAAAATTTAAATTGGTTATTTTAGTGGATTTTAAATATTTAAAATAAATATTTTAAATAATAGCAATGAAATGTATATTTGAATCGATGTTGAAAATGAAAATAATTAATTTGAATTATAAACAAGGCCTGAAATGGCGAGGTAGTTTCAAAAATTGAATTCAAACTTTGACTGACTGTACCGGGTGCAAAACAAAACGGATTTCAGTGAAACCAAAAATATTTAAATCTGTTAGTGAATATCTTTCTAACGAATCTGAAAAATTGAAGTTTCATAGCGGGAATCAAAAGTTATGGCCAAATGACTTTTCAGAAAGGTCGCTATAGAATTTATATCGCCCTTGAAAATAGACGTTTTGCATATGACCTCGAAATTCGACGAAACCACTTTTGTTGGACCCAGGATGTCAAATTATTGCTAGGTTTCAAATTTCATAATTTTTGAAGCTAGTATATGAGCGTAGCAAAGGAAAAATGTGTTTTGGTCAATTACAGTTAAATTGGATCAACCAGAAAAGGGCCATTTTGCAAACGACCTCAGAATTCGACGAAACTAGTTTTGTTGGGAACGTATGGTCAAAATATAGCTAGATTTATTTTTCGGGAATTTTTAGAATTAATATGTGGCCCTGGCAACTTGAAATGTACATTTAAATTAAATATTGAATGTTTTACATTTTAATTTGAAGGAAAACTGACAGAAACAGTCGAATGGGCCTACGAAACATATCCCATTGTGTTGGGAATGGGGGTAAACGCTAGGGACGACAGTCGTTGGGTTTGGATTGGTGTTCGTGAGTGAAAGAGGGTATTTTGGAGATTTAAAAATATATAAATTAATATGAAAAATTCATTGGTCAATAAAACTTTCTCTCTCCCCGATTGAACACAACGACGGCGGAAAACCATTCTTTCCTTCTCTCTTCTTTTTCTCACAATCCACTCAACAAAAACCCATGGTACTTTAGAGAATTTCGTAGTACTCAACACGATCTTCGAATCTATACCAACCTCAGATTTTTTTCATGGGGTATTGAGCTCGAATCGAGCTCGAGAAGATCCCACCTTTGGAGCGCCGTCGTGAGCAGGAGGAGCCGTCGAAGTGGGGGCCCCCTATATCGATATGAGCGTCGTTCCAAGGCCTAGAGGGTGGCACCGACCGATCTTGTCCAAGTGCTGCGGATGTCGAGTTATTGGCAAACCTAGTTTTGAAGATCGAGGTGAGCTAACAGCTGAAACTATATTATAGCAGTTTAAAGCGCTATCGTTTTTGATTTCACGGTAAAAATCATATTTTTTTTCGTTTCTTGACGAAATTCAGTGAAACAAGAGATGGTGGACTCGTGTGGACGTCTTCTACATTCTAGAAGAGACCGCATATTTTTCTGAGCCTTCTGCTATTTTTGGTGGAGTGGAACCCAATGTGAGATTTCTAATTTATAAACGATATGGAAAACGACGATGTATAAATTATATAATCGATGTATGAGTTATATAAGCGTTGTACACCTCATGTATCAGCATTGTATAAGTTGTACGTTCGATGTATAAGTTATATATGCGTTGTAAAAATTATATTTGTGTTGAATAGAAGTGAAATGCTTATAATATATATATATATATATATATATATATATATATATACGTCGCTCGTCCACAAACCATGGACAATATTTATTGGTTGTGATTGATGTGAAAATTGGTTGATAACGAATGGTTGATTATAATTGTTTGTGGTCGAAATTGATTGATTGTGGTTGAAAAATACCTGTTTGTGGTTGAGAATTATTTGGTTGAAACCACATAGGATTAGTTTGTGGAAATGAAAAATATATACATGCCGCCTGCGTGCGAACTAGATGCATGATTCCCCATTGTCAAAAGCTGCAAGGCTTTAAGGTAGAGCGGGGAGCCGTATTAGGGACGACCCCGGTTTTAACTACCCTGCCGTTATGCTGCCGAAATTTTGAATAATATTCATGTGTTAGAATTATTTTCATGTGTTGAAACTATATTCGTTTGCTGAATGAAAATTCATCTATTGAACGACATTCATGTTTTGAAATAAATTGTTTCGTAATGAAAAATCACATTTTTTATCTATATATATAAACTATAGAAAACCTTCATGTGTTGAATTGAAATTCATTCGTTGAATAGAAATTCACGTGTTGAATGGTATTCGTGTTTTAAAATATAAAAATCACCTTTTTATCTATATATATAAACTATAGAAAACCTTCATGTGTTGAATTGAAATTCATTCGTTGAATAGAAATTCATGTGTTGAATAGTATTCGTGTTTCAAATATAAAAATCACATTTTTTATCTATATATATAAACTATAGAAAACCTTCATGTGTTGAATTGAAATTCATTCGTTGAATAGAAATTCATGTGTTGAATGGTATTCGTGTTTCAAATATAAAAATCACACTTTTTATTTATATATATAAACTATAGAAAACCTTTATGTGTTGAATTGAAATTCATTCGTTGAATAGAAATTCACGTGTTGAATGGTATTCGTGTTTCAAATATAAAAATCACATTTTTTATCTATATATATAAACTATAGAAAACCTTCATGTGTTGAATTGAAATTCATTCGTTGAATAGAAATTCATGTGTTGAATGGTATTCGTGTTTTAGAATATAAAAATCACCTTTTTATCTATATATATAAACTATAGAAAACCTTCATGTGTTGAATTGAAATTCATTCGTTGAATGGAAATTCATGTGTTGAATGGTGTTCGTGTTTTGAAGTAAATTGTTTTATAATAAAAATCATATTTTTATCATCTATATGAACTATATAAAATAGCCGTGTTTTGAAAGAAAATGTTTTATAATAAAAATCATATTTTTACCATCTATATGAACTATATAAAATAGTCATGTTTTGAAATAAATTGTTTAACAATAAAAATCATATTTTTATTATATACATGAGTTGTTAAAAATAGTGAAGTGTTGAACTAGAAGTTAGTTTGATAAAAATATCAATTTTGATCAAAGGTATGAAATGGATATGGTTTTGAAATTGAAGAAGTGATTTTATATATATATATATATATATATATATATTTAATTAATTAAAATAAATCGAATAACGAAGCTGTAGTTCGTGTTTTGAAACCGTGATTTCAAACGATTAGTGCGGGAGATCTGACCATCGGATTTTCTCGAAACCGAAGCCGTTGGGTTCGCTTTGGAAATATCTTTCCAACGACACCAACTTTGTAAAGATCCAACGGTTGGATTGTACGGAATGTTTAATTCAAATCTGAAGGAAAACAGCGCTAGAATCGATTATATATATATATATATATAAATATAATTAAATTAAATCGAATAACGAAGCTGCAGTTCGTATTTTGAAATTGAAACTTCAAACGATTGTACCGGGAGATCCGACCGTCGGATTTTCCCGAAACTGGAACCGTTGGATTCGTTTTGAAAAGATCTTTCTAATGACATAAATTTTTTGATGATCCAACGGTTAGATTTTCAGACATGTGTAAATCAAATCTGAAGAAAAACAGCGCCACGGCCGCGTTATGGCCCGAAGCATCGTTTAAATAAATTGGCTATTTTAAAATAAATAAAAATAGCGATAAATCATTATAAAATATTATAAACGATATGGATGTAAAATTTAGAAACTAACTGAAGGTTGGCTAAGTCGAATGGTTTCCTGGATTTTGATCTGATGTTGGTTTCGGCCTTCGGGGTTAATATTTGGGAAATCGTTCTCTTACTGATTGACGGTTAGTGACTAATGAATTGGAATAAAGCGTATGTCGTGTTTATGTAGCACTTGTTTATTATATACGCGAGTTGTTCAGAAAGACCGGGTTTATCCCATTCTGAATAACTGGATCGACGATAAGAAATCGAAGATGAAGACGGTGGTCGAAGACCGGAGATCATCACCTCGGTTGGATGGTAACTGATGTCCTGATTGGGAGGCATCCCGAAATATGGATAATGAGTGATGACCGTCCAGACTACGTGGAAATCGATGGGTTTGCGAGGTATATAGTGCCTCCGGTTTCGTTCAGACCCAGAACGGACTGTGTGTCTGACATTGGAATTCATTCTGTGTGATTGATAATCATCAGTTACATAGTGTGAATTGCCTGTGTGGCACGCTAAGATACAGTGATCAGGGCTTCTGTTGAAAAGCAAAGTCTTGTGGTTGATGATCAAAGCACCGCCTGTGTGGCGTAGCTTTGTGTATAACGTGAATTCGCGAACCTCACACCCCGGTATGAACCAGAAACGGTAGAAGGACCTCAGGGAGGACATGCGTTTCTTTCTAGTTAGAGGTGGTGTCAGTGCTTAAACTGGCTGACATTTATATCATTTTCACCTATGTGGTTGTTGCTGTTGCGAGGCGCCTCAGTTAAATCGGTCGATCCGGGACCGATGGAGTCATTCGTTGGCTCACTTACGCCCCAAAGGGCGGGGAAACGCAGTGTTTAGGAATTTTAATCCACATCGGTGGACCAGCCCTGTCGCTCCAAAGGCTTGACTGAGTACTTGCCTGAGGCTCGGGCTAGAGAGTCTCGAAGTCGTAAGGACTATCTTTTGCCTTGGTTCATGACGGAAATCCAATTTCCAAATACGTGATTGTGCGGTTTTGATTGTGTATATATATATAGCGACATGATATATGGTACCCATGCCATCTATGATTGATAGTTATGATTGAAATTGTTTTGAGACATATAAACACTAGTAATAATATCAAATGCTTTTGTTTTATTCGTATCAAGCATATTTTGGCCATTTTAAGGTAAAACTCTATCCTCCGGTTTGCGTTGCATTGTGTAATGGGAACTAAGTCTTATAATGGCTTCATTTTTATAAAAAGCATTGCGATGTTTAAAGATTTACTTGTTTTAGAGCACCGACAATCCAATGGAGTAAACCCGTTCCATGAAAGTGGCGTGGTCCTGTGATTAGCCATATTTTAAATGTGTTAAGTAGATTTCTCATACCAGTCCCATGACTGACTCGTAGTTTGTTTCACTTTCAAACTCGGGTGCCCCTTTTTCTGCACACGCAGCCTTGTATTCAGGTTTTATCTGGCTCTTTCTGGATAGCTGGAGCTGAAGATGGATTCTATCATTTATCCCTTTTTATGTTGTTCAGCTCCTATTGTACATATTATGTTTGTTTTCCGCTGTTGACATTTATGTATAGCTGAACTGTATTTGTACTAAGTATGATCCTGTATACTGTGTAACTCTGATGATTATTGTTTATCCAATGTATTATTGTTCATTATCTGGTGTATATATTTAGTTTTGTTCTGCTATTATCTGTTTCTGTGTTATATCCAAAGATTACCCTTAACACCATGGTACGGGTTTTGGGGTCGTCACAACGTGGTATCAGAGCTTTGGTTAAGCTTAGTGCTGGAATATAACATATTAACGAACTCGTCAGAAATAGAACCAGTAGTGTTCTAGGACGAATAACTCATTACAGATAGGATCAGTAACATCCTAGTATGAGTAAAGTAGAATGAAATACACCCTAGTAGACACATTTACATTGAAGTATTTGTCTCTATATTTTGAAATATCTTTACTGTTGACCTGACCCTTTGTCTGCCATTTGCAGACGTACTAGAAAATAAGTGCCAGAAACAGAAGAAGTAATACTGACCCGGATATAGAAGCTCTATATATGAAACATAGAAATCTGGGTGGAAAACTATTCTTGGGCGAAGAATCTATTATGAAAACACAAGTTTGGATTCGTTCGGCTGAGAAAATCTTTGAAGGATTAAAGCTAATAGATGACCAGAAAAGATTACTGGCCTCCTGGGCACTTAAAGACGAAGCCTTGTTCTGGTGGGATTCGGTTGTTAAGGATAATCCAGAAGGTGATATCACCTGGGATAGATTCAAAGTGATTTTCTTAGAAAGATTTACTCCTCCCGAAGCAACTGAGCGGTTATGTGACGAATTCTCTTATCTGATACAAGGAGATATGACCATCCCAGAATATCATAAGAAATTCAACGAACTTTCCCATTTTGCCCCTCATCTTATTCAAGATCCAAAGAGGAAGAATCTGAGGTTTATTCATGGCCTGCAAAGAAAATATCAGAATAGTATAATGAGGAATGTGAAGCTTCCTTTCTCTGAAATGATATACATGGCCTACCAGTATGAGGATCTCGATAGGAAAGGTATGTTGCGCGATGAAGAAGAAGTCAGTTCTAGTAACAAGGAGTCTGAAACTGATCGTCCAGAGGCCAGTACGATGTCAGAGGTCAGTAAGAAGCCTAGTGCCAAGAGAAAAAAAGGCTAATTATGAGAAAGAACAAGTAACGACATCTGTATGCAATAACTGCAATAGGCGAGGACATCTCTCGATAAGTTGCAGATCACTAAAGAAACAAATGAAGAGTGGATCTAAACCCACTAAGAAGCATAAGAACCCACATGGGGAAAGGAGATGCCATAAGTGCCACCAAGCAGGTCATATTGCACGGGAGTGCCAACTCTCAAAGAAATCTGAAGCGGTACATATAAATGAAGTGGCAGAAGCGCCTGCATCTTCGTCTGTTCAGGAAAGGGTTGATGTTTTGGAAGGCACGCTTAATGTCAAAAATATTCCAGTTAAAGTACTGTTTGATACAGGCGCGTCGCGAAGCTTTATTGCCAAGAATGCAGTTAAGAAGTTGGATTTGAATTTGAAGAAGCTCAAAGAACCAATGACTGTTCATAATCCGGTTGGGGGTTCCCTCAATCTTAGTTGGATTTGCACGGTGCCTGTCTCCTTTTCCTGTTATAAATTCCCTACCATCGCTATCGTCATGAATTTTACTAAATTCGATCTTATTTTGGGATTGGGTTGGTTAACCAAATACGAGGCTGAGGTTAAATGCGCCGAGAGAGTTGTTAAGGCAAAGGCCCAGTCAGGGAACTATATAACCATACCATGTGAAGGCCCGAATTCAAATAGAAAAGATTTTTGGTTAGCTCTAGATGTTTCTCCTGCTCAAATAGAAAATATCCCTGTAGTCACAGAGAATATTCCTGACCTCATCAAAGATATTCCTGTCGTAAAGAATTATGCGGATGTGTTCGAAGAAGTTGTCAGCTTACCTCCGCAGAGAGAAATTGATTTCAAAATTGCTTTAATTCCGAACGCAAGGCCAGTAGTGCACGCTATTTGGAGGATGACCCTAAAGGAGAAAGAAGAACTAGACAATCAAACTCGACAGCTTGTATGGAAGGGTCTGATCAGGCCTAGTTTCTCTGATTGGGGAGTAGCAGTGGTGTTTGTCCCAAAGTCTGACGGTACTCTGCGACTATGTATGGATTATCATGACTTGAATAAGCAGACAATAAAGAACAAATATCCATTGCCACGAATCGATGATTTATTGGATCGTCTAAATGGAGCACAAGTATTTTCAAGGATGGACCTAGCTACAGGCTTCCATCAGCTTCGTATTGCCGAAGAGTGTGTTCCTATGACAGCATTCAGAGACCCAGACTTATTCTATGAGTGGTTAGGTATGCCGTTCGGCTTATGTAACGCTCCAGCATACTTCGTTGATCTGATGAATCGAGTGTTCAGAGGAGTTTTGAATAAGTTTGTTCTGGTTTTTATTGACGATATTCTAATCTTCTCTAAATCAAAGGCCGAACATGAAAAGCATTTGGAACAGGTTTTAGAAATTCTGAGAAGGAATATATTAAAAGCTAAACTGTCCAAATCTATATTCTGGCAAGATGAAGTGAAATTTCTCGGCCACGTCGTATCAAAAGAGGGAATTGTTGTGGATCCAAGTAAAATCACAGCTATTCAAAACTGGAAACAACCTATTACTCCTACAGAAGTCCGCAGTTTTCTTGGATTGGCTAGTTATTACCGAAAGTTTGTTAAAGATTTTTCGAAGATATCTAGTCACTTAACGAAGCTTACAAAGAAGCACTCAAAATTTAAGTGGACTCCAGAATGTGAGGAGACTTTTGAAGAGCTAAAGTTAAGATTAACAACGGCTCCAGTGTTAACCATCATCGACGGCAATCAGGATTTAAAAGTCTGGACAGATGCCTCTAGAGAAGGCCTTGGTATAGTGTTAATGCAAAGAGCCCAAGTGGTAGTTTATGCTAGCCGTCAGCTGAAGCCATATGAAAAGAACTACGTCACTCATGATCTTGAGTTGTTGGCTATCGTATTTGCTTTGAAAATCTTGAGACATTATCTCGTGGGTGAGAAATTCGAACTATTTACATATCATCAGTCGTTAAAGTATTTGTTCACCCAGAAAGACTTGAATCTGAGGCAGCAACGTTGGCTAGAGTTCCTTGCAGCATACGATTTTGAGATTCTATACACTCCAGGGAAAGCCAATGTCGTGGTCGATGCGTTAAGCCAAAAGAATGTGATGATCGCCAGTTTTATTATCACGACCTCATTGATTGATAAAATATATGCTCTTCAGAAGGATGATCACTTCATTCAGAAGATCAGAGAGATAATTCAGAAAGGCGAGCCCTCGAGTTTTCAGATTGATAATGATGGGATTCTAAGGCTAAAAGGTCGAATATGTGTTCCTAACATTTCTGAGCTCCGAAAGGAAGTGCTGGATGAATGCCACAAGTCAAAACTTAGTATCCATCTGGGAGTAAGCAAAATGTATAATGACATCAAACGCACTTTCTGGTGGAAGTCGATGAAGAGGGACATTTCTTTATATGTTAGCCGATGCCCTACTTGCCAGCTAGTCAAAAGCGACCAACAGAAATGGGCTGGATTGTTGCAACCGCTGGACGTTCCAGGTTGGAAGTGGGAACATATTTCCATGGACTTCATAGATGGTTTGCCCAGAACCAAAAAAGGAAATGACAGTATTTGGGTGATCGTAGATCGCTTCACGAAGACCGCCCATTTCATACCTGTCAGATCAAACAGAACTGCTCAGAGTCTGGCGTAGATATATTTCGAGGAAATTGTTAGACTACACGGAGTGCCGATCAGTATAGTTAGTGATAGAGATCCAATATTTACTAGAAAATTCTGGGAGGCATTTCAAGTAGAACCAGGAACGAAGCTGAACTTGAGCACCGCTTATCATCCTCAGACAGATGGTCAGACTGAGAGGGTGAATCGCATACTAGAAGATTTATTGCGGGCTTGTGTTCTAGATTTCGGTGGATCATGGGAAGTCCATTTACATTTAGCTGAATTCTCATATAACAACAGCTACCAAGCAAGCCTGACGATGTCACCATTCGAAGCATTGTATGGTAGACCGTGCCGATCTCCTGCTTGTTGGGTCGAACCTGGAAATAGACTTGTATTGGGACCAGATATGATCCGTGAGGCTGCCGGCAAAGTCAATTTTGTTAAGAAGCGATTACTCGCCGCTCAAAGCCGACAGAAGAGCTATGCTGATAAAAGAAGAAGAGATATATCATTTACTGTTGGCGACTATGTATATTTGAAAGTATCGTCGATGAGAGGAGTTATCCGGTTTGGTAAAACTGGGAAGTTGGCGCCCAAATTCATTGGTCCGTTTCCTATTCTTGAACGGATCGGAACTCTCGCTTATAGGGTTAAATTGCCTGATTGGTTTCTTGGAGTGCACGATGTATTTCACACATCTCAACTTCGAAAGCATGTTCATGACCCAGACTTGGTTGTGGAAGAGGCCGCACAGCAAGATATTGAAATTACTCCAGAATTGGCTGTGAGAAGAGAGCCGCTAAAGATCATCAGCAAAGAAACCAAAGAACTGAGGAACAAGAAGGTTCACTTAGTCAAAGTGCAATGGAGTGGAGATCTGCGAGATTGTACTTGGGAAACTGAGGAGAGCATTCAGAAAGCCTATCCTAAGTGTCGAGTAGATATCTCTGATTGACTCCGGTGCAAGGTACATTTAGCCTATTTTGAAATTTCCATTTAGTTCTCCACTTTGTTGTTTGTGTTGTGTGATAGTAGATTGGATTAATTAAATTATTAAAACATAGTTAACTTAATCAAAAAGAGAATGAATGGTAGAATTTATTCGATTATATCACACATTGAACTGATATGAAAATAGATAGAAATATATACATGTGCATATATATGTTTCAACAGGTAAATGGATTAGCTGTTGAGTAAAGAAATTATTTGCGTGCCCGACAAATAGGTAAACCTTAATGAGTTGGATGCGAAATATTATTATATTAACTCCTGTGAATGCCATCGGATGCGGAGTGCTGGTTGTTCTGTGTGTAATAATAAACATCACCATAGGATAGTAACAATTAATTTTGAAGTACACTACATGTCATACTTCTTGAAGATAGACATACTTCATCATATACCACATGAGCATTTGGAGCTTGTGTGACGAGGTGGAAGATTTACCATACGAGCGAGAGGCTTGTATGGCGATGACTATATTTTACAGGTTGAACTGATGACTGATATCACCATATAAAATTGTAATGATAAATTGCCAGATTAATAAAAATCCCACACGGGTCTGGAGTTGACAATAATCACGTCTCTCTAGTCATTAGATACGGCACATGGATTATTTATTTCCCACACGGGACGAGGTGACGAGAATTTATTCTCTGGAGCAATTAAAATACACACTCCCTCAGGCTTTGACAGGGTGACGAGAATTTATTCTTTGGAGTTATTATCAATACACGCTCCCCTATAAACACCAGAATATATCACTATAAATATGTGTATGCTTTATAGGATTTATTGGGTACCTAATACAGCCCAATAAATTTCCAAACCCCTCCCCGTACAAAAGAGGTTATGGCGAAATTTTTTGAAAACTCCGGGTGTTAGCCAAATTTTTGAAGAATTTGAAAATTCTCAAAAACTGAAAAGTTGGAGAATGGAAGCCAGATTGAACGTAAGGTCGATTAATCAAACCACTTTCGACTTTGTTCCTTTTCGGGGATGAAAAGTTTTAAGTGGGGGAGATTGTAACGACCCGGAAAATCTGAACCAATTTAAAAAAATTTAAATTGGCTATTTTAGTGGATTTTAAATATTTAAAATAAATATTTTAAATAATAGCGATGAAATGTACATTTGAATCGATGTTGAAAATGAAAACAATTAATTTGAATTATAAACAAGGCCTGAAATGGCGAGGTAGTTTCAAAAATTGAATTCAAACTTTGACTGACTGTACCGAGTGCAAAACAAAACGGATTTTAGTGAAACCAAAAATATTTAAATCTGTTAGTGAATATCTTTCTAACGAATCTGAAAAATTGAAGTTTCATAGCGAGAATCAAAAGTTATGGCCAAATGAATTTTCAGAAAGGTCGCTATAGAATTTATATTGCCCTTGAAAATAGACGTTTTGCATATGACCTCGGAATTCGACGAAACCACTTTTGTTGGACCCGGGATGTCAAATTATTGCTAGGTTTCAAATTTCATAATTTTTGAAGCTAGTATGTGAGCGTAGCAAAGGAAAATGTGTTTTGGTCAATTACAGTTAAATTGGATCGACCAGAAAAGGGCCATTTTGCAAACGACCTCAGAATTCGACGAAACTAGTTTTGTTGGGACCATATTGTCAAAACATAGATAGATTTATTTTTCGGGAATTTTTAGAATTAATATGTGGCCCTGGCAAATTGAAATGTACGTTCAAATTAAATATTGAATGTTTTACATTTTAATTTGAAGGAAAACTGACTGAAACAGTCGAATGGGCCTACGAAACATATCCCATTGTGTTCAGAATGGCGGTAAAACGCTAGGGACGACAGTCGTTGGGTTTGGATTGGTGTTCGTGAGTGAAAGAGGGTGTTTTGGAGATTTAAAAATGTATAAATTAATAAAAAAAAAATCATTGGTCAATAAAACTTTCTCTCTCCCCGATATAACACGACGACGGCGAAAAACCCTTCTTTCCTTCTCTTCTTTTTCTCACAATCCACTCAACAAAAACCCATGGTACTTTAGAGAATTTTGTAGTACTCAACACGATCTTCGAATCCATACCAACCTCAGATTTTTTCGTGGGGTATTGAGCTCGAATCGAGCTCGAGAAGATCCCGCCTTTTGAGCGCCGCCGTGAGCAGGAGGAGCCGTCGAAGTGGGGGCCCCCTATATCGATCTGAGCGCCGTTCCAAGGCCCAGAGGGTGGCGCCGACCGATCTCGTCCAAGTGCTGCGGATGTCGAGTTATTGGCAAACCTAGTTTTGAAGATCGAGGTGAGCTAACGGCTGAAACTATATTATAGCAGTTTAAAGCGCTACCGTTTTTTATTTCACTTTAAAAATCATATCTTTTTCGTTTCTTGATGAAATTCAGTGAAACAAGAGACGGTGGACTCGTGTGAACGTCTTCTACATTCTAGAAGAGACCACATATTTTTCTGAGCCTTCTGCTATTTTTGGTGGAGTGGAACCCAATGTGAGATTTCTAATTTATAAACGATATGGAAAACGATGATGTATAAATTATATAATCGATGTATGAGTTATATAAGCATTGTACACCTCATGTATAAGCGTTGTATAAGTTGTATGTTCGATGTATAAGTTATATATGCATTGTAAAAAATATATTTGTGTTGAATAGAAGTGAAATGCTTATAATATATATATATATATATATATATATATACGCCCCTCGTCCACAAACCATGGACGATATTTATTGGTTGTGATTGATGTGAAAATTGGTTGATAACGAATGGTTGATTATAATTGTTTATGGTCGAAATGGATTGATTGTGGTTGAAAAGTACCCGTTTGTGGTTGAGAATTATTTGGTTGAAACCACATAGGATTAGTTTGTGGAAATGAAAAATATATACATGCCGCCTGCGTGCGAACTAGATGCATGATTCCCCATTGTCAAAAGCTGCGAGGCTTTAAGGTAGAGCGAGGAGTCGTACTTGGGACGGCCCCGGTTTTAACTATCCTGCCGCTATGCTGCCGAAATTTTGAATAATATTCATGTGTTAGAATTATTTTCATGTGTTGAAACTATATTCGCGTGCTGAATGAAAATTCATCTATTGAACGACATTCATGTTTTGAAATAAATTGTTTTGTAATAAAAAATCACATTTTTATCTATATATATAAACTATAGAAAATCTTCATGTGTTGAATTGAAATTCATTCGTTGAATAGAAATTCATGTGTTGAATGGTGTTCGTGTTTTAAAATATAAAAATCACCTTTTTATCTATATATATAAACTATAGAAAACCTTCATGTGTTGAATTGAAATTCTTTCATTGAATAGAAATTCATGTGTTGAATGGTATTCGTGTTTCAAATATAAAAATCACATTTTTTATCTATATATATAAACTATAGAAAACCTTCATGTGTTGAATTGAAATTCATTCGTTGAATAGAAATTCATGTGTTGAATGGTATTCGTGTTTCAAATATAAAAATCACACTTTTTATCTATATATATAAACTATAGAAAACCTTCATGTGTTGAATTGAAATTCATTCGTTGAATAGAAATTCATGTGTTGAGTGGTATTCGTGTTTCAAATATAAAAATCACATTTTTTATCTATATATATAAACTATAGAAACCTTCATGCGTTGAATAGAAATTCATGTGTCGAATGGTATTCGTGTTTTAAAATATAAAAATCACCTTTTTATCAATATATATAAACTATAGAAAACCTTCATGTGTTGAATTGAAATTCATTCGTTGAATGGAAATTCATGTGTTGAATGGTATTCGTGTTTTGAAATAAATTGTTTTATAATAAAAATCAAATTTTTATCATCTATATGAACTATATAAATAGCCGTGTTTTGAAAGAAATTGTTTTATAATAAAAATCATATTTTTACCATCTATATGAACTATATAAAATAGTCATGTTTTGAAATAATTTGTTTATCAATAAAAATCATATTTTTATTATATACATGAATTGTTAAAAATAGTGAAGTGTTGAAATAGAAGTTAGTTTGATAAAAATATCAATTTTTATCAAATGTATGAAATGAATATGGTTTTGAAATCGAAGAATCGATTATATTTATATATATATATATAAATATAATTAAAATAAATTGAATAACGAAGCTGCAGTTCGTGTTTTGAAACCGTGATTTCAAACGATTAGTGCGGGAGATCCGACCATCGGATTTTCCCGAAACCGAAACTGTTGGGTTCGCTTTGGAAATATCTTTCCAACGACACCAACTTTGTAAAGATCCAACGGTTGGATTGTCTGGAATGTTTAATTCAAATCTAAAGGAAAACAGCGCCATAATCGATTATATGTATATATATATATATATATATATATAATTAAATTAAATCGAATAACGACGCTGCAGTTCGTATTTTGAAATTGAAACTTCAAACGATTGTACCGGTAGATCCGACCGTCGGATTTTCCCAAAACTGGAACCGTTGGATTCGTTTTGAAAAGATCTTTCTGATGATATAAATTCTGTGATGATCCAACGGTTAGATTTTCATATATGTGTAAATCAAATTTGAATAAAAACAGCGCCACGGCCGCGTTATGGCCCGAAGCGTCGTTTAAATAAATTGGCTATTTTAAAATAAATAAAAATAGCGATAAATCGTTATAAAATATTATAAACGATATGCATGTAAAATTTAGAAACTAACTGAAGGTTGGCTAAGTCGAATGGTTTCCTGGATTTTGATCTGATGTTGGTTTCGGCCTTCGTGGTTAATATTTGGGAAATCGTTCTCTTACTGATTGACGGTTAGTGACTAATGAATTGGAATAAAGTGTATGCCGTGTTTATGTAGCACTTGTTTATTATATACGCGAGTTGTTCAGAAAGACCGGGTTTATCCCATTCTGAATAACTGGATCGACGATAAGAAATCGAAGATGAAGACGGTGGTCGAAGACCGGAGATCTTCACCTCGGTTGGATGGTAACTGATGTCCTGATTGGGAGGCATCCCGAAATATGGATAATGAGTGGTGACCATCCAGACGTACGTGGAAATCGATGGGTTTGCATGGTATATAGTGCCTCCGGTTTCGTTCAGACCCAGAACGGACTTGTAAATGGACAGTGTGTCTGACATTGGAATTCATTCTGTGTGATTGATAACCATCAGTTACATGGTGTGAATTGCCTGTGTGGCACGCTAAGATACAGTGATCAGGGCTTCTGTTGAAAAGCAAAGTCTTGTGGTTGATGATCAAAGCACCGTCTGTGTGGCGTAGCTTTGTGTATAACGTGAATTCGCGAACCTCACACCCCGATATGAACCAGAAACGGGAGAAGGACCTCATGGAGGACATGCATTTCTTTCTAGTTAGAGGTGGTGTCAGTGCTTAAACTGGCTGACATTTATGTCATTTTCACCTATGTGGTTGTTGCTGTTGCGAGGTGCCTCGGTTAAATCGGTCGATCCGGGACCGATGGAGTCATTCGTTGGCTCACTTACGCCCCAAAGGGCGGGGAAGCGCGGTGTTCAGGAATTTTAATCCACATCGGTGGACCGGCCCTGTCATTCCAAAGGCTTGACTGAGTACTTGCCTGAGGCTCGGGCTAGATAGTCTCGAAGTCGGTAAGGACTATCTTTTGCCTTGGTTCATGACGGAAATCCAATTTCCAAATACATGATTGTGCAGTTTTGATTGTATATATATATGGCAACATGATATATGGTACCCATGCCGTCTATGATTGATAGTTATGATTGAAATTGTTTTGAGACATATAAACACTAGTAATAATATCAAATGCTTTTGTTTTATTCGTATCAAGCATATTTTGGCCATTATAAGGTAAAACTCTATACTCCGGTTTGCGTTGCATTGTGTGATGGGAACTGAGTCTTATAATGGCTTCATTTTTATAAAAAGCATTGCGATGTTTAAAGATTTACTTGTTTTAGAGCACTGGCAATCCAATGGAGTAAACCGTTCCACAAAAGTGGCGTGGTCCTGTGATTAGCCATATTTTAAATGTGTTAAGTAGATTTCTCGTACCAGTCCCATGACTGACTCGTAGTTTGTTTCACTTTCAAACTCGGGTGCCCCTTTTTCTACACAGACAGCCTTGTATTCAGGTTTTATCTGGCTCTTTCTGGATAGCTGGAGCTGAAGATGGATTCTATAATTTATCTCTTTTTATGATGTTCATCTCCTATTGTACATATTATGTTTGTTTTCTGCTGTTGACATTTATGTATAGCTGAACTGTATTTGTACTAAGTATGATCCTGTGTACTGTGTAACTCTGATGATTATTGTTTATCTAGTGTATTATTGTTCATTATCTGGTGTATTTATTTATTTTTGTTCTGCTATTATTTGTTTCTATGTTATATTCCAAAGATTACCCTTAACACCGTGGTACGGGTTTTGGGGTCGTCACAATCATCAACCACCACCGCCATATATCAACCACCACACTCAGATCGAGGGTCACCACCACCTGCGTCTCAATCTCCCCAGTCCCCATGCAAAGACCTGAGTAACTCTACGTCCTAGTTTGCCTCCAAAAAGACATCGAATGCTGCACATTTCTGGCCAACTTCCGTTCGCTACGGTCACAAAAAATTCATCATCATCGTTGGATGCGATCCTCTCGACAAGAGGAATATTTTACTAGTTGAATGATTTGATTATAAATTGATTTATTTGGAGAAAATTCATGCAAAGGATTGGAAGGGTTTCTGCCATCAAAACGATGGTGGCGGCAGTTCCTTATGCTGACCACAGAAACAAAAGTGACTGAAAATGTTAGGGTTATTGACCCTTTATACAAGAAACCTAGGGAATATAATATTTTTAAATTTTCTCAATGATGAATTAACGTCTACAACTGTCACAAATAATCTTCGAATCGAGATACAATACTTAATCTTAGCATAAAAAAAATTCCAGACTCAATGGGACAAGTTTCGTCGAATTCTGAGGTCGTTTGTGAAAAGTACTTTATAAATATCGATGAAAAATCAAGCATTTAAAATTCCAATAATTACATAATAAATCAAAAAAATGAGACCTTGACATTTTACTAGACCTCTTCCTAATGGATCCAATGAATCTTGTTTCATTAAATTTGGAGTTTGTTTAACCAGTCGTTTATTCGTTAAAAGTTACCCCCTGTCTAAATAATCTAAATAATTAAATAGAAACAGGGACGTTTTTGGCCACTGAAGTCACATACGACATCGGTTTACCATGAAATTTGATTTTTTTTTTTACAATAATTTAACGATATGGTTCCAATTAAACTAATTTCATCAAAAACTGAGACTGTTTGCAAAAGTGGCCATTTTTAACGCTTATATAATATCAATTAAAATATTATACAAATTCCAAAATTAATCGGTTAAATAATAATAAATTATTTTTATCATATATATCCAAATAGAATATATATACAACTTCAATATAAATTATACAACTTGATATTAACGTGTTCGGATTAACCGATATTCAAATTATATTAAAACCCTATTATATTTTACTAAATAAACGTTATATTTTAATAACGATTTCCATAGCAACTATTTTAAAAGTTGAATTGGACATAACTAACAAATCATAACACAAAATCTGGATTTTTCTCTTTAGTATGAAAATTATAATCAACAAGATTCACAGGTTTCTTGTTTCACAGAAATCCGACTTAAAACGGATTCTGTATGATCAGTTAAAGTTCAAATCGTAAATTTCGAACTATGTCATTTCCAGCTCGTTTATAATTTAAATATAAATTAATTTTCAAACTTCGTTTTAGTAAACGTATTCAATATTAAATATTAAATTGATTAATATTTCAAATATAATATTTAAAATAATAAAATAATTTAAATACTCGACGACCAAAAATACGGGATAATACAATCTTCCCCCCATAATAGAATTTCGTCCCCGAAATTACTAAGGTCAAAAAAATATAATAAACCCGTTTATTTTAAAATTCAATTTATTATAAAACAAAGACCAATTCATTATAATCAATATAAATTTTCAAAAATATCAAAAAAATTCTAACACTTTAAATTCCCGAAAAAATTCGGCAGAGTCTCCCCTGTACAGAGTGACATCTGTGATATCGCAGGAACAAATAATATATATATACACACACACACACACACATCGACCACGCGGTCGGAAAACAAAACTTCAAAACCCAAAAATTCATATTTTTGCGTAGGCGTACCTTTTACAAGCGCTATTGAGCACACTGGCTTAATTTACGTGCAATCAACGCAATCAAACTCAAATCTCAAGTCATCTGGCACCTGTACTCAACTAATTCAACATATAAGTCACAAATACATGAAATTCTTAAATAGCATTCCATGATTAATAAACATAACAACACTAATTCCCAAACCAAAATGAAATATCATTCATTTTAAAAGGTGTATCGAATACAGGTTTAAGTCATTCAATTTTTAATTCATATGTGTGGTTCCATTTCAAATCATAATCCTGAAATTTAGTTTTAATTCGTTCAACTCTTTTATTAAACTCTTGATGAATTTTATTTCAACCAATCTAATACCAAATGGAAAACAAAATACAGTCCACTCGATCAATCATTCAGTTTATATTGATCATTAATATTTACCTTGGTTTAATATACCTCAATAATAATTAATTATCATCAAATTGATTTCAATTACAAATTTATTATCCTAACTTATTTATTTAACCAGATTAAATCTCGTTCATATATAATTAACTAATTTATCTTTCAAATTAGTTTACTTCCATCAATAATCCAAATTCGGATTTTTTTCCAAAATCATCTATTCCAATTCATTATGTTTTATTAACTTATCATTAAGTTAAATTCTGAATTTCAATTTCATATTATGATTCTCATTCACAAATGTTATGTGAAATCTTCTTCTGGTTATATTAAACCAGTTATAATCCCCATTTGAATTCCATTCAAATTAATCAACAAACAAACCAATATCTCACTAATTTTATAAAATTATTTCTTTTCTATATAAAAATATATTTCGAGTAAAATTATTTCATTTACCCTCTTTACAAAACAATATTGTATCAACTGCCAGTTCAATGCTTCTCAACACTTGAATTGATCAAACAATGCAATACAAAACATTTGTATATAAAATTTACAAATATGCGCTCTCACATATATACACTCAACTCAATCTATGGTATTACTAACCACATTTTTATCGAGTTATATCACAGAGCAAGGGTTATTACTAAACCAATAGCTCTGATGCCACTGTAACGACCTGCGTGAATCCAATGTTCGAATTCCGACAATAATACACAAACCATGTATCACTTGTATGAACCCAAGTATCGAAAACACAGATGGTTATTAGAAAGAATTTAGAGGGTGAGGTAAGAAAGAAAGAAATATTAGAACAGAAGAAGAAGAAACAACACAACACAGAGTCTCACATCACAGTGAAGCAAAATATAATATAGAAATAAATCTTAATTGAGCGCTTGAAATAAAACATACAGTCATCAGAGTACATTCACACATCTGAACAGTTATAACAATCTGTCCTCATGTACAACACACAGCGGGATAAACATATATCATACGTATGGTCTCTTCCAGCTCGTATCTTCGCTGCATCCGACAACCTAAACCTATACAGCCCGGTCTGACCCGAGCATTACAAACACACGGATCAGTCTGGTGAACCAAAGTGAGAAAAACAAACTAAGTTTATGGGTAACATCCAACTTGGTTTTAGAGTTAAATTTGTTTTTGGAAGAAAGGATAATAGTAAGACCAAATCCACACATAAATGTGGACTGTTTTTACCTTATTATAACGCAAATCATTTTTGAAATCATATATCATCTGATATTATAATAATGTCTAAATACAAATAAATAGCAAACTAGCAGAGCGCTTGCATCTCATGCTCAACATGTATAGTATACAATCAAAACCGCGGGCTCTTACTGGAGAATGGATTTCCAACTATGGCAAGGTATGGGACCACCTTCCGACAATGAACCTCTGGAGATGAATACATTGGGGATTCAACAAGAACATCTTGCAACCCCGGCTAAACATGACTGACCCCTCACTTCGCTTGAGAGTATCAAATATATCATTACCACAGTTGGGGGCTAGCCAACCGAACCGATAGCATAAATATAAAATAAAGGGACAACCGAAGGCATTTAATTTCACCAGATCAGGTAATGATATACCCTTTTGATGGGTGCGAACCACATAGCCATGCGATCTACCCGATTTTATACTATTTCCCAGTTGAAGAGGCTTGACGTCCAAATTTATTAATTAATTTATTAATCAATTAATCGTCATTATATTATTATTTAATTCTTCTGAACATCGTCCCACTATTCACTTTTGAATGTCACATCGTCAGATCCTCCAGATATAACTAATTGACGTCCACAAAAATACCCTAGTTGGGAGCTACCTAACTATGACACGTTTGAAGAGAACAACGTACGTGAACCCATTGGAAATAATTTGTCAAGCACTTGTCCATACAAGTCATTCAGGAATAGAACGAACCGAAGGCACCCTCCCACCACATCCTATATAGGTTACCCCAAGGATCAGTACCGAGTAGTCCTTGCAATCCACAAAATCTCACCCACGCCGAATCACATCAAAATACTCTGCATTGTAACACAGAGAATATTCAAATAGTTATCCTTCCTCTTATGAAGATCTACAGTCTTCAATTGCTCCATCTTCTATCTTTATGTATTTGCTGGTTCAGAATGGTTTACGAATATAAATTCAATCGCGGCCTTTCCATACCAACCATCGTATTGGCCAGATTTGATAGTTGGTTATTTAACTATCAAATTAACAAAATAAAATAAAATGAGTTTACTGTTTCAGTACTCGGCATTACTTTGCCTCTTTAATTAAATACAATTAACGAAGGTTAATGGAAACTTCTTTAAAATATTTTGGTATTACGAATATCACTTTTTCTATTCTTATTTAGCATAAGATAAATTTCAAAACTATTTTAATACTTAGGAAAATATCCTATAACCATAACTAATTTTCTATTCTATTATTATTTCCAAACATTGGCTACAACATTTCTCGTTATCTGATAATGTAGAAAATCTATTCAACTTATTCATTCATAAAATAATGTTACAAAATCTCTTTTGTTTCATTATTTATAAAAAAAAACCAACACTTATCTTTTTAGAATAAACCAATTCCAACAGGTTACTTTTCATTTCCTTTTAATCCAGAAATATCGTTATATTTTCACAATCCCTTTTTTATCACGTTTTACTTTAGAAATATCAATATATATATATATATATATTTTTGAATCCTCCCATTTCCATTACTTTGGAAATTCCATTTTATATTCTCAATTCTTGTCATTTTACATTGCATTATTATTTCGTATATGGAAATAATAAATTATGCATAACCCCTTTCACATTACAAACAAATATCATCTTCAGATAATTCTGAAGTCATTCAAGTTGGGTATTTATTTACCTCTTAGACCTTGATCAACAATGTTCTTATCTTAAGATAGATATGAATTATAACTCAAAACCCATATTCATTCTAGTATCAGCCCAATCTCGTTAAACTATTTTATTTTAAATGTGGTTCATAAAACCTTCTTACTTTATATCCCTTTTTGAATATAACTTCTTATTACTCAATTTGCTGATTAAGTAACTGCCTAATAAAAAATCACCTTCTAACCCTAACTTCTTTCAAAGCGTTCATTTTATAACTAGAATTATTAATACCAACCTCACTTCAAAATCCTTTACCAAACTCAAATCCAAATCCCTTTTAAATTGTTCCTTTTTGAAAATCTCATTTCAATTTCGACCATTTTACTTAATGTCATGATTAAGTATCGCCAATTCAAAAAACACCTTGAATTCCCATTTCTTTTTATAAACCTTGTTTATAAAATCTCAACTTTTATATAAATCCCTTTTTATCTCGATTTGCCTTTTCCATCTTATTTCAAATGTCGAGTAAATATTTATTTAAACCATTGTATGTGATTATAATTCCTTTTATAACTTCATTATAAAACTTGGGTCTTATATTGAAAACTTGTTTTTAATCTCTTTTCCAAACTCAACCATATTCTACTTCAAAATCGGTTACTTACTTAAAGGTATTTCATTTAAGAAGAAATTACTTAGATTATTATTAACAATAATTTACCTCATTATTAACGAGAATTAGTATTAAATTTCTTTTTAAAATATTATTCAAATTAAACAACTATATTCTAAATTATTTCATTTCTAATTGGCACAAATAATTTAATTAAATAATCAGTTTCAATTTAAACAATTGATGTAACGACCCAGAAAATCTGAACCAATTTAAAAAATTTAAATTGGCTAAAATAATGGATTTTAAATATTTAAAATAAATATTTTAAATAATGGAAATGGAAAGTGAGTTTGAATCGACAATTGAAAGCGAATATAATTAATTATAATTATAAACAAGGCCTGAAAAGGCGCTGCAGTTTTAAAAATTGAATTCAAACTTTGTCGGACTGTACTGGGTGCAAAACAAAACGGATTTTAGCGAAACCAAAAATATTTAAATCTGTTAGTGAATACCTTTCTAACGAATCTAAAAAATCGAATTTTCATAGCGGAAAGCAAAATTTATGGCCAAATGAATTTTCAGAAAAGTCGCTATGGAATTTATATAGCCCGTGAAATTGGCCATTTTGCATACGACCTCGGAATTCGACGAAACCACTTTTGTTGGATCCGGGATGTGAAGTTATTGCTAGGTTTCAAATTTCATAATTTTTGAAGCTAATATGTGAGCGTGGCAAAGGAAAATGTGTTTTAGTCAATTAAAGTTAAATTGGATCGACCAGAAATGGGCCTTTTTGCAAACGGTCTCAGAATTCGATGAAACTAGTTTTGTTGGGACCGTATCGTCAAAACATAGCTAGATTTATTTTTCTGGAATTTTTCGAATCAGTTTGTGGCCCTGGCAAATTGAAATGTACGTTCAAATTAAATATTGAATGTTTTATACTTTAATTTGAAGAAAAACTGACTGAAATAGTCGAATGGGCCTTCGAAACATATCCTATTGTGTTCGAAATGGGGGTAATTATCTAGGGGAGACAGTCGTTGGGTTTGAAAAGGAGTTCGTTTAAGAAAAACCCTATTTTTAAATTAAATATATATGGACCAATCACAAAATTCTTCATAAATAAAAAAAAAACCCTAAAGCCTCGCGATCGACGACGGAGAACGCTCCTCCGTTCCCGTCCATTTTCCCGTCGCTCCGATCACCAACACCCACCACCCCTTTGCAACTTCTGGTAGATCTCTCTCCCCTTTACAAATCCGTGCCACCCTCGATCTCCACCTTCCAGCCGTCGACGAGATCTGGTCCTCCCAACGTGACGCCGTCGAAGCCCCGCCACGCCCTCCACCTGCAACCGAGTGGGTCCTACCTGGCGTCGATAGGCGCGCCTCACGACGTCCTACGTCGTGTTATGTTTGGATCTTGACCAAGTGCAGCGGATTGAAAACTATTGCTAACCCTAGTTTCGAACATCAAAGGAAAGGTATGGCTATTATCAATTTTGAACTGTTTTGACGTTTAAAAGTGTTGCAAACCTTGTAAAAATCGTATCTTTTTGCTATGTTGACGAAATCCAGTGAAACGAGAGACAGTGGACTCGTGTGGACGTCTTCTACATTCTAGAAGAGACCGCATATTTTTCTGAGCCTTCTGCTATTTTTGGTGGAGTGGAACCCAAGGTGAGATTTCTAATTTATAAACGATATGGAAACGACGATGTATAAATTATATAGTCGATGTATGAGTTATATAAGCGTTGTACACCTCTTGTATAAGCGTTGTATAAGTTGTACGTTCGACGTATAAGTTGTATATGCGTTGTAAAAATTACATATGTGTTGAAATAGAGGTGAATTGCTATATATAAATATATATATATATATATACGCCCCTTGTCCACAAACCATGGACGATATTTATTGATTGTGATTGGTGTGAAAATTGATTGATAGCGAATGGTTGTTTGGGATTGTTTGTGGTTGATATTGATTGATTGTGGTTGAAAAATACCCATTTGTGGTTGAGAAATATTTGGTTGAAACCACATAGGATTAGTTTGTGGAAATGAAATAAAAATATACATGCCTCCTGCGTGCGAACTAGATGCATGATCCCATTGTCAAAAACCGCGAGGTTTTAAGGTAGAGCGAGGAGCCGTACTAGGGACGGTCCCGGTTTTAACTACCCTGCCGTTATGCTGCCGAAATTTTGAATAATATTCATGTGTTTGAATTATTTTCATTTGCTGAAACTATATTTATTCATTGAATAGAAAACCTTCATGTGTTGAATCGATATTCATTCGTTGAATTGAAATTCATGTGTTGAATGGTATTCATATTTTGAAATAAATCGTTTCATAATAAAAAAATCACCTTTTATCAACTATATGGACTATGTAAAATAATCTCGTTTTAAAAGAAATTGTTTTATAATAAAAATCCTATTTTTATCACGTATATAAACTATATAAATTAATAGTGTTTTGAAATGAATTGTTTTACAATAAAAATCACATTTTTGTTATATACACGAATTGTTGAACTGTGAAGTGTTAAAAATAGCCACTCGTTCAAATAAATATATATGAGTTGAAATATTCATTAATTAGCTAATGATATGATTTTTGCCTATACATGCAACATTAGAATGAATGGTGTTTTTAAACCAAATGGAATCAAATATGAAGTTGAATGGAAAATGATAAATGATAAGAAATATATATAGGTACATGCATATTTATTGAACAGGTTATAGCAAAGGGGCTAGAGAAGAGGAATAAAATTTTATGCCCGACAAATAGGTACACATTTCTTGTTTTGTTTGGGTGATGATTTTATTAGCCTGTTGGCTAGCCGCTTGGCTTTTTCTTTTCCTTTCGACATGAGACGCCCGTGTGGCAATTTGGGAATTTTCCCAGCCCTCCCGTACAAAGTAGGTTATGGAGAAATTTTCCAAAATTTAAAGGCGTTAGTGAAATATTTGAAGTGAAAACGATATTGAAATTGTTGAACGAACTATATTTATATAAATATATAAATATAAATAAAATTAAAACGAAATGTGGCCGTGCAGTTCGTATTTTGAAACCGTGATTTCAAACGACTAGTGCGAGAAATCCGGCCATTGGATTTTCCCGAAACCGCAACCGTTGGGTTCGCCTTGGAATAATCTTTCCAACGGCACCAACTTTGTAAAAATCCAACGGTTGGATTGTCTGGAATGTTTAATTCAAATCTAAAGAAAAACAGCGCCAGAATCGATTATATTTATATATATATATATAATTATATTTAATCGAATAACGACGCTGCAGTTCGTATTTTGAAATTGAAACTTTAAACGATTGTACCGAGAGATTCGACCGTCGGATTTTCCCGAAACTGGAACCATTGGATTCGTTTTGAAAAGACCTTTCTAATGATGTAAATTTTGTGAAGATCCAACAGTTAGATTTTCAGATATGTGTAAATCAAATCTGAAGAAAAACAGCGCCACGGCCGCGTTATGGCCCGAAGCATCGTTTTGATTAAATTAGCTATTTTAAAATAAATAAAAGTAGCGATAAATCGTTATAAAATACCATAAACGATATGGAATGGAAATAAACTGAATTTGCTCGATTTATGTGGTATTTGATGGTTGGATGTGTTTGGTGTGAAAATTACATTAAAGAACAAAATTGGTGTTGTCGAATAATTTAACCATTGAAATAAATTGATTTGAAATTCTAAATATACGTGAATTGATTGAAAAGGCTGAGTTAATTCTCATTTCAAATAATTGACCGACGATTGAAAGTCAAAGAAGAAGACGGTGGTCGAAGACCGGAGATCTTCACCTCGTTTGGATGGTAACCGAGGTCCTGATTGGGAGGCATCCCGAAATATGGATAATGAGTGGTGATCGTCCAGACGTACATGGTGATCGATGGGTTTGCGAGGTATTTAGTGCCTTCGATTTCGTTCAAACCCAGAACGGACCTGTAAATGGACTGTGTGTCTAACATTGGATTTTATTCTGTGTTGATTGATCTCTATTAAATATACATCTGTTTGGCGGCGGAGAATTTATTCTTTTGCTTAACGCCCTTCTCTGAAACGCACGAGCCCAGAGGTTGTATATCGATGGACATCAATCGCATGGCATGAATCGCCTGTGTGGCATGCTAAGATGCAGTGATCAGGGCTTCTGTTGAAAAGCAAAGTCTTGTGGTGATGATCAAAGCACCGCCTGTGTGGCGTAGCATTGTGTATAACGTGAATTCGCGAGCCTCACACCACGGTATGAACCAGAAACGGGAGAAGGACCTCAGGGAGGGCATGCGTTTATTTCTAGCTAGGTTGGTGTCAGTGACCTACCAAACCTGACATTTATATACTTTTCACCTATGTGGTTGTTGCTATTGCGAGGCGCCTCGGTTTGATCGGACGATCCGGGTCTGATGGAGTCATTTGTTGGCTCACTTACGCCCCAAAGGGCGGGGAAACGTATTGTTCAGGCATTTCAATCCACATCGGTGGACCGGCCCTGACGATCCAAGGGCCCACCTTAGTCTGGGTCCTGAGGCTCGGGCTAGGCAGTCTCGAATTCGGTAAGGACTATCTTTTGCCTTGGTTCATGACGGAAATCCAATTTCCAAATACGTGACTGTGCGGTTTTGACTGTATATATATACGGCGACATGATATATGGTACCCATGCCGTCTATGATTGATAGTTATGATTCGAAATTGTTTTCAAAACATATAAACACTAGCAATAATATCAAATGCTTTTGTTTTATTCGTATCAAGCATATTTCGGCCGTTATAAGGTAAAACTCTATCCTCCGGTTTGCGTTGCATTGTGTGATGGGAACTGAGTCTTATAATGGCTGCATTTTTATAAAAAGCATTGCGATGTTCAAAAGATGATTTGTTTTTAAAGCACTGGCAATCCAATGGAGTAAACCCGTTCCATGAAAGTGGCGTGGTCCTGTGATTAGCCATATTATATATGTGTTGAATAGATTTCTCATACCAGTCCCATGACTGACTCGTAGTTTGTTTCACCTTCAAACTCGGGTGCCCCTTTTTTTTCTACACGGGCAGCCTTATATTCAGGTTTAGCTGGTTCTCTCTGGATAGCTGGAGCTGAAGATGGATTCTATCATTTATCTCTTTCTATGTTGTTCAGCTCCTATTGTACATATTTTGTTTGTTTTCCGCTGTAGACATTTATGTATAGCTGAACTGTAATTGTACTAAGTAAGATCCTGTATACTGTGTAACTCTGATGATTACTTTTATCCAGTATATTCTATTGTTCATTATCTGGTGTATTTATTTAATTTTGTTCTGCTATTATCTGTTTCTGTGTTATATTCCACGGATTACCCTTGCCACCGTCAGTACGGGATTTGGAGTCGTCTCAATTGACTTGGTCAACTCTAAAATATGATTAACTCGTTGATCAACTTTAACTCGTCTCTACCTTTAAATTAATTAATAAATTAATTTAAATACTCATTTACTTCGATTAATATTAAATAAATAATATATAAACCCATTTTAATTGTTTCTTAAGAACGATTAACCTCCATTGTAAATCATTACATTAATTAAGATGAGGCACATGCTCTGCGCATGGCTGATTTCCCTTTTTACAAACATCATTTTTAAATAATATATTTAAAAATCTATATTTAGTTATAAAATAAATTTCATAACTTCATTTTTGTATCGGTTTATCTAACGGTAAATCAATATTACAAAACGATTGATTTATAGGCCAACTGCTGCCAATTACTCAACCAATACTGCCTATTGATTAAAACAAGGCCATTTGTTGAATTTCAGTTCAATGGTCAACAATCAAATCAATCATCCAAACAGATGGGTTTAAACAATTTATATAATGATAATATGAAACATCTAATATATTTTGAGGAATCCGGTTGGATTCTTCCAACCTGTTCTTCTCTGCATCCAAATGGGTTATATCACATAGCATCATTAAATTAAATTTTACTAATTATTTCTATAACAGTAAAATACCAACAATTTAATATCACCCAATTTATTTAACACTACCAAACAATTCAGACAATTCAAATAATTCATTAAATTAAACACGATTATTTTGTAATCGTGACCAACAAGGTAAGTTACCTTAATTGGGTCCAATTGTTAAAATAACGATTTGGTTTTCGTTAACTAGCACGTAATATATATGTAAAGAGTCAACACACAACAAACAATCAGCAATTATATCATACAAAATAAAAACCTGAATTATATAAAATATAAGTGGAAAGAGAAACTGAGTGAATTTAACTCACCTTGTTTTGTCTCTGAAGCGGTTTTGTTTAGTTAAATTAAGCCGACATTTAATTTAACTAAAATTTCCTATTGTCTCCAAATTTATCCTAGCCTGTTCCAAATGTAGAATTCATCACTATGGTCTCCGCCCAACATGGTTAGTCCAATTCTGATCAAATATAAGTGTTCTAAATAATATTAGTTCACGATTTTAATTTAAACTAATTACTTTTTCCCTAACCAATATTTTATTTAACTAGTTACATGTTTTACAATATACGGTCCATTAGCTACTTATGATTAACAGAAACAGGGTCGACACTTTCTTTCTTTGCTGGTTCAAAATGTGTTTGATTTACGTCAATATAACTGATCCCTTAATCCCAATAATACCCTAATTATATATATTAAACCAGTTTAATAATAGCAATTACGTTTAGTTAAACTAATTTCCAATTATAAACCCTTTTAAAAAAACACTAATTATGACCCTTAATACACTAATATACTAATTATGTTTACAGACCGACCTTAGTTAAACCATTTTAATTAAACGTAACAATTAATTACATTGGTTTAAAGTATATGGCCGATCTCATATTCGATTATCCTGCTTCGATTTGTTCTTGTCTTGTTCAAAACTGCTGTAACCAAAGTCTTGTGCCTGGTTATTTACATTCCTTCACCTGCTCGTGTACGCCACCGAACATTCACCAACGCGCCTCCGTGCCGACCACCGGATCATCATCCAAGACTATCCAAGCTGTCAGACCTCACAGCCCCTTCGAGTCATCGGAACTGCTCACCCTCAGTCTTCGTTCATTACCCCTTACTGTGTCGTTGTTTCAGCATCCTTAATCGTAGTTTAATCGGTGGAACCATTATTTCTTCATTCCTGTACTCTTCGTTATGCCCACTTTCAAAGATCGGAATTGAACCCACGTATTTTGTTTACTGCGATAACCCAGGCAAGCCCTCCATCAACAATCTCCACCGCCATATATCAACCACCGGACTCAGATCTAGGGTCACCACCACCTGCGCCTCAGCCTCCCCAGTCACCACGCAAAGACCTGAGTAACTTGACGTCCTAGTTTGCCTCTAAAAAGACTTCGAATGTTGCATGTTTCTAGACAACTTCCGGTCGCTATGGCCACCCAAAATTCATCATCACCGTTGGATGCGATCATCTCGACAAGAGGAATATTTTACTAGTTGAAAGATTTGAGTATAAATTGATTTATTTGGTGAAAATTCATGGTAGAGGATCGGAACGGTTTCTGTCGTCAAAACGATGGTGGCGGCAATTCCTTATGTTGACCACGGAAACAAAAGTGACTGAAAATGTTATGGTTGTTGACCTTTTATATAGGAACCCTAGGGAATATAATATCATTAAATTTTCTTAACGATGAATTAACATCTACAACCTCCACAAATAATCTCCAAATCGAGATGCATTACCTAATCTTTGCATAAAAAAATGTTCCAGACCCAATGGGATAGGTTTCATCGAATTCCGAGGTCGTTTATGAAAAGTCCTTTATAAATATCGATGAAAAATCAATCATTTAAAACTCCTATAATTACAGAAAAAATCAAAAAAATTAGACCTTGACATTTTACTAGACCTCTTCCTAACGGATCCAATGAATCTTGTTTCATTAAATTTGGAGTTTGTTTGACCAGTCATTTATTTGTTAAAAGTTGCCCCTGTCTAAATAATCTAAATAATTAAATAGAAAAAGGGGTGTTTTTGGCCACCGAAGTCACATACGACATCGGTTTATCACGAAATTTAATTTTTTTACAATAATTTAACGATACAGTTCCAATGAAACTAATTTCATCGAAAACTGAGACAATTTGCAAAAATGACTATTTTTAACGCTTTTATAATATCAATTAAAATATTATACAAACTCCAAAATAAATCAATTAAATAATAATAAATTATTTTTATTGTATATATCCAAACAGAATATATATACAACTTCAATATAAATTATACAACTCGATATTAACGTGTTCGGATTAACCGATATTCAAATCATATTAAAACCCTATTATATTTTACTAAATAAACGTTATATTTTAATAACGATTTCCATAGCGACTATTTTAAAAATTGAATTGGACATAACTAGCAAATTATAACATGAAATATGGATTTTTCTCTTTCATATGAAAATTATAATCAACAAGATTCACACGTTTCTCATTTCACAGAAATCCGATTTAAAACGGATTCTGTATACTCAGCTAAAGTTCAAATCATAAATTTCAAACTATCGTGCCATTTCAAGCTTGTTTGTAATTTAATTATAAATTAACGTTCAAACTTTGTTTCAATAAACATATTCAATATTAAATGGATTAATATTCCAAATATAATATTTAAAATAATTTAAATATTCGACGACCAAAAATACGGGACATTACAGTGCATGCATACAATTCAAAGATAGCTGGAAAATGAAATATCTATAAAGTTAATTTACAAGAAACGTTGTGCAATAACTACACTAATCAATGTGTCAAAAACAGATTCAAACACATGCAACATAAAACTTAAATTAAACAAGGAAAAAAGAGGGACAGAAAAGAAAAAACCCATTGAATATAAGACCCCATTTAATTTGTCATATTTAATATTGTGGCATTCATTAAACATTTCATATGCATATTTGGACAAACAATTTCTAAAAATGAAACATACATGCAAAACAGAGTAAAATTCATTTTACTATTCGTGTTTTGTAATATAACATAAACGCCTACGTTAATTCTATTCTTTTTTTGGTTATTCATTAATCGTTGCTATTACTTTAAATTTCAAATATTGCTTTTTTATTTTTTGGTATTTCTTACTCTAAGATGAAAACAATCAAAATAAATTTTCTGTTTTATTTTTGTGTTAATTTTATTTTTAAATGATCGTGTTTCATAGTTTGGTTGTGTTGTTCGTACTTTTATATGGATGAAAACAAAAAACAAACTATGATTAAATCAAACGCTACGTAAATGAAACCAGATTATATTCTAAAAATCATCCCTAATATCCAAATCAAGATTTCCTGTACAACGAGGTTTTCTACGTTTAGGTTCCGTTATTTTCCACTTTAGGTCCATCTACACGTTGTGTTATGCTCACACGTGGCGCCTTCTTTTTCACTTCCTTGTCGTTTTTTTATGTTATCATCATTTTTTAATTTAATTTTCGTTTCAAGCCCAATTAACTAGTACACGTGTTTGCGAACACACGGTTGGGGTACAATTTGCTGACAATCTTTGTAGGGTTATTTTGATGCTAGTATTTCACCTGTTTGAAAAATATAAAAGCTGGTGGATAACATATATAAGCTTAGTTTGTTAACCAATATATATGGGTGTATCAGCACGTAAATGTAATCACATGGTTATTTATTGCACTTACAGAAATGTATGGTAACGTAAGAAAATATGTCACGACAGAGGGAAATAACTTCTTTATGCAACACGGTTTTACAATTTCCTCCCTTAAGTGCATTGTGGGCCAAAGCCGTAAAATATACACATTATAAATGAAATCCACCATGCCCCGTTTTCACTTTCTCTCGGCTCTTCTTTGATCATAGTCTTTCACTTGATGATTAGTCAAGTGCATGACCTAAATAATTGAATTTAATTGATGCATCAATTAGACGTGATAGGTACAGACATGATGAGCTGGGTACTAGAGATTTCAACCCGTGTTGTAACATAGCTACTTCACATATTATGAGCTTGATGGAAATGAATGGTTCCATCTCTGAAATTTTAGAGTTATATGGTATAATTATATAATTCTTTTTTAACTAGTTTTCCTTAAAACTAAATTACAATGTTTGAAATAAGTTTAGATAAGATAAGAAATGATGAAGTGAAGATGAAGATAAAGCGGATCAAAGACGTTCAATCTCTTGAATCGTCCAAAACTCCTTCTTCTATTTGTAGATAGGTAAATATTTATAAAAGATCCAGTAGGTTTCAAGCTAGAAGTCCAACAGAATCAAGGTTTAGAAGATGAGTTGGAATCCTGCCGTGAAGTACTAGCTAGCCAACCCAAGTCATGGACATGACTCGCGTCCTTCCCATTCCCTGTGTGAGGTTTGACTAATGCACGCAGTTGCATTTTGCTTCTTTCTTCTTTCTTCTTTCTTGCTTCTTCCTTCATTCAGTTAAATTGTTCGATCCAATCTTTAGTCATTTCGAGTTAAATTAAATATGTATCTTCTAACTCTTCTAGGTCAACGAACATATAGAATTAATGATCAACTCCTTATCCGGACCTTGCAAAAGTTCTTGAGTGTGATTTAGTAGAGATAGACAGCCAAAACATGGAGTTAGGGGTGAGATGGTTGACTAGGAAATGTAGGACCTCACTCATCAGAATGAGCCAGTGGCGAATACAAATGATTTGGCCTTGCTCAAATTTTTCTTTAGCCCTTTTTGACAGATTATTAGTGCATCAATGAAGTTTCAAATCAATCATATTTCTTTTGAATTGTCTTAGTTGAAGTTTCTTTAGTCCAAAACCAGCTTAACATCTTGCAATCACCACTAATAAAAAAATGAGATGACTAGAGTAAGTAATTTTCATTTATTAATTTCAAATCAGAAGTTGACTAGTTAACATATTCGGTTTTATTTATAATATATGCATGTAAATCGATGTTTTTATCAAAATTTTAATTATCTACATAATGGATTATCATAATTAATCATATTTGACAACATCATATTGTTTTTTATTACAATTGATGTCATCGCTTTTTCTTCTTTTTATTCAAAAACAAAAGTAATAATGATTAGATAATTTCATACAGAGTAACATGTAGTAATGATTAAATAGTTTCAATCAAAGTAATAATTGATGTTCTTTAATATGTTATATCTTAACACCAAAATTGAGTTGTAAATTATTCTTTTCTTTTTTAACTTTAATTAGAGTTACGCGGTTGATAGTATATAAAAAATCTAATTGCAATTAAAATCGATAATGATTTATTTGTAACAAAACTTTTTCGATTTATATCTACCAATGAAGCATTATATCACTAAAAGATCGACTATGAAGAATCAGATGAAAACTTTTGGTTTTAAAGGAAACATAAATAGAAGAAGTTGCATTGCGGTTTTGTGAAAATAAAAAACTATGAAAAGGTAACTGTGGTTACGTGAGTGAAATTATTTAGTGAGAAGATAAATGAGTAAAAGAGATGTTTAGATTAGTGTATATGATATCACCATATACGCGTTTTTTGTTTGTTTCAATTTTTTTTTGTAATCAACTCTATATTATGCATTATTATAACAAAAAGTCAACTATGCTATTAAATTTAATAATACATGATCATAGAAGATACGAATTACTTTTTCAAAGCTGTTTATTATTATCATTTGAACATCTTGTTCTCATTTTATATTGCATCAAGAGGAATGTGTGAATTTATTTTTGCAAAAATTATTATATAATGTAATTGAAATAATAGGTTAAATCAAGATAAATCTTATATATTTATGTAACCTGTTTTTGTGTAATTTTCTACATGTATATCGTTTTTCTTTTTTGCATATAACCTTTTCCTTTATTTTTGGAAAAAGGTTTGCAAAGTGCATAATGATTTTGGATTCTCATACTTTTAACTAAATACCTCATATTGTTTTATAAAAATGTTAAATTTCGCGCTATTAAATGATGTGAACATACGAGATGTTTAAGTATGATCAATTACACAATCTTGTTTGTAGCTATAGCATTCCAAAAATTTAATATTGTTAATACTTAAGTATTTAAAAATTAATTTTAATAGATGAGTAAATTGGGTATTTTATTTATAACCATTGTGAAGCTCTTTATTTTAACATAATTTTGTTATGTTTGGAGTTTGTTGACGTAGAATCTGGTTCTTTTACGATCAACACCCAAAATCAATCAATCACAACAATTTATAGATAATAACAATTACAAAGTATAATAAAGTAAAGGAGACACACAAATTTTATAATGGTTCAACAATGCGCCTATGTCCATTTTGATAATCTATTAATTATACTGTCAAATTACAAGATACAGTTGGTTTCATGAAAGAAAGTAGCGAAAAATGATGAAATTAGAAATTGCAATGGCCTTGCAATCTCCGGTCGGTATTCCAGAGTTTGATCCTCTTGAAGTGAGACCACATAGGCCTATTTATAGAAGCGCATGGCCTCGGTTCGACATAGCTGCATGGCGCTTGATTTAGAAGAATAAAAGTTGTAGAAATATCCAGGTCAGCTCGACATGGGATACGTGTTGCATGATCTGATTCGATCGGAGAGGGTTAACTGTGTTTTCAGAATAGGTTTAAAAAATATCTCCGGTATCTGGTTCGACCTAACCTGGTTTGATATAGTCAAACCCGGTTAGCCGATCTAGAGATGCTACTTCATGGTGCTGGTGACGTGGCCTCACCGAGCCGAGGTCTACCGATCCAAGCTTAACTGATCCGAGATTGTCGAGCTGAAGTAATAAGTTATAGAGGAAGGCCGATCCGGATTAATCGAACTGAAATCCGAGCTTCCATAAGCCCAAATTTTTGAGTGCTTTATTGCTTCAACCAAGCATGTTTGGGCTCTCCTGAGCCTATGTTCAAATATCGAACACTTCAATTGCCGGAAAACTAAGAGGTGATTGCATTCCTAAAAGAGGTAAACACTTTGCCCCCTAAAACATGTTTTATGGTAGGAAACATGCTTTGAATTCCTGTGACTCATCGCTTAAGGTTTGTGATCTCACTGGATCATCCATAATTTTCGTGTTTGTAGGATTGTCAAGCAGATGATTAGTTTGCAACTACATCGAGCCCTTGCCAAGTACTAACGATACTCGATGGTCTATAATTAGAATTGCACTTGAGTCAAGTATCAGCGATACTTAATTATGAAAATTTTCATGCATCGAGCATCAGTCACACTTGATATTCGAGCCTCGCCGGGCTTTTGTCAGATACCAGCTGTATCTAGTCATCTGTAGTCTTACTGGGCTGTTGCCATGTTTAATCCAAACATGATGGTTCTGACTGAGCAATCTTGTGTAGGGGAACCACTCAGACCTTTCCAAGTACAACCATACTTGACGGTCCTGGCCTCACCGAGCTCTAGCCGAGCATAAACCATACTCGACGTTCCTTATTAGATCCACTCACATTTGAGATCATCTAACCCTTGCCAAGCATAAACAATACTTGACGTTCCTAGCCTCAAAGGGTTCTTGTCTTGCATCAACCATACTTGAAGGTCCTGATCGAAGGGGGTCATGTCTAAGTGCCACCCGACCCTGGCTAAGCGTCAACCATACTTAATGTTCCTAGGTAAGCGGTCCTGTCAAGTTCATAACTAAGTCGCCTACCCTGTGTCATGCTTCAACCATCCACAATGGTCTAAGTTTTAGAGTTTAACAAATGTCACTTCCGATGAGTACTCACCAAACTTGATTATTAGAGTAGCAAAAACATAATGTCCAACAAGCATCAACGATAATTGCTGATTTTTTTACTAAAGTACTAAAAACATGAGTGTATTAATATTAAGAAAAGAAGAAGGTTTACCCATCATAGAGGTTATCTAGGAGTTGCTATGGACCTCATACAAAGGTAAGAGGCTCAGCCATCCATTAGAAAATCTTTAAAAGAAAAAGTGAAGCAATGGTTTGCAGTCAGGTACGGAGTATGCCTAGAAACCAAATGCTGGTTCCATACATGGGTAGCCTGACATAGCCATTGCTCACTGTATCAACCTGTATTTTTTGATCATTTGAATTCGAATATTTAAACTTGTTTTGAATATTATATTTGGAATATTAATGGATTTTAATATCGAATTCGTTAATTGAACGACGAATAAATGTTTATATTTATATTATAAACGAACTCGAAACAGCGCGGTAGTTCGTAATATTGAGTTTGGAACCTCAATTGATTATACAAAATCCGTTTTAAGCCAGAATTTTGTGAAACAAGGAACGCTGGAATCTAATTGTTTATAATTTTCTAATGAAAGAGAAAAATCGAGATTTCAACTTATAGATTGTAAGTTATGTCCAAATCAAATTTTAAAATAGTCGCTATGGAAATCGTTTATAAATTATAACGTTTATTTAATAATTTAATAACTTAATAAGGAATTTCTATATATTTTCATATCGTTTTACTTGGAAATATTAACGTTGAGTTGTAAATTCATTTTGGTTGAATTTGGAGTGATAAATTATTTTATTTGGATATATTCGATAAATATATTTTTTGAAAGGCAAGTGAAAACTTTATTATTCACAACATCAAGAGTTACAAAAAAAAAATGCAAAAATAGCAATACAGACTCTTGACAATTCCAAGCCCTATAATTTCTTAGATGAACTATCAATTTATCAAATGAGTGTACATCTTTGTAAGCTTATCAAGATGGATACTACCACTCATGTCAACTGGCAGCCTACCACACGACAGCAATACGAAGCTGAATTATTTTATACCCAAAATTTCAAATGAAAACTAGACTTAAAAGAACTAATGTCCACGACTGATTGATGTAAAAACCGGGAATGCCCTTGCTCAAGAAAGAAAAACAAATTTAGAATTTTCAAGTAATAGATTTCATGAAGACGTATGAAGTCATCGGTAGTGATAATTGCAAACATGCAATATCAAATCAAGGTTGGATCAGACATGGGACTAGGATTTTTCCTGGTGTGTCTTTTAGTCGCGTTTAGCTTGTTGCCTAGAGGGAGCATATCCTCTAGCCCATAGTCAATTTCGTCATCAAGATCTGAGTCATCCTAGAATTTACCTTTCAATTTGTTACTCTAGAATTTTGGTAGATAACTTGTAGACATTGCAGAAGACAGAGAGGACAAAGAATTGTTTACTTACGGGAATGTCAAGCCACAGCCAGCGATGGGAGGGGAGGAAGTTGTATATTAAGAGGAGGTTTCAGGTTAGCATATGGTAAAGTTGCTGCAAGAGTAGAAGATGAAGGCGACGAAGAATATTTCATGGGACAAGATGTATGAGAAGAAAGAGATGATGAATTCATTACCATATTTCTAGCAGAGAATGGTGTAGAGTGACTAAAGGTTGATGAACAAGACAAATTGGTGTAAGGAGAGGATTTAGAAGAGCTTGCATTTAATACAACAGTGGAAAGAACTAATGAAATACAGGTGCATTTACCAGATTTTGCTGACATCTCAACATTGTCTGCGTTTTCATCAAATAAGTTACCCATTAAATCTTCACCCTCTTTAGATTGTGCGCCATTATTATCCACAGTATTTAGATCTTCGTTATTATTAGTGATGTCCACTTGCGATTGCAACCCAGCTGTAGTATCAGCTATACTTACATTTACAGGATCAGCCTCCTTACTATTAATTTGTACCTCTGCATTAAACTCATCAGAGTTGCCATTACCATCTAAATCAGATTCCAAAACATTAAAAGGATTTTCATTTCCTTTGACACGTCTATTTCAACATTATCAGCCTTATTATAAGGAACTCCTTTCCTTCTCCAATACTTTGAATTTCTTATATTAACAGATGTCCATTTTCCTTGGTTAACGTTAGAAGAGGTCTTCCTATTAAACTGTCAAGGGTGGTTATAAGAATTATTATCGATTTCCTTGGAATGATTTCCACTGTCAACTTCTACCGGTGTTAAATTCACAACATTCAGTTGCATGACCAAATACCTTACACATAGTACAAATTTTGGGTCTCTAATCATAGGTTAACTTGAAAGAAGGGCACTCTTTGCCTAAACCACCATCCACTATCTTATCAGGGAGATCAAACTCCGAGGAGATCTCAATTAAGGCTTTGGCATACCTAAATCTCTGAAACTTTTCAGTGCTATTATCAAAGCATATCAATCTCCCCACATGACAAGCTAGCCAATTTATACCCAATAATGTTCATAGTATAGTTGGAATGCAATAGAAGTAAACCCAAACTGGAACTTTCTTAATCTGTGCTTGTGAGTTTCCTATAGATGGATCCCATCTAGTTATGACGAACATGCGTCCTTTTATGAAAATTGGATCAGATTTCAAAAAAAATCTCTGTCTGATTCATTTGAAAACTTGAAAAAGAAATGAACTCCATCTGATTTAATACTAACCTCACCGTTTAATTTCCAAAATCGGTTTAAGAAATTTACCACCATAGGATACAAAGAAGTGTCATCCAGTAAAAAGTCTACCAAGTAATCATCCAGTATTTCATTCCCTCAGATCTGACTGAATCAAGAATCATTTTTAGTACGCCATCCCTAGGAATGTTGAAGTGTTGAGGTTGGAAAGTGCCCGCATTTCGAGGGAGGGAATTAAAAAGGGAAGCATAGTCCCTCTTCGTGAACGATGGAAGGAGGCATTAGACGTTGATTGATTTGCATATAAAAGATGATTCTCCGAATTGCCATTAGGTCGATTAGCTACAGGGGAAGAAATAGGTCTACTTTAAGGAAAATGAGGATCTAGAAGATTAGGTCCAAAATTAGCATCGGAGGGATTGACGGAAGAGGAATTAACAACAGAAGCGGGTGGATGGGGGGGATTGGTGGAGAAGTACGAAGAGGAGGGAAGAAGGAGGTGTCAAAGGCTAAGGAGGTGGATGAGGAAGAAGGAGCGATTTGCGTGGTCGCCATTTTCATGGGCTGTGTGAACATTTTTCATGAGCAGATTTAACTCATCAAGAATTGGCTAATTAAAAAAACAATCATTTAATAAATTTACCACCATAGGATACGAAGAAGTAACAATCATTTATTATTTTATTTAATTGTTTTGTAATTAATTTATCATATAATATTGATATTATATAAGCCATATAAATAATTATTTTTTTAACGACCTCCATTTTCTACAAAATAAATTTATTGGAAAACGTATCACTTATTATTGCTAGATTTCCGATTTGGAGCCAATCGGATTTGTTTTATCTGTGTGTAAAATTTAAAGGTGAACCGATAAATTAAAATAACGTTGTTGTGCAAACGGAGTCCATTTTCAATGAAATTTATTTCATAGCGTCCGTATCATCAAGACATAACAGCACGTCCATTTTCGTCACATTTAAAGATCATGTATAACGGTATGAATATTAAAATGTTAATGTTATATGGTTATAATTCAACCATTGAATTATTAATAAATTATAAAGGAAAATTTAATCAATTCTTTTCCATTCCCTTAGAAACCAGACCATCAGTGCCTTGGGAGCTAAACAAAATCTTGCCCACATTTTGGTTCCATCAGCCTTCACATGAAAGCTACTGTGGTTACCACGTAACTGTCTTTTCTTGCAAGCAAAACAAATCGAATAACTTACCAATCAAAATATTGATGCCTTCAGCACCATGTAAACGTGGTTACCACGCCTCCTCACTTACAAATACTGGCAATTGGAATCCTTTTCTTCTTTCAAAAATGCCAAAAAAAGAACAAAACGAAGCTCCCCTCCAACTTAAATTCATATCTCACTTAATCCAAAATCTTTCTACAATAAACCAAAGACAAACGCTGAACATTCAGGCAGTAGAAGAACAATACTTTCCTCATTAGCATCAATCAGTATCATAGCCATGCTAAATCCAGACAATGCATCGGCGTTCGACTTTGGCATGACCGTTCCAGACCAAACAAAGGAAGAAGCCAATTCAGTAGTGAAAAGCTATGCGGACGATGAGATAGAAAGTGGAGATGTAGTGTGTGGGTTCTATAATTTGAAACGAAGCAAGAGGCTGCTCACGGGTGTTGTGTAATAGCAAGCAGTGAGGAGTGGGGTTGGTCGGTTCCGAGCTGGGATTGACCGAGTTAGGGACACTGGTGTCGTCGTTGGTGGGGGCAGTCCTCGGAGTACGGGCTCAAATGGGTATGGATGATGTCCGAGGGTTGACCGGAGGGGAGGCGCGAGCTGAAGCGTGGGTAGACCAAGATTTGAGAGATGGTGGGAAGGATGTGACGGCGTGCAGAGTCTGCAGTGTATTTAGATGAGAAGGTACCATTGTTGGAAAAAAAAAGAGAGACAAGTTTGGGTTTACATAGCAGCTTCATGGTGGGAATTTGGATCGGGTAGCACGCATTGACGTGGGTGTATGGGATGGGGATGTTTGGTGAAGGCTAGCATGTAGTAGTTTTCAGGAGGGAGGGTGCTGCGTTTTTGGGAAGAAGAGAGTATGAGGCGGGTAGGCTGAAGTAGTTTTGGGTTGGGCTTTATTTATATATAAAAAGGTATAAAGTCAAAATAGAAGAAATGGGAAGCAGGGGTCTGGGACATGAGATGGGAAGGGCGACATGCGGATCCCTTTTTACTTGCATGTTATAAGAACTAACGTATTATAGAGAAAAAAACAAAAACAAAATGCCACATATCATATGTAGAACGAAGTGGCTTTATTTTGGCAAAACAAAGTGGGGTGGTGGCAACATTTCGGTGCAGTGGTGCATGAGTTGGGCGGTAGTTGAAAGTGAATGCAGCAATACTAAGAAGGTACGGTCGGTTAACAATGCAAGTAAATTATTTAATTAGTTTTTAATTAGGAAATTATTAATTTAAATTAAATCATATAGGTATAGTATTTATAATTTATTCACTTGTTGTCAGAATTCGACAACAGAAGATATTGGAATTGTCACGACAGGCACTACAGTTTGAAAAGAAATTGGGCGTAATTGGAATCAACTGTAAATTTCCAGTTAAATTAAATGCTCGTTTAATTTAACTGGAACGAACCGTTTTGAAGGCAAATAGAAACCCAAGGTGAGTTAATCTCACTCAGTTATCCCATTTATATTTTATGTAAGTTGGGTTTTAATATTTGTGTGTTGTGAATGCTATTTATTGACTAATTGACAATTGTTTGCTTGTTTGTTAAATATATATATATATATATATATATTTTAAATTAAATAGCTATTTAATTTAAATGAAATGAAATCGTTATTTTTAACAATTATTTCCAATTGAGGTAACTTACCTTGTTGGTTACATTTATAATAATATAAACATTTAAAATTGAACTGGATGCTTGAATTGTTGTTAGTTGACCCATATCAGTTAAATTAATTATTCATGTTTATTATAAATTATCATATTGAATGGATTAACCCATTGGAGCAGAGAAGAACAAGTTGGAGGGATCCAACCGGGTTCCTTAAATTTATTGTTTACTTTCATGTATATTACATGTACCGTTTAACCAATCTAATTGGATGATGGATTTATTATGGGTTGTGAACCTTTGATGTTAACCAATGGGAAATATTAGTTGAGAAATTGACAGTAGATAGCCTAAATTATGTATCGCTAATAGAAATTAATTTATTGTAAGGTAAATCAATAAAAGTGAAGTTATGAAATTTATTTTATAACTAAATATAGATTTTTAAATATATTATTTAAAATAAAGTTTATAAATAGGGAATAAACCAACCACGTATATGTTGATTGTGTTAACCACCAAACACCATTTTTGTACCAAAAATCTGCCGTGTACGAAGCACGTGCTTCATCTTAATTATTAAATGATTTACAAAGCTTATTCTTATATTAATAAGATTTGTAGACAAGTGAGCAGAAATTAATATAACAATTAATAACTAAGATTAACTATTTTTAAGTACCAATTAAAATGGGACTATATTGAATTGATTATTATTTATTTAATAATAATAAAAGTAAATGGGATTATTTAAATTAATTATATTATTAAATAATTTAAACGAAAAGGCTAATTAGAATTGGTTAACGAGTTAATTATGTTTAGAATTGACCAAGTCAACTGTTGTAACTGAAATTGATTTTCAAATTAAATTAGTTTGTGCCGATCAATCTAGTGAGATAATTTAACGAACAATTGTTTAACTTAATAATAATTAAAAGGGAAATTGGATATATATTCTAGTTAATGGTAAAGTAAATTAATAATAATTTAAAGAAACTTCTTCTTAAATGAATTTCATTTAAATAAGTAATCGAAGTTAGTAATGAAATATAATTGAATTTAAAAGTGAGTTTATGTATGGGTTTATATTTAAACCGGGTTTGATAAATTAAATTATAATAGGATTTTAAGCGAAGGCGATAAGCTTAAAATAAATGTTACTTAATATTTGAGTTAAGTAAAGGAAATCGAGATGGAAAGGGTTTTGTATTAAACCATAATTGTATAAACGAGTTTATAAAAAGTGATGGGAAGTTAAAGAGTTAATTTAAAATTAATGTTACTTAATAATGGTATTAAGTGAAATTGATGAGATTTAAAGTAAGAATTCCCAGAATGAAAGATTGAAAGGTTTAGAAAAGGATTTTGTAATTGAATTGGGTAAAGATCGAGTAACAGGATTTGTAATAAAAATCCAGATAATGAAATAAATAATTTAAAGATGTTAGAGTTAAAAAGTTGATGTTTTATTAATCATTTACTAAATTAATAAATTTAGTAATAATAACATATTTAAAAAGGAGATTTCAAAAGTAAGAAGGTTTATAAAACTGTACGTTAAATAAAATAGTGAAATGGTAATTGTTGATAATAGAATGAATATGGGTTTTGAATGGCAATTCATATTTATCTTAAGATCAGGATATTATTGATCAAGGTCTGAGAGGCAATAAGAATACCCCAACTTGAAGGACTTTAGGATTATCGAAAGATGATATTAGTTGTAATGGTAAAGGTGTCAGAAGAGATTTATTCTGAGAATATATAATGCAACATCATTTAAAAGATTTAAGGATAGATAATGAGAATCCAAAATAAAGGGAATAAAAGAATTTGAAGAAATGTATATTGATATTTCCAAAGTAGCGGAAGTAAAAGGGGCTTGAGTGTATGAAATGATATTTCCATAGTAAAGGAAATAAAAGGGATATTTGTGAAAATATAAAGATAGTTTCGAAATAAAGAGATGAGTTTTATAATGGGTTTATTAAAAAGGAATAAGTGAAGATTATTGTATCACCCCGAATTATTAACAAAATTAAATAGGATAAATTAAATAATAATTAATTTAATATTCAAAATTAGAGGGACTTCACCCTTGCGTTCGTCTCGAAATTATGGTCAGGATAGACATTTGGTTTGCATAAAACGGACAACGTATGAAGAAGTTATTAGGGTTTTAAGTTTGTATACGCGCAGAAAGATTATATATATACGCATGAGTCAGAGATGAGTTAGAATTTTATCCAGAACAGTTCGAATATGAAAAATTCGATAAGGCGGCAAAAATCCCGCTCTAGGGGGTCGACCCCCCTAGAGGGGTGTCGACCCCCTAGAGGGGTGTCGACCTAGGGGTCGACCCCCCTTAAGGGATGTCGGCCTATGGGTCAGCCCACCCACATGGGTGTCGAAATCCCTAGGGCTAACGTGACACTCGGTTTCAGGGGGTCTGACATCTATATATATGTGTCCTATTCTCCTATTTTCTTCCTTGGAAATCATGGAGACCATATGCTGTTGGGATACGAACTGAGACGGAACCATTTTCTACAACAACGTACTTTACAACTCAAATTCAGAAATTCAAGATCCATTCTTTCTCAATTCTCTAAACCTAACGCTGTGAGTTTCTAGTTGCTTTTAGGTTTAGATAAATAAAAGTAAATTGTGAAAGACTGTGAATTGGAAATGTTGTGAACTGTGGATCTATGCTACTGTTAAATCTTATACTATGTCATAATAGATCTACACTTTTAGATCTATTGCAACTGTGATTATTCTATTATGTTACCCATGTGGATCTTGACTTGTAACTATGTTGTGGTGAATGTTAATTTGTTAATTTGGATACTTGCAACATTGGTTAGATCCAATTCGTTATGTAAATCACCTTTCACCTGTCATATTGCGATCAATTAGATAAGCTGTAAATTGGACATGAGAACCCATATTTAGATCTAAACATGCTATTATGTCATTCTAATGGTGTTAGATCTACTTTAACCTCTAGATCTGAATTATGTGATCTAATTTATCACCTTGTGTTATTATGTTAGATCTAATCCGATTGGACATCTAAATTGCTAATTTAGATTTTACTATGCTTATTGCGACATCATAGTTATTTTACAATCAATTGACTACCACTAGTTCATCAGTTTTATGTCCACCTTGTTATGATGTTAATTACATTCCCATTCACCTTATTATCATGCTAGTTTATGTTTATGCCAAGATGATCACTTTAGTTATATTCCCATTATTTTTTCTATTATCGTTTATGACTAGGCTATTGTCTAGCTTGGGCATGCCGCCAGTTTATGAGTACGCTAGTTTGGGAATGGGGGAGAAGGGTTAATATTGGCATAATTTGAATAGTAACATTATTGGACATATAATTCAAATGGGGATAAAAAGGAGAAATAATCACCTATAATGACATAGGTAGATTTTGATAAAAATGGAATGTCTAGTAACTACAATTAGGAATTTTAATTGCACTTATGACATGAGGTTAGGTTGCATTATTGGTGGAAGTCTGCCCGGACCCGACCGGCATATCCAATAGCCACTAAGGTTGAACCTAATGTGAGAGGTCTAAGTGTTCAAATATGAATCGGGCTAAGACACGAGGTTAGACCCAACTTTGGAATAAGACTGCCCAGACCCGACCGGCATATCCAGCATCCACACGTTGTAGGCCTAATGTGGGAGTTCTAACCCATTATAACCATAACTGGACATGGTAATGAATTGGACTGCTTAACCTAATTTAATCCATAAGGATTGTATAATTACGAACTTAAGTTAGGGTTAAGTAAAATTAAATGGGTAGTGGGTGGGTTAAGTAAATTAGAGGGGGTGGGTAATATTTACATAAAGGCCCACGAACTTAACCCAATAAGATAATGTAATTAAAGACACCCTTTAGGTTCAGCATAACAAACATAGGGCTATGTAATTAAAGACACCTAAGGGTATACATGGTCAGTGAAAAACCTAGTGGGGACCTAATACAAAGGGGAGAGCTTGTATCAGATTGTGTAAGACCCATTTCAGTCAATAACCCAGAAAAGGTATCAAATAAAGTACTCCGTGCTAGGCAGAGAAGGGGAACGCTTACTGATAGATTATAAGAGATCTATATGAGACGGATGGTGTGGGCGACGCAAACTGATCGGGCTATGTGCATGCATGAGCCGGGCAGAGGGGGATAAGACGATCGTGACACCAGCAGATATGGTTGTGCACATCTTGGGAAATGAAGGGTTACCACTTTAGGAAGTGATACCTCCTACTGTGGAGCCAGCACAGGATATCTATGGAGTAGTGAGCCGATCGATTAGGGTAGCGGTTAGGGTACACTCGGACGTATGCCTTAGGTCTACCAACTTATATTGGAAGGGATCATCTTATTTTAGTTATACTAGTAATAGTGCAGAGTAATCAATAGAGAAGTGTATACACCTTACCCTGTCTACCTTGTCACACCTGCCATTTATGTAGTGATCTCCCTTATCCACTTTATATGCCTATCATGTTACTTTTATTTATTTACTGGCTAAAAGTAACTAGACTCACCAGACTTTATGTCTGACCCTTTTGTTTCTCCTTCTTTCTTTCGTTTCCTCCCTCCCCTCCCCCCCTCCCCTCCATGTTCTTAGGGAGAAAACACCATGCTTATTCAGGACTCAGATATCATCTTGCTAGGAGCTACTTCTGAAGTATGACTCAAGTTTTTCTATCTATTATGGCTTAACTCTTCCAAGTGGGGAATTATGCTTTTTATATACCTATGTACTCTGATGGTGCAAGACAGAAGTTATTTTACTATAATGGTTTTTGTGACTTATGGTACTGTGGACCACGGTACTATGATTTATGTTTGAAATAAAAATTTAAATTTTTGCTGCTATCTTATTTATATCTATCTTGTAATTATTCTGTGTCTATTTTCCTATAACGCTTCACGAAACTTAATGCATTCCCTTAGTGAGTGACATTAACGGACGTGGGGTGTCGCACTTGGTATCAGAGCTGAAGGTTACCAGATTAGATGAAAATTTTTAAAATTTTATTTTTCAAAAAGGTTTTAAAAGAAAGTATTTTCAAAAAGAAAAGTCTGTTTTGAAAATGTTCCCCCAGAAGCCATATGTAATATCCTTTGGTCCTTTATCTAAATTTCTTCCTTTTTCCTTTTTCAGCATGTCTGGGGAACAAAACATTCCTAATATCCCAGAGGGCATCACAATTCCCGGATGGTTCAATAGGTATTTGGAGGTCACGACGCCTATCGAAGGCAAATAATTTAGATACATTCCTCCCCCAACTGCACCAGTCATTCCTCCTCCTTCCCCTCCAAGAGCAGATAACGTCGCTAAGTTCTGCAAGGACTTCTGTGCTATGGGAGGGAAGCAATTCCATGGGAACGAGACATTCGTAGAAGCTAGGAACTGGCTTAAGAAGACCAAGGACTTTTTCGTAATCTTTGAAGTAGAGGATCGAAGAAAGATTCAGTTAGCTGCTTGGCTGTTAAAGGATGAAGCCACATTTTGGTGGGATGTCACCCAAGTTGTACGTCCGATGGAAACTTGGGAAGAGTTTAGACAAAGTTTCGAAATGAAATTTCTTCCCCAAGCTGAGAGAAGCATGCATATGGAGAGATTCGTAACACTTAAACAAGGCAACTTGACGGTAAAGGAGTATGTGAACAAGTTCAACCAGCTGGCAAGATTCGGGTTAGAGTTGGTGGATACACTGCACAAAAGGGCTTTGCAGTTTGCTAAAGGGCTGAATGAGCCTTTGCATGGGTTAGCCATGTCCTATATTCCAATGGGGGCCGCTTTTGAAAAGCTTGTTGATATGGTCCTAATGCATGAGGAGGACAAGGGAGAAAAGAAGGAAGCAAAGACTGAGCGGACATCGCAGAGTAGGAAGGTGTGGCCTAAGAAGGGGCAGCGACAACAGCAGAAGAAAGGTGGGAAAGATGACAAAGGTAGGGATAAGAGAAAATGTCACAGTTGTGGAAAGGAGGGTCACTTGATCAAAGAACGTAGGAGAAGGAAGGGCAATTACTTCAATTGCGGAGAGGTTGGACACTTCTCTAAAGAGTGCCCAAAGAAACAGGATCACAGGGACAAGGTCAAAGAGCAGGAACTTCTGCAGGGCAGGTGCATGTTCTCACGATTAGTGCTCCTGAACGAGGTAGAAAAATTTCCTAGAAAGTTTAGTTTCTCTTTCAAACCATCCAGTTAGAACACTTTTTGATTCTGGCGCTTCACACTCGTTTATATCTAGTTCCGTGGTTCAATCTCTGCACTTAATTACTAGTATGGTAGTGGATCCCGCAGTTGTTTCAAATCCCATTGGTGGTTCGACTCATTTATTGATGATTTTTCAGGGATTGAAAACATCTGTGTTAGGCGTCGAGTTTGAGTGCGAAGTGTATATGCTCGGGTTTATGGGCTATGGGTTGATTTTAGGAATGGATTGGCTTACCACGTAAAGGGCCATTCTGGATTGTGAGAGGAGGGTTGTTAGACTCCTGACTTATCATGGGAAGGCCCTCGAAGTTTCTTGTGACCCCCAAGGATCTGTTATGCTTAACTTTCTAGAGTCTCTAGATGCATCCATAGATGATTTGCAATCTGTTCCAGTGGTTTGAGATTATTATGATGTTTTTGACGAGGTATGGGGTTTACCTCCAAGGTGCGAGATCAACTTCCGCATATATCTGGTGGACAATGCAAAGCCAGTTGCATTGCCAGTGCGCCACATGGCTCCAGAGGAAAGGAGGGAGCTGAGTAAGCAAGTAGAGGAGCAACTTGAGAAAGGGTTTATCAGAAAAAGCATATCTGAATGGGGTGCTCCAGTAGTATTCTCAACTAAGGCGGATGGTTCACTTCGTTTGTTTGTTGACTATAGAGAATTGAATAAGCTCACCAAGAAGAATAGGCACCCGCTTCCGAGGATTGATGATTTATTAGATCAGCTTGTTGGTGCCTCGGTATTTTCTCAGTTGGACTTGGCTACGGGGTTCCATCAGTTGAGGGTGGCTGAGGACAGCATAGATAAGACTGCTTTTAGAACGCTGGACGATTTTTTTGAATGGCTAATGATGCCTTTTGGGCTGACGAATGCACTCGCCTACTTTATCGATCTGATGAGTAGGGTGTTTCAGGAGTTCATGAAAAAATCTGCTATAGTCTTTGTCGATGATATTTTGATCTTCTCCAAAAGCGAAGAAGAGCATGCCCAACATTTGAGAGAAGTATTGAAAACTCTCCATGATCATCAGCTTAAGACGAAGTTCTCCAAATGCCATTTTTGGAGAAAAGAGGTGAGATTCTTAGGGCATGTGGTCTCCAAAGGAGGGATAGCTGTAGATCCCACCAAGATGGTTGCAGTGCAAGATTGGCAGATTCCTAAAAATGCAACCGAGGTGAGAAGCATTCTTGGATTGGCAGGTTATTATAGGAAGTTCATTAAGGATTCGCGAAGATATCAGCCCCTCTCAACAGGCTGACAAAGAAGAATTTAGCATTTTCATGGGATATATACTGACTTTGCTTCCCAATTACTGAAGAGGGTTCTAACAACAGCCCCAGTCTTGACCTTGCCTGACGGAAGTAAAGTGTTTACTGTTTACACTGATGCGTACGATATAGGGCTTGGCATGGTTCCGATGCAGGAAGGGAAAGTAGTATGTTATGGGAGTAGACAGTTGAGAGTTCATGAGAAGAACTACCACACACACGATCTAGAGCTAGCTTCCATAGTATTTGCTTTAAAGGTGTGGCGTCATTATTTACTTAGAGAATGGTTCAAGTTGTACACCGATCATAAATCTCTCAAGTATCTATTCTCATAGAAGGATCTCAACTTAAGGCAACAACGGTGGATGGAGTTCTTAGCTTCTTATGATTTTGAAATTGCTTATACCCCTGGCAAGGGTAATGTGGTAGTAGACACACTAAGTAGGCAGAGGATGGCCCTGAGTCCTCTGTTTGTGGAAAGAAAGAACTTGGACTTCATATCAGCTTTTGATTTTAGACCCTCCATCAAGGTTTCGCCTGATTTGTTTGCATCCTTGGAGATACGACCAAATCTTATGGACCAAATAGGAGCTTTGCAACAAGGTGACCCACAGATTTTAGACATCATGGAAAAGCTCAGAAGAGGGAGACTTCTAATCACCTCAGTAGATATGTCACAAATGAAAAGGGGTGGCTGCGACGAGATGGAAGGCTTCGTGTTCCTCAAACTGGAAGGTTGATAAAGGCAGGCCTAGAAGAAGCCCACCATTCTAAGATGACAATTCATCCAGGTTGTGACAAGATGTATAGAGACATGAAGAGGGTTTTCTTTTGGGCTGGGATGAAGAAAGGTGTAGCCGAATTTGTTTCTCAGTGTTTAGTTTGCCAGCAAGTCAAAGCTAAGCAAAAGAAGCCCAGTGGATTACTTCATCCGTTTGAGGCTCCGCAGTGGAAATGGGAGTGTGTCTCTATGGATTTCGTAGATGGTTTGCCTAGGTCAAAGAAAAGCAATACCAGTATTTGGGTGGTATTAGATAGACTCGCTAAGAGCGCTCACTTTATTCCAGTTAAGAGTAAGAGGATGGCATCGTGGTTAGCAACAATTTATGTTCGTGAGATAGTTCGTCTTCATGGAGTACCTTCCAACATCGTAAGCGACCGTGACCCCATCTTTACACGCGAATTTTAGAGGAGTTTACAAGAAGCACTAGGTACACAACTGTTTTTGAGCACCGCTTATCATCCTCAGACCAATGGGCAGACGGAGAGGGTGAATAGAATTCTTGAAGATCCTTTAAGACTGTGTATCCTAGACTTCGGAGGGACTTGGGAAGAGCATCTTCCTTTAGTAGAGTTTGCCTATAATAATAGTTATCAAGCTAGCATCAGCATGCACCCTTCGAAGCATTGTACGGACGACCCTGTAAATCACCAACTTGTTGTGGGAATCTATAGAAAGATTATTACTTAGACCAGATATGGTTAGGGAAACATCCGAAAAGATTGACCTTATTCGACGTTGGATGTAGACAACTTGAGATAGGCAGAAGTCCTATGCAAACAAGAGAAGAACTGACATAGAATTCGAAGTAGGAGACTTAGTTTTTATCAAAGTATCACCTCTGAGGAATGTGGTTCACTTCGAAGCAGTAGGAAAGTTGGCATCTAGATTTGTGGGACCATTTCGCATAACTGAGACAATTAGTCAAATGACCTATAGAGTGAAACTCCCTGAAAATCTATCCGGTATTCATAATGTTTTCCACGTCTCTCATCTGCGGAAGTGCCTGCATGACACCGCAGAAGTTATTGAACCAAGTATGTTGGAAGAAGTAAAAGTCGAATGGGAGGCGACAGTCGGACGAGCCCCTACCCGTATTCTTGAATCGGAAGTTAAGAAGCTGTGCAATAAGGAGATCAAGTTGCTAAAGATTCAATGGGGAGATATACCAGAGGATGCAACTTGGGAGACCAAAGATAAGATTCGTGCTTCGTACCCTTTTCTTTTCGATGGTATGTTCTTAACTCCTTTTTCAAAGCTTTATCAGTACTTGTTTCTGTCAATTGAGTATATCTTATCCATAGTATTTTTCGGGGTTTAGATAAGAATCCTATGGATGTAAACATGTGTTTGATACATGTTACGTTTGATGGATGCAAGTACTTGCTAGTGGTTGCATGTGGACGCATATACACACACATTAGGCACTAGATCGGCTCAATCACCCTCATACTGCATATGGATGTGTGTGCATTTTCTTTTCTTTTATTGTTGGAAATGGATGAGTTAGCATATGGATGTTGCATTTGGATGAATGAATGTGCACACATATAGAACTCACATGATATAATAGGATTATTTGCATACATATTGGATTCATGGCACTAACATACATTGCATTAAGGAGGTCAACTGAATCAGTAGACCGCCTGATTTTCGCATTAGTGTTGGGACATATGCACACACTGTAACGTCCCACTTTTCCGTATGATTTAAGCTGACATTTAACCACTATAGTCAACCCAAATCATACAGGAAAACAGAACATTAAGAGAAAGAAGTTAGAGGGTGAGAGCAGATAGGATAGAAATATTAGAATAGAAGAATAAAGAGAACCAATACTATACAGTCTCACATCACAACGGAATAAAATATAGAAATAGAAATAAACTTTATACAGAACTTTAATAAAAATATTTACATACACCAGAGTACAACAGACAAACCTGGACAGTTATAATAGCTTGTCCTCATACAGTACATAGCGGAATGAATATTAACACGTCTAGACTTCTTTAACACATCTCTAAACTTCACATCATCTGATAACCTGAACCTATAACTCGGGTTGACCCGAGACATAACAAACGCCACGGATCAGTCTAGTGAACCAACGTTAGTAAAACTCACTAAGTTATAAATAACATCCATATTGCTTAACTTCGAATACCTTCGAAAGAAAGGGTAATAGTAAGACCAGCCCACACATAAATACGGACGGTTTTTACATTACTATAACCGAACCATTTTTGAAATCAATACTGATCTAATATTATAATAGTGATGTAAATCAAGTAAATATCCAAGTAGTAGAGCGCTTGCATCTCACGCTCTACATATATAGTATAAAACCAAAAACCGTGGGCTCTTATTCGAGATTGGATTCCTACTAGACAAGGTATGGGACCACCTTCCGATCAGTGTACTCTAGAGGGATTATTTTGGGGTTCAGCAAGAACGTCTTGCAACCCGACCATACATGACCGCCCACTCATTTAACTTGAATGTAGCAAATGTATTATCACCCTGTGGTTTTTAAGGGCCCACCACACATACGCGGAGATATCGAAAGAAGAACAAATAGAAGTTTCTCTAGATTGGTGATAACACACCCTGCTTGGGAATGACCCACCTAGCCATGCTGCCTGGCCGATTTTTGCCATTTCCTGGTTGTGAGGCTTGAGGCTACGTTTATTTTCTAGAACACCTGTACACCATTTACTCTGAATGCCACATCGTTAAACCCATAAAATCACTAATTGATTTCATTAAAGATCTCACGGGTATAAAAGCTAAGAGGAACGAATTCCTTCGCCACCAAACGTAATACATTAAGAGATCAACCGTACGTGATCTGTCAGGCTTACTCTGTCAGACATTCATCCATACAAGTTGTCCTGGGACTAGACAAACCGTAGGCACTCTCCTACTACATCCAAAGGATCAATAGCGAGCAGTCCTTGCAATCCGCAAAATCTCAACCACGACCGAATCAGGTAAGAATACCTATGGTTGCGCTCCAGAGAATATTCGACAAGTAATTCTTCCGCGTATGAAGATCCACGGTCTTTAATTGCTCCATCTTCTCCCTTCAACGTTACGTATTTGCTAATCGAAATGGTTTTCGAATATAAATTCGATCCTGGTCTTTCCATTCCAACAATCGTTGGCCAGATTTTGATAATCGATTATTTAACTATCAAACAAACATCCATTCATCCAAATGAATTTCACTGCTCCAATACTCAGCATCATTTATCCTCCTTAATTAAGCATCAGTTAATTAAACTTATAAAACCTTAAATCTTTCGACATTCGGGAAAACACTTCAATTACTATTATACTTTTTGATTTAGAACGCGGTCTTTAAAACCATCATCGCTCATTTACTCACCTCATTTATTCAACCCTCACCAACGCATTTGACAATTTCCTAGTCAATAATGAAGTCAATCAAGTTGGGCGTATAATTTACCTCTCATACATTAACTGAACAACATTATTAACTTTGAAATAGACAGAATTTACAACTTCGAATACTAACAAATGTTTATCCACATAACCCTAGGATTCAATTTAAAAATCTACTTCTTTTACGGAAATAACCTTGATTATAATAATGGCCTTATAATCCATGCTTTCAAAATACTCATCTTTAAAATATACTGTTATTTCATTAATCCGAAATAAACAAATTATCGATAAATTGTTTAGTTTGCTTACTTCACTATTTACTATTATTAAAATAGGAAATATTGCTTTTAAATGTTATTAGAATAATAGTCGGTTTGAAAATATTCAACTCAAAGCATTGTTAATAAATTAACGAATTTAAACAAATTCTATTCAGGTCATCACTTACATTCGTAAACCATGTTATAACTTATTTCATTCGTTTAGAACATTTACAAATCTTATTTATAAGAAATTTGGTTTCAAAACCTGTTTTATAAACCCATTCCATTTATAACTATTTCTATTGACGGTACTAGAGAGGCAAATGTCTAATAAATACCAAATTGTGAAATATCAGTCAATTCCACATTTAATAATAGTATATAAACATATTAATAAACATTATTAATAATAGTAAGGAATCCGGTTGGATTCCTCCAACCTGTCCGTCCCTGCATCATAATGGGTTAACACAATAAACAGAAATGAACCGTTTGACTACTAACGATCAACAATCAATTAACAACATCCATTCAAACACCCAATTATTTATTAAGCACGTCTATATTTTTATAAACATAACCAAAGGGTAAGTTTCCTCAGTTAGAAATATAATCGTTAAAATAATGATGTAATTCGATTAAATTGAACAAACGTTTAATTTAATCGGTGAATATTTAAAATATTCATCATCCATGCAAACGGTCAGCAAATCATCAATCATTAGCAAACATTGCACACAACATAAAAACCGATTTATAAAATATAAACAGGATAACTGAGTGAGTTGAACTCACCTTATTTTCCATTTGTTGTTAGATCGGTTTGTTCTACAAGCTTTCGACTGCGTTCAATTCCGATCACATTGGCTCCAAAATGTTACGTCTGCCGATACGGTTCCCACATCTGCTTATTTGGTCCGATTCTGTTACCATGTAAGGATGCTGAACACATAATACGTTCATGTTTATAATTTAAATTAATTTATATTCTAATTACTATTTATAGTACACTAATTATAATGTTTACAATTTAAATTAATTTAAATTCTAATTACTATTTATAGTACACTAATTATATCCTCATTAAGCATTAATTAGGCTTCAACTAATTACTCAATACCTTATCACCCGCCTTAACTACACGACTAGGCAGGTTATGAAATTAACAAAAAGGTACTTAACTTGCCTTGTTCCGAACGTATATAAAATATATATATTGGTTACCTTAATTATAATTTACGTTAATTAAATCTTGTTTAGGCACATAAACACGTTTTGACACGAATGAAAATATTACCCCGGGGAACATTGTTCATCTTCTTTCCAATATCCTTTCTACTCTAAAAACAGAACCCACGTGCTCGGTAAAGTAAGCTCCTCCTATGTCCACGTTTTGCTTCATACTTTCCCAACTTTACTTTTATTTCTTCCTCTTTACATCTCTTGCCTAGTGTAAGTCGTATCCCCATCGTTCTTCACGCAAGCTTCACCTTGCAAGTCCCTCCTACCGTCTAAACATTCATGTGCCACCATCATTTGTATTCCATGTGAAAATATTCAACTCCCCTTTATAAATATATATATTCTTAATTATATAATATCCCACTTCCGTACACGTTGCACAATGCAGTAGTGTCGCCAGCTATTGTCATCAACCATGCTGACCTCCTTGCGCGCCTCCTATCTTCACGTTCACCTACCAGCAAATTTTCACCATGCATGATAAACTTTTTGTAGCTTCACAATCCAACCACCCATCTTCCTTTTACCCACGTCACTCCAGAACTATGATGTCTCCCTTCATCATATATACTGTAAAACCCGAACACCACTTTGCTTCACTCAACTATTCCCCAATCCTATACTATCTCGAATCCTGTTCCAAACTCACACGCCTCGACATCCACCCAGCTATGCCAACTTCGAGACATCCTGACACAAATGCACTTGAGATTCTATAAAGTGCTCTTGTTTCGCCACCCTTGGACGGAGTACAATCAGACTGCCGACCACTGCCTCATCACCCACTTTCAGCTTCTAAAACTCCCCACGTCCTTGCTTCGTTTGAAAGTAGATTCCCACGCAATGTACCCTTGTCCATATAGCCCTCCATTATTTCTCCCTATACTACTACACGCAGGACCCCTGATTCCGTATGTTTAGAAACAAAACAAAAGCATACATTAAAGCCTTAATCCACGCCGAACACTTCACAAGTCCCTCACGCGTCCACTCCACTGTGTAACTCCCAAACCCTACGCAAAAGCAGTACGCTTCTCGAAGAACCAGTGGCCAATACGTGTAATGAGTTTCATAACATCTACTATGATGAATGGTTAGCATCTCCACTTAATTCACACAACATGGCGCAGCATGTAGATGTAGACAGTTTTCATGTGTACAGTATCCCATAGGGGGAAAAATGACAGATAGATTTATATTTTATTTCCTTTGTCTAATTCGTGGAGAGGGTAGCCATAATTTTGTTTAGCGTGAGCCATGCTTTTTTTGACTAATTCAATTTGTGTTTAAAGTGTTTAGGTATGGTAAGATAAGGCTTGTACAAATGATGAGGCATGCGTTGAAATTTCTCATTTTTTCTGTGTGTGTTAGGGAGCTGCTGTGTATGTGTTTAGTTAATTTATAAGGTGCACGTTTTATATTATTTTACATGGTCAATCATATTGTACAACTATTCAACGTTACCGCTTAATATTCGCACCGTGGTACACGAACTCCAAAAATTACAAAAATAATTACACCGCTATGTTTCATTGTTCTGGTTCCAATAATATTATTTTCGTCGAAAAACGGACTTTGTTTGCACACCATCATATTTTAATTTATCGGTTCATCTCTAAATTTTGCGCACCGCCAAAACAACTCCATTTGGCTCCAAACCGAAAATATGGCAAAAATTAGTTATACGCTTTCCAATTAATATTTTCAATCAGTAAATATGAGTACCTTCCCGTGTGCGAAGCACATGCTTCACCCCAGTACCTATATATATAGCAGAATTTACGTTGAACGATCTAATTCATACCAATATTCACGAACTCCATTTTTGATAAATATATTTGATATAAAATTCATTATATTTCCAATATAATATATAAAACAAATTTAAATATTCCAATTTAAATAGCACTAAAATCTGGGTCGTTACACACACCTTTGCATATATTCATATAAGTATTAGAAATCTTTAAGGACAATGGATGCTAGTGATTGGTGGATGAGAAGATGGATGATGGATAGTATGATATGCATTCTTCTCAACTTAGAGATTTTGGGATGAAATCCTTTGTGTAGGGGAGAATGTAACACCCTGAATTTTTAACAACATTAAAGATGATAAATTAAATAATAATTAATTTAATATTCAGAATTAGAGGAAACAGACTGTACCATTGCGTTCGTCTCAAAATTCTGGTTAGGATAGATATTTGGTTTGCGTAAAACGGTCACCGTACGAAGAAGTTATGAGGGTTTTAATTTTGTATACGCGTAGAAAGATTATATATACGCATGAGTCAGAGATAAGTCAGAATTTTATCCAGAACAGTTCGAATTTGAAAATTTCGATAAGGCGGCAAAAATCCCGCTCTAGGGGTTCAACCCCCCTTGAAGGGTGTTAACCTAGGTGTCGACCCCCCTTAAGGGGTGTCGACAGCCCTAGGGCTGACGTGCCACTCGGTTTCGGGGGTTTGACAGCTATATATATGTATCCTATTTTCTTTATTGGAAATCATGGAGGCCATATGCTGCCGGGATACGAACTGAGATGGAACCGTTTTCTACAACAACGTACTTTGCAAATCAAATTCAGAAATTCAAGATCCGTTCTTTATCAATTCTCTAAACCTAACGTTGTGAGTTTCTAGTTGCTTTTAGGTTTAGATTAATAAAAGTAAACTGTGAAAGACTATGAATTGGATATGTTGTAAACTTTGGATCTATGCTATTGTTAAATCTTATACTATGTCATAATATATCTACACTTTTAGATCTAATGGAACTTTGATTATTCTATTATGATACCTATGTGGACCTTGACTTGCAACTATATTATGGTGAATGTAAATCTGTTAATTTGGACAGTTGCAACATTGGTTAGATCCAATTCGTTATGTAAATCACCTTTCACATTTCATATTGCGATCAACTTAGATAAGCTGTAAATTGGACATGAGAACCCATATTTAGATCCAAACATGCTATTATGTCATTCTAATGGTGTTAGATCTACTTTAACCTCTAGTTCTAAATTATGTGATCTATTTTATCACCTTGTGCTATCCTGTTAGATCTAATCCAATTGGACATCTAAATTGCTAATTTAGATCTTATTATGCTTATTACGACATCATAGTTATGTTAGAATCAATTAACTACCACTAGTTCATCAGTTTTATGTCCATCTTGTTATGATGTTAATTACATGCCTATTCACCCTATTATCATGCTAGTTTATGTTTATGCCAAGATGATCACTTTAGTTATATTCCCATTATTTTCCCTATTATCTTTTATGACTTGGCTATTGTCTAGCCTAGGCATGCCGCTAGTTTAAGAATATGCTAGTTTGGGAATGGGGGAGAAGGGTTAATATTGGTATAATTTGAATATTAACGTTATTGGACATATAATTCAAATTGGGAAAAAAGAGAAATGATCACCTATAATGACATAGGTAGATTTGGATAAAAATGGAATATCTAGTAATTACAATTAGGAATTTTAATTGCATTTATGACACGAGGTTATGTTGCATTAGTGGTGGAAGTCTGCCCGGACCCTACCGACATATCCAACAGCCACTAATGTTGAACCTAATGTGAGAGGTCTAAGTGTGCAAATATGAATCAGGCTAAGACACGAGGTTAGACCCAACTGTGGAATAAGACTGCCAGGACCCGACCGACATATCCAGCATCCACACATTGTAGGCCTAATGTGGGAGGTCTAGCCCATTATAACCATAATTGGACATGGTAATGAATTGGACTGCTTAACCTAATTTAATCCATAAGGATTATATGATTACGAACTTAAGTTATGGTTAAGTAAAATTGGATGGGTAGTGGGCTTGTTAAGTAAATTAGAGGGGGTGGGTAATACTTACATATAGGCCCACGAACTTAACCAAATAAGGTTATGTAATTAAAGACACCCTTTAGGGTAAGCATAACTGACATAGGGCTATGTAATTAAAGACACCTAAGGGTATACATAGTCGGTGAAAAACCTAGTGGGGATAGAAGACAAAGGAGAGATCTTGTATCAGATTTTGTGGGACCCATTTCAGTCAGTAACCCGGAGAAGGTATCAAATAAAGTACTCCGTGCTAGGAGGAGATAGGGCATGCTTACTGATTGATTGTAAGAAATCCAAACGAGACGGACGGTGTGGGCGGCGCAAACAGACCGGGCTATGTGTGTGCATGGGCCTGGCAGAGGGGGATAAGACGACTGTGACACCAGTAGATATGGTTTTGCACATCTTGGGAAATGAAGGGTTGCCATTTTAGGAAGTGATACCTCCTATTGTGGGGCCAGCACAGGATATCTTTGGAGTAGGAAGTCGATCGATTATGGTAGTGGTTAGGGTACACTCAGACGTTCGGCCTAAGTCTACTAACTTATGGTGGAAGGGATCATCTCATTTTAGTTATACTAGTAATAGTGCAGAGTAATTATTAGAGAAGTGTATACACCTTACCTTGTCTACCTTGTGACACCTGCCATTTATGTAGTGATCTCTCTTATCCACTTTGTATGCCTATTATGTTAGTTTTATTTATTTACTGGCTAAAAGTAATTGGACTCGCCGGACTTTATGTCTGACCCATTTGTTTCTCCTTTTTCCTTCCATTTCCCCCCAGGTTCTCAGGGAGGAAACACTCAGGCTTAGTCAGGACTCAAATATCATCTTTCTAAGAGCTACTTCTGAAGTATGGCTCAAGTTTTGTCTCTACTATGGCTTAACTCTTTCAATTGGGGAATTATGATTTTTATATACCTATGTACTCCGATGGTGCAAGACAGAAGTTATTTTATTGTAATGGTTTTTGTGACTTATGGTATTGTGGACCATGGTATTATCATTTATGTTTGAAATTAAAAATTAAATTTCCGCTGCTATCTTATTTATATCTATCTTGTAATTATTCTGTGTCTGTTTACTTAAAACGCTTCTTGAAACATAATGCATTCCCTTAGTGAGTGACACTAACGAACGTGGGGTGTCACAATTATTGGTTTCAAATAACGAAACAAAGGATATTTCGTAATGATTGCTTTTACGAATGGTAAGTCGATTCCATTTACCGATATTAGATTATAAGTAATGACATAACAAATTATTTGAATGATAATTAAATGTTAATTGGATATAACTATAAGATAATTTTCGAAGTATTAAATAGAAATGCTTTGAGAATATTAGTGTATTAAAATAAGAAGTGAATACTGTGTTGAAAGTTTTAGAAGCTTTAATTAACCATGCATTAGTTATTTTTAATTAAAAAGGCCAAGTGACGCTGTATACTCAACTAGTAGATCCATTTTATTTTGTTTATTTGATAATTTAATAACCGATTATCAAATCTTGCCCATACGATTACTGGTACAGAAAGGTCGGGATCGAATTTATTCGGAAACCATTCCGACCAACAAATACAAATACGTGAAAGAAATTGTTTGAGATGGAGCAATTGAAGACCGTAAATCTTCATTAAACAGAAGAATTACTTACCAATCTCTAGCTGATCCCTAAAGATAAATTGTGATTCTTTCGTGGTTGGAATTTACAGATTGCAAAGACTGCTCGCTACTGATCCTTAGGGTGATACCTATATAGGATGTGGTAGGAGGGTGCCTTCAGTTCATCCTGTTCCTGGATGACTTGTATGGATGAATGTCTAACAGAGTATTTCCAAAGGAGTCACGTAATTGACTTTTACAAACGTGTTTCTGTTGGTGGTGGAGAAGACACCTTCTCTTAGCTTAACGCACAAAGTATTTTTATGGACGTCAATTAGTGATATTTGGTGGATCTGACAATGTAGCATTCAAAGTGGATGGAGACATACCATGCTGAAGGATACGCTTAACTTCTAGCCTCATCAATTGGGAAATAAAAAAAAGGGTAGGTCGCATGGCTATATTGGACACACCCATTAGGGTATATCATTACCTGATCTGAAGGAATAAAATTCCTTCGGTTGCCCCTTTTATTATTGTATGCTTTCGGCGGTTGGCTGGCCCCCAATCGCGGTGATGATATATTCGGTACTCTCAAGCGAAATGAGGGGTCGGTCATGTTTAATCTGGGTTGCAAAATGTTCTTGTTGAACCCCAATGTATTCATATCCGGAGGTACATTGTCGGAAAGGTGGTTTCCCACATCTTACCATGGAAATCCTTTCTCCAATAAGAGCCCGCAGTTTTGATTGTATGCTATATATGTAGAGCGTGAGATGCAATCATTCTGCTAGATTGGTAATTATTTGTATTTGGACACTATTATAATATCAGAAAAGATACTGATTTCAAAAATGTTCTGGGTTATCACAAGGTAAAAAACATTTGTATTTATGTGTGGATCTGGTCTTACAATTATCCTTTCTTTAGAAAAGATTTTAACTTTAAAATCAAGTTGGATGTGACCCTTAAACTTAGGGAGTTTTTCTCACTCTGGTTCACATGACTGATCCGGCGTTTGTAATGCTCGGGTTAGCCCAGGTTGTACGGGTTCAGGTTATTGGATGTAGTGAAGCCCAAAGACGAGCTGGAAAAGTCCAAACGTATGATATCTTGTAGTTATTCCATTGTGTGTTGTATATGAGGACAGATATTTATAACTGTCCAGATGTTTTGTTGTACTCTGAAAATTTGTAAGTTTTCAAGTTTTCTATAAAGACTATTTCTATATTATATTTTGTTCCGTTGCGATGTTAGACTCTGATTATGTGTTGTGTTCTTCTTCTTTCTCTTATATTCTAATATTTCTTTCTTTCTTATCTCACCCTCTAACTTCTTCCTTCTAACTTTTTGGGTTTTAGATACTTGGGTTTTGGCATGAGATGTATTATTGTCGAAATTCGGGAATCGAATTTTCCAGGCTGCTACACTCACTATCCAAATTCCATCTGAACCCATTAGTTAATGATGAGTCCTCCCTATAGGCCAAGCCCACTTCCATGTCGATCAACTGGCGATTGACCCTGTGCTAGGTATCCAAACATGACATAGTGTTGTAGTTGTCCTCTCCTTACAAACTCTTATATGATGTCGCAGAAGTTTTTGCATTCGTTCGTGTTGTTCCCAGCTCTTTCATCGAACAAATGCAATTTTCTTGACGCATGGTCATGCTCTGTGGTTCCCTTCCAGACTGCCTCCTCGTATGGAATTTGCTTATGATTTCGTCGTAGATATTTTCCAGGAAAATGTCCAGCTTGGTATACGAGTCGTACATAGCCACTCTAATGAGCTTGTTATCTCTGCTTTGTTCATTTTCAACTTTACGCTTTCCCTTGTTGGATGGTACATCATCCTTACTTTTTCTTGATACGGATGGTCCTCCTTCCTTAGCCATATTGACCTCGAAAATTTCCTTCACGATTCTAGCATCCACTTCATGCAGAAATTTATCTGCCTCGAAATAGAATTCGCTAAGGTCTCTTGGAGGATTCTGTTGTAAAGAAATCTTGAAATCCGACCTATCCAGGATGCCGGAAACAGCTTCCATCAGCTCCATAGACGGTCCGGGTCGATTTAGCGATGCAACCTCCATATTGAATCTTTCCAAGAATGAAAGCAGAGTCTCGCCGGAGCTCTGCTTGATCGTGGCAAGAGTCATCACATTCTTGGGCCTTACAATGTGGACCTTAAACTATTTATTGTTTATACAGTCAGATTACAAGACAGTTGTTTTATGAAAGAAAGTAAATAAAAGGGATGAAATTATCAAATGCAATAGCCTTGCAATCTCCAGTTCGGTATCCAAAGTTCGATTCTGAAACGACCTAGGATTTCCAGGATTGAAATTTAACACTAATACTTCTTCTGTATTCACATGCCTAAACTCAAGTATCAAAAACACAAAAAGTTAGAAGAAAGAAGTTAGAGGGTGAGAAGAAGAAAGAAAGAAATGTTAGAATATAAGAAGAAGAAGACCCCAAGAAATGTTAGAATATAAGAAGAAGAAGAACACCCTACAATAGAATCAGTGTAGAATAAAATCTCATAGCGGAACGAATAAAATATAATAAATCAATACTCTTTATACAAAGAGAAAATTGTGTATACATTATTACAAAATCAGAGTGAACAGTTAGATCAGCTTATACAATATGTTTGTACAATGTTGATAAATATAACACATGCAACGAAAAAAATTATATGAGAAAATGCTGGAATATTCTCGACTTCGGCCCTCTCCTGAAGCTCCAGCCAAAACATAATGCAACCTGGAAAATATAATCGATCTGACGCGAGCACATTTTGAATAAAGCAAAATCACATGTATCAGTCTGGAATACTTTCAGTGAGAAAGTTACATCACAAACAACTTGCTTAAATTTCGAAAATATTTGAAAGAATGGAACTTTCGTAAGACACAACCACACATAAACATGACACGTGTTTTCCCTTTATGATAATCAACTCACTTTTATAATAAATCCAATGATATTATAATGAGGTTTAAAATCCATAAATAAAATACCAATATAGCCAAAAAGGGTGCATCTGACTTTTCGACATAGTTGGTTTACATCTAGAACCGTACAACTTGTATTCGAGTTTGGATTTCCATACATGAATAGGTAAGATATAAACTCTCTAATAGTGTTCCTTTAGAGATAAAAACACTAGGTTTAACAAGAACGTCCTGCAACCTGACTACACAGAACCAACCTTTCATTAAATTCGAATGTACCGAATATATCACCACCACGGTTAGGGTTAATCAATCGTATTCATTCCAAAGTGTACAAAGGGGACAACTAATTTCTCTAGATCAGGTGATGATATACCCTAATGGGAATGACTCACATATATCTATTGCCTTACCGATTTTAGTCATTTCCCAGTGGATGAGGCTTGAGGCTACGATTACCTTTTGGAAATATGAAATTAAACTTTTAGTGACACATTGTTAGTTTCGTCAATCAATAATTGATTTGCACAAAGATACTCAGCTAAAAGAAGTTAAATTCTCCACCATTAACATATATATGTTTGTAAAAATCAACGTACGTAGTCTAAGAAATACAATGTTAGACATACGTACATACAAGTTGCCCAGAATCAGAACAAGCCAGAGACAATCTTTTACAACATCCTGTCCGGATACCTTGTGAAACCCTACGTCCGTTAATGTCACACACAAAGGAATGCATTAAGTTTCGTGAAGCATTATAGGTAAACAGAAATAGAAATATTAAAAGACAGATATAAAATGGTAGCAGAATAAAAAAAAATATTTAATCATAAAGCAACGTGGTTTGAAAACATCACATGTCTGAAATACATAAAAACAATTACATCATTAAAACTACTGTCTTGTACTCTAAAACATCAGAGTACATAAAAGAAGCAAAATTCCCTAAATAAAATATAGCCATAGTAGCCAGGATAGGAGCTTGAGCCATACATCTAAGCAGCTCCAGCAAAATGAAAGCAGAATCATGGTCAAGCCTGAGTATTCCAACCCTGAGAACCTGGGTGGGAACGGAAGAAAGAAGAGGAAACAAAAAGGGTCAGACATAAAGTCTGGCGAGTCCAGTTACTTTTAGCAAGTATAAAAGTAAAAGTAGCATGAAAGGCATATAAAGTGGATAAGAAAGAGATAACACTATATAAGGCAAGTATGACAAGGTAAACATGACAGAGTGTATATACTTCTCTAATGATTACCCTAATACTAGTATCACCAGAATGAGATGATCCCAAAAACTTTTAGATGGTAGACTTAGGCATACGTCCATATGTATCCTAACCACTACCCTAATCGATCGGCTCCCTACTCCGCGTAGATACTCTGTGTCGGCCCCACCATAGGATGCATCATGTCCTATAATGGCAAACCTTCGCTGATATACACAGCCATATCTACAGGTATCACGGTCGTTTTAGCCCCCTCTGCCTGACACATGCACACACATGTCCCCGGTCGGTTTGCGTCGCCCGCACCGTCCTCCTTGTTTAGATCTCTTACATTTAGCCCAGTAAGCGTGCCCCAACTCCGACCTAGTTCGGAGTACCCGTTTGATACCTATTAAGGATTACTGACTGAATTGGGTCCCACACAATATGATACAAGCTCTCCCCTTGACTTGTATCCCCACTAGGATTTCCATTGGTTATGTATACCACTAGATGCATTTAACTACACAACCCTATCATTTCTACAAGTTATGCTTACCCTAAAAAGGTGTCTTTAATTACATAAATCTAACATTTCCATAGGTTATGTATACCACTAGGTGTCTTTAATTACATAACCCTATCAGGTTAAGTTTGTGGGCATATATGTAAATATTATCCACCCCCCTCATTTTTACTTAACCCACCCACTGTTCAACCAAATTTACTCAACCCCAATTTTAGTTTATGTTCATATAATCCTATGGATTCAACTAGGTTAAGCATTCAAGGTTTGTTACCATATTTCCATTTATGATTATGGTAAGTAAGACCTCCTACATTAAGCCTACCATTTGTGGATGTTGGACATGTCGGGCGGGTCCGGGCAGACTTATTCCATAAATTGGGATTAACCTCTTGTCTTAGCACGTCTCGTATTTGTGCACCTAGACCTCTCACATTAGATTCACCACTTGTGGTCGTTGGATATGCTGGGCGGTTCCGGGTAGACTTCCACTACAAGTGTAATCTAACCTCATGTCCAAGATGTAGTTACAATTTCTAATTACTGTAATCCTAGGCATTCCATCATTAGCCAATTTTACCTATGTCGTTAAAAGTTATAGGTTTCATGCCCATTTTTCCCAATTATGTTCATGGTGAATTATATGTTCAAATTCATATACATAATCATTATTCAAGTTATGCCAATTTTCATCTTTTTACCAATTATGCCCAAATTCCCAATTCACAAGATATGCCCAATTTCAATGTTTTTCCCCTTGTTCCCAAACTAACTGACATACACATATGATGGCATAATGATAGGATAGACATATAAGAACAGACCGGTGAACTTGTGATAATAAAACATGCCCTAACATAGTAGGGATGTCATAATAGGCATGAATAGATCTAAATAAGGATTTAGATGTCCAACTAATGTCAGGTCTAAATTGACTGCAACATGATAATCATAAGATGATCCAAATAACAAATTAGATCCGTAATTTAAAGTAGATTTGACATGATAAGGGTTGAGATCCAAGTCATAGTCAATTCAAAATGTCATAGATTCGCAAATTACAATAGATCTGATATGATTCAGTTGCAGGCATAGATCCAAATTACAATATCATGGATTCACAAATTACAATAGATCTGATATGATTCAGTCATAGGCATAGAACCAATTTTATAGTCATATTATGTATACTTTTAATTATTTAAATCTAAAGGCAACTGAAACTCACAGCGTTTGGATCTAGAACAATAGAAGGAGAAAGTAGTTGATGAATCTCAGATCTACGCTTGGATCTTTAAACTTTGATTACAGAAGAAGAAAGAGTTTTGATTCAGTCCAGGCACCAGCAGCACTTAGGCCTCCATTGATTTTCAGTAAAGAAAACAAGAGAAATGAGCCTGTATTTATAGCTGCCAACCTCCAAACCGACCTAGCCACGTCATCCCTAGGGGGGTCGACCCTTATGTCAACACTCCCTCAAGGGGTAGACACCCCCCTTAAGGGGTCGATTCCCCTTGGCGGGAATTTTTCCACTCACCCCGAATTCTGGAAGTTTGAATGATTTTGAACTTTCTGGACTTGATTTTTAAATTTTTTGTTCCTATATATATATATATGTATGTATGTATGTATGTATGTATGTATGTATATAATTCTCTTGCACGTATACAAACTTCAAACCCTCATAACTTCTTCATGCGGTGTCTGTTTTACGCAAACAAAATGTCTATCTTGTCCAGAATTTAGAGACGGACGCAACGACGTAGTCTGTTTCCCTTTGTTTTGAATATTAAATTAACTATTATTTAATTTATCCTCTTTTAGTGTTCTTAAAATACGGGGTGTTACATTCTCCCTTACTCAAAGGATTTCGTCCCCGAAATCTCCAAGTTAAGAAGAATGCATATCCTACCATCCATCACCCATCTACTCATCCATCAATCACTGGCATCCACTCTCCTTAACGACTTCTGATGCTTATATAAACATATGCAAAGTTGTGTGTATATGTCCCAACACTAATGCGATGATCGAGCGGTCTACTAATTCAGTCGACCTCCTTAATGCAATGTATGTTAGTGCCATGAATCCAACATGTATGCAATAATCCTATTATAACATGTAATTTCTACATGGGTGCAAAAACATCCATCTAAATGAAACATCCATATGATGATACATTCAATTTCATCCATAAAAAGAAAAGAAAATGCACACACATCCATATGCAATATGAGAGTGATTGAGCCAATCTTTTGCCTAATGTGTGTGTATATGCATCCATGAGCAACCACTAGCTAACACTTGCATCCACCAAACATAACATGTCTCAAACACATGTTTACAATCATAGGACTCCTACCTAAAGGTCGAAGATTCGATCGAGTGGACACACTTAAATGATAGAAACAAGCATAAATAAAGAGCTTTGGAAAAGGAGTTAAGAACATACCCTCAAAAAGAAAAGGATATGAAGCATGAATCTTGTCTTTTGTCTCCCAAGTTGCATCCTCTAGGTTACCTCCCCACTGAACCTTCACTGACTTGATTTCTTTATTGTATAGCTTATTAACTTCTGATCCAACAATATGGGAAGGAACTCGTCTGACTGTCGCCTCTCGTTCCACCTCGACTTCTTCTAATACACTTGGCTCAACTACTTTTGTTGTATCATGCAAGCACTTCCGCAATTGAGAAACAAGGAAAACATCATGAACGCTGGATAGTCTCTCTGGCAGCTTTACTTTATAGGCCATTTGGCTGATCATTTCTATTATGGGAAATAACCCTACGAATCTTGGTGCCAACTTCCTTACAGATCCGAAGCGAACCATATTCCTCAAAGATGACACTTTAATGAAAACTATATCACCTACTTCAAATTCAAGTCAGTCCTTCTCTTGTCTGCGTAGGATTTCTTCCTATCTTGAGCGGTCTTCATTCGTTGTCTAATAAGATCAATCTTCTCAGATGTTTCTCTAACCATATCTGGTCCAAGTAACAGTCTTTTTGTAGATTCTCACTAACAAGTTGGTGATTTACATGGTCATCCGTACAACGCTTCAAAGGGTTCCATGCCAATGCTAGCTTGATAACTGTTGTTATAGGCAAACTCTACTAAAAGAAGATGCTCTTCCCGAGTCCCTCCGAAGTATAGGATACACAGCCTCAAAAGATCTTCAAGAATTCTATTCACCCTCTCTGTTTGTCCATCAGTCTGAGGATGATAAGCAGTGCTCAAATGTAGCTGTACCTAATGCTTCTTGCAAACTCCCCCAAAACTCACTAGTGAAAATGGGGTCACGATCGCTTACGATGCTGGAAGGTACTCCATGAAGAAGAACAATCTCACGAACATAAATTGTAACAACCTAAGATTTTTAACTAAATTTAAATTAAATTTTTATTCTATAAAATGAAATTAATAAGGTTTAAATATAAAAATTAAATTTGATAATCTTATATATATATATATGTTTGAATAATTATTTTTGATTTATTAAAATATAGAAAACTTATTTTAGACCATGTTTAAGATTTTATGCATATTTCAAACATTTATAAGTAATGACATTTTCTGTTTTAATATTTATATAAAATAAATTATAATTAAATATTTGTTTAAAATAATCGTTCACTTTCTGAACACACAGACTTAAAATATTTTACAAAACTTTACTATAAATTTTAATTTGAAAAATGAGCACATATTTTTCTAGTGTGTTTTAGGTTAATTGTGGCCTTTTTGACACCTTACAGAATTGATCAACCGGTCTGTTTTATTTTTGTTTATCCGTTTACATTGTTGTACATGACTTCAATTTGTTTTTCGTTATTCGAAGTAAAAATTAAAAAAATGAATAGGTGCACTCGAAGCACGATTTTGCCTACGCTTATTTTTATTTCTTTTCCATGGTACATTTAAAATTTGTAATACTAAATCCATGTTAAATAGTCAGTCACCCTGGATTTTCGTAAATCAAGTTCAAAGATGCTTGGCACGAGTAAACTTTATTTTTTCATTAACGACATTTGTCAGGAGGGTGTAAGAATGCGTCACCACGTGTAGTCTTCCAACTTTAAATATATATATATATATATATATATATAAAAGAAAAAGACTCGCTGTTTCCTCCTCTTCTAAATAAACCATCGGCTCTTTCCTACCCCATTCACCACTATCTTGTTGCTCGCCTCCTCTTCCCCTTACATCTTTAAACCTGCTAGCGTGCTCTTGCTTCCCTCTGCCACCACTTCCCTATCAACCGCTGCTCACCTCCTCAGACCCCGCTGCAGGAACCCGTGACTCCACTTCTCCTCTTCTCCTCCATTAAACAACCGTTGTTCCCCACCTAACCATTCACGCAAGCTCTCTACCCTACACTTTCTTCATACGAAAACAGTGGCTACCAGGCTTTCATTTTCATTGTTCTCAGGCGCATAACACCATTATCCACTCATGAGCTCCTTTCTAAGTAAAAGTACATGCAGGAGGAATTATTCAAAATACATGAAGTATTTTAGCCCCGTAATTCTTTCCCTTCTCTGTCAAGAGTGTACAGGTGAGTACTCTCTTGCTTGGGGAAGGGGACATGCGTATAAGGCATGAGGGAAATAATAAAGGGCGGTACTCATGTGTTGAAAGGTAGCAGGATAAATGATGCTTGGTTTCAGTTGCATGAATGGACGTAAAACATTAATAAAGTGGAAGAAGGACGAGGTTTTGGGTTCTAGGAATGGTGTGTGAAAAGAACAGGAGGAGGGATGAAGAAGGTGTTTCGGGCTTGGATCGGGTGTGCTCTGCTTTTGGCTTTGGGACAGGCCAGTTCATGTGTGGGTATGGTTTATTCTATTTCATTTTGTTTTAAATTTAAATAAGTTAAAACTTTAAACGCTCAAGAATCATTCTTTATAAATTGGATTGACCTGCCGTTAGAAGCATTCGGATCATATCGAAAAATAGAGCACATCGATATATTTTGATTATAATTTTGTTTAAGTACAAATTTGCAACAAAATAAAAAGTCGATATATATAAATATAAATATACATAATGAAGGTTGGTATTGATTTAATTTTAATATGGGATCAGCTGAAAAATCATTTGCTGCTAATGGAAATGGATTGAAAGCAGTACATGTAGCGGTAACGTTGTTTGTTCGAATGGAAACTTGGACATCGAAGATTTTGGAGCTTATTGGTGAGAACATCTAATTTAATTATTATTTAAATTAGTAGTTGTTGGATTAATTTAATTTGTTGGATATGGATGTTGTATGAGCTGTTTCAATGGACGTGCATGTAGATAGACACACACACACAGTATACTTACAAGCGTTATTAACCGTGATACTTGTGCACAAGTTGAATGTTTGTTTTGGCTGTCTTTGTAATGGATGTACTCATGCCAGTATATATGGTTGGATGATTTTGATTGCATGAAATTGCACACACCATAGTTGTGGAACCATACGGATGATTAATTTAAATTCTCCTTCCATTAAAATAAAAAGTTGTTATTATTATATGTTGGGAATTTAGTTTGAATTTAACTTTCCAAACTGTTTGCAAATCAGAACTACGTAAGCGATTTTCGTATGAAATAAAAAGGGGTTTTGGAATACATTCAACCACTTGTAAGTTATATTTTAATTTAGTTGAAATTTGAATTGGGAATGATTTAAATCCTATATTGATGTTATACGACTATAAGAACAAATTTGATAAAGCATTATTTTATATTAAGTTTAATTTGATTCAAAGAGGAGATATAGGAATTTGAACGCGGTTTGGAATTTAACATATGTTTTAAATAATAATAATATATTAAACGTCTAGGACGATAGAGATGATGGTGTCTAGGATTGGGTTTGGAAAATACAGTTTCCTGCTTTCCCTGGTCATCCCTAACTGGTCCAGCAGACGAAATATAAAAATCTAAGTTTGAAATTTTATTTGAAAACTATTTTGAATTTATATTATATTGGAATATGATTTCAAAATTATAAAGATTTAATTTTGAATTAAAGTGGATTAAATAATTTTAAAAATCATTATATAATCTAAATCGAACTCGTCGCGTAGCGACAGTTCGTTATTATCGATTTTGAATTTCAAATGGTTATAACATGAATGTTTTGAATTGGATTAACGTAGAACGGAAAACATCGAATTTATATTAACAATGAGTTTTTAATAGAAAAGAGATTTTCAAATTTTAAATATATGATTTTAAGATATATTTAAACCAAATTTGGAAAAGATCGCTATACGTGCAATTCGACTACGATAACGAAAAGTTGAAATAAATAGGCTTATAATTATTTTTAAATGGAGAAAATTTAATGAAAATTTTGTTTCTTATTTTAAAGTTATTAGGATTGGAATATTTGAATTTCAAATGATTTAAATCCGTTTGATTTAAACAACTATTTTACAACACTTTTAATAACACCTTTCAAATGTTACTTTCAAAGATAAGTTAGTTGAAATATATGATATTGGAAAATTTAAAAAAGTATGTTGGAAATGTTAGTATCAAAGGATTTTTATTTGAAATATAAGGTTGGCAAAACAAATATGTGAATTCAAAGAAGAGTTAAGATGGTAACGGAAGTAATGAAAATTCAAAGTAAAGCCTACATTGATTTGTAAATGAAATGGTAATGATTGGAAGGAGATTTGAATTGAAAATCCTGTATAGTCCATAACTATTGTTTCAAGTACGCTTATTACATGGAATGACCGGGATCGAATATATGATCGGAAACCATTCCAAGTAATAATACGACGTTTTTCGAGAGTCGGTTAATGAAGACCGAGGGTCTTTGAATGTATTCAGATTTATTGTTGATGTCTCGGTTGGGCTGATCTCCCGATACGAGGTTATAAGTGGCATGAGGTCTGAATATATTTGAAGATATTCAGATTTAGTTCCGTTCAGACCCAGAATGGATTTGTATGGATTTTGTGCTTGACATTGTAATTGACGGCATAACACTGATTTCCGTCGATATGTCTTTGGTTTGTGACGTATGAGCTCAAAGTGGTTATGTAATGATGGAAATTAGTGGTCATGTTGTGAATGGACAATGTGACATACTTAAGATATGAAATGAGCTTGTATGATCAGGGCATTGCTTATCTAAGCATGCTTTGTGTATGACGTGACATCGACAACCTCACACCCCGGATTGATGAGAGTATATTTTCTTTTCTTCCGCTGTATATGTTGTAACTCTGATGTAATATTGTATTATGCAATGAAAAGTTCTGTTATTTGTTCAATATATTTATGTGCCCATAACAATTCTTCTTTGTGAACGATTTAAGTTGGTTTAATTACCGGCGAGAATCGGGCAAAAAGACGAGTCATTACAGTTGGTATCAGAGTTTTGGTTATACAAAGCTATGGAGTACGTACATATTTGAACAACGGATATGACTCTTCAGAGTTATAGTATCTCATTAGAGATAGGATTAGAAATGCCTTAGAATGAGGGTCCGAAATATTATGAACAAGAGAGCGTACTCTGAAAATAGTTTTTTTGAAACAAAAGTAAGATGTTTTAAAAGAAATTGATCGTTTCGAAAGATAACTATTAATAAAATAAAATCAAGTATTTTATTCAACGTCATGATTGAACTATCGAGTATATAGGGATTTTGAATATACGCCTAGCTAAAGTATATACGAAGTCCAATGTATATTAGATAGATATAGAATCGCACTCTAGTCGCTCGAGATGATTCTACTGATGACCATGGCACCATCGGTACTAATTTTCGAGTTTCGAAAGTGGGATGACTATATGGTTCCAGTTAAGACGTCGAGGAATACTTAAACTATTTCGACATGTTGAAATATCAAAATAAGTTAATGTAAGGACAATACGTTATAAATGCAAATCAAACTATTTTAATAACCTAAAAGGATTTTTAGAAGTCAATTTCACTTAAAGATTAGAAGCGAATTTTTGGAAATAAGGTACTTCATTAAGAGATTATATCAAAAATACCTCCCAAACTTCATGATAAACAAAGTCATAACAAATAATTGAATATGATCTAATAAGTTGTAATCAGAAACTCGAGGAATGTTAAGTAATCTGATATAAGAAAAGGTTTGAACTGATACCTAATATGAATTGTAAAGGTTAAAATGCAAGACAAGCTATTTCACTTGTAAGTATATTTTAGCAAATCTAAAACCCTTAAGAGGTTAGAAAGAAATTTTTCTTAAGTTAAGAAATTAGGTAAACATATGATTTAATTTGTAACAAACGTCTAAGTAGGGAGAAAATTTCCCTTTTCCCTGTAACAACCCGAATTTTAATAACATGTTAAAACCATAAATCAAGGTAGAATTAATTTTTAAATAAAAATCAAGGGAAACGGGTTGCGCTATTGCGTTCGTCTCGAAATTCTGTTTGGAAACGAGTCCGAGTTTTCGAAAATCGGAGTCCGTATGACTGAGTTATGACCTCTAGGAGTTTCACGAATTTTCGGAATCAAACACAGCTCAGAAATTCGAATTCAAATTCGAATTCAAGACCCAGAAGCGGGCTGGGCGGGAAAATTCCCGCCCAGAGCCCAGGTCGACCAGGGGGTCGACCTGACCAGACCAGGTCCACCTGGTCAGACCAGGTCGACCATAGGGTCGATCTGGGGGTCAACCTGCCTCCCGAACCCCTTTTCTAAACCAGATGCATCCTGATGAATCTGGCCTCGTTTTCTGTCCAGATTCGTCTGCCTGATCCTATATAAACAGCCTCATTCTCTTTACACCATTCTTCTCTAACCTTATATTGCTCAAACTCTTGATGATCATGGATTCTTCTTCTTCCTCTAAATTAAATTAAATTAATTAAATTAAAACGTGAAGATTTATTTCTTGAAGACTACGGCTAGGAATTGGGGATTTGCTTCTACAATCAAAGCAAGATTCAACGATTCAGCAATTCAACGACAAATTTCTAGACTTGACTTCTACATCTTTCTTAGACCACGATCTGTAAGTTCCAGTTACTTTTAGATAAAAACTATAAATCTAATATGGGCATGTTATAAATTGGAATTGATTTATGTATGATTCATATCTATTCTTGTTTTCTTCTTGGATCTTGACTATTGGGAGTATTGCCTACGACGTTGAAACCATTGTTAATGGCCTAAGATTATGACGGTGAACATAAGATTATGCCTATGACTATGAACATAAGACTACGCCTATGACTGTGAACATAAGATTATGTCTATGCCTATGACTGTGAACATAAGACTATGCCTATGCCTATGACGGTGAACATAAGACTGTTGCCTATGACTATGACAAGGACAATTATGACTAATCACCTATGATTCATGACCATGAGGTTATTTCCTAGAATTATGACTATGAAATTGGATCTAAGCTTGATTTTCTATTCAGACCTATTTTCTTTATTTTCCTTGATTTTGGGGATTTTTTTATTTAAGTTAGATCTATCCGTGTTCTTGAATCTAGATTATTATTCAAACCTTTTCATGTTCATAATGTTATGCCTGCGATGTTTTAATCAATTTATTCAGTTAGGTCATGCCTTGGAAATAAATTGATAATAGAGCAATGTTTATTATGTTGATCTATGCATGTGGTTCTATTCTATCATCATGTTGAATTGGGAATTAATGAATAAGTCTATTCATATGTATATGAACTTGGAGTATAACCCGTTATGACAAGTTGTGTAGTTTATCATGTTATGCAAGTTTTAGGTTGTAAAATCATATCACATATGTGAACAAATGTTAGATCTACATGTTTATGTGTATATGTTAAACCTACGTCATATTTCAAGTTCACACTTATTCATATGTTCGTGATTGATTTGCAAGTTCACATATACGTAAGTTGATTTAGTCTATGTTGCAAATTCACATATATGTATGTTGAATTAGTCCACGTTGCAAGTTCGCGCCAATGATATTCATGTTGATTACTTTGCAAGTACAACCCTATGGTGTTCATATTGACTATGCCGAGAATGCCAAGTTTACACCTATGGCATGTTTATGTTAATGGATTTCTTTATGCAAATTTTGTGTACGTTAAATTAGGCAAAGTTTTTAGCCTAATATTATATGTCAAAAATCATGCGGACGGAAAATTAGGCTAAAATTGTTAGCCTAATATTTAGACGGGGTAACGTTGGGAAAAATTGGTAATTATAGGAAACTTGGCATGAAACTTATCCTTGAAACTTGACACGAACTTGACATGAATCTTGAACATGGACATGACACTAGAATGAACTTGAAAATGGCCAACTCGAGGTTGGGTTGAGTTTGCAGTGTAATTCTGCCCGGAACCGCCTGGCAAATCCAGTTACTGCAAACAATAGGATCCAATGTGGATAGTTGGTCATATCGCACTTGAAAACCCGAGGTCAGACTGAGTTGTGGTGTAATTCTGCCCGGAACCGCCCGGCATATCCAGTGACCACAACAACAGGTCTGATGTGAGAGGTTAGGGTGCATTAATGAATTAAGGCCACATAATAGGGTTAAGTCATGAACATGGAAGAAAACACTTAGCCAACTTGATACATGATTCGTAGGGCTAAGTCATGAACTTGAACGATAACACTTAGTCAAATTTGACATGACACGTGGGTGGGTTAAGTCACGAACCTGAATGACAACACTTAACCTGTAACAACCCGCATTCTACGCATCGGAGGATCGTAGAATATTTATTTCTTTCACATATGAATTCGTATGGTGATGTAACTTTGGGAACCATCTATTAGAGTCATTTCCCATGTTCATGATTTTTCCCGATTTTTAAATGACCATTTTACCCCTAGTTGGTACTGTTTTGGTCATAACTTTTGATTGGAAAGGAATTTTGACCTAAAACCACTTCCATTAGATTCGTTTGATGGTTTACCTTTCCGTAGAGTGGTCATAATAGTCAAACGGACTTACCGTTTGGGAGATATGGCTGAATTAAGGTTTGGAAGGTGAAAAACTGTTTAACCGGGCCAAATAGGGTAATTAGTGGATAGGCCCATAACCCATTTCGGGATTAGTGTTATGGGGAGGCTGAAATGAGTTAGAGAATCATTCTATTTCAGTTTTCTAGCCTCCACTTATCTCCAAGAAACCTTAGAAATGGCCTCTAACCTCTAAATCACCTCCAAATCATCTTTTGATCAAGGATTAAGCTTAGCAACATCAAATCAAGGGAGATAACCAACATTAGAGCTGCTGTTTAGCATCGGGATTCGCATCAAATCAGAGATTTATTTCAGATCTTAGTTTTGTTTGTGGCTAAGGTGAGTGATTTGCATAGTTCCTCACTAATTATGGCTAATTAAGGGTAATTAGTGTTAATTAGCGAATTTAAACATGATAAAATTCTGGAAAAATGTTCATAAATTCTTAAATGATGTTTTAGACCTATGATATGAATTTGGGTTAATTTGGTTAAGTTTTGCTAATCCTATCATTAGTTTCACCTAAACATGCTTAAGGGGAAATATGGGGTTTTGGGTATGTTTGATCCATTTTAACCTATCATATTGATGTTTTGGTGCTTGTGGTTGATTATGCATGTTTCTATGACTGTATGATATGCTATGTGATTGATTTCAATAGTTAGAATGGTCGAAAACGTCATCGAATTGCGTAAACACTTGCTGGAAAAGCTTCAGGAAACAGTGCAGGTTTCGGATCGGATCGGATATGGTGGCTCGGATCGGATACGTTGAACTGGGCAAGGGATTCGATCGGATCGGAACTTGACACTTGAGAAAACTGGCAAAAAGGAAGGCCATGCTAATTGAACTGGGATCGGATCGGCTAAAAGAGGGGGATCGGATCGGAGCATATGAAGAACAAGGGGGCGGATCGGAGCGGAAGCACGAACGGGATGGGAGATGGCACCCGACCCGACCCGAAGTGGGACACCCGACCCGACCTGAAGTGGGATATCCGACCCGAACCGACGTGATGGAGTGGACCCAAACCGAACCGTACCAGAGGAGGACCAGGAACGACGCAACGTAGAGAACCCGACCCGAACCGATGGCTTGAAGGAAACCCGACCCGACCCAGTATTGACCAATAACCCGAGATGCAAAGGTAGTCCGATACGGGAAGTTAGAGCTCAGGATCCAATTGGGAACCGATGAGTTCACTTCATGGTTGGACTTTGCTGCGGGGCGTGTGCTAAGGAGTTGTCGACGTTCATAACTTCGATTCACCACTAAAAATGGATGATGGGCTACTTATCAGTGCAGTAGAGTCATTATGACTCGAGGGGCAAGGTGATGGTAGCAAGACTATGAGCCAGCGCAGATGGGGTGAATAACTCCATGGGGTAAGTAGACATAGTAAAGGATTGGTAAGACTATGAGCCAGCGCAGATGGGGTGAATAACTCCATGTGGCAAGTGGACATAGTAACTATGAGCCAGCGCAGATGGGGTGAATAACTCCATGGGGAAAGTGGACATAGTAAAGGATTGGTAAGGCTATGAGCCAGCGCAGATGGGGTGAACAACTCCATGGGGCAAGTGGACATAGCAAAGGATTAGTGGCTACGTTATCAGTGCAGTGAAGTCATTTATGACTTCATGGGGCAAAGTGATCGTAGCAAGGTATGTTGGGTGATCGAAGCGGTGAATATCGTATGCTTTACGCACTGAGTGAGAGATGTGAGGATGGATGCTATGTTTGATTGTTTTCCATCACTATGACATGCACACCCCCACCTCCGTATCTTTACCCCATTTGATATGGCACCTTAGAGTGTTGTACAGTATGTAGTGCTAACTCTTTGGTTGCAGGTCCAGGTTTAGGTATGTTTCTAGTCTACCTGTTATTGTTCACTTTAGATGCTTATCGCTCATACCAGGCTTTATGTCTGACCCAAAGTTTTATGTCTCCTCTTATTACTCTGGGTGCTCACACGAGCAGACTAGAGACAGGTTAGTTGGTGATGCGCGAGTAGCTGATTCGGAGGCGGGCAGGAGGCTTCCACGTATGATATATATATTCTCCCTGTGTCGTTGGTGGTCGCTACTTGGGCATTAGTAGTGTGCCTCCTTTATCTTGCTTTTGCTTTGAGACAGTTTGAAATGTTGTAATAATGTTTAACTTTGGATCATAAGCTGTACTTACATTTTCCGCTGCTATGTTAGTTGTTTCAGCTTATGCACTGTCTCACCTATTTTATGTCAAGTATGTTATTATTATATTTTATCCTATGCGCTGTGAGACATTTTACCGGTTCCTTGTTGGTTCATTTCCTTCTTCCCTTTCCTTCTGACGACCCATTCCGTGCTAACTGGACATGTGTACAGCGCACCTTTGGAGTAAATGTTGGTTGGTGCGGGGCGGGCCGTCACATTTGGTATCAGAGCTCTAGGTTGCGTAGTTAACCTAGGGAAAGACACCAGGGAGAGATAGTACGTATATGAGAGCGCATATTTGTGATTACTTTAGTTTTCAAAAGCTATATATATATACTATTAATAGTATAAGAATGAAGTCGTACTGCACTAGCACCACTATGAGGTCGTTAATCGTTTCCCTTTTTCAGATTGACGATGAGTCGAGACACAAGGGGTGCTGGTAGAGGGACCAACCATGGGAATGCTGCTGACATGAGGGTGATGTTTACCGACCTCATGAGAGACATGCTCAGAGAAGTGCAAGGGGCAGTTTCCAATCCCGGAGTTGGTGTTGGCCCAGTAGTGCAGGCGCCTAGGGTCGATTTCGCCAAGTTGTGCAAGGATTACACTAACCTTGGTGGGAAGCCGTTCCACGGGACGGAGTCGGCCAATGATGTTCAGGATTGGATGGATAGTTGTGACCGTATCTTCGATGACTTGGGTCTTGAGGATGCGATGAAGAGAAGGCTAGCGTCTCGTCAGCTGCAAGGACGAGCGATGAATTGGTGGAATGACATTAGAACAGCTACTCCAGAAGATCAGGTTACTTGGGATCAGTTCAAGGCTCGCTTTAGCGAGAAGTTCATTTCAGCTGCCCAGAAGTCAGTGTCGTTCAAGAGATTCTTGGAACTCAAGCAGAGTGGTAGGGTAGTTTCTGACTATATTGCTGAGTTCGACACTTTGTCGAAGTATGGACTATCTCTTATCGATACTCCTGAGAAGAAGAACGAGAAGTTCATTACTGGTTTGGATGGGTACTTGGGGGAAAGGCTTATTAACCACATCGATGAAACTTTTGAATCGATTATGGGAAAAGCTTTGAGATCAGAGAGTCTTTACCCTAAGTCAAAGACTGAGGCTGCATCTGCAGAAGGGCCAAAGCCGCAAGCAGGTGGTGGAGGCAAGAATAACTCTCAGAATAAGAGAAAGCAGGACCAATCTAAGGGTGGTCAGAAAAAGAACAAGAAAGATGTTGAGTGCTTCATCTGTGGTAAGAAGGGCCATTATGCCAAAGATTGTCGGGCCAAGCCAGCGGATAAGAAGTGCTTCAACTGTGGTCAAGTGGGACATTTCAGGGATAAGTGTCCGCAATCTCTGAAGGAGAAGCAGATTGTGAAAGCATATGCTATTGATGCTGTTCCTTATTCGTCGAATGCCCCAACTACGGCGGAGAAAGGAAAGAATGTTGTTATTCAAGGTATGCTTTCTATTTATGATGTACCAGTTCGAGTTTTGTTTGATACTGGGGCTTCCCGTTCCTTCATATCTAGTGACCTGGTAGATAGATTGGGACTGGAACCCGAGATAGTCGATAGACCGTTGGTTGTGACGAACCCGATTGGTGGTTCGACTAGCCTTAGTATGATTTGCAGGAATTTGGTCTTATCGATTCATGGATGCATGTTTGTTTGTGATTGCTTTATTTTGGGCTTTACTGGGTATGGCATTATATTGGGAGTCGATTGGCTCCAAAGATACGGGGTGGTGGTAGACTGTGAGGGCTTTTTGGTGACAGTTAGGGCGGATGATGGACGGAGGGTAGTGTTTGGTAGTCTACCTAGTGATGGGGTTATGGCTAGTTTTGTAAATTCCCTCGACATCCCGCAGGATGAGCTGTCAGATGTGCCCGTGGTTGGCCAGTATTCGGATGTCTTCGAGGAGGTGACCGGGCTTCCACCACACCGAGAGATTGAGTTCTATATTGACTTAGTGAAAGATGCCAGACTTATAGTGATGCCACTACGTCGTATGGCACCAAGGGAGCAGCGAGAGCTCGGGGTGCAAGTCAGCAATCTTTTGAAGAAGGGATTTATTAGAAGAAGTGTCTCCGAGTGGGGAGCACCAATTGTGTTTGCCACTAAGGCAGATGGTTCCCTTCGTTTGTGTGTGGACTGTCGCGAGTTGAATAAGGTAACGAGGAAGAATAAGTATCCTCTACCGCGGATAGATGATTTGTTTGATCAACTGGAAGGAGCAAGAGTGTTCTCCCAGTTGGACCTCGCGACAGGGTTTCATCAGCTACGAGTAGCGGATGAGAGTGTTCCAAAAACGGCATTTAGGACGCCGTCTGGATTTTATGAGTGGTTGGTCATGCCATTTGGGTTGACCAATGCACCAGCCTACTTTGTGGATCTTATGAATCGAGTATTCAGAGATCAGTTGAATAAGTTTGTTCTTGTGTTCGTAGACGATATCCTTGTTTACTCAAGGACAAAGGAGGAACACAAGGGACACTTGAGGATAGTGATGGAGGTGTTGAGGAAACACCAATTGAAAGCGAAATTCTCTAAGTGTCGTTTTTGGAGAAGGGAAGTGAGATTCTTGGGTCATGTTGTTTCCAAGAATGGTATTGTCGTGGACCCTGCGAAGGTGGCTACGGTACAAGATTGGCCTACGTCCAAGAATGCAATAGATGTAAGAAGTTTCTTGGGATTAGCTGGATATTATCGTAAGTTTATCCAGGACTTCTCCAAGATAGCTGCACCGTTGACTCAGTTGACTAAGAAGAATCAGTCCTTCGTCTGGGACGGAGTGTGTGAGAATGCATTCAAGAGTCTAAAGGAGAAGTTGACGCGTGCGCCAGTATTAGTCATTCCTAAGGGGAATGAAGAGATGACGGTATACACGGATGCTTGTGGTACCGGACTAGGTGCTATATTGATGCAAGGAGGTAGGGTTGTAGCTTATGTTAGTCGACAGCTAAAGCCGCATGAGAAGAAATATCTTACCCATGATTTGGAATTAGTAGCGATCGTGTTTGCGCTGAAGATGTGGAGACACTATCTCTTGGGAGAAAGATTCGAGTTGTTTACCGATCATAAATCATTAAAGTATCTCTTCTCCCAGAAAGATCTGAATCTCCGTCAGTAGAGATGGTTAGAGTTCTTGGCTTCGTATGATTTTGATATCGCATACATGCCTGGAAAAGGTAATGCGGTAGCCGATGCCTTGAGTAGGAGACATGCTAGTTTAGGGGCAATGTTTCTTGAATGGAAGCAACTGGAGTATATCGCGGGGTTTGATTTTAGACCAAAGTGCGAATTGGATCCAGTCATGCTAGCTAGTTTGGCGATCAGACCCACTTTGATAGAGCGGATTGGTTCCAGCCAGAGGGACGATCCTAATCTATTGGAAATCATCTCCAAGTTAGAGATGAACATCGATGGTGAGGAGATGAATTTTTATGGGCTTGATCGTGATGGATGGCTTAGAAAGAACGGAAGACTAGTTGTACCCAACGTGAATGGTTTGAGAGATGAAGTGCTTAGAGAATGTCATCACTCAAAACTGACTATACACCCCGGTGGTAATAAGATGTATCGAGACATGAGACAGACTTACTACTGGGAAGGGATGAAAAGAGACGTTGGTAAGTTTATATCCTAATGCATGAATTGCCAGCTAGTTAAAGCCGAGCAAAAGAAGGCTAGTGGTTTATTGCAACCATTAGAAATTCCCGAATGGAAATGGGAGCAAGTCTCGATGGATTTCATCAATGGTTTACCAAGGACTAGATCGGGATATGATAGCATTTGGGTAATTGTGGATCGATTGACTAAAAGTGCAAGATTTATACCAGTCAAATCGACCAGAACGGCAGCCAAGTTGGCAGAATTGTATATGAAGTGGGTAGTGAGATTTCATGGAGTACCTAAAAGCATTGTGAGTGACCGAGACCCGTTGTTCACTAGTGGGTTTTGGAAGAGCTTACAAGAGGCTCTAGGGTCAGAATTACATCTCAGTACTGCATATCATCCTCAGACCGACGGTCAAACGGAGAGGGTGAATCGTATATTGGAAGATCTCTTGAGAGCTTGTATATTGGATTTTGGTGGATCATGGGATGATCATTTGCATCTAGTAGAGTTTGCATATAATAATAGCTACCAATCCAGTATCGGTATGGCTCCATTTGAAGCTTTGTATGGAAGACCGTGCAACTCACCATCATGTTGGATAGAGACTGGCGAGAAGTTTATGCTTGGACCAGATGTGGTAAGGGAAACTTCAGGTAAGATTAAGACCATTCAACAACGAATGAAGGTTGCCCAAGACAGGCAGAAAAGCTATGCTGATAAAAGGAGAAGAGATTTAAAATTCTCCGTTGGTGACTTGGTGTTTGTCAAGATTTCTCCGTTAAAGAGCATGATACGATTTGGCAGGAGAGGCAAGTTAGCATCAAGATTTGTTGGCACATTCCCTGTTCTTGAACTAGTCGGGAATTTGGCATATAGAGTTGGCTTACCAGAAAAGATGACAGGAGTTCACAATGTATTTCATTTTTCCCTACTAAGGAAGTTCGTTTACGACTCAGATATGACTATTTCACCTGATCAGTTAGAGGACTTCGAAGTAGAACCCGAGGCGGTTGGGAACCACAAGCCGATTCGTATTGTGGGGCACGATACGAAGCAACTTCGAAGGAAGGCGGTGAAGCTAGTCAAGGTTCAGTGGGGCGAGGACGAGAGTGACTGTACTTGGGAGACAGAGGAGAGCATTAGGAAGACGTACCCAGAACTCTTTGCCTGGTAAGATTTACTTAGTAATTTAGTTATTCCGCATGCTAGGATAGATTTATCTTGCTTGTTTTGCATGTTTGATTGTTGTTTTATGATTGATAGGCATGCGGGACCCTTTTGTGTGTTTTGATTACGGAATTTCGGGGGCGAAATTTCTTAAGGGGGGAAGAATGTAACAACCCGCATTCTACGCATCGGAGGATCGTAGAATATTTATTTCTTTCACATATGAAGTCGTATGGTCATGTAACTTTGGGGAACATCTATTAGAGTCATTTCCCATGTTCATGATTTTTCCCGAATTCTAAATGACCATTTTACCCCTAGTTGGTACTGTTTTGGCCATAACTTTTGATTGGAAAAGAAATTTTGACTTGAAACCACTTTCATTAGATTCGTTTGATGGTTTACCTTTCCGTAGAGTGGTTATAATAGTCAAACGGACTTACCGTTTGGGAGATATGGCTGAATTAAGGTTTGGAAGGTGAAAAACTGCTTAACCGGGCCAAATAGGGTGATTAGTGGATAGGCCCATAACCCATTTCGGGATTAGGGTTATGGGGAGGCTGAAATGAGTTAGAGAATCATTCCATTTCAGTTTTCTAGCCTCCACTTATCTCCAAGAAACCTTAGAAATGGCCTCTAACCTCTAAATCACCTCCAAATCATCTTTTGATCAAGGATTAAGCTTAGCAACATCAAATCAAGGGAGATCTACACAAATCAACATTGGAGCTGCTGTTTAGCATCGGGATTCGCATCAAATCAGAGATTTATTTTAGATCTTAGTTTTGTTTGTGGCTAAGGTCAGTGATTTGCATAGTTCCTCACTAATTATGGCTAATTAAGGGTAATTAGTGTTAATTAGCGAATTTAAACATGATAAAATTCTAGAAAAATGTTCATAAATTCTTAAATGATGTTTTAGACCTATGATATGAATTTGGGTTAATTTGGTTAAGTTTTGCTAATTCTATCATTAGTTTCACCTAAACATGCTTAAGGGGAAATATGAGGTTTTGGGTATGTTTGATCCATTTTAACCTATCATATTGGTGTTTTGGTGCTTGTGGTTGATTATGCATGTTGCTATGACTGTATGATATGCTTTGTGATTGATTTCAATAGTTAGAATGGTCGAAAACGTCGTCGAATGGCGTAAACACTTGCTGGAAAAGCTTCAGGAAACAGTGCAGGTTTCAGATCGGATCGGATATGGTGGCTCGGATCGGATAAGTTGAACTGGGCAAGGGATTCGATCGGATCGGAACTTGACACTTGAGAAAACTGGCAAAAAGGAAGGCCATGCTAATTGAACTGGGATCGGATCGGCTAAAAGAGGGGGATCGGATCAGAGCATATGAAGAACGAGGGGGCAGATCGGAGCGGAAGCACGAACGGGATGGGAGATGGCACCCGCCCCGACCCGAAGTGGGACACCCGAACCGACCCGAAGTGGGATACCCGACCCGAACCGACGTGATGGAGTGGACCCGAACCGAACCGTACCAGAGGAGGACCAGGAACGAAGCAACGTAGAGAACCCGACCCGAACTGATGGCTTGAAGGAAACCCGAACCGACCCAGTATTGACCAATAACCCGAGATGCAAAGGTAGTCCGATACGGGAAGTTAGAGCTTAGGATCCAATTGGGAACCGATGAGTTCACTTCATGGTTGGACTTTGCTGCGGGACATGTGCTAAGGAGTTGTCGATCTTCATAACTTCGATTCACCACAAAAAATGGATGATGGGCTACTTATCAGTGCAGTAGAGTCATTATGACTCGAGGGGCAAGGTGATGGTAGCAAGACTATGAGCCAGCGCAGATGGGGTGAATAACTCCATAGGGCAAGTGGACATAGTAATGGATTGGTAAGACTATGAGCCAGCGCAGATGGGGTGAATAACTCCATGGGGCAAGTGGACATAGTAACTATGAGCCAGCGCAGATGGGGTGAATAACTCCATGGGGAAAGTGGACATAGTAAAGGATTGGTAAGGCTATGAGCCAGCGCAGATGGGGTGAACAACTCCATGGGGCAAGTGGACATAGCAAAGGATTAGTGGCTACGTTATCAATGCAGTGAAGCCATTTATGACTTCATGGGGCAAAGTGATCGTAGCAAGGTATGTTGGGTGATCGAAGTGGTGAATATCGTATGCTTTACGCACTGAGTGAGAGATGTGAGGATGGATGCTATGTTTGATTGTTTGCCATCACTATGACATGCACACCACCACCTCCGTATCTTTACCCCATTTGATATGGCACCTTAGAGTGTTGTACAGTATGTAGTTCTAACTCTTTGGTTGCAGGTCCAGGTTCAGGTATGTTTCTAGTCTACCTGTTATTGTTCACTTTAGATGCTTATCGCTTATACCAGGCTTTATGTCTGACCCAGAGTTTTATGTCTCCTCTTATTACTCTGGGTGCTCACACGAGCAGACTAGAGACAGGTTAATTGGTGATGCGCGAGTAGCTGATTCAGAGGCGGGCAGGAGGCTTCCACGTATGATATATATATATTCTCCCTGTGTCGTTGGTGGTCGCTACTTGGGCATTAGTAGTGTGCCTCCTTTATCTTGCTTTTGCTTTGAGACAGTTTGAAATGTTGTAATAATGTTTAACTTTGGATCATAAGCTATACTTACATTTTCCGCTGCTATGTTAGTTGTTTCAGCTTATGCACTGTCTCACCTGTTTTATGTGAAGTATGTTATTATTATATTTTATCCTATGCGCTGTGAGACATTTTACAGGTTCCTTGTTGGTTCATTTCCTTCTTCCCTTTCCTTCTGACGACCCGTTCCATGCAAACTGGACATGTGTACAGCACACCTTTGGAGTAAATGTCGGTTGGTGCGGGGCGGGCCATCACATAACCAACTTGACATGCTGGACTGATAAGGGTTAAGTCACGAATTTAAAGAACAACACTTAACCTATTGGACGGAAACCCTAGTTACGCAGTCCGTTTCAGCAGTAACCCACTAGATGTATCATGGTACCCTGGAACTAGGCAGGGTGGGGCACGATTACTGGGCTGATTGTAAGTGACCAGAACGACGGCTGAGTTAGTGTGCCAGTGTAGGTTCAGGCGGGCTATGGTCATGCACGTGGTTCGGAGTTGAAAAAGCAGGCATTGGGCATCAGTAGATTTATCTGTGCATTCTTGATTCGTGTCAGTGGTTGGCACCATAGGGCTTGATACACCCTATGGTGGACCCAGCAAAGGTGACTACATTCGTGATAGGGCCGTATGACACAGACACATGACGAGCTAGAACTTGTAGGGAGCCGATCGACTAGTGGATCGTTTCGTTGGACCTAGAAATGGGTCATTTCATGATATTGGGCCAAGGGATCATTTCATGATTAATATAAGACATGGGTTTGGGATTCTAGTATAGTTGATGCAGTAACCCTTGAATATGAGATGCTATACTTGATTTATCATGTTATCTTAGTCTTCCTTATGTTTACTTTCAGTTTATACATGTCATGTTACCTTTATCTGTTTTTATGCTGAAAGTCACTTGGACTTACCAGTCTTTATAACTGACCCGTTTTCTTTCGCCTCTTTTTCACCACCCCCCCAGGTTCTCAGGGAGGAAACTCTAACACTTAGCTTGGATTTCGCTTGCTTTCGGTTCAGCTCATGTACAGTTTATCTTGAGCTATGCTATGGCTGCATTTCTGCTACCTTGGGGAATTAAGCTACTTTTGATGTTTTAAGTTTATGCTTCTTTATTTATGCAAGACAGAATTTTTTGTAATGGGAAATAATGACCTTGGCTATTTGATGTAAAAGGTTTTGACTCTTTTTGAAAGTAATGAAATTTATCTTTTGATTCTTCCGCTGTTTTATTTATGTTCTGTCTTGTAATATTTCTATGTTTGTTTACCTCGATAACGCTCCTCCAAAACTAGTGCATTCCCTTTGTGAGTGACCCTAGCGGAGGTGGGGTGTTACATTCCCTATTGAAACCATATGGGCAACTCAAATAGAAATATTTAAAGAGTAATCATTTATGATGCAAAGGGAACTAAATTTGAAGTAAGATTTACTTAAAAGGAAGTTAATGAAAACCAAGTGTTCCAAGAATAAATAATCAATAATTGTATCCTTCGGTTCGCTCGACTTTCCTACCTTGTCCTAAGTTAGCTCCATCGTTTAAATTCGAACTATTTATTAGTGGGTCGTGTCGTTCATACCTTCTTATCTTGTGAATTTGGTCAAATATTATAACTCGAACTGCCATACTTTTGGTATCTATTTTGAGATTGAACCCTTATTTATACATCTCCACTTGATTTAAGTATGAGAAAATTGTTCTATCTCATATATGTATACCCTTTGTATCTTTTGAGAACGGAATCAAGATTCAATTCAAACTAGATACCTTGTTTATATAAGTAATTATGTTAACAAACCTCAACAAACAGGGCTTACATAATAAGAAGGCAAGGAAAATTTAGATCTTCGGAATATTAAATTTAAAAAGTAAGTTCTGAAGATGTTAAGGTTAATATTCGAAACAACCCTAGCTTGAACATGTATACGCGTAATCAGAGTACGTAGAGGAAGCATGATGGTATATTAATAAAACTGTTTCAAGAAATTTTCGACTTGTTAGTAAGGGAAAAACTTCTAAACAAGATTTGATATTTAAATCAAGAATGAGAAAAGTTATATGTTTTGGATTTCAAGTGGATTTAAATAAATGAAAAAGTGTTATTCAATTATGAGAATATAAGAACTGAAACATGAAATCCAACAATTAAAGATACGGAAATTATTCAGAAAATCTTGGAAATATTGGAAACAATTTTGAATTCGAGCTAAAGGAAGTTAACGGACTTATGAATTGTAAATGATTGTTTAAACTTTAGGATGTAGAAAGGCTTATTTGGAAAAGTTGTTTAAGAAATCATATTGACCAAGTTTGATTGAAAGAGAAATTGTATAGTTATTTGAACATTAACTTCGGCGAATAGTTGGATGTTTGAAATAAATTGGTGTTATGAAGCTAGATAGGATTATCAAAATATTAGACTTTGTTAGATGTGAATAAGATCATTTATTTTGAAATGAAACATAAGTGTATATTTGAAATCTAGAATTTATTTCTAAGCAATCGAATTTGTTTTCTAGATACTTTGGATATAATGGATAGTTATAAGAGCGGTTTTCAAATAAAAGAAATTTCGACGACTTGAATCCCGATGATTTGAAATGTTTGGAAAATATATAAGTTGAAGCTCTTTGTAAATTTTAGATTGAGAAAAAATGATTTACAACTTCCGGATATGAAAAGATATGATTTGTTTGAGTAACCATGACTAAAACTGGGTTGTGAAGAGTGATTGGATTTGAGTACAATGGGTGATACTCAGTTGCCCTGTCATGTGGATGAACTCCTCGAACTATTGACGTATAGATTTCAGTATAGAATGTATGAGTTTTTGAAATCGGACTTAGTTTTGAAACTCCCGAAGTGCAGTATGATTTTCTATATGAAAGAATATTGTATGTCAATGATTTGGGAATGAAATGGGATTCCAAGTTCGAAGAAATCATTTTCAAATGTTTTGTAACAGGAAATTGTAATTATAGTTAAAACTCAAATTTCTTTAAATTAATCTTTAAATTGACCTCTCAAAATATATATAGTTTTTTCTGGTATAACGATTTAAGTTATATAAGCTTTGAGGTTAAACAAGTCTTACAAATTTAATCGTATGAAATTTTGGTTGATAAGTTTTAAACTTAATAAAATTTGTAATTTTGTGTCGACAATAAGATTTAATTTTATGACCCTCCTTTTCGAGGACGAAAAGCCTTAAGGGGGGTGAATGTAACAACCTAAGATTTTTAACTAAATTTAAATTAAATTTTTATTCTATAAAATGAAATTAATAAGGTTTAAATATAAAAATTAAATTTGATGATCTTATATGTATGTTTGAATTATTATTTTTGATTTATTAAAATATAGAAAACCTATTTTAGACCATGTTTAAGATTCTATGCATATTTCAAACATTTGTAAGTAATGACATTTTCTGTTTTAATATTTATATAAAATAAATTATAATTAAATATTAGTTTAAAATAATCGTTCAGTTTCTGAACACGCAGACTTAAAATATTTTATAAATCTTTACTATAAATTTTAATTTGAAAAATGAGCACATGTTTTTTTAGTGTGTTTTTGGTTAATTGTGGTCTTTTTGACACCTTACAGAATGGATCAACTGGTTTGTTTTATTTTTGTTTATCCGTTTACATTGTTGTATACGACTTTAATTTGTTTTTCGCTATTCAAAGTAAAAATAAAAAAATAAAAAAATGAATAGGTACATTCGAAGCATGATTTTGCCTACGCTTATTTTTATTTCTTTTCCATGGTACGTTTAAAATTTGTAATACTCAATCCGTGTTGAACAGTCAGTCACACCGGATTTTCATAAATCAAGTTCAAATATGCTTGGCATGAGTAAACTTTATTTTTGCATTAAGGACATTTGTCAGGAGGGTGTAAGAATGTGTCACCACGTGTAGTCTTCCAACTTTAAATATATATATAAAATAAAAAGACTTGCTGTTTCTTTCTCTTCTAAATAAAACACCGGCTCTTTCCTACCTCATTCACCACTCTCCTGTTGCTCGCCTCCTCTTCCCGTTACATCTTTAAACCCGCCAGCGCGCTCTTGCTTCCCTCCGCTACCACTTCCCAGTCAACCGCCGCTCACCTCCTCAGACCCCGCTGCAGGAACCCGTGACTCCACTTCTCCTCTTCTCCTCCATTAATCAACCGTTGTTCCCCACCTGACCATTCACGCAAGCTCTCCACCCTACACTTTCTTCATACGAAAACAGTGGCTACCAGGCTTTCATTTTCATTGTTCTCAGGCGCATAACACCATTATTCACTCATGAGCTCCTTTCCAAGTAAAAGTACATGCAGGAGGCATTATTCAAAATACATGAAGTATTTTAGCACCGCAATTCCTTCCCTTCTCTGTCGAGAGTGAACAGGTGGGTGCTCTCTTGTTTGGGGAAGGGGACATGCGTATAAGTCATGAGGGAAATAATGAAGGGCGATATTCATGTGTTGAAAGGTAGTAGGATAAATGATGCTTGGTTTCAGTTGCATGCATGGACGTAAAACATTAATAAAGTGGAAGAAGGACGAGGTTTTGGGTTTTAGGAATGGCACGTGAAAAGAACGAGAGGAAGGAAGAAGAAGAAGGGGTTACGAGCTTGGATCGGGTGTGCTGCTTTGGGCCAGGCCAGTTCATGTATGGGTATGGTTTATTCTATTTCATTTTGTTTTAAATTTAAATAAGTTAAAACTTTAAACGCTCATGAATCGTTCATCATAAATCAGATTGACGTGTTGTTAGAAGCATTATAGTCGTATTGAAAAATAGAGCACACTGATATATTATGATTATAATTTTGTTTAAGTACAAATTTGCAATAAAATAAAAAGTCGTTATATATAAATATAAATATACATAATGAAGGCTGTTATTAATTTAATTTTAAAATGGAATCGGCTGAAAAATCATTTCCTGCTAATGGAAATGGATCGAAAGCAGTACGTGTAGTGGTAACGTTGTTTGTTCGCATGGAAACTTGGACATTGAAGATTTTGGAGCTTATCGGTGAGAACATCTAATTTAATTATTATTTAAATTAGTAGTTGTTGGATAAATTTAATTTGTTGGATATGGATGTTGTATGAGGTGTTTGAATGGATGCGCATGTAGATAGACACACACATAATATACTTACAAGCGTTATTAACCGTGACGCTTGTGCACAAGTTGAATGTTTATTTTGGATGTGTTTGTAACGGATGTACTCATGCCAGTATATATGGTTGGATGATTTTGATTGCATGAAATTGCACACACCATAGTTGTGCAACCATACGGATGATTAATTTAAATTCTCCTTCCATTAAAATAAAGAGTTGTTATTATTATATGTTGGGAATTTAGTTTGAATTTAACTTTCCAAACTGTTTGCAAATCAGAACTGTGTAAGCGATTTTCGTATGAAATAAGAAGGGGTTTTGGAATACTTTCAACCACTTGTAAGTTATATTTGAATTTAGTTGAAATTTGAATCGGGAATGATTTAAATCCTATATTGATTTTATACGACTATTAGAACAAATTTGATAAAGCATTATTTTATATTAAGTTTAATTTGATTCAAAGAGGAGATTTAGGAATTTGAACACGGTTTGGAATTTAATATATGTTTTAAATAATAATAAAATACTAAACGTCAAGGATGGCAGAGAGGATGGTGTTTAGGCTTGAGTTTGGAAAATACAGTTTCCTGCTCTCACTGGCCGTCCCTAACTGGTCCAGCGGACGAAATTTAAAAATCTAGGTTTGAAATTTTATTTGAAAACTACTTGGAATTTAAATTATATTGGAATATGATTTCAAAATTATAAAGATTTAATTTTGAATAAAGAGGATTGAATAATTTTAAAAATCGTTATATAATCTAAATCAAACTCGTCGCGTAGCGACAGTTCGTTATTATCGATTTTGAATTTCAAATGGTTATAACTCGAATGTTTTGAATTGGATTAACGTAGAACGGAAAACATCAGATTTATATTAACAATGAGTTTTGAATAGAAACGAGATTTTCAAATTTTAAATATATGATTTCAAGATATATTTAAACCAAATTTGGAAAAGATCGCTATACGTGCAATTCGACTACGATAACGAAAAGTTGAAATAAACAGGCTTATAATTATTTTTAAATGGAGAAAAATTATGCAAAATTTTGTTTCTTATTTTAAAGTGATTAGGATTGAAATATTTGAATTTCAAATGATTTAAATCCGTTTGATTTAAACAACTATTTTACAACACTTTTAATAACACCTTTCAAATGTTACTTTCAAAGATAAGTTAGTTGAAATTTATAAATCATGAATTATTATTTAAGTATAAAAATGTTTGTAAAATAGTTGGAAGACAATTAAAATAAATTGTGTATGGAAAGGTTTACCTGTTTAAGTAAGATATCTGATATTGGAAATTTTAAAAAAGTATGTTGGAAATGTTAATATCAAAGGATTTTTATTTTGAAATATAAGGTTGGCAAAACGAATATGTGAATTCAAAGAAGAGTTAAGATGGTAACGGAAGTAATGAAAATTCAAAGTAACGCCTACATTGATTTGTAAATGAAATGGTAATGATTGAAGGAGATTTGAATTGAAAATCCAGTATAGTCCATAACTATTGTTTCAAGTACGCTTATTACTTGGAATGACCAGGATCGAATATATGTTTGAAAACCATTCCAAGTTATAATACGACGTTGTTCGAGACTCGGTAAATGAAGAGTGAAGACCGAGGATCTTTGAATGTGTTCGGATTTATTGTTGATGTCTTGGTTGGGCTGACCTCCCGATACGAGGTTATAAGTGGCATGAGGTCTGAATATATTTGAAGATATTCAGATTTTGTTCCGTTCAGACCCAAAATGGATTTGTATGGATTGTGTGCTTGACATTGTAATTAACGGCGTAACACTGATTTCTATCGATATGTTTCTGGTTTGTGACGTACGAGCTCAAAGTGATTATGTAATAATGGAAATCCGTGGTCATGTTGTGAATGGACAATGTGACATACTTAAGTTATGAAATGAGCTTGTATGATTAGGGCATTGCTTATCTAGGCATGCTTTGTGTATGACGTGACATCGACAACCTCACACCCCAGATTGATGAGAGTATATTTTCTTTTCTTCCACTGTATATGTTGTAACTCTGATATTCTATGTAACTCGAATGTAATATTGTATTATGCAATGAAAAGTTCTGTTTTTTTGTTCAATATATGTATGTGACCATAACAATTCGTCTTTGTGAACGATTAAAGTTGGTTTAATTACCGGCGGGAATCGGGCAAAAAGACGGGTCGTTACGTAAATCGCTGCCAACCATGCTGTTGTTAACTAGAATAAAATGAGCGCTCTTGGTAAGTCTATCTAATACTGCCCAAATATTGGTGTTGCCTTTCTTTGATCTTGGCAAACCATCTATGAAGTCCATAGAGACGCTTTCCTACTTCCATTGTGGAACTTCCAAAGGATGAAGTAAACCACCGGGCATCTTTTGCTCAGCTTTGACTTGCTGACAAACTAAACATCGAGAAACAAACTCTGCCACATCTTTCTTCAACCCAACCCAAAACAAAACCCTCTTCATGTTCCTATACATCTTATCACCTCCTGGATGAATAGTCATCTTAGAGTAATGGGCTTCTTCAAAGACCGCCTTTAACAAACTTCCAGTTTGTGGAACACAAAGCCTTCCATCTTGTCGCAACCACCCTTTATCGTCAATGGAATATCTATTGAGGTGACTAGAAGTCTCCCCTTTACTGAGCCTATCCATGATGTCTGAAATCTGTGGATCATCTCGTTGCGAAGCTCCTATCTGTTCCATAAGAGTAGGTCGTATCTCTAGCGATGCAAACAAACCAGGCAAAAGCTCGGTGGGGGTTCTAAAATCAAAAGCCGATATAAACTCCAAGCTTTTCCTTTCCACAAACAAAGGACTTAAGGCCATCCTCTGTCTACTCAGTGCGTATGCCACTACATTACCCTTGCCATGGGTATAGGCAATCTCGAAGTCATATGGTGCTAAGAACTCCATCCACCTTTGCTGCCTCAGATTAAGATCCTTCTACGAGAACAAATACTTAAGAGATTTATGATCGGTGTACAACTCACATCTCTCTGCAAGCAAATAATAATACCACATCTTAAGCAAGAATAATATGGAAGCTAGCTCTAAATCATGGGTAGGGTAGTTCTTCTCATGGACTCTTAGTTGTCTACCCCCATAACATACTACCCTTCCTTCTTGCATCAGAACCGCACGAAGCCCTGTACCACATGCATCATTGTAAACTGTAAAAACTTTATTCCCATAGAGCAAGGTCAAGACTGGGGCAGTTGTCAGAGCCCTCTTCAGTTATTGGAAAGCAACACCGCAATCTATATCCCACGAAAACGCCAAATTCTTCTTCGTCAACCTGGTGAGTGGGCTGATATCTTTGCGAAGTCGTTAATGAACTTCTATAATAACCTGCTAACCCCAAAAAGCTTCTCATCTCTTTTGCATTCTTTGGAATCTTCCAGTCCTGAACTGCAACCACTTTTGCGGGATCTACTGTTATCCCTTCTTTAGAAACCACATGCCCTAGGAATCTCACCTCCTTTCTCCAAAAAGGGCATTTAGAGAATTTTGCCTTAAGCTGATGCACACAGAGAGTTTTCAAAACTTCCCTCAAATATTGGGCATGCTATTCCTTACTCTTTGAGAAGATCAAGATATCATCAACAAAGACCACGACGAATTTATTTATAAACTCCCGAAACACCCTACTCATCAGATCAACAAAATAGGCGGATGCATTCGTCAACCCAAAGGCATAACTATCCATTCAAAGACACCATCTGGAGTCCTAAAAGCGGTCTTATCTACACTGTCCTCGGCCACCCTCAATTGATGGAACCCCGTGGCCAAGTCTAACAAAGCTAATACCAAGGCACCAACAAGATGGTCGAACAAGTCATCTATCCTCGAAAGTGGGTGCCTGTTCTTCTTGGTGAGCTTATTCAACTCTCTATAGTCCACACACAAGCGAAGAGAACCATCCACCTAAGTTGCGAATACCACGGGAGCATCCATTCAGATATGCTTCGCCTGATAAACCCTTTCTCGAGTAGCTCCCCTACCTGCTTACTTAGCTCCCTCCTTTCCCTTTGGAGCCATATGGCGCATGGGAAATGCAACTGGTTTTGCATTATCTACCAAATATATGCGAAAATCTATCTTGCGCCTTGGCGGTAAACCCCGAACCTCATCAAAGACATCAGAATAATATTGGACTACTGGAACAGATTGCAAATCGTCAAACTCTAGAAAACTAAGCATAACAGATCCTTGTGGGTCATAAGAAATCTCGAGGGTCCTCCCATGACAAGTCAGAAGTCTAACGACCCTCCTCTCATAATCTAGGATGGCACCATACATGGTTAGCCAATCCATCCCTAGAATCAACCCGTAGCCCATAAAACCAAGCACATACGCGTCATACTCAAACTCGACGCCTGAGATAGATATCCTCAAACCCCGACAAATCATGGGTAAATGAGCCGAACCACCAATGGGGTTTGAGATAATAACGGGATCCACTACCATACTAGTATTTAAGTGTAGAGATTCAACCACAGAACTAGATATAAATGAATGTGAAGCGCCAGAATCAGAAAGAGTTCTAATAGGATGAATGGAAAGAGAAATCAAACCTTCCATGGAAGTTTTCCTACCTCTATCCAGAGCACTGATCGCGAAAGCATGCACCTTCCCTCCAGAAGCTACTTCCCTTTGACCTTGTCCTTGTGGTCCCTGTTTCTTCGAGAACTCCCAATTGAAGCAAGTATTCTTCCTCCTTTTATAGTCTTTGACCAAGTGACCCTCTCGCCCACAACCATGACATTTCCTCTTATCCTTAGCCTTGTCATTCTTTCTGCCTTTCTTCTGTTGTTGTTGTTGTCGTCCCTTCTTGGGCCATACCTTCTTATTTTGTGTTGTTTCCTCAGCTTTTACTTCCTACTTTTCTCCCTTGTCTTCCTCGTGCATCAGGGCCATATCAACAAGCCTTTCAAAAGTCGCTCCCATTGGGATGTGGGACATAGCTAACCCATGAAGGGGTTCATTTAGCCTTTAGCAAACCACAAAGCTTTCTTATGCGGAGTATCTACCAATTGCAATCCAAACCTTGCTAGATGGTTGAATTTGTTTACATATTCCTTAACAGTCATGTTTACTTGTTTAGGAGACAAGAACCTCTCCATTTGCATGCTTTTCTCAGCTTAGGAAAGAAACTTCATTTCAAACCTCTGCTTAAAATCATCCCATGTCTCTATCGAGCGTCTAGCTTGGGTAACTTCCCACCAGAACGAAGCTTCATCTTTCAGTAGCCAGGCAGCTAACTGAATCTTCCTCTGATCTTCCACCTCAAAGATTACAAACAAGTCCTCAGTCTCCTTGAGCCAATTCCTTGCCTCTACGAATATCTCGGTTCCACGGAATGTCTTCCCTCCCATGGCACAGAAATCTTTGCAAATCTTAGCGAAATTATCTGCTCTTAGAGGAGGAGGAGGAATGACGGGTGCAGTTGGGAGAGGAACGTTTCCTTGGCCTTCGGCAGGCGCTATAGCCTCTAGATACCCACGGAACCAGCTAGGTATCATAAAGCCCTCTGGAATGTTAGGTTCCCCAGACATGCTGAAATGAAAATGGAAAGAGATTAAGATAAAGGATCGAAGGATATTACATAAGGCTTTGGGGAATATGTTTTTCAAAACCGACTTTTCTTTTTGAAAAATGCTTCCTTTTAAAACCTTTTTGAAAATAGTTTTCAAAAACTTTTATATAATATGGTAACCTTCAGCTCTGATACCAAGCGTGACACCCCACGTCCGTTAATGTCACTTACAAAGGGAATGCATTAAGTTTCGTGAAGCATTATAGGTAAACAGTAACAGAAATATTACAACGAAAATATAAAATGACAGCAGAATTAAAAACTTTATTTAATCATAAAGCAACGTGGTTTGAAAACATCACATGTCTGAAGTACATAAAAGCAATTACATCATTAAAACTACTGTCTTGTACTTTAAAACATCATAGTACATAAAAGTAGCAAAACTCCCCAAATAAAATATAGCCATAGTAGCCAGGATAGGAGCTTGAGTCATACATCTAAGCAGCTCCAGCAAAATGAAAGCAGAATCAAGGTCAAGCCTGAGTATTCCCACCTAAGAACCTGAGGGGGAAACGGAAGAAAGAAGAGGAAACAAAAAGGGTCAGACATAAAGTCTGGCGAGTCCAGTTACTTTTAGCAAGTAAATAAGTAAAAGTAGCATGACGGGCATATAAAGTGGATAAGAGAGAGAGATAACACTACATAGGGTAGGTATGACAAGGTAAACATGATAGAGTGTATATACTTCTCTAAAGATTACTCTGCACTAGTACTAGTGTCACCAGAATGAGAAGGTCCCAACAACAATAAGATGGTAGGCTCAGGCATACGTCCAGATGTATCCTAAGCACTACCCTAATCGATCGGCTCCCTACATTGCGTACATACTCTGTGTTGGCCCCACCATAGGATGTATCATGTCCTATAACGGCAACCCTTCGCTGATATACACAGCCATATCTACAAGTGTCACGGTTGTCTTAGCCCCCTCTGCCCGGCCCATGCACGCACATGTCCCCGGTCGGTTTGCGCCGCCCACACCGACTTCCTTGTTTGGATCTCTTATATTCAGCCTAGTAAGCGTGCCCCAACTCCGACCTAGTTCAGAGTACCCGTTTGATACCTATTAAGGATTACTGACTAAAATGGGTCCCACATAGTATGATACAAGCTCTCCCTCATATCTTGTATCCCCACTAGGATTTCCATCGGTTATGTATACCACTAGGTGTCTTTAATTACACAACCCTATCATTTCTATAAGTTATGCTTACCCTAAAAAGGTGTCTTTAATTACATAACTCTAATATTTACATAGGTTATGTATACCACTAGGTGTCTTAATTTCCCTAACCCTATCAGGTTAAGTTTGTGGGCCTATATGTAAATATTACCCACCCCCTTCATTTTTACTTAACCCACCCACAGTTTAACCCAATTCACTTAACCCCAACTTTAGTTTATGTTCATACAATCCCTATGGATTCAACTAATATAAGCATTCAAGGTTTATTACTGTATTTTCATTTATGGTTATGGTAAGCTGGACTTCCCACATTAAGCCTACCATTTGTGGTTGATGGACATGTTGGGTAGGTCCGGGCAGACTTATTCCACAAATTGGGCTTAAACTCGTGTCTTAGAACGTCTCGTATTTGTGTACCTAGACCTCTCACTGGCAGACTTCCACCATAAGTGTAATCTAACCTCGTGTCCTAGGTGCAGCTACAGTTTCTAATTACTATAATCCTAGGCATTCCATTATTAGCCAATTTTACCTATGTCTTTATAGGTTATAGGTTTCATGCCCATTTTTCCCAATTATGTTCATAGTGAATTATATATCCAAATTCATATACATAATCATTATTCAAGTTATGCCAATTTTCACCTTTTTACCAATTATGCCCAAATTCCCAATTCACAAGATATGCCCAATTTCAATATTTTTCCCCCTCGTTCCCAAACTAATGCATTCGCATAATTTAGCGGCATGCCTAGGCTCGAAAGTAGCCTGTCTATATAAAATAAAAAGGGAAAGGGTGAAGGGAAGATGACAAAGATGCTTATTCTAACAAAATGACGTAAGCATGTGATGGCGTAATGATAGGATGGACATATAAGAAGTGATCGGTGAACTTGCGATAATAAAACAGGTCCTAACATAGTAGGGATGTCATAATAGGCATGACTAGATCTGAAAAAGGATTTAGATGTCCAACTAATGTCAGATCTAAATTGACCAAAACATGATAATCATAAAATGATCCAAATAACAAATTAGATCCATAATTAAAAGTAGATCTGACATGATAAGGGTTGAGATCCAGGTCATAGTCAATTCAAAATGTCATAGATTTGCAAATTACAATAGATATGATATGATTCAGTCACAGGCATAGATCCAAATTACAATATCAAGGATTCACACATTACAATAGATCTGATAAGATCCAATCACAGGCATAGATCTAATTTTACAGTCATATCATGTTTACTTTTAATTATTTAAATCTAAAGGCAAATGAAACTCACAGCATTTAGTCTAGAACAATAGAAGGAGAAATGTAGTTGATGAATCTCAGATCTACACTTGAATCTTTAAACTTTGATTGCAGAAGAAGAAAGAGTTTTGATTTAGTCCAGGCACCAGCAGCACTTAGGCCTCCATTGATTTCCAGTGAAGATAACAAGATAAATGAGCCTGTATTTATAGCTGCCAGCCTCCAAACCGACCTAACCACGTCATCCCTGGGGGGGAGACCCACCCCTTAGGGGGGCGACCCTGGTGTCGACACCCCCCTCGAGCGGTCGACCTAGGGGTCGACAACTCCCTTAAGGGGTTGACTCCCCTAGGCGGGAATTTTCCCGCTTACCCCGAATTCTGGAATTTTGAACTTTATGGACCTGTTTTTTAAATTCTTGGACCCTTTATATATATATATATATATATATATATATATATATCTTGCGCGTATACAAACTTCAAACCCTCATAACTTCTTCATACGGTGTCTGTTTTACGCAAACCAAATGTCTATCTTGACCTGAATTTCGAGACGGACACAATGGCGTAGTCCATTTCCCTTAATTCTGAATATTAAATTAATTATTATTTAATTTATCCTCTTTTAGTGTTGTTAAAATCTGGGTGTTACATAACCCCTAGGAGTAGTAACAAGAAGTCCTCACATTATGTAGAACTCTGAATGTATGGACTACTACTGGTATAATCCTGGTAGTTAACCAGAGAAATCAACGAGCACCCATTTTCTATTCGAAGGTTTGTGCCTTCAAATCATCTTAAAATGCATAAGCGTACTTGCAAATTTAGTTTTCGAACGCAAAGTCGGTTCAAAGTGGTTTTGGATCCAGTTCCAATCTCGGTTCCTTGAACTAACACGTTATAAGTTAAAAGGGATATTTATTAATAGTCGGTTCTTTAACCATCAATCAAATTAGTATAGTTAAGTACATCAGCAACAATGGCCCTTTTAATTAAATTATTTATTAGAATCATTTCATTGATTCTTAAAAATCGATTCTGTATACTTATCTCAATAGGGTAAGTATATTCACAAATATCTTGTTTTCATTACTTTGAAAACGATAGCCATAGAATAAGCGTATTAACAAAACCATATTATTTTCCCAAATTTTGAAAATAAGATATATATACTTAACCGAATGGTATAAGTATAATCACAGTTTATACTTGGGCCAAACAATATCATATGGTACATTGTTTGCTATAAAATACCAAACAGTTTTAGTTAACTTATAAACTTTGCAATTGGAAGTTTATAACATCTTTTAGGGAAATAATAATTTATTTCCAAACATTTACTTTGGTTTCAAACTTGAATCATCCCTTGGATAACAACGAAGTCGTCCAAGTTGGTGTATTTTATTTACCTCTCTGGCCTTGACTTAATAATATTCTTATCTTCAAGATAAAACAAAAGTTCATTAACACAAAACCTGATATTCAGTAAATGTTACAATAAGTTCCATTTACTATTCAACTTAAATATGGTTTTAAAAATCTGTTCTTGCATTTGGAATATCTCTTTTCAATTACAATCACTTTTACTTAATTTAATTGTTAAGTAAGCGCTTGTTTAGAACCATCGTTTTAGCTTTAAATTTCTTTTATAAATCATGTTTATCAAACTTGCATTTATTATAAAATCCCTTTACAAAACCCTTTACTATTCAATTAAAAACTCATTTCAAACTTGATAAATTTCCTTTATTGAATTCAATTTTTAAAAAAATTAATCACTTTAATTATTATTAATTAAAATAATAATTAACTTCAACATTAACTAATGTAAAAGTAGTTAACCTCATTATTAACAAAAAAAAGTTAATCTCTTTTAAATCCTTAATAGAATGAAAACTAACTTTATTTATAATTATAACCTCGATAGTTATCTTAAAATACAGTTAATTAGGTGATTAATCAACTTTTAAGAAAACTTAAGTTTAAACAACTATTTGTTAAACCTATTTCTATAAGGTTAAACGAGAACAAATTAATCTAATTAATAACCAATTTCAATTAAAAGAGTTGACACAATCAACTTGGAAACATAGTTAAATTGTTAACTAATCTCGAATTGATCATTATTTTTAAATTAATTAATAACATAATTAATTTAACATAATCTCGCTTAATTGTTTCTTTAAAATAATTATTCTAGACTGTTAACCCTTAGGTTAATTTTTGACTTACTTACTTATAAAACATATTTAAAAATAGGATTGCTATATAAACCATTTTATAATTTTCTTTATAAATCAGGTTATAAATATTGATTTATTTATAAAATCTTTATTTTACATAACTTATATAAAATAAAATTTAAATCCCTGCTTCCTTTATACTTCATAATTTTAACTTAGTCAATTTTCCTAACGGCGATTCAATGCCTTGAAAAGATGGATTTTAGGCCATCTGCTGCCAATCACTCAATCAATACTATTTAATGATTAATAACACATCAATGTTGAATTTAATTCAACAATCATCATCTAAATCAGATTTTAATATTACTTATGTTAGACAATTCATATTTGTATAATAAGATAGCAAGTAGCATCCAAAATATTGAGGAATCCTGTTGGATCCCTCCAACCAGTCCCCCTGCATTACAGCTCATATATCAGTTTATATATGCATATGAAATAGAAACTCTAATCTAATTCATTTAAGATTAATCTTCCGCTTAAAAGCAAGCAGTGTCAAAGGTCATCTGTTCACAAACAGAAATATAAATATCGATAATCACCAACAAAGCAATAAATCGGCCAAACATCCAAACCCATAATTTATACTAACAACAATGAATATTAGTATACGAAATAGCAATATTCATCAGTATTCCAAAATGTGTGAGAGCTAACTCACCAACCATTTTCGATTAACGATTTCCCATCGTTCTATCTAAATTTAAATTGACGTTTAAAATTAGATAAAATTCCCAATAGCTCCAAATCATTCCAATTCAATTCCTACACATAGTATTCGCAAATACGATTTCAATGCAACTTGTTTCGTCTCAATCTAATAATGTATGAACAATATATAATTGTTAAAAGTTTAAAGTTGAATTGAAATAATTTAAATTGTAAACCTTGTCATTTGTATGACACCCCACGTCCGTTAATGTCACTCACTAAGGGAATGCATTAAGTTTCATGAAGCGTTATAGGTAAACAGAAACAAAAATATTACAAGATAGATATAAAAGCAATAGCGGAATTTCAAATGTTATTTCAAACATAAATCATAACATCGTGGTCCAAAATACCATAAGTCTGAAACTACATAAAACCCACCACAATAATATAAAACTTCGATCTTGTACCATTAGAGTACAAAAAATACATAAAAAAAATAATTCCCCAAAAGAGACAAAGCCATAGTAGTCAAAGATAGAAACTGAGCAGTACTTCAAAAGCTGCTCCAAGCAAGATGATAACCGAGTCCTGACTAAGCCTGAGAATTCCCACCCTGCGAACCGGAGGGGGGGAGAACGGAAGAAAGAAGAGGAAACAAAAAGGGCCAGACATAATATCTGGTGAGTCTAGTTACTTTTAGCAAGTAAATAAGTAAAAGTATCATGATAGGCATATAAGTTGGACAAGAAAGATAACATCAAGTATGACGAGGTAAACATGATAGAATATACCACGCTTCTAGAGATTTGTCTATACCAATACTAGTATAACAGATATGTAACAAGATTACATACTCCCTAATTGCTTAACAGAAACAGGATGATCCCAACAGAAATACAATGGTAATTTTAGGTGTACTCTAGTAACGGGTTTTAACCCAAACCAAATTAGCTGGCACCTAATCAAAAATAACGGGTGTTAGCCCAGACAGAAACACAGGACCACAAAAATAGACAGGAACAGATGTACCCTGATTACTACCCCCCAATCGATCGGCTGCCAATTCTGTAAATACCCTGTGTCGGCCCCAAAGTAGGGTGTATTACTTCCTAAAGTGGCAACCTACAGAAGGACACAGAACTATTTACTAGTGCTAAAGCAGTTTATTTTCCCAGATGCAAGCCGTACTCATGCACGGACATGAGTCCGTTGGAACGTGCCAGTACAGACCTCCTCTCTGATGAACCTCTTATAATCAGTTCAGTAAACGTGCCCTGACCCCTACCTAGTGCGGGGGTCCCTCTTTAATACCAAAATGGGTTACTAACTAATATGGGTCCCACACAACAGATAACACAAGACAACCCTTACAGATCTTGTGTCTCCAACTAACTAGGATTTTGACATGTTATGCCTAACAGATTTAACATATTCACATAACTCCCTACAGATTTATGGGTTAAACTTTACAAGTTAACGGGTCAATATAACCCCAACATATTCAGTAGGTTAATTTTTCTAAATTAACAGATTCATATAACCCTTACAGATTTAACAGGTTTCCTCAACACCATAGATTTAACAGGTCTGCTTAACCCCACGATTTAACACGTTTACTTAACCCCACAGATTTGTCAGGCTTACTTAACCCCACATACTTAATATGTTCACTCAACCCCACAGATTCAACAGGCTCGTACAACCATTATGGATTCGATTAGGTTAAGTTTTCATCTTATTACCATATTCAATTATGGTTAAAATGTGTTAGACCTCCCACATTTGGCCTACGATATGTGGACGCTGGATATGTCGGTCGGTTTCGGGTAGAATTCTTCCATAAGTCGGGCTTAACCTCGTGTCATAGCACGTCTCGTATTTGTGCACTTAGACCTCTCACATTAGATTCACCGCTTGCGGTCGTTGGATATGCCAGTCGGTTCCGGGCAGACTTCCACCGCAAGTGTAATCTAACCTCCGGTCATAAGTGCCATTACAGTTTCTAATTGCTGTAATCCTAGGAATTCAATTATTAATTAATTATACCTATGTCTTTATAGGTGTCCATGCCTCTTTTTCCCCAATTATGTTCATAATTAATTATATGCCTAAATTCATGTTTATAAACATTAAGCTATGCCAAACTTTCCATTTACAAATTATGCCCAATTTTTACCGTTTTTCGCCTCGTTCCCATTTTAACGTATTCGCATAATTTAACGTCATGCCCAGGCTAGAAAGTAGCCAGGCTAAAATAAAAGGGACAGGGTGATAGAAATGATTATTCTAACAAGATTTACATAAACATGTGGTGGCATAATCATATAACGACATAATGATAAGATGGACATATATGAACAGTTCTAGTGAACATGTGACATTAGAATCAATCTTAACATAATAGGGATATCATAACTGGCATGATAAGATCTAAATAATAATTTAGATGCCGAACTAATAATAGATCCTCTTTAATCGCAATATGATAGGAACAAGGTAATCTAAACAGTGAAACCAAGGTAGACTTGTCATGACAATTAGGGTTTAGATCTAACTCTAAGACACGTCCAACTAATGATAGATCCAAAAATAACCACAACATGATAAGTATCAAATGATCTAAAAAGTGAATTAGATTTATAATCAAAACGATCTCACATAAATAAAGTTAAGATCCAAAATAACCACAACATGATAGGTACAAAATGATCTAAAAAGAATTAGATCCATAATCAAAAGTAGATTTGACATGATAACGGTTAAGATCCAAATCAACTACAACATGATAGGTACAAAATGATCTAAATAGAATTAGATCCATAATCAAAAGTAGATTTGACATGATAACGGTTAAGATTCAAATCAACTGCAACATGATAGGTACAAAATGATCTAAATAGAATTAGATCTATAATCAAGAGTAGATCTAAAATGATAACGGTTAAGATCCAAATCATTGTTAATTCAGAATTTCGTAGATTCACAAATTACAATAGATCCGATATGATTCAATCCTAAGCATATACACAAATTACAGTCATATCATTTCTTGCTTTTAATTATTCAATTCTAAAGGTAACTTGAACTTACAATGATCGGATCTAGATGAATAGGAGGAGAAAAGTGAATTTTGGATCTCAGATCTACACTTGAAACACTTGAATCCCTAAACTTGATTAATTGGATTGAAGAAGAAGAAAGAGATTTGATCAGTTCGGGTACCGACAGCATCTAAGCCTCCATCATTTTCAGTGTAGAACACAAGAGAAGTGGAGCCACATATATAGCTGCCAGGCTCCAGAATTCGACCTGCCACGTCAGCCCTAAGGGGTCGGCCCATGGGTCCACACCCACTTGAAGAGGTCCGAATTCCCAAAAATTGACATGGGCACACTTCACAAGTGCGCCAGTGCAAAAATACCTTGGTGCACTTGTCAAGACCAATTGTTCCTGCTTTCATCGTCAAACTTCTACCGTTCATAACTTCTTCATATGTTATCCATTTTACGCAAATCAAGTGCCATGCGGACTTGATGTCATCCCCACCTTCCTCCAGTATCTCACTGGCAGTCCCTCGTGAGTGCGGCATACACCTTTTTCTTTTTTTGTCTATCTTGACCAGAATTTCCAGACGGACGCAATGACGTAGTCTGTTTCCCTTAATTCTGAATATTAAATTAAATATTTTTTATTTATCCTCTTTAGTGTTAAAATACGGGGTATTACATTCTCCCCTACTTCAAAGGATTTCGTCCCCGAAATCTCCAAGTTAAGAAGAATGTACCCTACCATCCATCATCCATCTACTAAGCCACCAATCACAGGCATCCATTTTCCTTAAACTTTTCTAATGCTTATATGAACATATGCAAAGGTATGTGTATATGTCCCAACACTAATGCAAAAGATCTGGCAGTCCACTGATTCAGTTGACCTCCTTAATGCAATGTATGTTTGTGTCGTGAGTCCAACATGTATGCAATAATCCTAGTATAACATGTAAGTTCTATATGGATGCACAATCATCTGTCAAAATGCAGCATCCATATGATGATACATTAAATTTCATCCATTAAAAGAAGAAAAATGCACACACATCCATATGCAGTATGGGACTGATTGAGCCGATCTAGTAACTAATGTGTGTGTATATGCATCCATAAGCAACCACTACGAAACAATTGCATCTACTTGCATCCATCAAACATAACATGTTTCAAACACATGTTTACAAGCATGGGACTCCTACCTAAAGGTCGAAGGTTCGATCAATAGGATATACTTAAATGATAGAAGTAAGCACGAATAAATTTTTTTGTAAGAGAGGTTAAGAACATTCCCTTGAAAAGAAAAGGGTACGAAGCGCAAAGTCTTATCTTCGATCTCCCAAGTTTCATCCTCTTGGTTACGTAGCTTCTTTTCTTCTGATCTAAGAATATGGAAAGGAACTCGTCTAATTGTCGCCTCCCATTCTACCTCAACTTCTTCAAGCCTGCTCGACTCAACTGCCTCTGCTGTATCGTGCAGATACTTCCGTAAATAAGAAATGTGGAAAAACATCATGAATATCCACATATAAGCGAAGAAAGTTGTACACCTTAGTTTCGAAGACAACCAAAGCACCCTATTCTGATATGCTTTGCCTAACCAACACCTTTTCAAGTAGCTCCCCTACTTGTTTGCTGAGCTCCCTCCTTTCCCCTGAAGCTATATGGCGCACAGGTAATGCAATTGGCTTTGCATTGTCCGCCAGGTATATGCAAAAGTCGATCACGCACCTCGGAGGTAAGCCCCGAACCCCCTCAAAACATCTGAATACTCACAAACTACTGGGCATCTGAATACTCACAAACTACTGGTACATATTGCAGATCATCAGTAGTTGCATCAAGAGATTCTAGGAAACTAAGCATGACAGACCCTTTAGGGTTACAAGAAATCTCGAGGGTCTTCCTATGACAAGTCAGAAATTTATTGACCCTCCTCTAACAATCTAGAATGGCACCATACATGGCTAGCCAATCCATCCCTAGAATCAGACAGTATCCTATAAAACCAACTACATATGTGTTGTATTCAAATTCGACACCTAACATAGTTATTCTCAAACCCCAACAAATCATAGACAGATGAGTGGTACCCCTAGTGGGGTTTGAGACGACAACAGGATCCAAAACCATACTAGTACTAAGGTGTAGAGAATTAATCACAAAATCAAATATAAAAGAACGTGAAGCGCCTGAATTAAAAAGTTCTAACAGGATGATTGGAAAGAGAAAATCAAACCTTCAACAGAAACTTTCCTTCCTCTATTTGATACATCTTCGATGAGAGCATGCATCTGCCCTCTATAAGATCCTTCCCTTTGGTCATGCCCTTGCTTCTTCGGGCACTCCCTAGTATAATGTTCGATTTTACCACAGTTGAAGCAAGTATTCTTCCTTTTTCTACAGCTTTTGACCAAATGACCCATGTTCCCAAACCATGGCATTTCTTTTTGCCTTGAGCCTTGTCATGCTTTCCGCCCCCTTGTTGTTGTTCTTTCTTAGGCCACACTTTCTTGTTTTGTATTTCCTCTACCTTAACTTCCTTCTTTTCAGCTTTATCTTCCACATGCATTAAGGCCATATCAAGAGCCTCTCAAAAGTTTCTCTCATTGGAATATGGGACATAGTTAACCCATGAAAGGGTTCATTTAGTCCTCTAACAAACCGCAAGGCTTTCTTATGCAGAGTGTCTACTAGTTCCAAACCGAATCTGGCTAACTAGTTGAATTTATTCACATATTCTTTAACATTTATGTCTCCTTGTTTGAGCGTCAGGAACCTCTCCATTTTCATGCTTTTCTCATCTTGAGGAAGAAACTTCATTTCAAACCTCTGTCTAAAGTCATCCCAAGTTTCCACTGGATGCCCCGCTTGGGTTACTTTCCACCAGAACGAAGCTTCATCCTTCAGTAGCCACGCAGCTAGCTGACTCTTCCTATGATCGTCCACATCGAAGATTCCAAACAAGTCCTCTGTCTCCTTGAGTAAATTCCTTGCCTCTACGAACGTCTCAGTTCCTTGGAATGGCATTCCTCCCATAGCACGAAAATCTTTGCAGATCTTAGAGAAGTTATCTGCTCGCGGAGGGGGAGGAGGAACGACGGGTGCAACTAGGGGAGGAACGTCAGCTTGACCACTGGCAGGCGCCATAGCCTATAGATACCTACGGAACCAGCCTGGTATCGTAATGCCCTCAGGAATATTGGGTTCCCCAACATGTTGAAAAGAAAAGGAAAAAGGGATTCAAACAGAGAATTGAAATATATTACATATGGCTTTGGGGAATATGTTTTTCAAAACAGACTTTTCTTTTGAAAATGCTTTCTTTTAAAATCTTTTTGAAAATAATTTTCAAATTCTTTTGTCCAATCTGGTAACCTTCAGTTATGATACCAAGTGTGACACCCCACGTCCGTTAATGTCACTCACTAAGGGAATGCATTAAGTTTTGTGAAGTGTTATAGGTAAACAGAAATAAAAATATTACAAGACAGGTATAAAAGCAATAGCAGAATTTAAAATTTTATTTCAAACATAAATCATAACATCGTGGTCCAAAATACCATAAGTCTGAAACTACATAAAACCCATTACAATAATATAAAACGTTTGTCTTGTACCATCAGAGTACAGAAAATACATAAAAATCATAATTCCCCAAAAGAGACAAAGCCATAGTAGTTAAAGATAGAAACTGAGCAATACAACAAAAGCTGCTCCAAGCAAGATGATAACTGAGTCCTGACTAAGCCTGAGAATTCCCACCCTGCAAACCTCGGGGGGAGGGGGAACGGAAGAAAGAAGAGGAAACATCAGACATAAAGTCTGACGAGTACAGTTACTTTTAGCAAGAAAATAAGTATAAGTATCATGACAGGCATATAAGATGGACAAGAAAGATAACATCAAGTATGACGAGGTAAACATGATAGAGTATATTGCACTTCTAGAGATTTCTCTGCACCAATAGTAGTATAACAGATACGTAACATGATTGTATACTTGCTAATTGCTTAACAGAAACGGGATGATCCCAACAGAAATACAATGGTAGTTTTAGGTGTACTCTAGTAATGGGTTTTAACCTGTGAAGACCCGTAACTTCCCCGTTAAGGAAAGCGGCGGATAGTTCGAGAACAAGCCACAACAGAACGCATATAGAAGAACATTTCATTGTATATTACAACAATGCATCAGATTACAAGAATATACAGAGTATAAATGAATATTACACAGAAATATCAGAGATTTAAATTACATTTAAATACATCGCAGCAGAAAATAATACAATACACAACTAGAAGTAGATATATGGATACAAAGCTTTCCGGATATCGTTCCAGCTGTAAACCAGGATCCTGTGAATATAAATCTGCAAAACCAAAACTACTAGTTGCCCGTGTCAAAATAGGGGCACCCAGAGTTTAGGTTAAAACAATAAACTCCAGGTCAGTCATGTGACTGGTGTGAGAACTAAAACAGTTGTAAATCTTTATTTTAAAGATAGGTAAATCAAGGGACCATGCCGAATAACACGGAACGGGTTTCCTCCTAAGAATACCAGTGCATATAAGTAAACAACGCAATGCTTTTCTAAAAATGAAGCTATTATAAGACCCAGGTCCCATCACACAATGCAACGCAGCCGAGGATAGGGTTTTCCCTTATAATAGCCAAACATGCTTAATACGTTTAAAACAAATCATTTGATACCACTATAAGTGCATAGTGTATAAAACAACTTCAAATCATAAGTATCAATCATAGGCGGCATAACTGCCCCATCCCACTATGTCGCCATACTAGGCTCTACAAATAAAACCGCAAATGTCACGTATTTGGAAATTGGATTTCCATCTATGAACCGAGGCAAAAGATAGTCCTCAACCGATTCGAGACGCTCTAGCCCGTGTCTCAGGATCAGAGCTCGAGTGACCCTTGGATCGTCAGGGCCGGTCCACCGATGTGGATTAAAATTCCTGAACACTGCGTTTCCCCACCCTTTGGGGTGTCAATGAGCCAACGAATGACTCCATCGGACCCGGATCGTCCGATCAAACCGAGGCACCTCGCAACAGCAACAACCACATAAGTCAAACTCGTCAGAGCGTGTAAAACCACTGACGCCACTTTTTAGCTAGAAGGAAACGCATGCCCTCCCTGAGGTCCGTCTCCCGTTTTTGGTTCATACCGGGTGTGATACTCGCGAAGTAAAACGTTACACAAAGCTACGCCACAAAGGCCGTGCTTTGATCATCAACCACAAGTCTTTGCTTTTCAACAGAAGCCTTGATCATTTGCCACTTAGGCATGCCACACAGGCAGTTCACTCTATGTGTTTGATATCCATCAGTATATAACCTCTGAGCTCGTACGTCTCAGAGAAGGGCGTTAAGCAAGAGAATAAATTCTCCGCCGCCAAACAGATATATATTTAATAGAAATCAATCACACAGACTAAAATCCAATGTCAGACACACAGTCCATTTACAAGTTTGTTCTGGGTCTGAACGAAACCGGAGGCACCTAGTACCCCGCATATCCTTCGATCTCCAAATACGTCTGGACGATCACCAACTGTTTCCATCTTCTTGGGTGTACAGCCCAATCAAGATCATCAGTAATCACCCAAACGATGTGAAGACTTCCGGTCTTCAACCGCCGTCTTCATCTTCGACTTATCGTCGTATCAGTTATTCAGAATGGGATAAACCCGGTCTTTCCGAATAACTCGCGTATATTTTAAATAAGTGTTACACAAACACAACATACGCCTCATTCCAATTCATCAGTCACTAACCGTAAATTAATCAAGACAATAATTCCCCAAATATTAACCCCGAAGGCCGAAACCAACATCAGATCAATATCCAGAAAACCATTCTGCTTGGCTAACCGACAGTTAGTTTCTAAATTTCACATTCATAGGGAAAGGTTCCCATTAATTTTATCCAAGATAAATCATTAAAATTCATTCTTTAATCTACCTTTGAATATCAATTCAAACTAGTCGGGATTAGCGAACCTTACCGAAGTAATCATTTGTTTTAATTTCCCAACCCCAACCTATTAATCCCATGAAGTAAAACTGGTCCTACTTCATATCTAACACCACGGTGTTATCGGTAAATTCAATTACCATTTCACGTTCAAATCTAATTAAAGATTTAACTATCGCCTGGAGCAAAACTGGTGATACTCCATTCTCGATCATTTCAATCTAATTAAAGATTCATTAAAACTCCACTTAGTTTTAATCGTTAACTGGGTTAAAGAATCCGTGTCATTTAAAACACGGTTCACGATAAACCCAAAGTCACATTCCATTAATTATCGGGTTAAAGAACGAGTGTTATTTAAAACACTGTTCACGATAAACCCAAAAATCAATATCAATTCAATTCCAATTAAATATTATTTAATTGGTACACTTCATTAAATCTAAATAAAAAGATTTAATCTTTTCTCAACTGGGTTCAAGAACAGTGTTAGTCAAGACACCATTCACGACAAACCCAAATCACATTTGATATTACATACAAGGCTTTGAATAGAATATATACCGGCTTATATTCAATATCAAATTCTACGACTAACAAATATCGTATTGGAAATAATGATATATATATATCTTTCAAATTCCCATAACAAAATCTGTATCATCACGAAATCCAACATCGAAATAATCCAAAGGCAATTTCGATTCAAATCCATTCCAATGCAATCATTGGAAATTCTGGTTATTTTTAAAACCCTTTTTAAATTCAATTTATTTATTTAAAAAAATAAATAGAATTATAATTCTAGTTCAAAACTAGTTCATTTTGATAAAAAACTATTTTTATCTTTTCAAATATGGAGTTTTTCATCCCAATTCTTTCTAAATCATTTCTTATGATTTTACACAAATTATTACTATTTTTAATAATTTTATCAAGGCCCGTACAGTCGATTTCCATCAACGGCCATCGAACTGCACTTACAGCGACCTTTTTCAAATTTGATTTGGACGTAACTCCAAATCCAACCGTTAGATTTCTAATTTCTAATATTCGTTAGAAAGCTCTTTTCGATACGAACCCAACGGTTCCGGTTTCAGGAGAATCCGACGGTCGGATCTCCCGTAATATCCGTTCGAAGTCAATGGTCGAAATTCGCGAACTGCCGCGGCGCGGCGCGTTCTATTCAGGCCATTATATTATATATATATATATAATATATATAATATATACTTCGTCGATTTCAATTCAAAACGTGCTTTATAAATCGTTTTAAATTCATTTCCCAAAATGGTTTCAACTTCATATTCAACTTCTAATCAAAATTGAACCTTCCAATTTAAATTCATTTTAAATTGATTTCAATTTGATTTCAATTCAAATTGATTTCTAATTCAATTTCAGTTCGTTTTCAATTCTATTTGGATTCATTTCAAAAACGATTTCAACCCTCTTTTGAATTCACTTCAATTTGAATAAAATCGATATAAATATCGTTCACGTCAAAATGGCGTCAATCTATCAACGCGGCTTCATATATTTCAATTTTCAAATATTCTACTTCAAATATTTCTTTTTCAAATTCAATTTCAAAACTGGAATGAGGCCCAGACAATTACCACATAATGTTAATTATATGGATTTTCTACAACACATGTATATATCAACAACGATGAATAATCAACCATCATCCAAAGTGCATTCTACACAGTACAAGCATCAAATATAAATATTCAACGCTTATAACAGCCTGTCAATCAATCGATCGACATACAACTAAACAATCGGGATTAGTGTACGTCAAATATCATCCCAATACCCGTGTGGGGTTCCAAACAATCAAACACAGATTTTATTTGTGCAGTTGGGCGATGTGTAAAATTTATCGATCCAATCAATATCAGTCAAATCAGTGTACATAAACAAACCGTCCGGTTTGTAAATTGATATTTATTTATTCACATTCACTATATTCATATTCACGTTAAAAATTATATTTCTAACGATAAAAACATTTTATTTCAACCTATGAATTTCTATTCAGTTCCTTAATCAAATAAAATGATATTTTTATTTTTCTAACATATTTTAGAAAATTTCAGCGGCATAACGGCACGATACTAGAAACGGGACGAGGCCTAGCCTTATCCCCGGTCTAGTGAAGGTCCACGCCATTCACACATCAATCAAATCCATTCAATCCACCAAACAATTAAATTTCAATTAAATAATCTAACCAATTCTTGCAATCAAACAAACAAGTCCATGGTCTGTGGACGATTGTGTCGGGTGCTACTGAACACCATCTGCATCCTAGTATATATATAACTAGAAAAAGAAATTGAAGAGTGAGAAATTCTCACCGAATAGCTATCCGATGCCGCGACTCTTCTTATGCAGAAATTTTTCGCCGTTCATCTTTCTTTGCCCGTATTCTCTACATATGTAAAAATCGAATTTTTACTTCGTTGTTCAATATATAAAAATCGAATTTTTACTTCGTTGTTCAATATATAAAAATCGAATTTTTACTTCGTTGTTCAATATATAAAAATCGAATTTTTACTTCGTTGTTCAATATATAAAAATCGAATTTTTACTTCGTTGTTCAATATATAAAAATCGAATTTTTACTTCGTTGTTCAATATATAAAAATCGAATTTTTACTAGTCCATAATATTTCTTATATACGATGAAAAATCATATTTCCTATAATGATGCTTACATATATATAAATATATTTTCAAAACATTATATATACAAAGATCATATTTTGACCTTTCTAAAAATGTTATCTTTTCAATGTTAAATATATTATCTTTTCATCTCATCTTCATTAGTTTTTAAATCAAATAAAAATCCTTTTTTTATAAAATAGAAAAATCAGTTCCTTCTCTATGAAAAATATGATCTTTTCATTATAAAAAATATCACATTTTTATACATACATTTTTATATAAAAACTGAAATTAAAAATAAGGGGGAAAAAAATCACCTTTTTCTTGCCAATCATGGATCTTGTTGAAGGCAGGGGCTCTGGGTTTCACCGGGGGAGATGGACAGCGGTCAAGGGGTGACCTGAGGCGCGGGGCTGACATGGGGTGCTCGATTTGGGCTAGGCTCGATTGATAGGAGAAGGAATCGCCGGAGGAGGCTTGGCGAGGTGGGTGGTCGGAGGGTCGGCTGAGCGGCGTCGCCGGTGGAGCGCCAGAGGCGGCTTGCGAAAGCGTGCTCGAGCAGAGGAGGAGAAGGGGATGGAGGATCGGAGGGGAGGCGCCGGAGGGAAGGGGGGCGTGCGATCGACGGTGGCGAGGGAGGAGGGTGGGCGACGGGTTCCTGTTCGTAGGGTTTTTTTTTTCTTTCTTTCTCTGTCGATTTGAAAACGAGTGGGGGGGGCCAGAGAAGGTAAAGGAAGAGAGAGGGTTTTATTATTTTATATTTTTCCAAACCCTAATTGTTGACTTTTCATTTGAACTCAGAATCGAACCTACCGACTGTCACCCCTAGCGTTTTACCCCCATTCCGAACACAATGGGATATGTGTCGTAAGCTGATTCGATTGTTTTGATCAGTTTCCGTTGAATTTACATTTAAATCACTATATTGAATTTTAAACGTACATTTCAAATTACCGGGGTCTCATACTAACTCTAAAAATTCTCGAAAAATATTTTCTAGCTTCGTATTGACGATACGGTCCTAACAAAACTGGTTTCGTTGAATTCTGAGACCGTTGGAAAAATGGCCATTTTCCAGTCGATTAAAATCAACTGAAACTGGTCAAACGCGTTTTCCTTTGCCACGCTCACATATTGATTCAAAAAATTATGAAATTTGGAATCTAGCAATAACTTGACATCCCGGACCCAACAAAACTGGTTTCGTCAAAATCCGAGGTCATTTGCAAAATCTCCATTTTCAAGGGCCTGAATTCTATAGCGACTATTCAGAATTTTCAACTGGACATATCTTTTGATTCCCGCTATGAAATTTTGATTTTTCGGATTGGCTGGAAAGATATCATCAATTAGATTCTAATATTTTTGGTTTCACTAAAATCCGGTTTATTTTGCACCCGGTACATCCAATTGAAGATTGAAATCGAATTATCGAACTACCGCGCCATTTTCAATTCTATTTATAATTATATATATAATTATTTATATTCTAACGACGAAGTATATAATATATACGTCGAATTCTATTCAAAATAAATTTCTCGTCGATTTTATTTAAAATAATCTATTTTAAATATTCAAAATTCGCTAAAATTGCCAAAATAAAAATTTTAAACTGGCCCAGATTTTCGGGTTGTTACAATCTCCCCCACTTAAAACTTTTCGTCCCCGAAAAGGAACAAAGTCGGAAGTGGTTTGATCAATCAACTCTACGTTCGATTTGGCTTCCATTCTCTAACTTTTCAGTTTCTGAGAATTTTCAAATTTTCAAAAATTTGGCTAACACCCTAAATTTTCGAAAAATTTCGCCATAACCTCCCCTGCACCGGGAGGATCGGGGAATTTCAAATAGCTTCCCCGGTCCTTCTAATCTCAAAAAGAAAAAGAAAAAGCCAAGCGGCTAGCCAATAGGCTCATAAAATCATCATCACCCAAACAAAACAGTAAATTATGTAGTAAACATGTACCTATTTTTCGGGCAAACAAATTTTATTCTCTGCTCTAGCCACCTTGCTATGACCTGTTCAATATAAGTATGTGTATATGCAAGCAAATGCGACCAATTTTCAATATAATTCAATATCTGATACAATTAGGCATAATGGTTCAAAATTATCAAACAAATAAACAAACAACACAAACATCAATCAATTAGTGGATTAACGTTTCAAATTCATAATTTTAGTACATATAAAGAAAATCATGTTTTTGATGCCAATTCACAACAATGTGTACTACCTATATAAGTTTTGGTTCTCACACCAGTCTAATGGAAATATATAGAAAATCACACCTTCGAAACTCGAACATAAATGTCGATGATGCGATCTCTATCATCAATATCATCTTCGGGCGACTAGAGTGCGATGCTATATCTATCCAATATATTAAAACTTTGAATATACGTTTGCAAGGCGTATATGCAAATTCTTTATATACTGAATTGTACAAAATCAATATAAACAAATAATCAAATACGAATAGTTGATTTAAATTTGCAAAACAAAATTTGTTTTCATTTGAAAAATATACTCTTCACACTCGTTCTAGGATACTACTGATCCCATCTCTAACGAGTCATTCAAATTGGATATTACTAATCCAATATCTGATGAATTCTTTCGTATGGTTCTAATGTGTCTTGTTCTCTGAGCTTTGTAAACCAAAGCTATGATACCAACTGTGAAGACCCGTAACTTCCCCGTTAAGGAAAGCGGCGGATAGTTCGAGAACAAGCCACAACAGAACGCATATAGAAGAACATTTCATTGTATATTACAACAATGCATCAGATTACAAGAATATACAGAGTATAAATGAATATTACACAGAAATATCAGAGATTTAAATTACATTTAAATACATCGCAGCGGAAAATAATACAATACACAACTAGAAGTAGATATATGGATACAAAGCTTTCCGGATATCGTTCCAGCTGTAAACCAGGATCCTGTGAATATAAATCTGCAAAACCAAAACTACTAGCTGCCCGTGTCAAAATAGGGGCACCCAGAGTTTAGGTTAAAACAATAAACTCCAGGTCAGTCATGTGACTGGTGTGAGAACTAAAACAGTTGTAAATCTTTATTTTAAAGATAGGTAAATCAAGGGACCACGCCGTATAACACGGAACGGGTTTCCTCCCAAGAATACCAGTGCATATAAGTAAACAACGCAATGCTTTTCTAAAAATGAAGCTATTATAAGACCCAGGTCCTATCACACAATGCAACGCAGCCGAGGATAGGGTTTTCCCTTATAATAGCCAAACATGCTTAATACGTTTAAAACAAATCATTTGATACCACTATAAGTGCATAGTGTATAAAACAACTTCAAATCATAAGTATCAATCATAGGCGGCATAAGTGCCCCATCCCACTATGTCGCCATACTAGGCTCTACAAATAAAACCGCAAATGTCACGTATTTGGAAATTGGATTTCCATCTATGAACCGAGGAAAAAGATAGTCCTCAACCGATTCGAGACGCTCTAGCCCGTGTCTCAGGATCAAAGCTCGAGTGACCCTTGGATCGTCAGGGCCGGTCCATCGATGTGGATTAAAATTCCTGAACACTGCGTTTCCCCACCCTTTGGGGTGTCAATGAGCCAACGAATGACTCCATCGGACCCGGATCGTCCGATCAAACCGAGGCGCCTCGCAACAGCAACAACCACATAAGTCAAACTCGTCAGGGCGTGTAAAACCACTGACGCCACTTTTTAGCTAGAAGGAAACGCATGCCCTCCCTGAGGTCCGTCTCCCGTTTTTGGTTCATACCGGGTGTGATACTCGCGAAGTAAAACGTTACACAAAGCTACGCCACAAAGGCCGTGCTTTGATCATCAACCACAAGTCTTTGCTTTTCAACAGAAGCCTTGATCATTTGCCACTTAGGCATGCCACACAGGCAGTTCACTCTATGTGTTTGATATCCATCAGTATATAACCTCTGAGCTCGTACGTCTCAGAGAAGGGCGTTAAGCAAGAGAATAAATTCTCCGCCGCCAAACAGATATATATTTAATAGAAATCAATCACACAGACTAAAATCCAATGTCAGACACACAGTCCATTTACAAGTTTGTTCTGGGTCTGAACGAAACCGGAGGCACCTAGTACCCCGCATATCCTTCGATCTCCAAATACGTCTGGACGATCACCAACTGTTTCCATCTTCTTGGGTGTACAGCCCAATCAAGATCATCAGTAATCACCCAAACGATGTGAAGACTTCCGGTCTTCAACCGCCGTCTTCATCTTCGACTTATCGTCGTATCAGTTATTCAGAATGGGATAAACCCGGTCTTTCCGAATAACTCGCGTATATTTTAAATAAGTGTTACACAAACACAACATACGCCTCATTCCAATTCATCAGTCACTAACCGTAAATTAATCAAGACAATAATTCCCCAAATATTAACCCCGAAGGCCGAAACCAACATCAGATCAATATCCAGAAAACCATTCTGCTTGGCTAACCGACAGTTAGTTTCTAAATTTCACATTCATAGGGAAAGGTTCCCATTAATTTTATCCAAGATAAATCATTAAAATTCATTCTTTAATCTACCTTTGAATATCAATTCAAACTAGTCGGGATTAGCGAACCTTACCGAAGTAATCATTTGTTTTAATTTCCCAACCCCAACCTATTAATCCCATGAAGTAAAACTGGTCCTACTTCATATCTAACACCACGGTGTTATCGGTAAATTCAATTACCATTTCACGTTCAAATCTAATTAAAGATTTAACTATCGCCTGGAGCAAAACTGGTGATACTCCATTCTCGATCATTTCAATCTAATTAAAGATTCATTAAAACTCCACTTAGTTTTAATCGTTAACTGGGTTAAAGAATCCGTGTCATTTAAAACACGGTTCACGATAAACCCAAAGTCACATTCCATTAATTATCGGGTTAAAGAACGAGTGTTATTTAAAACACTGTTCACGATAAACCCAAAAATCAATATCAATTCAATTCCAATTAAATATTATTTAATTGGTACACTTCATTAAATCTAAATAAAAAGATTTAATCTTTTCTCAACTGGGTTCAAGAACAGTGTTAGTCAAGACACCATTCACGACAAACCCAAATCACATTTGATATTACATACAAGGCTTTGAATAGAATATATACCGGCTTATATTCAATATCAAATTCTACGACTAACAAATATCGTATTGGAAATAATGATATATATATATCTTTCAAATTCCCATAACAAAATCTGTATCATCACGAAATCCAACATCGAAATAATCCAAAGGCAATTTCGATTCAAATCCATTCCAATGCAATCATTGGAAATTCTGGTTATTTTTAAAACCCTTTTTAAATTCAATTTATTTATTTAAAAAAATAAATAGAATTATAATTCTAGTTCAAAACTAGTTCATTTTGATAAAAAACTATTTTTATCTTTTCAAATATGGAGTTTTTCATCCCAATTCTTTCTAAATCATTTCTTATGATTTTACACAAATTATTACTATTTTTAATAATTTTATCAAGGCCCGTACAGTCGATTTCCATCAACGGCCATCGAACTGCACTTACAGCGACCTTTTTCAAATTTGATTTGGACGTAACTCCAAATCCAACCGTTAGATTTCTAATTTCTAATATTCGTTAGAAAGCTCTTTTCGATACGAACCCAACGGTTCCGGTTTCAGGAGAATCCGACGGTCGGATCTCCCGTAATATCCGTTCGAAGTCAATGGTCGAAATTCGCGAACTGCCGCGGCGCGGCGCGTTCTATTCAGGCCATTATATTATATATATATATATAATATATATAATATATACTTCGTCGATTTCAATTCAAAACGTGCTTTATAAATCGTTTTAAATTCATTTCCCAAAATGGTTTCAACTTCATATTCAACTTCTAATCAAAATTGAACCTTCCAATTTAAATTCATTTTAAATTGATTTCAATTTGATTTCAATTCAAATTGATTTCTAATTCAATTTCAGTTCGTTTTCAATTCTATTTGGATTCATTTCAAAAACGATTTCAACCCTCTTTTGAATTCACTTCAATTTGAATAAAATCGATATAAATATCGTTCACGTCAAAATGGCGTCAATCTATCAACGCGGCTTCATATATTTCAATTTTCAAATATTCTACTTCAAATATTTCTTTTTCAAATTCAATTTCAAAACTGGAATGAGGCCCAGACAATTACCACATAATGTTAATTATATGGATTTTCTACAACACATGTATATATCAACAACGATGAATAATCAACCATCATCCAAAGTGCATTCTACACTATACAAGCATCAAATATAAATATTCAACGCTTATAACAGCCTGTCAATCAATCGATCGACATACAACTAAACAATCGGGATTAGTGTACGTCAAATATCATCCCAATACCCGTGTGGGGTTCCAAACAATCAAACACAGATTTTATTTGTGTAGTTGGGCGATGTGTAAAATTTATCGACCCAATCAATATCAGTCAAATCAGTGTACATAAACAAACCGTCCGGTTTGTAAATTGATATTTATTTATTCACATTCACTATATTCATATTCACGTTAAAAATTATATTTTTAACGATAAAAACATTTTATTTCAACCTATGAATTTCTATTCAGTTCCTTAATCAAATAAAATGATATTTTTATTTTTCTAACATATTTTAGAAAATTTCAGCGGCATAACGGCACGATACTAGAAACGGGACGAGGCCTAGCCTTATCCCCGGTCTAGTGAAGGCCCACGCCATTCACACATCAATCAAATCCATTCAATCCACCAAACAATTAAATTTCAATCAAATAATCTAACCAATTCTTGCAATCAAACAAACAAGTCCATGGTCTGTGGACGATTGTGTCGGGTGCTACTAAACACCGTCTGCATCCTAGTATATATATATATAACTAGAAAAAGAAATTGAAGAGTGAGAAGTTCTCATCGAATAGCTATCCGATGCCGCGACTCTTCTTATGCAGAAATTTTTCGCCGTTCATCTTTCTTTGCCCGTATTCTCTACATATGTAAAAATCGAATTTTTACTTCGTTGTTCAATATATAAAAATCGAATTTTTACTTCGTTGTTCAATATATAAAAATCGAATTTTTACTTCGTTGTTCAATATATAAAAATCGAATTTTTACTTCGTTGTTCAATATATAAAAATCGAATTTTTACTTCGTTGTTCAATATATAAAAATCGAATTTTTACTTCGTTGTTCAATATATAAAAATCGAATTTTCACTTCGTTGTTCAATATATAAAAATCGAATTTTTACTAGTCCATAATATTTCTTATATACGATGAAAAATCATATTTCCTATAATGATGCTTACATATATATAAATTATATATATATAAATATATTTTCAAAACATTATATATACAATGATCATATTTTGACCTTTCTAAAAATGTTATCTTTTCAATGTTAAATATATTATCTTTTCATCTCATCTTCATTAGTTTTTAAATCAAATAAAAATCCTTTTTTATAAAATAGAAAAATCAGTTCCTTCTCTATGAAAAATATGATCTTTTCACTATAAAAAATATCGCATTTTTATACATACATTTTTATATAAAAACTGAAATTAAAAATAAGGGGGGAAAAATCCCCTTTTTCTTGCCAATCATGGATCTCGTTGAAGGCAGGGGCTCTGGGTTTCACCGGGGGAGATGGACGGCGGTCATGGGGTGACCTGAGGCGCGGGGCTGACATGGGGTGCTCGATTTGGGCTAGGCTCGATTGATAGGAGAAGGAATCGCCGGAGGAGGCTTGGCGTGGCGGGTGGTCGGAGGGTCGGCTGAGCGGTGTCGCCGGTGGAGCGCCAGAGGCGGTAGCTCGATTTGCGAAAGCGTGCTCGAGCAGAGGAGGAGAAGGGGATGGAGGATCGGAGGGGAGGCGCCGGAGGGAAGGGGGGCGTGCGATCGACGGTGGCGAGGGAGGAGGGTGGGCGACGGGTTCCTGTTCATAGGTTTTTTTTTTCTTTCTCTGTCGATTTGAAAACGAGTGGGGGGGGAAGAGAAGGTAAAGGAAGAGAGAGGGTTTTATTATTTTATTATTTATTTATTATTTTATATTTTTTCAAACCCTATTGTTGACTTTTCATTTGAACTCAGAATCGAACCCACCGACTGTCACCCCTAGCGTTTAACCCCCATTCCGAACACAATGGGATATGTATCGTAAGCTGATTCGATTGTTTTGATCAGTTTCCGTTGAATTTACATTTAAATCACTATATTGAATTTTAAACGTACATTTCAAATTACCGGGGTCTCATACTAACTCTAAAAATTCTCGAAAAATATTTTCTAGCTTCGTATTGACGATACGGTACTAACAAAACTGGTTTCGTTGAATTCTGAGAACGTTGGAAAAATGGCCATTTTCCAGTCGATTAAAATCAACTGAAACTGGTCAAACGCGTTTTCCTTTGCCACGCTCACATATTGATTCGAAAAATTATGAAATTTGGAATCTAGCAATAACTTGACATCCCGGACCCAACAAAACTGGTTTCGTCGAAATCCGAGGTCGTTTGCAAAATCTCCATTTTCAAGAGCCTGAATTCTATAGCGACTATTCAGAATTTTCAACTGGACATGTCTTTTGATTCCCGCTATGAAATTTTGATTTTTCGGATTCGTTGGAAAGATATCATCAATTAGATTCTAATATTTTTGGTTTCACTAAAATCCGGTTTATTTTGCACCCAGTACATCCAATTGAAGATTGAAATCGAATTATCGAACTACCGCGCCATTTTCATTTCTATTTATAATTATATATATAATTATTTATATTCTAACGACGACGTATATAATATATACGTCGAATTCTATTCAAAATAAATTTCTCGTCGATTTTATTTAAAATAATCTATTTTAAATATTCAAAATTCGCTAAAATTGCCAAAATAAAAATTTTAAACTGGCCCAGATTTTCGGGTTGTTACATAACCCAAACGAAATTAGCTGGTACCTAATCAAACATAACGGGTGTTAGCCCAGACAGAAAAACGGGTACCCCACAGAAATAGACAGGACCAGACGTACCCTATTTACTACCCCCTACCCCCAAATCGATCGTCTCCCTATTCCATAAATACCCTGTGTCGGCCCATAGTAGGGTGTATTACTTCCTAAAGTGACAACTAACAGAAGGACATAAACCTATTTACTAGTGCTACAGCGGCTTATTTTCCCAGATGTAGGCCGTACTCATGCATGCACATGAATCCGTTGGAACACGCCAGTACACACCTCCTCTCAGATGAACCTCTTATAATCAGTTTAGTAAGCATGCTCTGACCCCTTACCCCTACCTAGTGCGGGGTCCCCCTTTAATATCAGAATGGGTTACTAACTAATATGGGTCCCACACAATAGATGACACAAGCCAACCCTTACAAATCTTATGTCTCCAACTAACTAGGATTTTGACAGGTTATGCCTAACAGATTTAACATATTCACATAACCACCTACAGATTTACGGGTTAAACTTTACAAGTTAACAAGTCAATATAACCCCCAACATATTCAACAGGTTAAGTTTTATAAATTAATAGGTTCATATAACCCTTACAGATTTAACAGGCTTACTCAACCCCACAGATTTAACAGGTTTTCTTAACCCCACGATTTAACAGGTTCACTTAACCCCACAGATTTAATAGGCTTACTTAACCCCGCATACTTAATAGGTTTACTTAACCCCACAGATTCAACATGCCTATACAATCCTTATTGATTCAACTAGGTTAAGTTTTCATCTTTATTACCATATTCAATTATGGTTAAAATGTTCTAGACCTCCCACATTAGGCCTACGACTTGTGGACGCTGGATATGTCAGTCGGTTCCGGGCAGACTTCTTCCACAGGTCGGGCTTAACCTCGTGTCATAGCACGTCTCGTATTTGTGTACTTAGACTTCTCACATTAGATTCACTGCTTGCGGTCGCTGGATATGTCGGTCGATTCCAGGCAAATTTCCACCGCAAGTGCAATCTAACCTCGTGTCATAAGTGCCATTACAGTTTCTAATTACTGTAATCCTAGGCATTTCAATTATTAATTAATTATACCTATGCCTTTATGGGAGTCCATGCCTCTTTTTCCCCAATTATGTTCATAATTAATTATATGCCCAAACTCATGTTTATAAACATTAAGATATGCCAAGCTTTCTATTTACAAATTATGCCCAATTTATATCGTTTTTCACCTTGTTCCTATTTTAACATATTCGCATAATTTAACGTCATGCCTAGGTTAGAAAGTAGCCAGGCTAAAATAAAAGTGATAGGGTGACAGAAATGATTATTCTAACAAGATTGACATAAACATGTGGTGGCATAATCATATAACGACATAATGATAAGATGGACATATATGAACGGATCTAGTGAACATGTGACATTAGAATCAATCTTAACATAATAGGGATATCATAACTAGCATTATAAGATCTAAATAATAATTTAGATGTCAAACTGACAATTGATCCTCTTTAACCGCAATATAATAGGAACAAGGTAATCTAAACAGTGAAAACAAGGTAGACTTGTCATGACAATTAGGTGAAAGTTTAGATCTAAATCTAAAACATGTCCAACTAATGACAGATCCAAAATAACCACAACATGATAAGTACTAAATGATCTAAAAAGTGAATTAGATCTATAATCAAAACGATCTCACATAAATAAGGTTAAGATCTAAAATAACCAAAACATGATAGGTACAAAATAATCTAAAAAGAATTAGATCCATAATCAAAAGTAGATTTGACATGATAACTGTTAAGATCCAAATCAACTACAACAAGATAGGTACAAAATGATCTAAATAGAATTAGATCTATAATCAAAAGTGGATCTAACATGATAACGGTTAAGATCCAAATCAACTACAACATGATAGGTACAAAATGGTCTATATAGAATTAGATCTATAATCAAGAGTAGATCTAAAATGATAATGGTTAAGATCCAAATCATAGTTAATTCAGAATTTCATAGATTCAAAAATTACAATAGATCTGATATGATTCAATCCTAAGCATATACCTAAATTACAGTCATATCATGTCTTACTTTTAGTTATTCAATTCTAAAGGTAACTTGAACTCACAAAGATCATATCTAGAAGAATAGAAGGAGAAAAGTGAAGTATGGATCTTAGATCTACACTTGAATCTCTAAACTTGATTAATTGGATTGCATAAGAAGAAAGAGATTTGATCCAGTTCGGGAACCGGCAGCATCTAAGCCTCCATCATTTTCAGTATAGAAAACAAGAGAAATGGAGCCATACGTATAGCTGCCAGCCTCCAGAATTCGACCTGCCACGTCAGCCCTAGGGGGTCGACACCCACTTGAAAAGGTCCGGATGCCCAAAAACTAACATGGGAGCACTTCACAGGTACGCCAGTACAAAAATATCTTGGTGCACTTGTCAAGTGCGCCAGTTGTTCCTGCTTTCATCATCAAACTTCTACTGTTCATAACTTCTTCATACGTTATCTGTTTTACGCAAACCAGATGTTTATCTTGACCAGAATTTCCAGATGGACACAATGACCTAGTCCGCTTCCCTTAACTCTGAATATTAAATTAAATATTTTATTTATTTATTTATCCTTTTTAGTGTTAAAATACGAGGTGTTACCATTTGCAACTTAGTTAATCACCTAATCACATTTAAACTTCTTTTCCTCTAGATTTTCAAATGCAACCCGCATTCTACTTTCTTTAGCATCTCCTCCATAGTTCACGCCTTTTACACGCCATCACTCCTTTGTCTTCCACCGTTCCACGAATGGATACCACCACTTGCATCTCCTTCGCCTTCCCTTCTTTCCAATCAATGCTACTTTCACCAAGAACCCCTCCCCTAAAGGCGTCCTCGGCCTAGCTCAAGCCCTCAGAAAATAGGGTGCAATATTTTTTGAAACCCCTTCAGAATTTTCCTACATGTTCCCCTACACACCACTACCCAAATTCGAAAATGCAAAAACCCTCCTTTTCCATGAAAAATCCAAACCTTATAGGTTGAAATCTCAACGTTGAATCTAAAAATCAAAGCCAAATTAAAAAAATAGGGATGGGATCAAAGAGCATAAGCAAACATAATCAAAGCATTGTGCTTTGGAATTTTTCCTTGAATAATTTTATTGATTTTAAATTTTGAAATTAGAGTGGGGGCGACGGCTAACATCCAAGCTTCAGATAAAAGTAATGAAAAGGGAGAGGAAGAGATAACCTAGGTTTAGATTGTTTAGGATATTATATAGGTGAACTTTTATAATATAATATTCATACGTATTTATCGTTCACGTTTATAGCTCGTACCATCACACAGAAGTTTCGATTGTCACAAAATAGGGAATCCTGCACTGGTTTAACATTACAGACCCGATGAAACTAGTTTTGCCGAATTTCAAGATTATTTGCAGAAATAGTATTTTAATTTAAAATCGTTAATCGATACGCATTTATATCGTGTACATCACACAACAATTTCGATTGACACGAAACTTGAAATCCAACAATAATTAACCATTACATATTTAATAAAAATGGTTTCGTTGAAATCCGAGGTCATTAGAAAATTGTCTATTTTCACGTGTTAGTAAATCGCAAAAATAATTAATCGATTTCAAAACACTCACATTTATTGATAATAATATCTTATTATTTTTTGTATTCAAATATAATTTCATATAGCTTTAATATAAACTTACGTGGATGTTAAACTTAATATTTTAAAATTCAAGTCCATTTGTAACCATATTCTCATTTTAAATTTAACTCGATCAGTTAATTCTTAAAATTAATCCCTTTAAATATTTAAATTAATTAAATACTCTTGTATTAAAAGGTTGGGTTGTTACATTCCCCCCTCCCCCTTTAAATGGATTTCGTCCTCGAAATCACAAGTTAAGAAGATAGTTATAAACTGATTAATTTTACTTCAAAAACATTTCATACTAAAATTTGTTAAAAAAATTGAACACCTTAAATTTTCGATTTTTTTTGGCAATACCTCCTTTGTGCGGCTCAATCCAAAAATCCTAAATGTTATGCAAGGCTTCACTCAGTCCAAAAAAGAAAACAAAAGCCAAGTTTCTACCCATATCTAGGACATAAAATCACCACAAATCAAAACATAAACATGTACCTATTTGTCGGCAATTAAACTCTTATTTATGAAATCATAAGCTATAAGCATGCTAACTAGATTTTGATTCCATATACCTTATATACTTGCATAACTCAAAGAGAGTTAAGCAAATAAACAAGTAATATAATAACAACCAATATATGCATAAACGAACGTAATAATCATAACAACAATCAAATATGGTGCAACATGCAGTAATGATGCAATTCAGCAAACAACAGATATGTAACATATGTTGCTGCAACCACAATAAATCAACACGCATCACTGTCATACTCTTAACTTAGAATTTATTCAAAATATAAATCTTATTATCACACATGGATGATAAATAACTTTTAAGTGTAACTATCTGCTTAACAGCCTCAAGTTATTACTTAACTGATCATTCATGCTACATTAAGAAACTCAAAAATTCAAATCCAATCTCACTACTAGTTAATATACCAAGCAAGCATATTTTATTAATGGATTTCCCAAATTTATTTTCTTAAAGTTCTCCCATTTTATTAAATAAATCATTAGAGTTTATAAACCACCACGCCGCGTTTTTTTTTTCTTGAAAATTTGACTTTAAAATAACTCAAAATCTACAAGATAAATCTTGATTTTTCTCTTCTAGTAGAAAACTATAATCCAATAAATCTGAAATATTCTTGTTTCAAAGAACTATGGTCTATATTAGATCCTTTATCCGCATCCAAAGTTTAAATCATAAAATTATGAACTATCACTGCATGACGAGCTTGTTTTTTAATTAAATCAAATTTATACGGTCAAATTTCGTTTAATTAATAAATTATAACCATATTCAATTAAGGTTTTAATATAAACTTAGCTTGGTTTTCAAATCTAACTTGAAAATTTCGATTATCCAAAATCCTTGAATATTCCATTACATATCTATGAAACATCATATCAAGTTAAATGCACAATCAAATAACTCTAATACTTACAATATAAATGTATCCATATTATAATTTTGCTAGAGATTTTGGACTCATACTCCGGATTTCAAAATCATTAATTCTGGATTCAAAACCAACTTTCGTTTTATCCAAGAATTTATCTATGGTAGCCAGTCTTACTTAGAAACTAGAAAATGAACACCAATGATGTAGCGATCATCATCAGGATTATTTTCCAATGATACAAGCAAGATCCATGATCATTTTAAAAAAAAATCTTTAAAATCCATTTATGTACACAAACGCCTTCAAATAGTCATACTATTTCTTTTTGAAAATCATTTCCAAACTCACCGAAAATTCAAATCCTTCAGCTTTCAACTCAAATCCATTTCCTATTTATAAACCATGTTTATAAAACTTACACATACATACTTCTAGTTATAAACAAAATTGCTTCACATAACTTCCTCCAGGAATAATGACATATTAAACACTTTACTAAGGTTAAATTCTTACCTAACCCATGCAAAAGGGTGATAAGATTTCTCTTACCGAAACAAGTAGCCAATACCCATAAACTGGTCGAGCACAACTACCAATCAATCAGTCATAGTCCATGCCCAAATGTAAGCGCAACTAACAATAAATGATAATAATAAAATATTATCATTTACAATCAACTAATCATCCATAAACTATATTTAGTTTGAAAATTCTTTCATATATAAAATCTTGGTAAAAATATTTTATTTACCAACTCTTTAAAACAATATTATGTCGATTTGCCTTATTCAAGTATTTAGAAATCCCTATCAACAACGTCAGCCAAATGCGTCAATTTGGAATTTATATACCACTCAACCGATAAACAAATATAATATAAAACATTTTATAACACTAACAAGTACGTCCTCTCATATACATACATATACATTCAAACTCAATCTAAGTTATTAATAACCACATCTCTATTGAGTTACGCCGCAGAGCCAAGGTATCACTTAACCTTCAACTCTGATACCAATCGAAACAACCCAAGAATTCAAGGCTCGAATTTTGACACTAATACTTCTTCTATATTTACATGCCTGAACTCAAGTATTAAAAACCCAGAAAGTTAGAAGAACGAAGCTAGAGGGTGGTAAGAAGAAAGAATGTTAGTACAGAAGAAGAAGAACACCTACACTAAAAATCAGAGTAGAATAAAATCTAACAGCGAAATGACTAAAATATAATATACCAATACTCTTTGCACAAAGAGGAAACTGTATATACATGATTATAAAATTAGAATGAACAACTAGATCGACCTATACAACCTGTCTATATAATGCTGATATATACAGCACGCATAGTGGAAATAACTTTACATGAGAAAATATGGGAATACGTCTTAACTTCGGTTCCTCTCCTGAAGCTCCAACCAAAACTTAATCCAACATGGAAAATATACTCGATTGACCTGAGCACATTTTGAGGAAAGAAAAATCACCCGGATTAGTCTGGAATTCGTTTAATGAGAAAATTCACATCACAAACAACTTGCTTAATTTAGAAAATATTTGAAAGAATGGAACTCTCGTAAGACACAACCACACATGAACATAGCATGTGTTTTTACCTTACGATAACCAAATCACTTTTATTATAAGTCCAGTGATATCATAATAATGTCAAAAATCCACAAATAAATAGAAATATAGCTGAAAATCTTGCATCTTACATTTCATCATAGTTGGTTTACATCTAAAATAGTACTACTCATATTGGAGTTTGGATTTCCATAAATGATAGGTAATGAACTACCTCCCAAACAGTGTTCTCTAAAGATAAGAATATTGGGGTTCAACAAGAGCATCTTACAACTGGGCTACACAGAACTGGCCACTCATTCAACTTGAATGTACCGAATATATCACCATCATGGTTGGGGCCAATCAACCATATTTATTCCAAAGCATACAAAGGGGACAACTGATTTCGCTAGACTAGGAGATAATATACCCTAATAGGAATGACCACATAGCGCCGTTGCCTGCCCAATTTCAGTCATTTCCAGGTTAATGAGGCTTGAGGTTACGATTACCTTTTGGAAATATCACATTCAACTTTGAATGCCACATTATTAGCTCTGTCAAACACTAATTGATTTGCATAAAGATACTTTGGGTGTAAAGCTAAAAAAAGTTTCCTTCTTTGCCACTAAAAGATGTGCATTTGTAAAAATTAACATACGTAGTCTAAGAAATACAATGTCAGACCACCGTCCATACAAGTTGTCCAGGATCAGGACAAACTGAAGGTATTCTTTTATTATGTCCGGTTGGGATAACCCCTAGGATTAGTAACAAGACGTCCTCGCATCATGCAAAACCCAGAACGTAGGGACTACTGCTAATGTATAATCCAGATAGCTAACCAGAGACATTAGTGAGCACCCATGTTCGCTTCGAAGGTCCACACCTTCAAATCATCTTCATATGCATAAGCATACCTCTAAATTCAATTTTTGAATGTAAAGTCGGTCCGAAGTGGTTTTGGATCCAGTTCCAATCCCGGTTCCTCGAACCAACACGTTATAAGTCAAAAGGGATATTTATTGATAGCATGTTCTTTAACTTTCAATTAAATTAGTATATTTGAGTACATCAGCAACACAAAACCTTCTAATTAAAAGTATTTATTAAAATCATTTCATCCTCTCTTAAAATCGATTATGTACACTTATCTCAAGGGGGTAAGTATATTCACAAAGCTCTTGTTTTTATTACTTTGAAAACGATAGTCATACGCTTATCTCTTTAGAATAAGCATATTAAAAAACCCATATTATTTTTCCTACTTTGGAAATAATGCTATATACATAACTGAATAATATAAGCGTAATCACAATTCATATTTGGGCCAAATAATATCATATGGTACATTGTTTGTTATAAAACACCAAATAGTTTTATTTAATTTATAAAATTTGCAATTTGAAGTTTATAATATCTTTTATGGAAATAATAATTTAATTTCAAACATCAACTTCCATTTCACACTTGTATCATATGGAACAATATAACTTCGTTAACACAAAACCTGATATTCAGTAAATGTTACAATAAGTTCCACTTACTATTCAACTTAAATATGGTTTTAAAACCCTTTCTTACATTTGAAAAATCTCTTTTCAATTAAAATCAATTCTACTTAATTCAATTATTAAGTAAGCGCTTATCTAGAACCATCGCATTAGCTTTAAATCTCTTTTATAAATCTTGTTTATAAAACTTGGATTTATTATAAAATCTGTAACAACCTGGAAATGCGAGCCAATTAAAAAATTTTATTTTGGCAATTTTAGCGAATTTTGAATATTTAAAATAGATTATTTTAAATAAAATCGACGAGAAATTTATTTTGAATAGAATTATAACGTATATATTATATACGTCGTCGTTAGAATATAAATAATTATATATAATCATAAATAGAATTGAAAATGGCACGGTAGTTCGATAATTCGATTTCAAACTTCAATTGAATGTACCGGGTGCAAAACAAACCGGATTTTAGTGAAACCAAAAATAATAGGATCTAATTGATAATATCTTTCCAACGAATCCGAAAAATCGAAATTTCATAGCGGGGATAAAAAGATATGTCCATTTGAAAGTTCTGAATAGTCGCTATGGAATTCAGGCCCTTAAAAATGGGAATTTTGCAAACGACCTCCGATTTCGACGAAACCACTTTTGTTGGATCCGCGATGTCAAATTATTGCTAGATTCCAAATTTCATAATTTTTCGAATCAATATGTGAGCGTGGCAAAGGGAAACGCGTTTGACCGGTTTTAGTTGAATTTAATCGACTAGAAAATGGCCATTTTTCCAATTGTCTCAGAATTCGACGAAACTAGTTTTGTTAGGACCGTATCATCAATACGAAGCTAGAAAATATTTTTATGGAATTTTTAGAGTTCATATGTGACCCCGGTAAATTGAAATACGCGTTCAAATTCAATATATAGAGTTATATGTTGATTTCAACGAAAACTGATCGAAACGATCGAATCAGCCTATGATACATATCCCATTGTGTTTGGAATGGGGGTAATTAGCTATGGACGACAGGCGGTGGGCCTCGTTTAGAGGTCATATGTAAAAGTCAACTTTTTGAAATTAAAAATAAATTAATAACAACCCTCTCCTTGAAACCCGTTGCGCCCCTCAGTTATTTTCAATCGATCGAATCAGAAGAAAAAAAACAGAAGGGGGGACGCGATCAATCGCCGCCGCTCCCCCCCCCCCCCCCCCCGATGAGTCGCCGCCGCCCAAGGTGGGGCGCCACCACTGCCGCCGCCTCCCTCTCTTCTTCTTCCTCCTCTCTCGCCTCCATCTCCTCCTTCTTCTTCTGCATAAATCCACCGCGCCCACCCAAACACCCGCCGCCACCGCCGCTTTTCTTCTTCCTCCTCCTCTTGCCGTCGAGCTCCTCCCATCCACGATCCCCCTAGAAGGAAATAAGAGTAAGTATTTAAATCTGAGTTTTTTTTATGTAGTTTAGCACATATATAATCAGTTTTCAATTTATAAAATCAGTTTTATTTACTAAAGACATTTTGAAATAAGTTTATATGTATTTAACATTATTTTTAGATCAGTTTTTCTATTTATATCAAATATGGTTTAAAGATTTGCTTTTTTAAAAAAAGGTAAAAAAGTTGTAAATTTGTTTTGAAAACATAGAGCTAGGATTTTTATATGCAAAGGTATTATTTTTATATGAAGCGAAGAAAATATAATTTTCATATTATATAGATAGTAAAAATATCATCTTTATAGATATAGCGAAATAAAAATATTTACTTTTGAAAAGGGGCGAAATCTTTATATAGAGAATAGCATGATAAAAATAGAATTTTTATCTATATAGTAGCGTTGTAAAAATAGAATTTTTATCTATATAGTAGCGTTGTAAAAATAGAATTTTTATCTATATAGTAGTGTTGTAAAAATAGAATTTTTATCTATATAGTAGTGAAGTAAAAATATGATTTTTATATATTGAATAGCGAAGTAAAAATATGATTTTTATATATTGAATAGTGAAGTAAAAATATGATTTTTATATATTGAATAGCGAAGTAAAAATATGATTTTTATATATTGAATAGCGAAGTAAAAATATGATTTTTATATATTGAATAGCGAAGTAAAAATTCGATTTTTATGTATTGAATAGTAAAGTAAAAATTCGATTTTTACATATGTAGAGAATACGAGCAACGAAGGTGACAAAAAGGCGAGAACGATGAAGATTTCTCTAAATGAAGTGTCGTGGAGTTGGGATAGCTATCGGTGAGAACTTCTCACTTTGAATTTCTTTTCTAGTTATAAATATATATACTAGGATGCAGACGGTGTTTAGTAGCACCCGACACTATTGTCCACAGACCATGGACTTGTTTGTTTGGTTGTGTAGTTGGTTAGATTATTTGATCTAAATTTGGTTGTTTGGTGAATTGAAACTGGTTTGATTGATATGTGTATGGCGTGGGCCATTACTAGACCGGGGATAAGGCTAGGCCTTGTCCCGTTTCTAGTATCGTGCCGTTATGCCGCCGAAATTTTCTAAAATAAAAAGTGTTAGTTAAAAATAGTAAAGTGTTGAAATAAATATTTTTGACGTTAAAAATATAATTTTTAACGTGTTAAGAAATGGCATAAAACTCTTCTGAAAAGAAATAAATATTCATTTACAAATCAGATGATTTGTTTATATACACTGATTTGACTGATATTGATTGGGATGATAAATTTTACACATCACCCAACTGCACAAATAAAAATCTGTGTTTGTTGATTTGAAACCCCACACGGGTGTTGGGATGAAATTTGGCGTACACTAATCCCAATTATTTAATTGTATGTCGATCGATTGGTCGACAGGCTGTGTAAGCGTTAATTATTTATATTTGATGCTTATGCAGTTGTGTGGTGCACTTTGGATGATTGTTGATTATTTATCATTGCTATTTTATACATGTGTTGTATGGAATCCATATAATTAACATTATATGGTAATTGATTGGGCCTCATTCCAATCGGGAAAATAATGAATATTATAAAAGAAAATTCACGTGTTGAAATTATTCATGTGTTGAGTAAAATATTTTAAATAATAAAATTTACTTCTTTATCATATTTAAAATTAGACACTACTTTACGGTGGAGTCTGATTGAAAATCAAACGATAGATACCATATTTTATAAAATATTTTACATAACAAAAATAGTGATGTGTTGACAGTACTCATGTGTCGAGATTAGTCGTGTGTTGAAAGAAATATAGATTCATGTGTTGAATGGAATATATATATTCATTTGTTGAATAGAATAACGAATTTATTGAAATATATAAAGCCGTGCTGATTAGAGTTGCGCTATTTTGACGTGAACGATATTTATATCGATTTTATTCGTTTTACAATGAATATTGAAAAGTGATTTCAAAATTTAATATTTTGAAATGAAATTCAAATTAAATTAGATTAAAATTCAAATTGAAATTTTATTGAATCAATTTGAAATGAATTCGAATCGAATTTGAAATGAATTCGATTCGAATTGAATAGAAAGTGAATTTGAATTCGAATTAAATAGAAATGAATTCAAATTGAATTAAATTGAAATTGAATTAAAAACGAATTGAAATCGTTTTGAGTAAAATTTAAAACGAACTGAAATTGAATTGAAATCAATTTGAACTGAATTCGAATTGAATTAAATAGAAGGTAAATTCAAATTGAATTGAATTGAAACGAATTAGAATTTGAATTGAATTGAAATGAATTTGAATTCGAATTAAATCAAATTGAAATGAATTCGAATTGAATTGAAATCAAATCGATTTGAAATTGAAGATGAAGTTGAAATTGTTTTTGAAACGAATTTAGAACTATTCATAAAATTCGTTTTAAAAAAAAGGAAATCGACGAAATATATATAATATAATATATATATATATATAATGGCCTGAATAGAACGCGCCGCGGCAGTTCGTGAATTTCAACCATTAACTTCGAATTGACGTTACGGGAGATCCGACCGTCGGATCGTCCTAAAACCGGAACCGTTGGGTTTGTATCGAAAAGAGCTTTCCAATGAATATTAGAAATTTGAAATCTAGCGGTTGGATTTGGAATTATGTCTAAATCAAATTTAGAAAAGGTCGCTGTAAGTGCAGTTCGATGGCCGTTGATGGAAATCGACTGTACGGGCCTTGATAAAATTATTAAAAGTATCTATAATTTGTGTAAAATCATAAGAAATGATTTGGGAAAAAATGGGCTGAAGAATTCCACATTTGAAAGGATAAAAATAGATTTTTGTCTAAATGAACTAGTTTTGAACTAGAATTAAAATCAATTCATTTTTGAAATAAATAAATTGAATTTGAAAGTGATTTTAAAAATAATCAATATTCCCAGTACGTGAATTGGACTGGAGTTGAATCGAAATTATCTTCGGAATATTTCGATGTTGAATTTCGTGACTATACAGATATTGTTATGGGAATTTGAAAGATATATTTTATATCGTTATTTCCAATACGATATATGTTGGTTTCAGAATTTGATATTGAATATAAGCCGATATATTTTCTATTCAGAGCCTTGTATTTAATATCAAATATGATTTGGGTTTGTCGTGAATCGTGTTTTAGATGACATTGGTTCTTTAACTCAGTTAAAGACAGGATATTGATTTTTTTTGAAAAGATTAAAACTAAGTGGAGTTTTAATGAATCTTTAATTAGATTGAAATGTGAATTGAAAATTTAAATTATCAAATCTGAAAAGTGAACGAGGTTGGAGTGCCACCAGTTTTGCTCCAAAGCGATAGTTAAATCTTTAATTAGATTTGAACGTGAAATGGTAATTAATTTTACCGATGACTCCATGGTGTTAGATATGGAGTATTACCAGCTTTGCTCCATGGGATGAATAGGTTGGGATTGGGAAATAAAATAAATAATTACTTCGGTGTGGTTCGCTAATCCCGACTAGTTTGAAATGATATCCAAAGGAAGATTAAAGAATAAATTCAGAAGAATTTATCTTGGATAAAATTAATGGGAACCTTTCCCTAAGAATGTGATTTTGTGAATAAAAGAATATTCTGAATTGGAATGAGGCGTCTGTTGTGTTTGTGTAACATTTGTTTATCATATATGTGGGTTATTCAGAAAGGCCGGGTTTATACCCATTCTGAATAACCGATTCGACGAGATGTCGAAGATGAAGACGGGGGTTGAAGACCGGAAGTCTTCACATCGTTTGGGTGATTACTGATGATCTTGTTTGGGCTGTACACCCAAGATGAGGGAAACAGTTGGTGATCGTCTAGACGTACTTGGAGATGGATGGATATGCGAGGAAAGTGCCTTCGGTTTCGTTCAGACCCAGAGCGAACTTGTAAATGGATTGTGTGTCTGACATTGGATTTTATTCTGTGTTGATTGATCTCTATTAAATATACATCTGTTTGGCGGCGGAGAATTTATTCTCTTGCTTAACGCCCTTCTCTGAGACGCACGAGCTCAAAGGTTGTATATCGATGGACATCAGTCGCATGGAGTGAATTGCCAGTGTGGCACGCGTAAGTGGCAATTGATCAGGGCTTCTGTTGAAAAGCAAAGTCTTGTTGTTGATGATCAAAGCACGGCCGGTGTGGAGTAGCTTTGTGTATAACGTGAATTCGCGAGCCTCACACCTCGGTATGAGTCAAAAACGGGAGACGGACCGCTGGGAGAGCACGACGTTTCTTTCTAGCTAGGGTGGTGTCAGTGACCTACCAGCCCTGACATTTATATACTTTTTACCTGTGTGGTTGTTGGATACAAGGCGCCTCGGATATAGGTCTGTAAGGACCGGGAAACGTGTGTTAAGGAATAACTAATCCTCAAAAGTAAGAAAGGACCGGCCCAGCCGATTCCAAGGATCAAAGTGGGGTCCTGGGACATTTGCTAGAGTGTCTCGAACGCGGAGAGGAGCTTGTCCCTTGCCTCGACTCATGATGGAATCCAATTTCCAATACGTGATGTTTCGGTTTTAATTGTAGAACTAGTATGGTGACATGATAGATAGTACCCATGCCGCCTATGATTGATATTTATGATTTGAAATTGTTTTGGCACTATACACCTATAATAGTATCAAATGATTTGTTTTTAAACGTACCAAGCATTATTTGGCTATTATAAGGGAAAACCCTATCCTTCGGCTTGCGTTGCATTGTGTGATGGGACCTGGGTCTTATAATAACTTCATTTTTCCAAAGAGAATTGCGCTGTCTTGTTATATGCACTAGTATTCTTGGGAGGAAACCCGTTCCGTGTCATACGGCGTGGTCCCTTGAATTACTATCTTTAAAAGTAAAGTTTTAAATAATTGTTTTAGTTCTCACACTAGTCACATGGCTGACCTGGAGTTTATTGTTTTAACCTAAAATCTGGGTGCCCTTATTTTCGACACGGGCAGCTAGTAGTTTTGGTTTTGCAGATTTATATTCACAGGGTCCTGATTTACATGTGGAACGATGCTCGGAAAGCTCTGTATCCGTGTATCACTTCTAGTTGTGCTTTTGTATTGTTTTCCGCTGCGATGTCTTTAAATGTAATTTAAATATCTAATATTTATCGAATGTAATTTACTCATTTATACTTTGTATATTCTTGTATCTGATGGAATTGTTGTAATAACAATGAAATGTTCTTCCGTCTGCGTTCCAATTTGTCCTGTTCTCAAAACGATCAAGGGTTTCGAACGGTCTTTGTCGGTTTAACGATAGATTCGGATCGAGCGAAATTCCTTGCCGTTACAGTTGGTATCAGAGCTTTGGTTTACAGAGCTCGAAAACAAGACACATTAGAACCATACGAAAAATTCATCAGATATTGGATTAGCAATATCCAATTAGAATGACTCGTTAGAGATAGGATCAGTAGTATCCTAGAACGAGTGCGAAGAGTATATTTTTCAAATGAAAACAGTTTTTTTTTTAAAAAAAAATTAAATCGTTTTAAACGTATTTGAATATTTATTTATTTTGAATTTGGATAATCGAGTATATAAAGATTTCGTGTATACGCGTCATGAACGTATATTCGAAGTTTTAATATACTGGATAGATATAGAATCATACTCTAGTGGCCCGAAGATGATTCTGATGGTTGAGTACTCGTCGTCAGAATTTATATTCGAGTGACGAAGGTGTGATTTCTATATATTTCCATTAGACTGGTGTGAGAACCAAAATATAGCTAAAATACATTGTTGTGAATTGGCACCAAAACATGATTTTTTGTATATATATCAAATTATAAATTTGAAACGTTAATCCACTAATTGATTGATGTTTGTGTTGTTTGTTTATTTGTTTGATAATTTTGAACAATTATGCCTAATTGTATCAAATATTGAATTATATTGAAAATTAGTCGCATTTGCTTGTATATACATGTGCTTACATTGAACAGGTCATAGCAAGAAGGCTAGAGCAGAAGAATAAAATTTGTTTGCCCGACAAATAGGTACATGTTTACTATAATTAACTGTTTTGTTTGGGTGATGATGATTTTATGAGCCTATTGGCTAGCCGCTTGGCTTTTTCTTTTTCTTTCTGAGATCAGAAGGCCTGTATGGCAATTTCGGGATTTTCCCGTGGCTCCCGGTGCAGGGGAGGTTATGGCGAAATTTTTCGAAAATTTAGGGTGTTAGCCAAATTTTTAAAGAATTTGAAAATTCTCAGAAACTGAAAAGTTGGAGAATGGAAGCCAGATCGAACGTAGAGTTGATTGATCAAACCACGATACATATCCCATTGTGTTCGGAATGGGGGTAATTAGCTATGGACGACAGGCGGTGGGCCTCGTTTAGAGGTCGTATGTAAAAATCAACTTTTTGAAATTTAAAAAAAATATAACAACCCTCTCCTTGAAACCCGTTGCCCCCCCCAGTTATTTTCAATCAATCGAATCAGAAGAAAACAAAAGAAACAGAAGGGGGACGCGATCGATCGCCGCCGCTCCCCCCCCCCCCCCCCCCGATGAGTCGCCGCCGCCCCAGGTGGGGCGCCACCACTGTCGCCGCCTCCCTCTCTTCTTCTTCCTCCTCTCTCGCCTCCATCTCCTCCTTATTCTTCTGCATAAATCCGCCACGCCCACCCAAACACCCGCCGCCGCCGCCGCTTTTCTTCTTCCTCCTCCTCTTGCCGTCGAGCTCCTCCCATCCACCATCCCCCTAGAAGGAAATAACAGTAAGTATTTAAATCTGAGTTTTTTTATGTAGTTTAGCACATATATAATCAGTTTTCAATTTATAAAATCAGTTTTATTTACTAAACACATTTTGAAATCAGTTTATATGTATTTAACATTATTTTTAGATCAGTTTTTCTATTTATATCAAATATGGTTTAAAGATTTGCTTTTAAAAAAAAAAGTAAAAAAGTTGTAAATTTGTTTTGAAAACATAAAGATAGGATTTTCATATGCAAAGGTATTATTTTTATATGAAGCGAAGAAAATATAATTTTCATATTATATAGAAAGTTAAAATATCATCTTTATAGATATAGCGAAATAAAAATATTTACTTTTGAAAAGGGGCGAAATCTTTATATAGAGAATAGCATGATAAAAATAGAATTTTTATCTACATAGTAGCGTTGTAAAAATAGAATTTTTATCTATATAGTAGCGTTGTAAAAATAGAATTTTTATCTATATAGTAGCGTTGTAAAAATAGAATTTTTATCTATATAGTAGTGAAGTAAAAATATGATTTTTATATATTGAATAGCGAAGTAAAAATATGATTTTTATATATTGAATAGTGAAGTAAAAATATGATTTTTATATATTGAATAGCGAAGTAAAAATATGATTTTTATATATTGAATAGCGAAGTAAAAATATGATTTTTATATATTGAATAGCGAAGTAAAAATTCGATTTTTATGTATTGAATAGTAAAGTAAAAATTCGATTTTTACATATGTAGAGAATACGGGCAACGAAGGTGACAAAAAGGCGAGAACGATGAAGATTTCTCTAAATGAAGTGTCGTGGAGTTGGGATAGCTATCGGTGAGAACTTCTCACTTTGAATTTCTTTTCTAGTTATAAATATATATACTAGGATGCAGACGGTGTTTAGTAGCACCCGACACCATTGTCCATAGACCATGGACTTGTTTGTTTGGTTGTGTAGTTGGTTAGTGTAACGACCCAGATTTTTGACCGTTTAAATCGACAATAAACCACACATGTCGACCCAAACAAATCGCCAACCCAGATAGTTATTGGGGAAAAATAAGAAAAAGAAAGAGAAGAAGAAAACAATCACAGAATCTCACAGCGGAAGGATCACATATAATAGACAAATAAAATTCAAAAGCATTTAAACGTATACATTCGAGTTACAACATTTAAATCAATCAGAGTTATACACTTACATACACATAATGCAGCGGAAAATAGAATGTAGTGGATACATGTATATCAAACTCCGTCTTCGATCTCCAAGGCAAGACAATCTTCATTAACTGCAACGTCTGCTGACCCGAGCATATTGCATAAAAGAAAACACAACAAACACTCGGATCAGCACTAAATCATCTCATATTAGTCAAATTAAAATACGAAATAATATCAGTGTCATGGTGCAGTAACTCAAGAGATGTTACGGGATTTTCCATCTCTCAAGGATCTGTTAAACTAATACATACATAGTATAATACGCTATTACAATAGTGTTTATTCAGTAAAGTATAATATATCGAAAATAGCGTAAGCAGGATTCCATGGTCCCCTTACACCGTTTATACCATTGCCGTACAGTTTGCATATAACACACCAGTACGTCGGTGGATAGGGATGCGCCGTGATACGACAATGTTAAATCAAAATCGTAGGGGTTCGATCAGGATAATATGACAAGGCACTGAGGAAATACCCCGGTAGGATTCTACCGAATTGCGGACCCAGGCCGGTGGTAACGCATAGCCGCAACTACCGCCCACCTCGAACGACATTCCCATATTCAAAGGTGCACCCGAATCAATCACAACAGTAATAGAGATGGTTTCGAAGGAGCGCGTTCGATCAGAGATGCGATCTCATTAACCTGGGTATGGCTCCTGTTTTAGTCATTTCAATTATGACCCGAAGGTCAAGGCTAATCCATCATCGTTCTCTTTCTTCAAATCCAGTAATCGCCTCCATACCATCCTACTCCGGTTCTGGAACTTCCACCGCGTGCACAGTTGTCAAGGTGGTATCGACACTGACAGAGAGTATGCCTTATGTCGACTCCGGTCTCCTTGCCAACCGACGTTTACATTTTTCACACCGGTCAGTGTTTTTACTTTTCCAAAGGAGTTCGTGCTTCATATCGAAAATATCAGGTTCAAAATCAATTTTCATATTCTAAACAGAATATTATTTAAATGGGTTTTCCATTTATTCATAACAACTCGATCTAATTCCAACTTAATTAATTTTTGAATACCAAAATAATTAACAATATATTAAATAACTAAAATATATAATTAAATAGTTTGAGATAATAGTTTGTAATAAAGTTAAAATTTGTCTAGTTTATTAATATATAAATATAATTTAAACATTGAAATAATTCATAAATTATTAATTCATTAAAATATAATTTATTTAACAATAATTCATAAAATAAATAGTTATAAAAAGAATAAATAAATTACTAAATTAGTTTGAAAAATAAATTTTGAAATACTAAAGTTGGAACTAGAAACGTTCGATCAATTTCGGTCCTACTTGCAGTTATATTTCAACTTCAAGTACATCAATTCAAATTCACATTTCCGATCGACTTCATTTCAAATTTTCATTCATTTCAAATTTGCCAATTCAGTTCAGATGGTTAACTCTAACCCGTATTCCCATTCCAATAATCTCAATTTATCACGACTAAATAGAATTCGATTTCAATCCATATTCACATTCCAGATTCGATTTATAATACCCATCGAAATTCAAATTCATTTCACCGTTTCAAAGATTTTTAACATATAACCAATATCAAGTTCAAATTCATATTCAATTCAATTCATGGCTGCTTTTTTTTAGTAAATCTCAAAACATGCAAGACCATTCAAATTCAAATAAATTCGATTTTAAAAATCAGCTTACTTTTATTTAACTCTAATTACAACACAAATTCATTTCCCCTTTATTTGTATTTCCAATTTCAAATTCAAAGGAACATAAATGATAAAACATCGCTTATTGTCGTTAAACAATAAATTTCAAATTCATGATTAAACCAAATTTTATTTAACCAACCGGTGTCCGTATGTAATTTGCTATCCTATGGCCAAGTGATTTTTAAATTTAATTTCTTGATATTTCGGGATGGATCTATCATTTCAATCCAAATCAGGGTCACAGGTATGTATCATTTCAACCTGTGTTCTTAATTCATTAAATTCGATAAACCCCGGGTTTATTCGATGCCCGTAACATCAAGGGTGAAAATTTGGGATTTCTCGTCACATTGGCACACAACATCAGGTACTGAATGACAGAATCATTCAAACAGTATAAATTCAGAAATCAAGTAAACCGAAGCATCCATCACAAACATTCATTCGAACAGTAAATCGAATCATATACGGGTTGACAGGTGTCGGTGTTTCCTAATTAGAAATTTAAATTTAATTTAAATAACCAATTATCGATTTTTATTGCATGTAACATACTGGCTTGTCAAATTCAAGCAATCATTCACCAAATCAAACACAAACATGCAACCAATTCATTTCATATTTTAATTCGATAAATATGGGATAAATTTAGTCTTACGTGGGTGAAGAAACACTCACCTTTTCGCTACAATTGCATCGAACGTCCAGAAAAGGCCCAAAATTTGACAGTCTCAGATCGCAACCAAACCAGCGCCAAAACGTCCGCAATTCCGCCACGATCCCAACGCAACAAACCGCGTCCAAATCCGATTTAAAACGAAGAAGTTATGAGTGATTTACCAAATGAGTTTTGAATGTATATAAATTAATTAAATAATCACTCACCCACTCAAAATCTGACACCTCAGCTCCCCTTCATTGTCTTCCCGCTCGTCTCCTCCAGGAAAAGCCGCACGCCCAAACCCATTCTCGCCGAACTTTGACTGGCCGTTTCTCAGCGCTCCGACCACCGACGGACACAAGACCACCACCAACACGACCTGCGTCGAAAACCGCGTCCACGGCCACCAGCATCACCACCTCCGGTGGTCCCCACCGCCGTCGCCGAACCCTTCCAAACCGTGCTTTTCTGACTTCTAACCCCAAATTCTCTCACCTCCGACCACATTACGACCAACGGACACCATCCCCGAACTCGTATGACTCCCCTCTACAAAACCCATGTCTTAGATTCTTCAATTAAGCCTCCAATCAAAAAGCCCTAATTTGATGATTTAGGGTTACGAAAAACCCAACTTTGACCAGGATTTTCCGGCAGTTCTGACCACTGCATGTTGAAACGAACTGCAGATCCATGCTCTACTCATCGAGAGCTTCGAATCGACATATAACTCGATAGGGTTTGGAGAGATTTTATTTTTGATGTGTATTTTATTTTTGAATAAATATTAAAAATTTAATTTCTGCCATTAGAGATGAAAACTTGATGGAGGGCAGCATGGGAAAAGAGAATGGGCTGATGTGTGAAGGAAGAGGAATTTTATTTATTTTTATATAAGGCCCAATAAGAGAAACAACTAAATTATCCAATTACAAGCTCTCGTTCACATTTTCACTCGTACGGTCACATAATAAGTCCGAAAATTCTAAAAACTGGAATCCTGCAACAATTCACCGTTCCGGATCCAATGGCGCCAGTTTCGTCGAATTCCGAGACAGTCGCCAAAACAGCTAATTTCACAGTTAATTTAAATAAATAAAATATTCAAAAATTCAATTAACTAATTAAATTCAAATTTAAATATTTATAAATTTATATTTAAACCAAATAAAATTTAGATAAATTTACAAACTTATTTCACATATATTTTATTCCATATTTAATTATTTCAAATTTTCAAACTTGAATATCAAATTAAATATAAACAAATTAAATTCCAACCTCAACTTAAATTTCAAATTAAATATCCTTAAAATTCAATTTAAATCAATTCATAACTTAAATAAAATTTTATAAATCAAATTCATATATTTTAAATTCCCATATATAATTATTTAAAATTTAACAAATCCGGGATTCAAATTTAAATCTCAAACGTTTATAATTTCCTTATATAAATTCCATAGCGACCTTTCGAAATTTTGATTTAGTCATAACTTGCAATTTATCCGGCGAAATCTCAATTTCTTACATTCTCTGGAAAGATGTGATAAATTCGATTCTAATGTTTCCAGTTTTACCCGATTCTGATTTAAAATGAATTTTATATATTTTTCCAAAGTTTGCAATCGAATTTTCAAACTACCGCGCCATTTCAGGCTCGTAATATAAATAAAATAAATTTATTCATCATTTTTTTTTCTTCTTCGATTAAAATAATTTCTCCGTCGTTATTATTTAAAATAAATCACTTTTAATATTCAAAATTCTCCGAATTAGCCATAATGACATTTTTAAATTGGTTCGAATTTTCAGGTCGTTACATTCTCCCCCACTTAAAATCTTTTCGTCCTCGAAAAGAGAACGAAACGATATCAAGCGCATATCAATTCAAATTCATATTTAAAACAATATTTCCAAACAAGTATAGTCGTAAAATCCGTAAATTTTTCTAACTCCCGAAATCACGGAAAATTTCGGCAGCATCTCCTTTGTACGGAGAGGTCCGGGAAAAATCCCAATATATATATAACCCAAAATACATCTCATCCAAATGATGAGGCATCCCAAAAGTGGGGAAAACAAAATATAAAATCCCTCGAATTCATATACCACAAGTACGTACCTCTTTTAGCGTTATATTGCATTTTATTTACCTTGGCATTTAGTATTTTGGCGTAAGCGAGCTTTGAAGCGAAAGGCGACTTCTTACACCTGCCAAATACTTACATATACATGAAAATCAAACATATATATAATATATAACAAATGTATACAACATACATATCAAAATTTCATCGTTTCAATTGCAAAACCATAATATCCGTTATAGGTCAGCGAACAAATCGCTGATTATCACGTATTAAAAGTTGGAATTTGGCAAAACATACTAGGCGAAAGTTGTTGCTCTCGTTTCAGGCTTCCCGAAATGTCCGGACTCATCAAATTCAGATAATCGGTTTAAAAGTTATGGCAGTTTTACCGCAAGTGAACGTTTCAGCCCGAGCACTGAAAAAATGCAGGTCTGAATGTTCAGGTCAGTTTTCAGCCCTTTAAACCTTAAAATTTTACTTAGCACATTAAGAAAAAGTTTTAGCTTACACTCTGGCCTTTCCGAATTGTACTCGCACACTAAAATCCGACGTTTCGTTTGAGAGTTATGATCAAAACCATATCGATGTACACCTCTGTTTTCAAATTTCTGCACACACAACTATGTATAAAACTTGAATTTCAGCATAGTAAACATGAGAATTTCAGCGGGCTCTATTAACGAAAGTTTTAACTCAATTTCTAAGGTTTCCAAAAAGTCCGGAGTTGTCAGATTCCGATCAGCCATCAAAAGTTATAGTCATTTTAATTTCAGCTTATCGACTATTTTGGATTTTCTCATAACGTCGGTTTATTATTATTTTTTTATTTGAAATTTCAACCTTTCGATTCCAATCCTTTGTAAACCCTGAACACTTAACGTTGTTATCACCTCATTTTCAATAGTTGAATCTACCTTCAATTGCTTACTTTATATTCGATATTCTTTCTATTCAATTTCCGGTTTTGTTTCAAGTATTATATTTTGATTAAACTTGAATTCTCTTTAAATTTTCGACGAACTGGATTCACTTGACCCCTATTCCATTAACCAAATTTATTTATTCGACGTACAAGTCATGATTTGAATTAACGACTGTTTATGACTCAAATTCATACTAAATTTTCAAGCTATCATTATTCGATTCCTTCTACTAAAATAAAGCTATACTTCATCTGATAGAATATTTTACAATCCAAATTCAAGAGTTCCGTGACGACCCCTCATTTTTTTTTAAGTCCATTCCAAATTTCGAAGTCTAAAATTTTCAACAAAACATGCATATTAACTTTGAATCAATGTCGCTAATCAGGACGAACTTAAGTGGCTTGATTCCGGTTTTTTTTTTATCCTAACTTCAAAATAACTTGTATATTTATACTATTTTGTATAAGACATGACATAAAATTTTAAACCCAAATATTTAATTACCAACATATAAAATTTTGCAAAAATATGTTTACTATAAATTTCAACTTTAAATAAACATATTCTAATTCCTTTATCAAAATTCATAACATATGAACTTAAAATTTGTATCATATGGGATTTAAATCCAAATCCTTTACTTAACGATTTATAATAACATTTGAGCAGTCTCCCCCACTTGGACTCTTTAGAATACACATCGATAATGCGTGCACTCATTACCGAGGTCGTTTCTAAGGTCTAAGAAGGGATTACACTCATTTCGTTAAACCCTTTCAAACTATTTCCAAACTATTCTATAAAATAATAGTATTTCAAAACTTTGGTAAATCATTGTCAAAGCCCGGAATCAATTTCAAGTTCATTTCTACATTCATTAAATTTTTCTTATTTGATTTACGATTTAATCAACCATAATGGGTAATTACTCTATATTATCACCCACTAAAACAAATACATACATATTTGAACCATAATATATTTAATATAATTTAAAATATAATCGAAAACCATATTGTGTCAAGTCATTCTGTCCGATCATTTAGAAATTCCTATCGATTCTATGGCGTCCCATATATCGACCAGAATCTATAAATATTCAACAGAACAATTAACACAACATAAAACCATTTTATATCCAAAATACAAATACGCTCTCTCATATATTCACTCGAACTCATTCTAGGGCGTTACTAACCCCATCTCTAATGAGTTAATTCCCAAACAGAGCCAAGGTTATCGATAACCATCGCTCTGATACCAACTGTAACGACCCAGATTTTTGACCGTTTAAATCGACAATAAACCACACATGTCGACCCAAACAAATCGCCAACCCAGATAGTTATTGGGGAAAAATAAGAAAAAGAAAGAGAAGAAGAAAACAATCACAGAATCTCACAGCGGAAGGATCACATATAATAGACAAATAAAATTCAAAAGCATTTAAACGTATACATTCGAGTTACAACATTTAAATCAATCAGAGTTATACACTTACATACACATAATGCAGCGGAAAATAGAATGTAGTGGATACATGTATATCAAACTCCGTCTTCGATCTCCAAGGCAAGACAATCTTCATTAACTGCAACGTCTGCTGACCCGAGCATATTGCATAAAAGAAAACACAACAAACACTCGGATCAGCACTAAATCATCTCATATTAGTCAAATTAAAATACGAAATAATATCAGTGTCATGGTGCAGTAACTCAAGAGATGTTACGGGATTTTCCATCTCTCAAGGATCCGTTAAACTAATACATACATAGTATAATACGCTATTACAATAGTGTTTATTCAGTAAAGTATAATATATCGAAAATAGCGTAAGCAGGATTCCATGGTCCCCTTACACCGTTTATACCATTGCCGTACAGTTTGCATATAACACACCAGTACGTCGGTGGATAGGGATGCGCCGTGATACGACAATGTTAAATCAAAATCGTAGGGGTTCGATCAGGATAATATGACAAGGCACTGAGGAAATACCCCGGTAGGATTCTACCGAATTGCGGACCCAGGCCGGTGGTAACGCATAGCCGCAACTACCGCCCACCTCGAACGACATTCCCATATTCAAAGGTGCACCCGAATCAATCACAACAGTAATAGAGATGGTTTCGAAGGAGCGCGTTCGATCAGAGATGCGATCTCATTAACCTGGGTATGGCTCCTGTTTTAGTCATTTCAATTATGACCCGAAGGTCAAGGCTAATCCATCATCGTTCTCTTTCTTCAAATCCAGTAATCGCCTCCATACCATCCTACTCCGGTTCTGGAACTTCCACCGCGTGCACAGTTGTCAAGGTGGTATCGACACTGATAGAGAGTATGCCTTATGTCGACTCCGGTCTCCTTGCCAACCGACGTTTACATTTTTCACACCGGTCAGTGTTTTTACTTTTCCAAAGGAGTTCGTGCTTCATATCGAAAATATCAGGTTCAAAATCAATTTTCATATTCTAAACAGAATATTATTTAAATGGGTTTTCCATTTATTCATAACAACTCGATCTAATTCCAACTTAATTAATTTTTGAATACCAAAATAATTAACAATATATTAAATAACTAAAATATATAATTAAATAGTTTGAGATAATAGTTTGTAATAAAGTTAAAATTTGTCTAGTTTATTAATATATAAATATAATTTAAACATTGAAATAATTCATAAATTATTAATTCATTAAAATATAATTTATTTAACAATAATTCATAAAATAAATAGTTATAAAAAGAATAAATAAATTACTAAATTAGTTTGAAAAATAAATTTTGAAATACTAAAGTTGGAACTAGAAACGTTCGATCAATTTCGGTCCTACTTGCAGTTATATTTCAACTTCAAGTACATCAATTCAAATTCACATTTCCGATCGACTTCATTTCAAATTTTCATTCATTTCAAATTTGCCAATTCAGTTCAGATGGTTAACTCTAACCCGTATTCCCATTCCAATAATCTCAATTTATCACGACTAAATAGAATTCGATTTCAATCCATATTCACATTCCAGATTCGATTTATAATACCCATCGAAATTCAAATTCATTTCACCGTTTCAAAGATTTTTAACATATAACCAATATCAAGTTCAAATTCATATTCAATTCAATTCATGGCTGCTTTTTTTTAGTAAATCTCAAAACATGCAAGACCATTCAAATTCAAATAAATTCGATTTTAAAAATCAGCTTACTTTTATTTAACTCTAATTACAACACAAATTCATTTCCCCTTTATTTGTATTTCCAATTTCAAATTCAAAGGAACATAAATGATAAAACATCGCTTATTGTCGTTAAACAATAAATTTCAAATTCATGATTAAACCAAATTTTATTTAACCGACCGGTGTCCGTATGTAATTTGCTATCCTATGGCCAAGTGATTTTTAAATTTAATTTCTTGATATTTCGGGATGGATCTATCATTTCAATCCAAATCAGGGTCACAGGTATTATCATTTCAACCTGTGTTCTTAATTCATTAAATTCGATAAACCCCGGGTTTATTCGATGCCCGTAACATCAAGGGTGAAAATTTGGGATTTCTCGTCACATTAGCACACAACATCAGGTACTGAATGACAGAATCATTCAAACAGTATAAATTCAGAAATCAAGTAAACCGAAGCATCCATCACAAACATTCATTCGAACAGTAAATCGAATCATATACGGGTTGACAGGTGTCGGTGTTTCCTAATTAGAAATTTAAATTTAATTTAAATAACCAATTATCGATTTTTATTGCATGTAACATACTGGCTTGTCAAATTCAAGCAATCATTCACCAAATCAAACACAAACATGCAACCAATTCATTTCATATTTTAATTCGATAAATATGGGATAAATTTAGTCTTACGTGGGTGAAGAAACACTCACCTTTTCGCTACAATTGCATCGAACGTCCAGAAAAGGCCCAAAATTTGACAGTCTCAAATCGCAACCAAACCAGCGCCAAAACGTCCGCAATTCCGCCACGATCCCAACGCAACAAACCGCGTCCAAATCCGATTTAAAACGAAGAAGTTATGAGTGATTTACCAAATGAGTTTTGAATGTATATAAATTAATTAAATAATCACTCACCCACTCAAAATCTGACACCTCAGCTCCCCTTCATTGTCTTCCTGCTCGTCTCCTCCAGGAAAAGCCGCACGCCCAAACCCATTCTCGCCGAACTTTGACTGGCCGTTTCTCAGCGCTCCGACCACCGACGGACACAAGACCACCACCAACACGACCTGCGTCGAAAACCGCGTCCACGGCCACCAGCATCACCACCTCCGGTGGTCCCCACCGCCGTCGCCGAACCCTTCCAAACCGTGCTTTTCTGACTTCTAACCCCAAATTCTCTCACCTCCGACCACATTACGACCAACGGACACCATCCCCGAACTCGTATGACTCCCCTCTACAAAACCCATGTCTTAGATTCTTCAATTAAGCCTCCAATCAAAAAGCCCTAATTTGATGATTTAGGGTTACGAAAAACCCAACTTTGACCAGGATTTTCCGGCAGTTCTGACCACTGCATGTTGAAACGAACTGCAGATCCATGCTCTACTCATCGAGAGCTTCGAATCGACATATAACTCGATAGGGTTTGGAGAGATTTTATTTTTGAGGTGTATTTTATTTTTGAATAAATATTAAAAATTTAATTTCTGCCATTAGAGATGAAAACTTGATGGAGGGCAGCATGGGAAAAGAGAATGGGCTGATGTGTGAAGGAAGAGGAATTTTATTTATTTTTATATAAGGCCCAATAAGAGAAACAACTAAATTATCCAATTACAAGCTCTCGTTCACATTTTCTCTCGTACGGTCACATAACAAGTCCGAAAATTCTAAAAACTGGAATCCTGCAACAATTCACCGTTCCGGATCCAATGGCGCCAGTTTCGTCGAATTCCGAGACAGTCGCCAAAACAGCTAATTTCACAGTTAATTTAAATAAATAAAATATTCAAAAATTCAATTAACTAATTAAATTCAAATTTAAATATTTATAAATTTATATTTAAACCAAATAAAATTTAGATAAATTTACAAACTTATTTCACATATATTTTATTCCATATTTAATTATTTCAAATTTTCAAACTTGAATATCAAATTAAATATAAACAAATTAAATTCCAACCTCAACTTAAATTTCAAATTAAATATCCTTAAAATTCAATTTAAATCAATTCATAACTTAAATAAAATTTTATAAATCAAATTCATATATTTTAAATTCCCATATATAATTATTTAAAATTTAACAAATCCGGGATTCAAATTTAAATCTCAAACGTTTATAATTTCCTTATATAAATTCCATAGCGACCTTTCGAAATTTTGATTTAGTCATAACTTGCAATTTATCCGGCGAAATCTCAATTTCTTACATTCTCTAGAAAGATGTGATAAATTCGATTCTAATGTTTCCAGTTTTACCCGATTCTGATTTAAAATGAATTTTATATATTTTTCCAAAGTTTGCAATCGAATTTTCAAACTACCGCGCCATTTCAGGCTCGTAATATAAATAAAATAAATTTATTCATCATTTTTTTTCTTCTTCGATTAAAATAATTTCTCCGTCGTTATTATTTAAAATAAATCACTTTTAATATTCAAAATTCTCCGAATTAGCCATAATGACATTTTTAAATTGGTTCGAATTTTCAGGTCGTTACAGTTAGATTATTTGATCTAAATTTGGTTGTTTGGTGAATTGAAATTGGTTTGATTGATATGTGTATGGCGTGGGCCATTACTAGACCGGGGATAAGGCTAGGCCTTGTCCCGTTTCTAGTATCGTGCCGTTATGCCGCCGAAATTTTCTAAAATAAAAAGTGTTAGTTAAAAATAGTAAAGTGTTGAAATAAATATTTTTGACATTAAAAATATAATTTTTAACGTGTTAAGAAACGGCATAAAACTCTTCTGAAAAGAAATAAATATTCATTTACAAATCAGACGATTTATTTATATACACTGATTTGACTGATATTGATTGGGATGATAAATTTTACACATCACCCAACTGCACAAATAAAAATCTGTGTTTGTTGATTTGAAACCCCACACGGGTGTTAGGATGAAATTTGGCGTACGCTAATCCCAATTATTTAATTGTATGTCAATCGATTGGTCGATAGGTTGTGTAAGCGTTAATTATTTATATTTGATGCTTATGTAGTTGTGTGGCACACTTTGGATGATTGTTTATTATTTATCATTGCTATTATATACATGTGTTGTATGGAATCCATATAATTAATGTTATATAGTGATTGATTGGGCCTCATTCCAATCGGGAAAATAATGAATATTATAAAAGAAAATTCATGTGTTGAAATTATTCATGTGTTGAGTAAAATATTTTAAATAATAAAATTTACATCTTTATCATATTTAAAATTAGACACTACTTTACGGTGGAGTCTGATTGAAAATCAAACGATAGATACCATAATTTTATAAAATATTTTACATAACAAAAATAGTGAGGTGTTGACAGTACTCATGTGTAGAGATTAGTCGTGTGTTGAAAGAAATATAGATTCATGTGTTGAATGGAATATATATATATTCATTTGTTGAATAGAATAACGAATTTATTGAAATATATAAAGCCGTGTTGATTAGAGTTGCGCTATTTTGATGTGAACGATATTTATATCGATTTTATTCGTTTTACAATGAATATTGAAAAGTGATTTCAAAATTTAATATTTTGAAATGAAATTCAAATTAAATTAGATTAAAATTCAAATTGAAATTTTATTGAATCAATTTGAAATGAATTCGAATCGAATTTGAAATGAATTCGATTCGAATTGAATAGAAAGCGAATTTGAATTCGAATTAAATAGAAATGAATTCAAATTGAATTAAATTGAAATTGAATTAAAAACGAATTGAAATCGTTTTGAGTAAAATTTAAAACGAACTGAAATTGAATTGAAATCAATTTGAAATGAATTCGAATTGAATTAAATAGAAGGTAAATTCAAATTGAATTGAATTGAAACGAATTAGAATTTGAATTGAGTTGAAACGAATTTGAATTCGAATTAAATCAAATTGAAATGAATTCGAATTGAATTGAAATCAAATCGATTTGAAATTGAAGATGAAGTTGAAATTGTTTTTGAAACGAATTTAGAACTATTTATAAAATTCGTTTTAAAAAAAAAGGAAATCGACGAAATATATATAATATATATATTATATATATAATATATATATATTATATATATATAATGGCCTAAATTGAACGCGCCGCGCCGCGGCAGTTCGTGAATTTCAACCATTAACTTCGAATTGACGTTGCGGGAGATCCGACCGTCGGATCCTCCTAAAACCGGAACCGCTGGGTTCGTATCGAAAAGAGCTTTCCAATGAATATTAGAAATTTGAAATCTAACGGTTGGATTTGGAATTATGCCCAAATCAAATTTAGAAAAGGTCGCTGTAAGTGCAGTTCGATGGCCGTTGATGGAAATCGACTGTACGGGCCTTGATAAAATTATTAAAAATATCTATAATTTGTGTAAAATCATAAGAAATGATTTAGGAAAAATTAGGCTGAAGAATTCCACATTTGAAAGGACAAAAATAGATTTTTGTCGAAATGAACTAGTTTTGAACTAGAATTAAAATCAATTTATTTTTGAAATAAATGAATTGAATTTGAAAGTGATTTTAAAAATAATCAATATTCCCAATACGTGAATTGGACTGGAGTTGAATCGAAATTATCTTCGAAATATTTCGATGTTGGATTTCGTGACTATACAGATATTGTTATGGGAATTTGAAAGATATATTTTATATCGTTATTTCCAATACGATATATGTTGGTTTCGGAATTTGATATCGAATATAAGCCGTTATATTTTCTATTCAGAGCCTTGTATTTAATATCAAATATGATTTGGGTTTGTCGTGAATCGTGTTTTAGATGACATTGGTTCTTTAACTCAGTTAAAGACATGATATTGATTTTTTTTGAAAAGATTAAAGCTAAGTGGAGTTTTAATGAATCTTTAATTAGATTGAAATGTGAATTGATAATTTAAATTATCAAATATGAAAAGTGATCGAGGTTGGAGTACCACCAGTTTTGCTCCAAAGCGATAGTTAAATCTTTAATTAGATTTGAACGTGAAATGGTAATTAATTTTACTGATGAAACCGTGGTGTTAGATATGGAGTATTACCAGTTTTGCTCCATGGGATGAATAGGTTGGGATTGGGAAATAAAATAAATAATTATTTCGGTGTGGTTCGCTAATCCCGACCAGTTTGAAATGATATCCAAAGGAAGATTAAAGAATAAATTCAGAAGAATTTATCTTGGATAAAATTAATGGGAACCTTTCCCTAAGAATGTGATTTTGTGAATAAAAGAATATTCTGAATTGGAATGAGGCGTCTGTTGTGTTTGTGTAACATTTGTTTATCATATACGTGGGTTATTCAGAAAGGCCGGGTTTATACCCATTCTGAATAACCGATTCGACGAGATGTCGAAGATGAAGACGGTGGTTGAAGACCGGAAGTCTTCACATCGTTTGGGTGATAACTGATGATCTTGATTAGGCTGTACACCCAAGATGAGGGAAACAGTTGGTGATCGTCTAGACGTACTTGGAGATGGATGGATATGCAAGGAAAGTGCCTCCGGTTTCGTTCAGACCGAGAGCGAACATGTAAATGGATTGTGTGTCTGACATTGGATTTTATTCTGTGTTGATTGATCTCTATTAAATATACATCTGTTTGGTGGAGGAGAATTTATTCTCTTTCTTAACGCCCTTCTCTGAGACGTACGAGCTCAGAGGTTGTATATCGATGGACATCAGTCGCATGGAGTGAATTGCCAGTGTGGCACTCGTAAGTGGCAATTGATCAGGGCTTCTGTTGAAAAGCAAAGTCTTGTGGTTGATGATCAAAGCACGACCTGTGTGGCGTAGCTTTGTGTATAACGTGAATTCGCGAGCCTCACACCTCGGTATGAGTCAAAAAGGGAGACGGACCGCTGGGAGAGCACGACGTTTCTTTCTAGCTAGGGTGGTGTCAGTGACCTACCAGCCCTGACATTTATATACTTTTCACCTGTGTGGTTGTTGGATACGAAGCGCCTCGGATATAGGTCTGTAAGGACCGGGAAACGTGTGTTCAGGAATAACTAATCCTTAAAAGTAAGAAAGGACCGGCCCAACCGATTCCAAGGATCAAAGTGGGGTCCTGGGACATTTGCTAGAGTGTCTCGAACGCGGAGAGGAGCTTGCCCCTTGCCTCGACTCATGATGGAATCCAATTTCCAATATGTGATGTTTCGGTTTTAATTGTAGAACTAGTATGATGACATGATTAGATGGTACCCATGCCGCATATGATTGATATTTATGATTTGAAATTGTTTTGACACTATACACCTATAATAGTATCAAATGATTTGTTTTTAAACGTACCAAGCATTATTTGGCTATTATAAGGGAAAACCCTATCCTCCGGCTTGCGTTGCATTGTGTGATGGGACCTGGGTCTTATAATAGCTTCATTTTTTCAAAGAACATTGCGCTATCTTGTTATATGCACTAGTATTCTTGGGAGGAAACCCGTTCCGTGTCATAAGGCGTGGTCCCTTGAATTACTATCTTTAAAAGTAAAGTTTTAAATAATTGTTTTAGTTCTCACACCAGTCACATGACTGACCTGGAGTTTATTGTTTTAAACCTAAACTCTGGGTGCCCTTATTTTCGACACGGGCAGCTAGTAGTTTTGGTTTTGCAGATTTATATTCACAGGGTCCTGATTTACAGCTGGAACGATGCTCGGAAAGCTCTGTATCCGTGTATCACTTCTAGTTGTGCTTTTGTATTATTTTCCGCGGCGATGTCTTTAAATGTAATTTAAATATCTGATATTTATAGAATGTAATTTATTCATTTATACTTTGTATATTCTTGTATCTGATGGAATTGTTGTAATAACAATGAAATGTTCTTCCGTCTGCATTCCAATTTGTCTTGTTCTCAAAACGATCAGGGGTTTCGAACGGTCTTTGTCGGTTTAACGATAGATTCGGATCGAGCGAAATTCCTTGCCGTTACAAAATCCCTTTATAAAACCCTTTACAATTCAATTAAAAAATCATTTCAAACTTGATAAATTTCCTTTGATGGATTCCATTCTAAAAAGGTAATCACTTTAATTACTATTAATTAACTAAAAATTAACTTCAACATTAACTAAAGTAAAAGCAGTTAACTTCATTATTAACTTAAAATAAAACAGTTGATCTCTTTTAAATCCTTATTAGATTAATAACTAACTTTACTTATAATTATCAACTCGATAGTTATCTTTAAATACATTTAATTAAATGATTAATCAACCTTTAAGAAAACTTATTAATTTTAAATAAATTTTTGTTAAACCTATTTCTATTAGGTTAAATGAAAAAAATTAATCTAATAACAAATTGCAATTAAAATGGTTGACTAAATCAATCTGGAAACATAGTTAACTGATCTCAAGTTGATCCTTCCTTTTAAATTAATTAATAACATAATTAATTTAACATAATCTCACTTAGTTGTTTCTTTAAAACAATTTATTCAGACTATTAACCCTTAGCTAAATTCTTGACTTACTTGCTTATAAAATATATTTAAAACACATGAATTTTTATATATAAATCATTTTATATTTTCCTTTATAAAATTCATTTGTAAATGTTGATTTATTTATAAAACCTCTATTTTATGTAACTCATATTAAATAAAATTTAAAACCTCGCTTTAGTGATAAAAAAAATTAATTTTTTTAACATCAACTTTGTCAATTCGCCTGATGGAGAATCAGTGCCTTAAAAAGATGAATTCTAAGCCATCTACTGTTAGTCACTCAATCAATACTATTCATTTATTAATAACACATCAATGTTGAATTTAATTCAACAATCATCATCCATGTCATATTTTAATATTACTTATATTAGACAATTCATATTTGAATAATATGAGAGCAAGTAACATCCAAAATATTAAGGAATCATGTTGGAATCCCCCAACCTGTCCCCCTGCATCACAACTCATATACCAGCTTATATATGCATGTGAAATAGAAAATTTTATCTAATTCATTTTAGATGAATCTTCCACTTAAAAGAAGGTAGTATCAAAGATCATTCGTTCATAGATGGAAATATAAATATCGACAATCACCAACAAAGCCATAAATCATCCACACACAACTCATACTAACAACAATGAATATTAATTTAAAATAACTATATTCAATAGTATTTCGGAAAGTGTGAGAGTTAACTCAGTATCCATTTTGATTTACGATTTCGCGTCGGTTTGTCTAATTTTAAACTGACATTTAAAATTAGAAAAAAAATCAGATAGCTCCAAATCATACTAATCCAGTTCCTACATGTAGTACCCGCAAATACGATTTTAATGCAACTTGTTTCATCTTGATCTGATCACGTACGAACAATATATAATTGTTACAAGTTTATACTTAAATTGAAATAATTTAAATTATAAACCTTGTCATTAGCAACTTAATTAGTCACCTAATCACGTTTAAACTTCTTCTCTTTCGGATTTTCAAATGCAACCCACAAGCTACTTCCTGTAGCATCCCCTCCATGGCTCACTCCTTCTACACACCATCACTTCCGCATCTCCTTTACCTACCCTTCCTTCCTTTCTATCACCGCTACTTCCACAAAGAAACCCCTCCCCTAAACGTGTCCACAATTAAAGCATGCTTTCTTTGCCTTTCTGCAGTCCTTCACAAAATGACCCGTAGCTCGATAACCATGACACTTGATATCTTTCTTAATCTGAGCCTTTGTTAGGCTTTCCTCCTTTCTCCTTCGTTTTCTTTCCTTTTCTCGACCACCATTTCTGTTTCTTGCCCTTAGCTTGTGTCTCCTTAGTCTTACTTTCTTTCTTTTCATCCTTGCCATCTTCGTGCATAAGAGCCATATCAACCATCATTTCAAACGTCAGCCTCATCGATATATAAGATAAAGCAAGTCCTTAGAGAGGTTGATTCAACCCTCTTGCAAATATAAGAGCCTTCTTACAGGGCGTATTCACCAAGTGCAAACCAAATCTCGCCAGCTGATTGAACTTATTCACATAATCCTTAACAGACACGTCCCTTTGTTTCAAAGCCAAGAATCTCTCCATCTGTAATCCTTCTTCAGCCTGAGATAAAAACTTCATCTCGAATCTCTGTTTGAAACCATCCCAAGTAACTATTAGTTGTCCTGCCAGTGTTACTTCCTACCAGTAAGAAGCTTCATCCTTTTGTTGCCATGTAACCAACAGTATCTTCCTTTTATCACCAATCTCAAAAAGTCCAAACACGTTCCCCGTTTCTCTTAGCCAATTTTACGCTTCAACAAAGCTCTCAGTACCTCAGAATGGTTTTCTTTCCATTGTGCAAAAGTATCTATATAGCTTCGAAAAGTTATCTACTCGTGGAGGTGGAGCTATTGCGGCTTTAGCTCGGGGTGTGGCATCTCTTGACCTTTGGCAGGTGTCGTAGCCTCAAGATACCTACAGAACCATGCCGGTAGCGTGATTCCCTCAAGAAGATCGGGTGACCTAGACATGCTAGAAAGAAAATAAACAAAAGATTCAACAAGAGATCGAGTGAATATTGAATATGTCCCGAGGGGATATGTTTTTCAAAAACAGGTTTTTATTTGAAAATACTTTGATTTTTGTAAACAATTTTTGAAAATTTTGTCAGATCTTGTAATCTTCAGCTCTGATACCAAATGTGACACCCCACGTCCGTTAATGTCACTTGTAAGAGAATGCATTTTGTTTCATGAAGCGCGGTAGGTATACCACACAGAAATTCACAAGACGGATGTAAAATAAGCTATGGAAAATTTCAACATTATAAAAAATAAAACATAGTCTCAAATAAGTTACATCAAACCAGTTACATCTAACCAAGTGTCTCAAATCTGTCTCACAAAACATCTCATGAAATAAAATATCAAAGTACATAAGATCATATCCCTCATAGCAAGCCATAATAGAGTAGAGAGCAAGTCAAAATGGTACTAAAAAAGTCTAGATCCAAGCTGAAAGAGAAATTCCTAATCACTGAGGAGTGTTACCACTCTGAGGACCTTGGGGGGGAAGGAAGAAGCAAAATCAAAAGGAGTCAAACATAAAGTCTGGTGAGTTCCAGTGATTTTCAAATATGCGTAAAATACGTATACCAAGACAAGTAAACAAAGACTGGATGAGAAATAAAGTATCATATAAGGTAATAGATAAACTAAACATAACAACAGGATAGACAGAAATAACAGAAATAAACTATGATCAAGTAATGCTTCACATTTATATCCCTAAAACAAGTTATGTCTGCACCAATACAAGTATAACAGGTTTAGGCATTATCCTAATTACTTGACATAAACATTAGGATTAAACAACAGGATTAGTCGTACCCTAATTACATAATAGGATTAGGTGATACCCTAATTACATAACAACAAGATTAGGTGTACCCTAATTACTACCCATGTGATCGACTCCTTAATACGTAAATACCATGTGTCAGCCCCGACAGTAGGGTGAATCACTCCCTAACCTAACAAATTATATAACACAGACCTATTTACTGGTGTTACAATGGCTTAGTTTCCCTAATCGGACTCATGCACACTCATGACTCCGCCAAAACGTGCCCGTACGCATCTTTCCCATGTGAACCTCTTACTATCCACTTTAGTAAAGCGTTCCCTGGCCCCTACCTAGTGTGAGGCCCTCTAATAAAATACCAACAGTGATACTAACAAATATGGGTTCCAAAAAGCATATTGACACAAGCCAAAACCCCCTAATCTTGTGCCCCTAAATAACTAGGATTTAAAAGTCCCCAAAACCCGATACCACAGCAAAACGAGGGACTTCTTTAGCATACTAATTATCATGTTTTACCTAGAATGTTTAGGTTTACTAATAAGCATGGTTGTAGTATTACATGTCATTATGTGTGTACAACCCTTCCCCAAAACACCTGCCCAGACGTATGTATTACTACAGTGATTCAGTTTATTAGCCTACATCTGGTACTTACAATACTCCAACATGTCATTTACTTAATATCTGTATTAAGTCAAACCTAACATATTTATACATATGAATATTATTTATTCAATTATGTTCCTAAATTACAGCATGTACAGGTTTATGCACATTAACCATTTTAATCAGTTTACAGCAAGTATATGCACATTACCCCTTTTTATCCATTTACAGCAAGTTTAAACATGTGCAAATTATCCATTTCCCAAATTATAGTTAAACAATCCTCAGTTTAACAACATGCCTAAATTCCTCTTTTATGCCATTCATTATTACCCCAATTATACGCATTCTCTAATCGGATATAGCTTAGGCTTCCAAAGGCCTAGGCTTAGGGTAAATAAAGAGGGAAAACAGAGGAAGGAGAATGAAATCAAATCACATAGGCACTAGGCAAGATTGGAAATAAACTAAACTAGTAGAAATAGGGGAAAAGGAAGATATGTATCTTGTTATCTATCCAATAGTAAAGGCATATGTTTAACTTGCCACAATAGCATAGGTGATTAACAGTGAAAAACATGTATAGCAATTATCTTATTAACATTGTATATCCTAATCCAATTTTATTTAACTGTCATGTTATAGTCTAAGAAATCAGATCTGAAAATGACAGGGAACTCACAATGGGTCTTGGTGAATAAGAAATTAAATCTCTTATATATATAACTATATGCCATAGAAAAGTCCAATCCAATCCCTTTTTGTTGCTGTATGTAAATCCTGAATGTTATCTCTGTAGTTCTAGGATACAACAACATTCCCCCATTGTATACATATATTTAGAATAGATTTACAGAGACGAAAGGTAAGAAGAAATGGTGTATATTGGAATGGGACAAGCCACTTATTTATAGATTCACAGAGTTAACCCCAACTTTTAGAATCCAGGGTTTTAATCCAAACCGTATATGTAGCGCTGAGTCAGTAACAAACCTTCTCAGAAAAACAGTCCAGATTCACAAAAAGCATCTTCCAAATCGTCGTTGGGTCGACCCTCCGAACCGTTGGGTTAACCCAACCGACCTTGGGTTAACCCAACCGACCTTGGGTTGACCCATAGGTCGACCTAGGCCGAATGTAGGTCATTGCACAATGGCTTGGTTTCCCGCTCGTTTTCCAGCTTATCTCTTTTTGAATATCTTGAATTATATTTATATTATATTCACCTATGAGCCCCCTATATGTATACAAACTTCTAAGGTTCATAACTTCTTCATACATCATTCGTTTTATGCGAACTTGGGGTCTATCTGAACTAGAATTCCGAGACAAACGCATCAGTAAATCAGGTTTTACTTATTTCTGAATATTTAATAAAGTAATTCTCATTCCATTATATTTAAAGTTTGGTTACAGTGTATTATATTTTGGGGTGTTATAGCTTACATTCTTGACATAGCTTGAAATGATGATATTCCCTTTCGAATATTTCCTAATGTGTAACAGTTGAGATGTCTTCAGATTGCTTTATTAAATGGAATCTTTTATATGAGAGATTCATTTATTTGTGTGAGGAATAAACTTTTGCATCCCCCGATTTTCGACGTTATCAAATAATCATCCACTTTCGGATGGAGTTCCACTTTATGCAATACATGTCTTCCGAGGGATTAAGCTATCGAAACATTACTTTCAACTGATCCGAAGGGTGAATTATGTTTTTCCTTGGTTTTTCTTTGAGGTTTTTGTTTCATAGAACATGCACTTCATATTTTACCGAAAGGGGTTTTCTTTATTGAAAGGGGCTTCTTACTTCTGGCCTTTTACAAGGAGGCAAGCTCTGAGTGAATGGTTCCATCTGGATAAAAATCTCTCTGCTTATGACATCCCTTAACTGCAATGTATACCCTCGCTTCTTCTTGGTTATTTTTGTGCTAACAGTTATATTATGACAATATATGAAAGTAGCAATGTTATTTCTCAATGAAAATAGAAACCTAAAAAGATGATTATATTAAAATAAAATTTTCTACTACAAAGGAGAGTGCAAAAGAGATTGAAATCCAAGAGCACATCAGGGGGTCGTCAACAACAAAATTTTTGTTCAAATCGAACCTTTAATGTCTACGATGGATGTCATGGCTTTGATTTATTAGAATCTTGATTATTTTGATTAGATGATTTATTGGAAATGTTGTTTGAATTCTATGAAAGAGAGACTGAATGTAACAAGCTTTGTATTGACTGAATAATAACATACAGATGAATCAGCTAAATATATATAGCCTTATTATTGTTACATAAGTTTTCAGTTATTGGAATATTATACATGCATTCATAATATAACAGAGTAATTTACACAATACATCACTTTATTGTATTTCTAATTCTCACCCTCGAACTTGACTAGGATTCCCACCTCCATCTTCAATGAAACCTGATTTCTTCATAAATCTTCTAATCTTTCTTTTTTCATAAACTAACCAAAGTTTGAGTTAACTCTGGCATTGATTGATGATATCGAAGATAAACTATACTTCAGATTGAGTTAGCTCTGAGGAAAATCTTCAAATTTAGGTAGAAACCTTCTTTAATCTATTTGAGTTTGTTATTGAGGTTAAAAACCCTTTACATCTGGTCTGAGTTTGCTGATGAGGAGAGTCCCCTTCATCTGATGTAAGTTTGCCGATTAGACTTGAGATTTCCTTATTTAAGTTGCTTTTACTCATCTGCAACAGAACTAGGTTTGTTGATACATAACTCCTTTTTGAGGCAAACAAATTTTTTGTTGAGAGAGCTCTGGTAAAAAAATTTGCTTTTTTATAGTTGCTTGGTAAGTGGTTTGTGTTGATTATCCCTTTCAATACTTGTTCTCTAATGAAGTACAGATCTATTTCAATATACTTAGTTCTAGAATGTAGTATCGGATTTTGCAGCTAGTGATACAGTACTAAGATTATCACACCATAATCCAACTTTGTTAATATAGATCTGCAATTCAATTAGTAGAGACTCTATCCACATTATTCCAACGATTACACTTGCTGCACTTTTGAATTCAACCTCTATGCTTGATCTTGAGATAGTTGACTGTTTTTATTAACACCATGAGATGGGGTTTTATCCTAGAAAGATGCAGTATCCAATTGTTGACCTTTTGTCATCAGGATCACTTCCCTAATCAACATCTACAAAACCAGATAATCTGATATCAGTGCATGATTTAAAAATTAGACCATAGTTTAAAGTTCCTTTTAAATATCTTAAGATCCTTTTTACAGCCTTTCAGTGTCGATCTATGGGATATTGCATAAATTGGCTAATTTTATTCACACTATAAATGATTTCAAGTTTTGTAATTGATGGTTGCGTGTTGTAGAGAACCAATAGTTATTCTGTATTGTTGGTAAACTATTTGCTTGGTCCATACTTTTTTCATTAGAATTTCAAATATATATTTCTTTGACTGAGTAATAGAGATAAATCTGAAATTCTTTGAACTTGTATTCCAAAAAAGTACCATGGTTGACCCAAACCTTTTATTAGAGAACTCTCTGTTTAGCTGCCCAACAAGTCTATTACCAATAATAATGAAGTCATCTATGCATACAAGTACATATGTTATACAAATAAGGTAAGAGTTATCTGACTTACGTGGGTTAAATTTTAGCTTGACTAAAGAGAAATGTTGATAGAGAAGTTCACAAGTATAAAGCAAAACTTGTATCAAAAATCATGGATTTGACTTCAACAAAACATTCTCACAAGTTGTGATACTAACAACAATAAGAATCACACTAACTATTTATTTACACAGGAACTAAAGTATCAGACAATTAGATGTGAACAATGCATTCCTCAATTGGGTACTCAAAGAAGTGTTCATGGAGAACCACCAAGATACAAGCAAAAAGGAGATGCAGATTTGGGAAGAAATTTAAGTAAAGTTATTTATGGTCTTAAGCAGGCACCAACAGTGTGGTTTGATAAGTTAGAAGTTAATTCACTAGAATTTTTGATTGAATAACACCTATGTTGGACTTTTGTTTTGCAATACTTGGTTGGAAGTTTACTAATAAGATAAACTGCTCTGGCAAATGCTTCTAGCTAGAATTTAAGGGGCATTGATACCCGTGCAAGCATGGTAAGCCTTGTCTATATGCCGATGCTTTCTTCCAGTTAACCCATTTTTCTCAGAAGTGTGAGGGCAAGTCAATCTCTGAACTATGCACTTCTCTTGAAAGTAGACTTAAGAGGCTTAAACTCGACCCCACCGTTAATTCGAATAATTTTGATATTACATCCTGTTCATTTTTCACAATAAGCCATAAATTGTAAGGCTGCATTATGAGTTTTAGATTTATTTTTAGAAAGTAAACCAATACAAATCTTGAGTATACATCAATAAAAGATAAGTAATACCTAAACCATAATCGGTATCAATAGGAGTTGGTTCCTATAAATCCATTGCAAATAGTTCAAGTGGAGTGTGAAATATAGTTTCATATTTCTAAAAGGGAAGTTCATGACTTTTTCCTAATTGATGATATGTGCATACATAGGAAATAAGTGCATTATCAACATGAATTATATTATCAGTCAAAATTCTCTTTACAATATCCTTATTTGGGTGTTCTAACTTTTCATGCCAAACATCATATGAATTATTTTTCTTTGTTGCACTTTCAGCCATATTACAAGAAAATTTATCAACTTATGACTCTCTTGTACAATCCATTGACAACTTTACTGTAACACCCCGTATTTTTAATGATACGAAAAGAGGATAAATTAAATTATAATTAATTTAATATTCAGAATTAAGGAAAACGGAATGCTCCATTACGTCTGTCTCGAAATTCTGGTCAAGATAGACATTTTGTTTCCGTAAAACGGACATCGTATGAAGAAGTTATGAGGGTTTTAATTTTGTATATGCGTAGAAGAATTATATATATATATATATATATATATATATATATATATATATATATATAAACATGAGTCAGGGATGAGTCAGAATTCTATCCAAAACCGTTCGAATTTGAAAAAGAAAAAGTAGCAGCAATTTTCCCGCTTTATGGGGTCGACCCCCCTTAAAGGGTGTCGACACCAGGGTCGACACCCCTAGGGCTGACGTGACAGTCGGTTTCAGAGGGTCTGGCAGCTATATATACATGATCATTTCTCTTGTTTTCTTCATTGAGAATTCATGGTGGCCAAACTCTATCGGTATCTGAACTGAATCTAAACCTATCTTCTACAACTATCAACTTTGCAAATCAATTAGAGATTCAAGCGTGGATCTACAACCCAACAAGCTTCTTTTCTAATTCTATCTTCTTAGCCAAACACTGTGAGTTCTAGGTTACTTTTAGATTTAAATGACTAAAAGTATAATGTGATAATACTGTGATTTGGATCTGTCTTGAATCATAGATCTATGTTATTCTAGGATCTCAAACTTCATTATGCTAGATCTATTTTTTATAGATCTAATTCACCCGTGATTAGTTTATCATGTCACCTTTGTGGATCTGAACCTTTGACAAGTTTGTGGTTAATTTGGGATTATCGGTATATGGACAGGTGAACCTTTGTTTAGATCTAGATCATCATATTGTGGTTAATTGAGATCTGTTATTATTGGACATATGAATTCTTATTTAGATCTGTTCATCCTAAGTATATTGGATCTAGTTTTATCATTACCCTTTCACTAGATCTGTTTTTATGCCCACCTTATTATCATATTATGATAAATTGAGATCTGTTAATATTGGACATATAAATTCTTATTCGGATCTATTGTAACTTTTGTGGAATTATATGATGTGGATCTTGACCTTATTTGTGTTAGATCTATTTCTAACTATTAGATCTAAATCTCTATCTTGTCGGATCTATTGTAATTTCTATGACATGCTATGATGTGGATCTTGACCTTATTCGTGTTAGATCTATTTTTAACTGTTGGATCTGAATTATGTGGACATCTAAATTATTAATCAGATCTGGTTTATCACCTTATGCCTATCATATTAGATCTAAACCAGTTGGACATCTAAATTGTTAATTTAGATCTTATTATGCTTATTATGACATCATAGTTAAGTTAGAATTAGTTAACTATCACAAGTTCATCAGATTTATGCTTATATGTCCACCTTATCACCATGCTAGTTTATATTTATGCCAAAACAATCACCTTTGTCATATTCCCATCACTTTTCCCTTTTTATTGTTTATGACTAGGCTATTTTCTAGCTTAGATGTCGCCAAATATATGTGAATGCGTTAGTTAGGAAACGGGGGAAAAAGATTAGAATTGGCATAATTTAAATAATATTTATATGAATTGGACATATAATTCAAAAAGGAGAAATAGGGGCATAATCACCTATAAAGGCATAGGTAACAATTGGATAAGAATGAAGTGTCTAATAATTACAATTAGAAATTGTAATTGCACTTATGACACGAGGTTAGGTTGCATTAGTGGTGGAAGTCTGCCCGGGCCCGACAGGCATATCCAGCAGCCACTAACGTTGAACCTAATGTGAGAGGTCTAAGTGAGCAAATACGAAGCGGGCTAAGACACGAGGTTAGGCCCAACTTGTGGAATAAGTCTTCTTGGACCCGACCGGCATACCCAGCATCCACAAGTTGTAGGCCTAATGTGGGAGGTCTAGCCCATTATAACCATAAATGGACATGGTAATGAATTGGAGTAAACAAGGGATGATAGTAACATATTATGATTAATTACTTAATGAAAATTTTGTATATAATAGGTAGGCTTGTCCTAGGGACAAGTGGAAATTATAACATAAGTTATAATAAAAGGAAAGAAATCTTACTAATAAACCTTAGTTAAGAAAACTAAGTTAATAAGTAAACAATGTCAAGTTGTAGTGATACGTTAAACAGGAAACAGGTGAACTGAGAAGGAGTATACTTAATTAAATATTTGTATACTTAATTAAATATTAAGTAAAACATGTTATTGTAATTATGGAATCAGACAATGAATAATAGAGAGGGATTGTAAGATTACTTTCGTTAATTACAATCCAATGGTGAAAGATTGCAAGATTACTACTGTTAATTACAATCTAAAGAATAACATGTAATGGGGCTTATTAATGAACTTAAATGATTTAAGTTATATTTATATGAAATTAATAAGCAAGTGAAACTTTGGCAAGAAAAAAGGCAGTCAATGTGAATGGGGATAACCTATTAGTCTGTAATACTTAACCCATTTGAATCCATAGGGATTGTGTAACACCCCGTAATTCTGTAACACTAAGATTCACAAATCAAGGCAGAATTAGAATTTAAAATCAAAATCAAGGGAAACGGGCTGCGCCATTGCGTTCATCTCGGAGTTCTACATGAAAACGAGTCCGAGTTTGCGTAAATCGGAGTCCGTATGAGAAAGATATAGCCTCCGGAAGTTTCAGAATTCGATTTAAAATTCGAACAAGTCAGAAAACGAGTTCAAATTTCAAAACAGGCCCAGAAGCGGGCTGGGCAGGAAATTTCCCGCCCAGGACCCAGGTCGACCAGGGGGTCGACCTGGGAGTCGACCTGGGTACCCGGTCGACTAGGGTGTCGACCTGGGGGTCGACCCCCCTTGACCAGGTCGACTACCCAGTCGACCTGGGGGTCGACCTGCTCCCGAAAATCCAGTTTTCTGAACCTGGTTCGTTTTTCTGTATCCGGACGCCATTCTGACCAGATTCGTCCGCCTAGTCCTATATAAACAGCCTTATTCTCCTTCTCTATTCACAATTCTTTTCTATCCTTATGCTGCAAAGATTCTTGGTAAGACATGGCTTCTTCTCCTCCTCTAAATTAAATAAATAATATATAAAATAAATCAAGACGAGGAGATGCTGCTCAAGACTTTGAAGAAGAGATTCAAGTCAAGCTAGGATTCAAGTGATGATTCAAACGGTTTCAAGCAACGTCGCACGAATCATAGTAACACCATCTTTCTATTCTAATCTAATCTCTGTAAGTCGGTTACTTTTTAGATTTGAACGTTTTCTCTGTTCGTGACATGAAATTAAATGAATAAAAGAATATGCCAAATCTCTCTCTATTCGAATCAGTGCTTATATCCTTGGACTTAATTAAGAACTGTTATGATTCGATGACCAATTAGGCATTGCCTATGACTATGAACATTGCCTATGACTATGAACATTGCCTATGACTATGAACATTGCCTATGACTGTGACTGTGACTATGAGGATTATTCCCTTGACTATGAACACAAGCCTATGCCTTTGATTAGGAAACATAAACTATTGCCTATGACATAACAAGGACAACTGTGACTAAATCCCTATGATTCATGACTAGGAAAGTGTTGCTTAAGTTTTGTGACTGTGAAATTGGGTCTAAACCTGATTTTCTATTCTGTCTATTCTTGGTTTTAGACCTTGGGAATTTACCTATTAAGTTAGGTCTACCCATGTTCTTGAACCTACGTCTCTATTATGTCTATTCTTGGTTTCCTTTGGTTTTAGACCTTGGGAATTTACCTATTAAGTTAGGTCTACCCATGTTCTTGAACCTATACTATTCAACCCTTTTCATGTCATAATATTACCATATCTATATGCCTGTGAATTGTCATCTTATGCCAATTTTTATGTCCGTTCTTTGATGGCATTTTGGCTTATTCCCTTCTATCCACGAATCCAGCTTTATTTATAATCTAGGTTGAACCACGATTATGTGAACGATGGGAATACGTTTTGGGGAAAAACATGAATTGACTAAACTTGGAAATTGGCATAATTTGATGAAAATTAGAACAACAAGTCTAGTTTTGGCAATGAACTGAAATTAGAATATTAAATCAGAATTGGGTGGCTAAATTAAGCTTGATAAGTATGTTAGCATAATTTACATACGTCGGACGTAAATGGTAAAGGGTTTAATGGGCTACAAAATAGGTAGTTGGTATGCAAATTAAGTTTTGGGCATAAACGGTGAACTAGAATATGAAATCTACTTTGGCATAAACTGTAAACTAAAATATAAAATCTAGTTTTGGCATAAACTGTAAATGGGGGTATTGGACCTAAATTGCTATAAACTGTAAGATAGGAAAATCAAGATTTGGGCCTAGAATACAAGTCCATTAGTATGCATGGCAAATGTATAGGGTATAGGCCAAATTTATTTTAAAAAGGGAAAATGGACTTTGAGGATAAATTGTTAACAATTTATTTATATACAAAAGAAAGGTTTATTAATGACATCTCTTTTAATAATACATATACCAGAAAGTTCTACGGTGACAGGGAGGATAGTGTCTAGGCTTGGGTTTGGAAAATACAAGTTTCCTGCTCTCCCTGGCTATCCCTAACTGATCCGACGGACAGGATGGTTACTTTCAGAACCTGATTTGAAAATTAATCAAAACCCTTTGAACTTAGAAAACACGAATATGCCTAACCCATGGTTAGACTGAGTTGCGATGTAAACCTACCCGGAACCAACCGGCACATCCAGTAATCGCAACAATACTTGTCTAATGTGAGTGGTCACAGCTTTAATTTATTTAGTTAAAGCAATAACAAGAATGATAGGGTTAAGTTAAATAAGACACTTAACCAATTCAACATGATAACCAGATCGGTGGGTGGGGTTAGGTTCATACAGACACTTAACACAGTTAAGCTAGAATGGGAGGGTTAAGTCCATAAGAACACTTAACCAACTTAACACAGTTAAGCTAGAATGGGAGGGCTAAGTCCATAGGGACACTTAACCAACTTAACCTGGTAACAAGACAAGATTTGTAAGGGTTAAGTAACTAAGAAAACACTTAGCCAGATTAACATGTTAACTAGACTAGAAGGGTGGGGTTAAGTAAAGTTAATACACTTAGCCAAATTAACATGTTAACTAGACTAGAGGTTGGGGTTAAGTAAAATTTAATACACTTAGCCAATTTGATATGTTAGCTGGGCTAGACCGTAGGGTTAAGTAAACTTGAACACTTAACCATCAGATTGTGATAAAGGAATAGGGTTAAGTCTAAAACGTGAAGGGATAATACTTAACCATTAATAACATGTTAGTTAAAACAGACGGGCAAGGTTAAGTTAAAAAGGAACACTTAACCAATACAGGATGAACGGATAGGGTTAAGTAATAAAGAAATACTTAACCAATATAACTTGGTTTGTGGGAGGGTTAAGTCAACATGAATTACTGATAACACTAAACCAGTTTAACAGGATAAAGGAAGAGGATTAAGTTAGCTTGAATTGACTAATGACACTTAACCAATCCAAATTGACGGGGAAGAGAACTAAGTAGTAAACCTTAGTTAAAAGGAACTAATTAGTAAACCTTAGTTAAAAGGAACTAAGTAGTAAACCTTAGTTAAGAAAACAACGATTCTGGAAACTAAGTGGTAAACCTTAGTTAGTAAAACTAAGTAGTAATTCTTAGTATAACACGGGAAGGAGCGAACGTCCGTCTGATTAAAACGAAGGCTCCAACGAATTGGGTTACGAAGCCGAGGCTTCGAGGGGACGTGAGGATACTCTTGGTATCCCTCTGTGCGGCTGCAGATGATCCTCCTGGGCTCACAGAGGTTAAGGTCTGCGGTAGAAGAACCAAGGGTATGCCTTGGTTGCAAAATATGGCAACCTAAAGACTAGGATGGACCAGCGTGATTCGGCGAGAAACCGGTAGCCCTATGATAGCAACTCGTTGTCTACCATCCATCTTCAGTCAATCGAGATACGTGAAGCGGAAAGGCGGAGAACTCCAAAAGACCATATACTTGCTATCTAGTTATGTTTGCGGATGGCCATAGGACAGTGGGGCATAGGGGGCCTGCGTATAGTTCTCATTTTTCAAGGTGTGCCTTTCATTAGTTGAGGGAGGGGTCGAGTGGGACCATAGCCACTGGAATAAAAACAGACCTTAGCATCTGCATCGGCAGATATCTTAAAGCTCCCGACTGAGTTCTGTGTTTCTTGATTTGCCCTGCAACAGGACTCGGGCCGCACGTTACAGGACATGTGCATCTAGACAAGTGATAACGATTCGCGATACATGCGTGGGGAAGTATAGGAACATATACCACTCTAGGTAGTGTGTCCTAGACTTGGGGGCATCGTTCGACGGGTAGCATAATCCCTAGTTGGACTAGGTGGCATAAACCCTGAATCCGAGAAGCGTTCAGCAGATAGCGTAAACTCTAGTTGAATCTAGAAAGCACTTGATAGAAAACCCTAGATTAGATCTAGGTAATAAATAATAAATGTATGCCCGAAGGCAATGAAAAATACAGGGATTGGGATCACGTTATCGTTACTAGTTGGACACTAGTTAGGTAGTGCTGAGATATAGAAACCAGTATAACAAGGAAATAGCGAAGCGGCAAAAGTATTAGAGCATATCCAGTTTATCTTATCTTAGCATATCTTGTGGTTATCTGGTCTAATCTTACCGACCCTATCGTCATGGTGTTATCTTGTATTCAGTTAATTCATGTCGTTTTGTTTTTCCCATGTTCACATGCTAGAAGTTACTGAACTTACTCAGGCTTTATGTCTGACTCTGTTTTTCTTTCGTCTTCATTTCTTTCGTCCCCCCCCCCAGGTAGTAGAGGAGGGAATAGTATAGCTCAGGTTAAGTAGGACTGCCGCTCTTTCCCAGCTTGAAGATTTGTCGAAGCTTTGCTTGGATTCTCTTTTCAGATGCTATGGCTGGCTCTTGCTAAAACGGGGGAATATAAATGTTGTTTTATGCTTCTTTATTTTGTAAGACAGATGATACTCTGATATTGTAAATAAATCATTGTACAAACTATTTTATCAATAAAAGAAAAGTTTTATTTTCCATTGTTTAATTTATGTCTGTCTTGTAATTTATCTGCATCTTTTACCCAAAATACTCCACATAACTTAGTGCATTCCCTTTGTGAGTGACACTAACGGATGTGGGGTGTTACACGTGGTATCAGAGCTGAAGGTTACCAGATCAGATAAAGAATTTGAAAAATTATTTTCAAAACGGTTTTTAAAGAAGCATTTTCAAAAGAAAAGATTTGTTTTAAAGGCATATTCCCCAAAGCCATACGCACTATCTTCTCTTCCTCTGTTTGAATTCTTGTCTCCTTCTTTCTTGAGTCTCTGGGACTCCTGGCTTTCTGGGAGGTAACTTCATCGAAGGGCAAAGTAGTGCCGGACTTCCATCTATAACTGTAGTAGTTTCACCTGCGGTTAGTTTTCTTTCAAGCTTATAGGGTTTTCCGTACGATGGAGGCAGCTTTCGAGAGATTTGTCAACATGGTTACACACGGAAGGGGATGAGGAGTTTGGCTAAGGAGAACAACCCTATGATGAGGAATTCATGGATGCAGATTTAGCTCACGAAGGAGGAAGAAATTATAAAACCTAAGACAAGAGGAAGTATCTTTACTAGGGTATGATAGGGCATATAATTAAGGACAAGATTTTCAGAAGGGCAAGTACATACTTTCGCCACCAAGCATACCTAGGAGAAAGGTAGTAAAGTTCTATTGGAAGAGTCTAGTTTTGCTATCCGTACTCTCTCCTTTGGTTTTAGCGCTTCGCATTTGTTCATATCCACTTCAATAGTTGAGTCTCTGCACCATAGTACTTGTATAGTAGAAAGATCCCACTAGAGTCTCAAATCCAGTTGGTGGTCCGACCAGTTTATTTTTGGTTAGTAGGGATTTGAGGATAGCTATCGAGTTTGCTTATATCATCTCACGTAGATCGTCTAAATTCGAAGGAGATATCCCTTGGGTGCTTGTCTGATATTGGTTTAGGCCTTTGGGGCTTGTACTTGAGGAATGTCGAGTTCGACTAGGATGGTTTGCGTGAGAAATGAATAGTTGTGGCAGGCACTCCAAAAAGCACGTAGTGACCTTTCAACCCTTATAGTTATGGCATGGTGGATGAGAGGGAGACCTCTAATCATCTTAGTACATACACTTAGTACCATGATTGACATCTGTTTATTTTGGAAATGGAGGTCAGAAACTTCACAATCGTGAAGTAAAATTTGTTAAGATACAGTGGAGTAAAGCTCAAGAAGGCTAGATACTAGCATCATACCCTTTTCCTTAAGGGTGCATCCTTGATTTTTTTTAACGAGCTTTACGCATAGTTGTTTCTCTCTTTCCAAAGTATATCCTCTAGGTTGTATCTTCGATCCTTAGGTAGAAGCCAATGGATGTAAACATGTATTTGAAACATGTTATGGTTGAATGGTTGCAAGTGGGTGCTAATGGCTGCTCGTGAATGCATATGCATACGTATTAGGCACTAGATCAGTTCGGACGCTTTCATATTGCATTTACAGATATGTATTTGTTTGTAAGTTGAACTTGATATGTTATCATATGGATGTAGCATATGGATGAATGGCTGTGCACGCATGTAGTATTTACGTAACTAGGGATGCTTGCATACATGATTGGACGCATGGCACTGACATGATTCACATTAAGGAGGTCAACTGAATCAGTAGACTGCCAGATTTTGCATTAGATAAAGACATGTACACACACTATGCATATGAACATGAAAGCATTAGAAATCTTTTAAGGACAATGAATGCCTGTGATTGAATGGTTGAGTAGATGGGTGATTGGATGGTAGGACACATTCTTCCTGACTTGGAGATTTCGGGGACGAAAACCTTTTAAGTGAGGGAGAATGTAACACCCCGTAAATCTGTAACACTAAGATTCACAAATCAAGGCAGAATTAGAATTTAAAATCAAAATCAAGGGAAATAGGCTGCGCCATTGCATTCGTCTCGGAATTCTGCAAGAAAACGAGTCCGAGTTTGCATAAATCGGAGTCCGCATGAGAAAGATATGGCCTCCGGAAGTTTCAGAATTCGATTTAAAATTCGGACAAGTCAGAAAACAAGTTCAAATTTCAAAACAAACCCAGAAGCGGGCTAGGCGGGAAATTTCCCGCTCAGGACCCAGGTCGACCAGGGGGTCGAGCTGGGTAACTAGGGTGTCGACCAGGGGGTCGACCCCCCCCCCCCCCCGCCCCGACCAGGTCGACTACCCAGTCGATCTAGGGGTCAACCTGCTCCCGAAAATCCAATTTTCTGAACCTGGTTCGTTTTTCTGTATCCGGACGCCATTCTGACCAGATTCGTCCGCCTAGTCCTATATAAACAGCCTTAGTCTCCTTCTCTATTCACAATTCTTTTTTATCCTTATGCTGCAAAGATTCTTGGTAAGACATGGCTTCTTCTCCTCCTCTAAATTAAATAAATAATATATAAAATAAATCAGGACGAGGAGATGCTTCTCAAGACTTTCAAGAAGAGATTCAAGTCAAGCTAGGATTCAAGTGATGATTCAAACTGTTTCAAGCAACGTCGCACGAATCATAGCAACACCATCTTTCTATTCTAATCTAATATCTGTAAGTCGGTTACTTTTTAGATTTGAACGTTTTCTCTGTTCATGACATGAAATTAAATGAATAAAAGAATATGCCAAATCTCTCTCTATTCGAATCAGTGCTTATATCCTTGGACCTAATTAAGAGCTGTTATGATTCGATGACAAATTAGGCATTGCCTATGACTATGAACATTGCCTATGACTATGAACATTGCCTATGACTGTGACTGTGACTATGAGGATTATTCCCTTGACTATGAACACAAGCCTATGCCTTTGATTAGGAAACATAAACTATTGCCTATGACATAACAAGGACAACTGTGACTAAATCCCTATGATTCATGACTAGGAAAGTGTTGCTTAAGTTTTGTGACTGTGAAATTGGGTCTAAACCTGATTTTCTATTATGTCTATTCTTTGTTTTCTTTGGTTTTAAACCTTGGGAATTTACCTATTAAGTTAGGTCTACCCATGTTCTTGAACCTACGTCTCTATTATGTCTATTCTTGGTTTTCTTTGGTTTTATACCTTGGGAATTTACCTATTAAGTTAGGTCTACCCATGTTCTTGAACCTATACTATTCAACCCTTTTCATGTCGTAATATTACCATATCTATATGCCTGTGAATTGTCATCTTATGCCAATTGTTATGTCCGTTCTTTGATGGCATTTCGGCTCATTCCCTTCTATCCACGAATCCAGCTTTATTTATAATCTAGGTTGAACCACGATTATGCAAATGTTGGGAATACGTTTTGGGGAAAAACATGAATTGACTAAACTTGGAAATTGGCATAATTTGATGAAAATTAGAACAACAAGTCTAGTTTTGGCAATGAACAAAAATTAGAATATTAAATCAGAATTGGGTGGCTAAATTAAGCTTGATAAGTATGTTAGCATAATTTACATACGTCGTGCGTAAATGGTAAAGGGTTTAATGGGCTACAAAATAGGTAGTTGGTATGCATATTAAGTTTTGGGCATAAAAGGTGAACTAGAATATGAAATCTAGTTTGGCATAAACTGTAAACTAGAATATAAAATCTAGTTTTGGCATAAACTGCAAATGGGGGTGTTGGACCTAAATTGCTATAAACTGTAAGATAGGCAAATCAAGATTTGGGCCTAGAATACAAGTCCATTAGTAGGCATGGCAAATGTATAGGGTATAGGCCAAATTTATTTTAAAAAGGGAAAATGGACTTTGAGGATAAATTGTTAACAATTTATTTATATACAAAAGAAAGGTTTATTAATGACATCTCTTTTAACAATACATATACCAGAAAGTTCTAGGGTGACAGAGAGGATAGTGTTTAGGCTTGGGTTTGGAAAATACAAGTTTCCTGCTCTCCCTGGCTATCCCTAACTGATCCGAAGGACGGGATGGTTACTTTCAAAACCTGATTTGAAAATTAATCAAAACCCTTTGAACTTAGAAAACACGAATATGCCTAACCCGAGGTTAGACTGAGTTACGATGTAAACCTGCCCGGAACCAACCGGCACATCCAGTATTCGCAACAATACCTGTCTAATGTGAGTGGTCACGGCTTTAATTTATTTAGTTAAAGATAGAACAAGAATGGTAGGGTTAAGTTAACTAAGACACTTAACCAATTCAACATGATAACCAGATCGGTGGGTGGGGTTAGGTTCATACAGACACTTAACACAATTAAGCTAGAATGGGAGGGTTAAGTCCATAGGAACACTTAACCAACTTAACACAGTTAAGCTAGAATGGGAGGGCTAAGTCCATAGGGACACTTAACCAACTTAACCTGGTAACAAGACAAGATTTGTAGGGGTCAAGTAACTAAGAAAACACTTAGCCAAATTAACATGTTAACTAGACTAGAAGGGTGGGGTTAAGTAAAGTTAATACACTTAGCCAAATTAACATGTTAACTAGACTAGAGGTTGGGGTTAAGTAAAATTTAATACACTTAGCCAATTTAATATGTTAGCTGGGCTAGACCGTATGGTTAAGTAAACTTGAACACTTAACCATCAGATTGTGATAAAGGAATAGGGTTAAGTCTAAAACGTGAAGGGATAATACTTAACCATTAATAACATGTTAGTTAAAACAGACGGGCAAGGTTAAGTTAAAAAGGAACACTTAACCAATACAGGATGAACGGATAGGGTTAAGTAATAAAGAAATACTTAACCAATATAACTTGGTTTGTGGGAGGGTTAAGTCAACATGAATTACTGATAACACTTAACCATTTTTACAGGATAAAGGAAGAGGGTTAAGTTAGCTTGAATTGACTAATGACACTTAACGAATCCAAATTGACGGGGAAGAGAACTAAGTAGTAAACCTTAGTTAAAAGGAACTAAGTAGTAAACCTTAGTTAAAAGGAACTAAGTAGTAAACCTTAGTTAAGAAAACAACGATTCTGGAAACTAAGTGGTAAACCTTAGTTAGTAAAACTAAGTACTAATTCTTAGTATAACAAGGGAAGGAGCGAACGTCCGTCTGATTAAAACGAAGGTTCCAACGAATTGGGTTACGAAGCCGAGGCTTCGAAGGGACATGAGGGTACTCTTGGTATCCCTTTGTGAGGCTGCAGATGATCCTCCTGGGCTCACAGAGGTTAAGGTCTGCGGTAGAAGAACCAAGGGTATGCCTTGGTTGCAAAATATGGCAACCTTAAGACTAGGATGGACCAGCGTGATTCGGCGAGAAACCAGTAGCCATGTGATAGCAACTCGTCGTCTACCATCCATCTTCAGTCAATCTAGATACGTGAAGCGGAAAGGTGGAGAACTCCAAAAGACCATATACTTGCTATCTAGTTATGGTTGCGGATGGCCATAGGACAGTGGGGCATAGGGGGCCTGCGTATAGTTCTCATTTTTCAAGGTGTGCCTTTCATTAGTTGAGGGAGGGGACGAGTGGGACCATAGCCACTGGAATAAAAACAGACCTTAGCATCTGCATCGGCAGATATCTGAAAGCTCCCGACCGAGTTTTGTGTTTCTTGATTTGCCCTGCAACAGGACTCGGGCCGCACATTACAGGACATTTGCATCTAGACAAGCGATAACGATTCGCGATACATGCGTGGGGAAGTATAGGAACATATACCACTCTATGTAGTGTGTCCTAGACTTGGGGGCATCGTTCGACAGGTAGCTTAATCCCTAGTTGGACTAGGTGGCATAAACCCTGAATCCGAGAAGCGTTCAGCAGATAGCGTAAACTCTAGTTGAATCTAGAAAGCACTTGATAGAAAACCCTAGATTAGATCTAGGTAATAAATAATAAATGTATGCCCGAAGGCAATGAAAAATACAGGGATTGGGATCACGTTATCATTACTAGTTGGACACTAGTTAGGTGGTGCAACGATATAGAAACCAGTATAACAAGGAAATAGCGAAGCGGCGAAAGTATTAGAGCATATCCAGTTTATCTTATCTTAGCATATCTTGTGGTTATCTGGTCTAATCTTGCCGATCCTATCGTCATGGTGTTATCTTGTATTCAGTTAATTCATGTCGTTTATTTTTCCCATGTTCACATGCTAGAAGTTACTGAACTTACTCAGGCTTTATGTCTGACTCTGTTTTTCTTTCGTCTTCTTTTCTTCCATTCCCCCCCCCCTCAGGTAGTGGAGGAGGGAATAGTATAGCTCAGGTTAAGTAGGACTGCCACTCTTTCCCAGCTTGAAGATTTGTCGAAGCTTTGCTTGGATTCTCTTTTCAGATGCTATGGCTGGCTCTTGCTAAAACGGGGGAATATAAATGTTGCTTTATGCTTCTTTATTTTGCAAGACAGATGATACTCTGATATTATAAAGAAATCATTGTACAAACTATTTTATCAATAAAAGAAAAGTTTTATTTTTCGCTGTTTAATTTCTGTCTGTCTTGTAATTTATCTGCATCTTTTACCCAAAATACTCCACAGAACTTAGTGCATTCCCTTTGTGAGTGACACTAACGGATGTGGGGTGTTACAGATTGTGTGAACATAAACATGAATAGGGGTTAAGTAAACTTGGTTGAATCTGTGGGAGGGTTAAGAAAATCTTGGGTAGGTGGGTAATATTAGTATATATAGGCCCACAAACTATGTAATTAAAGACACCTAGTGGTAAGCATAACCGGTAGAAAGATTGGGGTTATATAATTAAAGACACCTTTAGGTTAAATATAACCTGTGGAAAACGTAATGGGGGATACAAGACAAAGGGGAGAGCTTGTATCATATTGTGTGCGACCCATTTCAGTCAGTAACCCGGAGTATGTATCGAGTAGAGAACTCTGAACTAGGTCAGAGAAGGGACATGCTTACTGACTGATTGTAAGAGATCCAAACGTGGAGGCAGTGTTGACAGCGCAAACCGACCGAGCCATGTGCGTGCATGAGCCGGGCCGAAGGGGATAAGACGACCGTAACACCTGTAGATATGAGGTTGTGCATATTAGCGAGGGGTTGCCACTTTAGGATGTGACACATCCTACTGTGGGGCCGACACAGAGTATCTACGGAGTAGGGAGCCGATCAATTAAGGTAGTAGTTAGGGTACATTTGGATGTATGCTTAAGTCTACCACCTTATAGTGGAAGGGATCAACTCATTCTGGTTATACTACTAATAGTGCAGAATAATCATTAGAGAAGCGTATACACCTTATCTTGTCTACCTTGTCATACCTGCCATTTATGTAGTGATCTCCCTTATCCACTTTATATGCCTGTCATGCTACTTTTATTTATTTACTTGCTAAAAGTAACTAGAGTCGCCAGACTTCATGTCTAACCCTTTTATTTCCTCTTCTTTCTTCCATTCCCTCCTCTCCTGGTTCTTAGGGAGGAAACCCTCAGGCTTAGCCAGGACTCAGATATCATCTTGCTAGAGCTGCTTTCGAAGTATGGCTCAAGTTCTTGTCTCTACTATGGCTTTGTCTCTTTTATTTGGGGAATTATGTTTTCTTTTAAGTATTTATATACCCTAATGGTAAAAGACAGAAGATATATTATTGTAATGGTTTTTATGACTTATGGTATTTTGGACCACGGTGTATGATTTGTGTTTGAAATAAAAATTCGAATTTCCACTGCTATCTTAATTATATCTATCTTGTAATATTATGTATCTGTTTACCTATAAAGCTTCACAAAACTTAATGCATTCCCTTTGTGAGTGACATTAACGAACGTGGGGTGTCACATTTACCCTGCAATAAAAATTTCTTTGTTAGAATGTCATTTATTAAGCATCAGTCAAGGTATAACTCAAAGTAAACATTGTTATCACATGCAAGCCAGAAAACACTTATCAAGTTTTTATTAATATGTGGTACTCTCAATATATTATTCAAAAAAATTTTACGTCACCTTAGATGAAAGCATTTCTACTATGATTGATATTTGTGTACTGATCATTACCCATTTGAGTACACTGTTTACCTTAGTATTCTTTGTTATCAAGATTTAAGTTGTAGACGTTATTAGTGACATGATTGGTTGCACGTGAATCGAGAAACCATGCATCATTAATTATGTCTTCAACATTGCTTGTGTCGGTACTTCTTGAAATATCAGATTAGTTCTTCGATTCTTGGTGCATCTTTGCTAGTGATTTTGTTGACTTTTTGATTATTTTGGATGGGTTGCGGTTTGAATCAAAATATGAAATAACATTTGTGCGATGTGTGAACAAATTTCTCGCATATCTGACATCTTCGGGTGTTGTTCCATTTTCTTCTCTTTCCTTTGAAATTTGTTTGATTGACCACATCTTTAATATTTATTACCTCTTTCTTAATTCTTTTTAATCTGCGTAAGAAAATTTTACTAACTAGTTTGAGACGGTGGCCTGTCTATGTTCAATTTTGCTGTCGTGGGCAGATGCGTAGAGTGAACATAAGGGATAGATGGTGTGGGTTCATATATGAGATGGTGGCAACAACATCCTCATAATCATCATCAAATCCATTCAAAATAGAGGTTACATGCTCAGAATTTGAGATCATATGCCTAACGATCTAAGTAAGTCATTATATTTTTAAATTTTATGAGATAGTCACTCATCAACATACTATCCTTCCTTAAATTCTGAAGTTGTTTTCTTTAGTGCATGACATTTGCAGAAGACTGTGTTGGAGAATAGAGTTTTGATGGCAACAACCTTATTTCAGTTATCATTATTAATTGATTATAAAATATATACTAACATTTCTATCTAGAATATATACATATATATGCAGGATTTGTATACAGGACTTAAATATTGAGGACTGTACAATTTTAGAGTTCAAGAGATTCAAGACTCATGAGTAATCAAGATATCAAGATTTCAAGAGTTCAAGAAAAATATAGTAATAGAGTCTAGTTTATATGTGAGACTCTGAATGGTACTCTAGGTTCAAATTCTGTTTTTCAATTCTAATTTTCAAATTCTATTTTCAAAATTCAAATTCTGATTTAATATTATTTTCAAATTATTTTATCTTATTTATGATTTCAAACAAATTTAAAGTTTTTAAATGTATATAAGTTTATATATATAGTTCTATAATTTTATAGTTTTAAACCTTATAACTTTATAAATAGGTTTATATAATATACTATTATGTTTTCATATGATTTTACACTTTAGAATATTCATTTATATCACTAAGATTTGATTTAAGAATTTCCAGAATAATATATATGATTAAACACTTGAAAAATAGTTTTTTTTTTTAATTATATACATATGTCGACATACATAAATAACTATGTCGACATACAACTGTCAGAAAATCAGTTTTCAAAGGAAGTGTCTTTTTGCTATTCGTAACGTTTTTGAAACTTTGCAACCATTCAAATGCTATAAATAGGGGCTGATTTCGAATTTTTAAATCATTCTTCTTCTCCATCTTCACCCCTCTTTATACCACCAATAATATTTCATATTTGATTGATTTCTACACTTATACTTTGCCGATTTCTGATCAAATTACATCAAACTTCATCTTTTCTCAATCTCTTTTTACTACTCTCTGAATTGAAGTGCTATTGAAGAGTTATATGGCTGTTGTAATCATTTGGGAAGTGTTTGGAAAAGGGTGTGTTCCTTGTAGCCCTGGAATCAAAGAAGGGGAGCAGTCTTAACCTTATAGCCGTGAAATCAAGGGTGTTTGGAGTGGTGTTAACCTTGTAGCCGTGAAATCAAGGAATTGTACTTGGATATTAATAATAATAAAACTTTGCGCAATCTAGCGTTGCGTGGGACTGGACGCAAGAGTAATCCGAACCAGTATAAAATCCAGTGTGTTATTTCCTTTATCTACATTTTATATTTATTTGTTTCCATGTTTGTGTTTGATTCTGTGTTTGTGATCATTTATGTTGTGTGTGGTTCGTATAGTAGATCATATAAGTTTAAGATTTTCATAAAATTCTCATAAACGCTATTCACCCCCCTCTAGTGTTTGTTTTGCCTTAAGATCTGATTCTGCATTCCCTAACAGATTGTAGACCGAAAACTTTTTGCATAGCTGACCATGTATCATATGATGTTTTACATCCAATTAGTTATGGTACTATACTTGCATTAATTGATTATAAAATCCACGCACACACAAATCTATCTTACCTTTTGTAGATTGCGTTGTAACGACCCAGATTTTTAGTCGTTATGTTTGAACATTTAAAATTGGTTTTAGATATTGATTTGGAATTTAAATAACTTTAATTCTACAATTTTGAGTAAAAATTTAATTTGAATAATAAAATAATAAATTTAGTCTCGAAACAAGTAAGAATGAATTGGATTTGAGATATAGTATGAATTAAATGATTTATTAATACCCAATTAAGTTCAGGTTTGAATCTATAATAAGGAATTTATTAACCAAATGAAATTTGAACGAATAAATTTAAATTAATTAAAAACAAGCTCGCTGCATCGCGGTAGTTCGTAGTTTTACGATTTGAACTTCAATTGAGTATACATGTTCCAATATAAGTTGGAATCCACTGAAATAAGAATCTTCCGGATCTATAAGATTATAGTTTTCTAATGGAAGAGAAAAATCGAGATTTCATCTTGTAAATTTTGAGTTATGTCAAAATCAATTTTCAGAAAAAAATCGCGGTATCTCCGTATTCATGAACTATATAACAATTTATAAAATAAAATGAAAGGATTTTTAATAAATTGAAAATCGATTTGACTTGGAATTTTAAAATGTTGAGTTTAAAATCCAAATTAATTTTTGAAGCTATATAATTTAATTTGAATATATACGTATATATATATATATATTACTATAATAATTTATTATCAATGGATTTGATTATTTGGAATCGATTATATTTTATCGATTTAATATGAAACTTTAGAATCGTCAGCCTTTAAACGACCTCGGATTTCAACGAAAATAATTTTATAAAATTCATAATAATTAAGTATTGTAAGGTTTCCCGCTTTAAGTCAATTGGAGTTAATATGTGATAGTTCGCGATATAAACACGTATCGATTTACGTTGTGAAATTAAAAGGGAGTTTTTCAAATGGTCTCGGAATTCAATAGAATCAGTTCCATCATGTCTGGAAAATAAGTTATTGTAGGATTTCAATTTTCATCATGATCAGAGCTCATATGTGGTTGTTTAAGCGTGAATCTTCATACGTAAGTTTCATGAAAGTATTTTTTAAAAAAAATTCACTAACCCTCACCATAAATTACCTTCTCCAAAACTATCTAACTCTTCTTCGTCTCATCTATTTTGAGCCGCCACAAATATTATCTTCAAAAAAATCATATTTAATCAAATACTAAACGAAATCATTTGATTTGGGATTCATTGGGTTCGTGAGCTTGAGAGCTTTAACCCTGTACCCCTCATTTCTTTGAGCAATACTTTTTTTAGAACTCAAAATAGGCAATAAACATTTTGGTTTGAAGAATTAGGCGTGTTGATGCCTGGATTTGGCAATTGGATATTGTAGTTGTATTTGGGGTTGTTTGGCACATTGTAGCAAGATTGGTGTTGTTTAGTAAAAAATTAAGTCGCTAGTTTCCCTGTAGCAGCCACGATGAAGGTCGAGAACACAATGATGGGATGAGGTGTGAGTTCGCTCCAATGGTGCTAAGGGGTAGGGTTCGAGAAGGGGAATACATAGGTGAACTCGAATTAGGTTTTTGGGAAGAAACCAAGGTTGTTGTGGGGATTGAAGTATCGACTATGGGGAAAATTACAGGAGGTGGAGGCTGTGTTTTTAAAAAGAAGAAGGATTAGCCATTAATGTTTGTTTTAAGGGGTAATAAGTTTAAAGGATAATTAAATAATTAATGAAATCGTTAATGACAATTAATTTGTTCAAACTTGTAACGACGATAACTTGTTCATACATGTACATAATTCAACGAAACAAAAAGCGTTGGACTCATAGCTGAGAATACTACGCATTGGAATTTGTTTGGAGTGTTTTGGAGTCAAATGAAATTTTATGTAATTTCAAACGTCAGTTTGGAATTATATAAAATTGATTTGAAATCGTCGATCGATAACGAAATGTGAGTTAACTCTCACGCCTTATGGAATTCTATAATGTGATTAAATTCATATTATTATAATTTATTGTTTTTAGCATAAATTGGATGTTTGGATGATTTGGATGATCGTTGTTTGCTTGATAATGGTTGTTTGGTTGTTGATTGACGTTATTTGTATTCCTGTCATTTAAATGATTTAGATAGAATTTCTATTTCATATGAAGTTATATAATTATATTATGAGTGGTGATGCAGGGAAAAACAGGTTGGAGGGATCCAACTATATTCCTTAACATTTTGTATGTTATTTGTTTTCATACTATTTATATATGAACTGTTTGACCCTAGTAACGTTGAATCATGTTTGGATGTTAATTGTTGAATTGGATGTTGATTGTTATATTGAAATTCAACGTCGATATGATATTAATCAATAAATAGTATTAATTAGTGATTGGCCGCAAATGGCCTAAAATCCATCATTTTAAGGCGTCGATTCATTTTTAGGCAAATTGGTGAAGTTTAAGTTATAAATTTTGTTATTATAACTGAAATAAGGTTTTGAATTCTATTTTATATAAGTTTTATAAATAAATCAATATTCTATAAATTGGGTTCGTAAAATAATTATAAATGTTTTATATAGTCAATTTCTGTATCTTAAATAAGTTTTATAAGCAATGAAAACAGAAATTAACCTATGGATTAGTAATTTTAGATAACTGTTTTCAAGAAAATAATTATGAGTGAAGTTATTAAATTAGTTAAGTTATTAATTAACTTAAGAGGATGGATTAGTTGTAATCAAATAACAAGTTAACTAATGTTTACAAGTTGACTAAGTTTTAAGTGTGTTAATTGAAACCGGTTATTAGATTAATTTGTTATTAGTTAATCTAATAGTAATAGTTTTGACAAATAGTTGTTTAAATGTTTACAAAAGTTAATTAATCTTTTAATTAACGTTGTTTAGAGATAAATGTTGGGTTGTTTATTATTAATGAAATTAAATAATTTTTTAATAAGATTTTAAAAAGAAATTAACTATTCTATTTTGGTTAATAATGAAGTAAACTACTTTTACTTCAGTTGAAGTCGAAATTAATTATGATTCAATAAATAATAATTAAAGTGGTTATCTTTTTGAACAAATATTCATTTAGAAAGTAATCGTTGTTATGATGAGAATTAATTGAATGCTATAAAGGGTTTTGAAAAAAGATTTTAGAAGTGAGTCCAAATTTTTTAAACAAAGGTTTATAAAAACGATTTGAAGCTAATGCTATGATTTTTAAGTGTTTAATTATTAATGAAATTCATTAATATGATTAGAAAGAGATTTTCAAAAAGGCAAAAGGAAGATGATTTAAAGGGGTTTGGTTAATAGATTTGTTGAAATAAATCCAAGAAAAGTTTATAATAAGATGCAAAATGGGTTTATGTAAAGGGTTTGACAAATGAATTAGTGTAATAATTCCAACTTGTAATGAATTGGATTTAAGGAAGTTGCAAAGATTAATATTCAGTAAAAGTTACTTAGTAAACGAATTCAGAAAAAGGAGTTATAAATAGAGATTTTCAAAGTAAGAAATGGTTTATAAAACCATAATTTAAATGAAATGTAAATAAAATTGACATGATATTATAATTAATATAAGTCTTTGGATTACAAAATTTTATCTATCTTAAGATAATAACGTTGTCGATCAAGATATGAGAGGTAAATAAAATACCCTAACTTGAACGATTTCAGGATCATCTGAGTACGACATTAGTTTGTAATGGCAAGATGTTGGAAATAATTTATTGTTTCCATAAGAGAAATGATGTTGCAACTTTATTTGTGAGGTTTAAGAAATATAATAAAACTATTGGATATTATAATAAACAATATATTATATGACAACAGTTGGATTAGACATGAAGTGTGACCATACTTATACCATTCTGTTAAGTAAGTGGCACTATTTTTTTAAGTAATGAAAATAGTATGTTTTATAAATTCATTTATATAAAGAAATAAGTAGGCGGTTGGAATTTTTATAGAAAACGAAATAAAAGGTTAAACTGGTTTGGAAACGAGGTAGATATGGAAATTTAATTATTATTTCCAAAAGCGTTATTATAAACTTCAACTGGCAAAATTCTGAAGTTAATTAAAACTGTTTAGGTTTATATAATAAGAAAACTGTCCTATGACATTATTTGGCCCATATAAGATTTGGTGATGAACCTTTACAAATCGGTTAAGTATATAAAGTGATTTTCCCAAAGTAAGGGGGAAAAGGGAATTTAAGAATATATAGCAATATTTCCTAAATAAAGGAAATAAAAAGATATTTTGTGAATATATAGTGATATTTCCGAAGTAAAGGAAATAAAAAAATCAATTTTGTGAAAATATAGCGATATTTTCAAGGTAAAGGAAATAAATAGATGGATTTTGGAATGTTTATTCTAAATGAAATAAGTTTATGGTTAATGTTTTCAAAGTAACCAAAACTGGGGAGTTTGGTTGAGATGAGTATATGGATTGATTTTTAAGAATCGATATAATGATTTTAATGAATAATTTAAATAAAAGGGACCGAGTTATTGATGTACTTAACTGTGTTGTTTGATTTTATAGTTAAAACTCGATTGTCAAATAATACCCCTTTGACTATTGACGTGTTAGTTCAAAGAGATACTTTACATTCGAAAAATAATTTGCAGGGATACTTATGAGATGATTTGAAGATATAGGTCTTCGGAGGGAGAGGGTTGCTCGCTGATGTCTCTGGTTAATTAGTAGGATTAAACTTATAGTAGTAAATCTTTACATTCTGAGGTATCTTCGATTTCGTTCAGTCCCAAAACGAACTTGTATGAATGAATGTCTGATAAAGTATTTCCTAGAAATCACGTACATTGATTTTTACAAGTATACCAAGTATGGTAACGGAGAAGGAAACTTCTTTTAGCTTAACATCCAGAGTACAATTGTATAAATCATTAAGTGATTTAGCGGATCTGACAATATGGCATTCAAAGTTTAAATGTGATGTTCTGAAAAGGTAATCGTGATCTCAAGCCTCATCAACCGGGAAATGACTGAAATCAGGCAAGCAACATGGCTATGTGGGTCATAACCATTAGGCTATAACATCACTTGATCTAGAGAAATCAGTTGTCCCTTTTTATATATGCTTCAGAATTTAAGGTTATTGATCCCAACTGTTGGTGATGATATATTCGATACACTCAAGTTGAATCAGTGGTCGGTCATGTGTGGTGGGATTGCAAGATGTTCTCGTTGAACTCCATTGTTTAATCTCTAGAGGGCATTGATTATAAGGAGATTCCATACCTAGTCATATTGGAAAACCAAACTCTAATACGAGCCGTAAGTTTTTATATGTAAACCAACTATGTCGAAAAATAAGATGCAAGCCTTTCGGCTATATTCCTATTTTATTTTGTGGATTAATAGACATTATTATATTATTATTGAATTTTGGTATAAAAAGTGTTTTGCTTATCGTAAGAAAAAAACACGTGCCATGTTTATGTGTGGTCATATCTTACAAGAATTGCTTTCTTTTTAAAGATTTTTCTGAAGTTAAGCAAGTTGTTTGTAATGAGTTTTATCACTGAAAGTATTCCAGACTGATTCGGGTTGATTTTGCTTTACTTCAAAATGTGCTCGGGTCAGACCGAGTATATTTTTTAGGATAGGTTTTGCTCGAAGCTTCAGGAGTGAAGCCGAAGTCGAGACGTATTCCCGTATTTTCTGATATTAATTTATTTCCGCAGCGTGTGTTGTATTTATCAGCTTATATAGGTTGATCTAGTTGTGTGCTCTGGGTGTAAACTATATATATATAAAGCTTTCGCTTTGTGTAAAGCGTTTTGATATATTATATTTTATTCGTTCTGTTGTGAGATTCTATTCTACTCTGATTCTGTAATGTTAATGTTCTTCTTCTATTCTAATAATTCTTTCTTCCTTCTTCTCACCCTCAAATTTCTTTACTTTAACTATCCGCTTTCCTGTGCCTTTTTAGTTGGACATAAGTATTGAATGTCAGTTTAAACGGTATGGAAAAGTTGGATCGTTACATGCATACTCTCTATTTGCAGTAGTATTGCCTTCATTATCAAAAATGAATTGTTCAGGAATAAATTTTGAACCATCAGCATAATCCTTGAGTTTGTACCCATCTATTGCATGTTTAACTTAAATTTTCATAGTATGTAGTTATCTTCATCTAGTTGAATGGAACTCAATTGATTTTGAGGACTTATTATGACTTTTGATAAGTTTGTAGATGGATTTTGATGAATTGGATTGGAAGTTCTTGACTCAGCAGATGTTACAGTGTTGTTATCTTCTTTAGCCATGATTTTTGATGAGTTGCAGTGAATCTTTTTGTAGAAAATGCAGTGAGATTTGAAATCTTGAACTCAAGAACATAGGCATTTACCAATGAATCAACAGAAACTGTATGCGAAAACAACCAAAACCAAATGACGTTGAACTGATGATTCTTAGCGAGGCTAAATGATCGGTTTAGAGAAAAAAAAACAAAGAAACAAAAGTGAGCCGCTGGAACAAGAAAAGAGAACAGATGCTATATTGGCGGCTTTGAGTGATAATGACACTCTTATGAACTGCTATATGTCGCAGCCTACAACATATGGTGAAAGCTCTCCGATGGTGTAAACAAACGACGATTGCGTCGTTGGACTGTAAGTTTGAATTCATGAGTATTTTTGTTAGATGATTTACTGGACTGGAAATGTTGTTTGAATAATATGAATGAGAGATTAAATGTAGCAATTTTTGTATTTATTGAATAATAACGTATGTATGAATTGACTATGTATATATAGCCTTATTATACTTATGTGGGATTTCAATTACTTGGCTACACCCAAATTATTTTTTAGATAATTTATGGAGAAACTTCCAACACTCTGCAAATTCGCTCATAAAACGCATACTACATAACAAAACAAACAATTAATTAAATATTAATCAATTAAATTAAAATACTTCGCTTAAATGGTTCGTTTAAAGCTGCACACGCATATCTCGTTTCACTTTCAACTCAATAATCAATTAAATTAAAAATCCGTAAATAAATTACTCCGCTTAAGTCGTATGTTGAAAGCAACGAGCATATATTTCGTTTCACTTCCAACTCTATTTAAATATCTCGTTGTGGTTACGATGAATGCACCCTTTGTAAAACCGATGAATGCACCCTTTGAAAAACGATGCGATAGAACGATTACAATAAATAATTCTTTCATGATTATCATATCCAAATCAACGTGATCTTCCTACAAGTAGGGATGTTGATCGAGCGGACCAAACCAGACAGAAAGATTTTCGTGTCATATCCTATAAGATTTTCGGACGTACATGGATTGGACAAGCAGTTGGTTCGGACATTGATCGTACGAACCGAACAACGAATAGACAAAGTTCGGACTTTAGAAAAACATCGAGTATTTTCGGATGAACATATTTTCATACACTTTTTGTTGCCTTGAATCATGTTCTAAATGAGAATTGTACGGACACAGATCAAACAACCTACCCCTTTCTGACTGAGTCGTTGAACAGATGGTCTTGTTCTATTAACATCTAGGATACTCTCGTGAGAATGTAATTAGTACTGTCGTATGACATTGTTGTAGACTTAGTTATGGTCCTATGGGCATACTTCAGTATTTTATTCTTCTATTTGGAAATGAAGTAGCGAAATTTTCAAAATATTGAATTTTATTCAGATGCTAAACTGTTGATCTCATTAAAGTAGACATGCATGTGTCATGTAATTTTCAAGTTTCGTGTTCATTATTGATCCATATTGTTTGACTATGCTGGGATATACGACCATTAATGAGTTCAATTAGTAGTTAGAAACTTCTGACGCTTTGTTATCGGATAATATTTTAGATATACCTTTTGTCATGGGATAGTTAAAAAATTTAAAGCTTATGACATTAAAACGCATTTATAATATTACGTACGTGGTACAAAGAGATATACATGGATAAATTCAATATGTAAGGCCACACATTTTAAGCTGAATTTTGTTATGTTATCTTCTAATAACCGAAATGGTTAATTTGTGAAAGAAAGGAAAATATTGATAAATGGTTAATTTGTGAAAGAAAGAAAAAAATTGATAAGTAAGAGTGTTATTATCATGTGGTTAATGTCTAGTCAAGGAAAATGAGATTTCAAATCATTGAAAATATCACATGCATGAAGATAATTTCAAATGTGGTGGGTATGAATGGAGAGCTATCGATGTTAGTGGTGTGGGTCACCATACACCACTAATGGTATTAATGGCCCATACACCACTAATGGTATTAATGGCATGGGGCTGTGATTTAATGGGAGAAATTCAGAGATCAATCACAGTCCTACACCACTAATACTGTTAATGGTGTCATGGTGATCCAGTTAAAATGAGGTCAACAAACTTGTATTAGGTGTCAATGCGGAAAACCAAAGCAACAATTCCTTGTCAATTATCATGATTAGTTTCAGGTAAATATACAGTAATCATGTTTGTTTAATTTACTTCTTCCTGATAGCATAAACAGTGATCATATATTTAGATTTATGGCTTAAACAATGATTGATTACAAATACACCAAAACTGAAATTTCTCCACAACGCACTTTACTCCTACCAACAGGGGTAAAATGATTTAAAATTCATAAAACTACACATTGCAAACAAAAACCAATCGAGAAACGTTGATAATTAAATATTTTTATAAAAAAGGTAATTAATTCAAATATTTTTGTAAATCATATTTTTAAATCAACTCTCTGTATCAATTTCAGTCATCAATAAAAGAAGTTCAGTTTCAATCTTTTAAGGTAATGCAAATTGTAACGATGGCTGGCGTCCGTCCATTTTCCAGATAGTGAATAATTTCAAATTGTTCCCAGAGAAGGTAAATTATTGGACAGTAGGCCATGCTTGATAATAATTTCAATTACCTTACAAATATATTATACTCCAAGGATCAAGAAGGGTACGTAACCTTACACGGTCTGCACAGCAGGCTCATGCTTAATAAGGATTTTTTTTTTTATTTGACCACCTTTTATAAACTTATAACACTTTTAGCTTAGTTTCAAAACTTATTACGGCCGTAGCCTGATTTATGTCACATCAGCTCAAAACTTTTATCAACAGAAGCGGCATTTGAGATAACGCGTGGAGCGTTATTTGGGATGACGCATAAAACTCATGTCTGGGCATCATTTAAGATGCCGCAGTTAGCGTCATCTTAAATGCCGCTTGTGTTAATAACTGTTTTGAGCTGATGTGACATAAACCAGGCTATGACCGTAATAAGTTTTGAAACTAGGTTAAAAGTGTTATAAGTTTATAAAAGGTGGTCAAATCGAAAAAAAAATCCGTTTAATAATGATATTAAATACAGTACCTTACACGATACTGCAATGAAATATAAAGCAAGGATCTTTTCTAAGTACAGCGAGGATCTTTTCGTACTTAGAGGTTATACACAATGACAATATAATATGAAACTAAAAAATTTAAAATCATGAAGGATAGGTAACGATTAACAAATTTGTACATAGTTTATTTTCAGCATACTGGTTTTATTTTCAGTGATAAACATTTTGATTGTATTTCTGTTTCTTCTAATGAAATATAGCCGTTTTTTATGTGTAGTTAGTATTTAATTAATTCAAAACAATTAAATTAAAAATCGCATTATATATAAATATCACGTTGAACACCTTGTTTGCAGCAAAAAATTCATTTTACGTTCATTAACAAGTGATATCACGCTTAAATATCACGTCTCAATACTTCCTTACCGTTCCAAAAAAACGCACGTTGAAAGGTGAGAAACAAGCCGTTCTCCGTCAATGCCATCAAATTATTCGTCCTACGCAAACCCTTTTACTTCCTTATCCACCAACAAACCAACCCCGCAATTCACCTTCCTCAAATATTTTTGACGCTATTCAACTTTCAATTCTTTTTTTTTTTCCCTGCAACTCGATGGTACTTTTCTTTTTCAACAACATTTTTTTTTAACAATTCGATGGTATTTTTCTGTTTCAACAATATACTTTTAATTTACAATGGTTTAAAGTCTTTATATTTTTCTATGTTAACGGTGCAATCTTCCGAATCCACTACTCCTTTCTATTCTTAACAACTCATAACGTTAAGACAAACATTAGACAGCCTTTATTGATATTTGCATGGATCATTTGGCTGAGAGCTCATTCCATCGGCAATTTTTACACTGTCGTTGCTGTGGATACCAATCCACGGCATGGCATCGAATGGTCGCAGGTGCAAGTGATGAACAAATAAAGCAATCTAAAGCGCATTTGGAACAATTAATGAACTGCTGCTAAGCTAATGCGGACGGTGAAAGATAGAGCATGATCTGCTTGACAGCACCGATGATGAATGATGGGCTGATAGAACTGTTTGGAAGTTCAAGAAATTTAGGAGACATCCTCCCCGAGAAGTTCAAAGAGTTGGATGGTTGCATAAGAAAGGAGAACCATGTACTAACGTTGAAAAATTAAAACACAAAATAAGTCAAACACTACTTTAGTTTTGTTTGTGTTTTCAATTTCGGTGAAAGCCGTCAGTTTCAATTATATACTTTAATTACTTAATTGAAAAAGAATAAAACAAAATACAATAACAAAAAATAACCACTTTATAACAACTTAAAATACTCCTTTCAAGCGCTTATTTTTTAACACAAGCATTCCCTTTTAACAGATCATATTCTTCTTTCATGTTTATTTTTCCCATGCGCGGATCCGTTCTTATTCGAGACCCACACTTGTCAAATACTATTCGCATTATCTAGTACTTCTGTAGAAGTCATCAATATTTCTTCATTGAACAGTTAACCATAACACGTTCTCCCTCTAATTATACGATATAAGTCCACAATAGTCGACCATTGCAATGCTACTTTTCTAACTGGATGATTAGATATTTCAATCAACTTTACCTATCGTCACATGTTATTTTTCTCTATGTCTCACACCAGAGCCTTTTTTAAACAAGATCAGTTGAGGTAGGCCTTAAAAAAACAAAAAGAGTTTATTCACACTTTTTTAAAGTAAGTGAACATAACACTCAACCCCTATTGGTGGAAATCAGAAGGACTCATATGAGTCTTTCAGATTTCCACCAATAGAATCTGAGTGTTATGATCACTTACCTTAAAAAGTGTAAACAAATTCGCACTTTTAAAGAAAACACTTGTTGACTACTGTTTCAAGAGAAATACAAATGAAATCAACTGACGATTAGAATTCAAGTTGGTTACGATCTGTATTATTTATAAAGTTGTAAAAATCGTTAAGCAAATGCTAGAGCAAGAGCACGGCCTTAAGGAGTAACCGTCAAAACAGATATTAAGTGAAGATTAATGAAAATCAGTCTTTTTGATGAACGCGTGCATTTTGAATAAAAATTTAGTATTTTGCTTAGTATTACCCAACATATACCATAGATTTTAAAGTAACTATATAAACAAAATTACAAAAAATAAACATTTTGATGCTTATAAACAGCATGAAGCCTAAATTGGAGTATCAATGATGCTTATTAACCTATTTATATTGCTTTGGCAATCCAGAAAATCAAATTTAGACGGAATTGTCAAAAAATTATATTGTAAGACTAGCCTAACGTTTAGATGAGACCAACGAGGATTTTTAAACAGAGATATTTAGTTCAATTAGTAACTTAACTTCATGGTAAGGATTAAAGAAATCCTTCGTCCATACTACTCCCACTATGCTTATTTCTCGATCACTCCTTATATGATACTGTATAAATCTTCACGTGGAACTAGTGTTATTAAGATAATGTAATAATAATAATTCATAAATGAATGACTAAAATTAACTTAGACAGAATAGGGACTGACAAACCGAACCCATTTTCTTCAGCAGAGTTATAATCAAACCTGCAAAGCATTATCTTTATAACAAACAGCAGAAGTATTTGTTTTTCAAGCACACGAAGCTTGTTTCATTGAGTGATTCAGCCAAGATTCAATAGGAAAGAAATAGCTAAAGAAAGACTCATTTATTAAATATCCTTTTTTAGATAAAACGGTTTCCCCAAACATTCGTAACATATGCCGCAATCAGAAACATAAAATGGACACAACAGTAATCTCTATCTTCCATTTCTTTCATTAATAAATGAACAATTTTACAAAACCAGACAAATAAAATAACTCCAAAACCATATCTATACACATACATCACTTATATACTGTGTGTTAGTATACAAATGAACCTGAAATGAAATCATTTACTCAAGGAAATCTCAAACAAATCAGACTCACCATCAACATCAATGGCAACACAACTATCATCCCAATTCCCACTGCTTCTTTTACTACTCCTACGACTATGTTTACTACTACCTGTATTTTTGCCCTTCTGAGAACCATCAAGCCATTCTCCATCTATTTTCCCCATGGAGAAAAGCTCATGGCTAGCTTCGTACCCTATTATCGAATCGTTCGCGCTTAAACAGGGTTTAAGCGAGCAGGGGTTAGCAGTTCTGTTTAAATTTGCAGGTGCGTATTTGAACAGTGTTTGTCCTAGGTTTATTAATATCATAACGTCTGAATTCGATGAGATCATAGGGTAAAGAGGGTTTTTGTAGGAGTCGGAGTTGCACCTGATTACATGTACCAGCTCTGAGTCGACTGTGAAGTACACTTTCTTCTTACTTGGGTTGTACCCGCATCCGATTACCCTGTTTACTCCCGCCCAGTCTGCTATTTCCGACTCCGTTATCAGTTTAAGACCTGTTACATACATATTATTCAGGAATGTACGATTAAAAGACAAGACTTCACTGCTAGTTAAGATGAATTGCTCATAGTTTACTTAAGCTAATGTCAGAAACTACCTAACAAATAGATACCAACTACCAAGCATATATGGAATGTCTAGTTAATACTAGAATCAAGTTTTATTATCTGGGCTTGTATTTTCAAATATACACTGGTATATTATGTAAAGGGAAAGTCTATCTAGACACAGAAATTTGACACAAATCGAGGAACGCAAATTCTCAACCTTGCTCCCTGATTTCTACTCATCATACAAGGACAAATTAATTTAGTGGCAGAGATTTCGTGTTCTCTTGTTTGTGTCATATTTTTATATCCAAATAGCTGCTCCCATGTTTAAATACTGATAATGCTTACCGTCTAAGTACACAGAACCATCGGAATGAAATCCAATGGAGCCTTGATTGGTTCCAAGCACCCCTTTCGTAAGAATACCACCAGTTGTTAACCCTAAAGAAACAAAACTTTTCTTGTTTTTGTCTTCTTTCTTCACCGGACTATTGATTTTCTTTGGTTGACTGTCAACATCAGCAAATTCTGTTTCACTTTTGGCCCTCTCCTTGATCAGCATCAGCTTACCATCCTCACCAGACTTCGACCTTTTGCTATCATGCAAGCCTCCACTCATCGGTTGCAAGTACAATATCGTAATCTCAAAGTACGCTTCTTGTGGAAAGCACACACCGACGCATTGAGGTCCTGGTAACGGCACACTCATTCTGATACTGCCCCAATCCTCTGTATAAGTATCGTTGATCCTAATCGTTTGCATATACTCCGATTTAATTTCATCAAACCCTAATTGATTTCCACCGTCGCACAACGCGCATATACCCCACAAAGGGGAAGATCGCGAGATCGGAGGTTTATTATGATTGAACCGGAAACGGGCCCAACCTTTAGTCACCGCGTCCGAAGTCAAATTCGGATGGTCCTCCCACGAAAATCGGTCGATTTGCTTGTGTTCGTGGTCGATTTGATTGGGGGTGTGAAGATGGTGAAATCTATGGCTGGATTTGCTGGTGGACTTGTGCGACAAGCGTAGTCTCGCGATGGCGGAGTGGAAGGCAGAGTCTTCGCTCTTGATCGGAAGTGAGTTTGAGAATTGGGGATTTGATATGAACTGTGGGTTGTTCCGATTGCGGGTTCGGCAGCAGATGAAGTAGATGAAGATGGAGAAGATTAGTATTGTTCCCGGAATCGCCGTGGCCAGGATTATGATCAGAAGTTTCATGGTTCGATTTTTTGCGTTTAGCTTTAGGGGAATTGTTGCTTAGATAGTTTATTTGGAGATTCTTATTCGAATGAGTCATGGAAATGGATAATAAAATGTATCGAATGTTTGAATAGGAAGGAAGAGGAAGGGAGATTAATTCAACGAAGAGCAGGAATATTCAACAGTAGCGTCGGTATGCTTTAATTTGCTATTCAAATTCAGTGGTTGCCGACCATTAACTTACCATTCTTTTGCCAGTTACATTCCCTTCATATCACCAAGGACTTTGATATAATATCCCAACAAAGATAAAACACTAATTTAATCAACGCCTAAATTATGTGTGTTGATTAAATCACGATTACGTCATACACGGTCATCACTTCTTACACCACTCATTAATCAAATTTTTTTTTTTTAATATATGATATCACCTCTAGATGCTGTTATGTGTGATCAAAATCGCTAGGAGGACAGTTCGACCCCAGACAGATGAAATGGTCGGTCCTGCGCACATTCCTGCTATGTTCGAGACCACGATATTCGACTTACCTGTTCTACGCAAGTTATTTAAGGGTTATTACCATCGTATGTTCACTGCTCTTGAGACCATTAAAGTATGATTTCATACTATAAGATACTCCCTCCAATCCACAATATATGTCGTTTTAGATCTAGGAAGAATTTGCTAAATATATGACATTTTAAACAAATTAGCACTTTATTTCCTTTTTTACCCTTCTTCTAAAAACTTGTGTCCTTTATTAATATGCATACAACCCTCTTTAAGCCTATCATGCAGCTATTATTTTAAGTTTCCAATGCTTATTTTAAATTTCCAACGCATGGGCTGAAGTTATGCACATTAATAAGAGAAGATTAATGAAGGGTAAAGAAGTCACTTTTTAGTTGCCTTAATCTGTGTGAAGAATTATAAAACGACATATATTGTGGATTGGAGGGAGTAATTAGTAGTGTACAAATTAATTATCTAAGACATTACATAGTGAGATTATAGTGTTATTTTATAGTGTATTAATCATGAACAAATGTCTTTTTACTAGTCTCGCTACCACAACTTTTGTGGCAGTTAGTCGAGGTGTATTACACGTTTATACGACGTAGTGCCTCAGAGTTTACGGGATAGGCTATGGGTCAGTCAATTCCAAACTTCTTAGAGATTAGGCCTGCGCAATCATTTGGTCGACCACTACTAGGTGCCTTAGTCGAGAGGTGGTGACCTATCACACATACATTTTTTTCTTCTAGATTTTGAGTTTGGTATTACCCCAACTGATTTTTATACGATCACAAGATTGAGATAGGAGGTGTGAATGGAGTATCATATCCCTTTAACTCTAGCTTCAAGTCACCTGAGACGTACACCTTATATTTACCTGATTCCCCCCCCCCCCCCAATCATATCTCTTCTGGAGTCGTTACCCTGACATATTTATAGGAATATATTTTAGCTTATATGGGTATTGAGGCTATGGAGGATGTTGTATTTCGAGCTTTTCTTTTATATTTTTTTGGTTCAACATTCTTTTTGAATCAAAAGAGTACGATTCAACTTGATCACCTAGCAGGATTAGCCAATTTAGAGCACATGCATATGATTTATTGGGGTTCGGCTATTTTGAGTTGTCTGTACACAACACTAGACTCCTTTGCTTTTGGAGAGGTGGCTCAAATGTTTGGTTTTTGGTACTTGTTCCCGTGCTGGTACTACGAATACACGACCAACATGCATCCACGCATTGTTGATACTGCCAATCATGCAGTTGATTCATATTTTCCATGCATGCGACGATGAGATAGTATCGGACTGCTTACGCGTACGCTTATCGGTATTTGACACGTCTTAATGGAGGCTCGACCTTGGGTTAATCTAAGGTGCAGGATCAACATTTTACGTGCAATGTGGGCCTCTTATTGGATTTCTCTCACACAGGCTGGCCAGCTCCATAATGTACGTCCCCTTTCCATTGCTTATCGTTTGTCTCGTCGTCATGTTGTTCTGCTTCCACCGGCCTACCTTCCTATTTGGTACTTAGGAGACCGGTGTTGCTTCTAGTCCATGTGTGACCTGCGTGTACCCAGAGATGCTGAGAATGCAATTTTAATTTCCTTCTCATTTTCCTTGCATGTTGTGAAATTCTTCCTTGCTGACTGTAACCCCTTGTTATTTCAGGATACTTGAAATATTCTTGCCATTAATTACTTTCTAAAATAACCTTCACTGTGAATATTTGGAAACATGAATCGATTAATTCTTTGCAAGACACTTAAATTGTGTTCATCACCATGTTGTAAAAGACTGCACTAGAGTTTCTGAAAATATTGACAATTTGTTGCCCAAAATAAAACGCTTGAACACACTAATAAACTCTTGCATGCTGAAATTTATTATTGTCCAAGATGCTCTTTAAAAAAATTGGAAAGTGAATTCTATTTTTTTTTTGCCAAGAATAAATGTAACGACCTGGGGAAATCGATTCTCGAATTCCAACAATAATACATAAACCAGTATTACTTGCCAGAACTCAAGTACCTGAAACACCAAACGGTTAATGAAAGAAAATAGAGGGTGGGATAAGAAAGAAATATTAGAATAGAAAAAGAAGAAGAGCAAAACAACAACAAAGTCTCACATCGCAGCAGAATAAAATATAATACAGAATAAATCTTTATTAAGAGCTTTGAAATAAATACTTACAATCATCAGAGTACGTCAATACATCTGAATAGTTATTTTAATCTATCCTCATATACAACACACAACAGAATACATATTAATCTGTATCATACGTCTGAACTCCTCCAGCTTATCTTTGAACTTCATAACATTTGATAACCTGAACCTGTACAACGTGGCCTAACCCGAGCATTTACAAACGTCGGATCAATCTGGTGTACGAAAGTGAGAAAACTCGCTAAGTTTAAAAACATCATCCAACACTTTGAATGACACATTATCAGATCCATCAAATCGCTAATTGACGTCCACAAATATACTATGAGTGTTTATGCTAAAAGAAGTTCCCTTCTCTGCCACCATACTCGATATATTTGAAAATTCAGCGTACGTACTCTTAAGAAATATTCCGTCAGACAATTGTGACACTCCACGTCCATTAATGTCACTCACAAAGGGAATGCATTAAGTTTCGTGAAGCGTTATAGGTAAACAGACACAAAATATTACAAGACAGATATAAATAAGATAGCAGCGGAAATTCATATTTTTATTTCAAACACAAATCATACATCGTGGTCCAAAATACCATAAGTCACAAAAACCATTACAATAATATAACTTCTTTCTTGTACCATCAGAGTACAGAAATATAAAAAGCATAACATAATTCCCCAAGAAAAAGAGCTAAGCCATAGTAGAGATAAGAACTTGAGCCATACTTCGAAAGCAGCTCTAACAAGATGATAACTGAGTTCTGACTAAGCTTGAGTGTTTCCTCCCCAAGAACCTGGGGGGAAAACGGAAGAAAGAAGAGGAAACAAAAGGGTCATACATGAAGTCTGGCGAGTCTAGTTACTTTTAGAAAGTAAATAAATAAAAGTAGCATGACATACATATAAAGTGGAAAAGAGAGATCACTACATAAATGGTAGGTGTGACAAGGTAGACAAGATAAGGTGTATATGCTTCTCTAATGATTACTCTGCACTATTATTAGTATAACCAGAATGAGATGATCCCTTCCACTATAAGGTGGTAGACTTAAGCATACTACCAAATATACCCTACTACTACCCTGATCGATCGGATACTCTGTGCCGGCCCCACAGTAGGATGTATCACGTCCTAAAGTGGCAACCCCTCGTTGATATGCATAACCCCATATCTACAGGTGTCATGGTTGTATTATCCCCTTCTGCCCGGCTCATGCACGCACATGGCCCGGTCGGTTTGCGCCTCCCACACCGTCCTCCACGTTTGGATCTCTTACAATCAGTCCAGTAAGTGTGTCCCTTCGCCGACCTAGTACGGAGTACATGTTTTGATACCTACTCCGGGTTACTAGATGAAACAGATCCCACACAATATGATACAAGCTCTCCCTTTTGTCTTGTATCTCCGACTAGGTTTTCTTTGGCTATGTATACCACTAGGTGTCTTTAATTACATAGCCCTGTCATTTTTACAAGTTATGTTTACCCTAAAAGGTGTCTTTAGTTACATAACTTTATTATTCCAACCAGTGATGTATACCACTAGTTGTCTTTAATTACGTAACCTTATCAGGTTAAGTTTGTGGGCCTATATGTAAATATTACCCACCCCCTCTAGATTTGCTTACCCCATCCACTATCCAACCAATTTCACTTAACCCTAACCTTTAGTTCACAATCATACAATCCCTATGGATTAGATTTGGTTAAGTAGTCCAATTTATTACTATGTCCATTTATGGTTTATAATGGGCTTGGCCTCCTACATTAGGCCTACAACTTGTAGATGCTGGATATGCCGGTCGGGTCCAGGCAGTCTTATTACATCGTTAGTGTAACGACCCAGAAAATCTGAACCAATTTAAAAATTTTAAATAAATATTTTAAATAATAGCAATGAAAAGTGAGTTTGAATCGACGTTTGAAAACGAATATAATTAATTCTAATTATAAACAAGGCCTGAAATGGCGCTGCAGTTTCAAAATTTGAATTCAAACTTTGTCGGGCTGTACCAGGTGCAAAACAAAACGGATTTGAGTGAAACCAAAAATATCTAAATCTGTTAGTGAATACCTTTCTAACAAATCTGAAAAATCGAAGTTTCATTGCGGAAAGCAAAAGTTATGGCCAAATGAATTTTCAGAAAGGTCGCTATGGAATTTATATAGCCCGTAAAAATGGCCATTTTGCAAACGACCTCGGAATTTGACGAAACCACTTTTATTGGATCCGGGATGTGAAGTTATTGCTAGGTTTCAAATTTCATAATTTTTGAAGCTAGTATGTGAGTGTGGCAAAGGAAAACGTGTTTTGGTCAATTACAGTTAAATTGGATCGACCAGAAATGGGCCTTTTTGCAAACGGTCTCAGAATTCGACGAAACTAGTTTTGTTGGGACTGTATCGTCAAAACATAGCTAGATTTATTTTTCTGGAATTTTTCGAATCAGTTTGTGGCCCTGGCAAATTGAAATGTACGTTCAAATTTAATATTGAATGTTTTATATTTTAATTTGAAGAAAAACTGACTGAAACATTCGAATGGGCCTTCGAAACATATCCCATTGTGTTTGGAATGGGGGTAAAATGCTAGGGACGACAGTCTTTGGGTTTGGATTGGGGTTCGCAGGAGGCAAGGGGTATTTTCGAATTTTTAAAACTTTATAAATAAATAAATAAAAACTATTCGTCCACGTTAGAACCCCCCCATCTTCTCTCTCCCCGATTAAACGATATACGGCGGAAAACGCTCGTATCTTCTCTCCTCTTTTTCTCCTCCACCACATAATAAAATCAGGAGCTCCAGTTGAACTTTTTGAAGAGCTCTCTCCACTCTTCAAATCCATACTAGTTGCTTGAATTTTCGTTGAGGATTGAAGGAGAATCGCAGCTTCAAAGTCGCGTGTAACACCCCACACCCGCTATGGTCACTCGCTAAGGGAATGCCATAACATCGGTGGAGTATTTTAAGTGAATATAGAACAGAAAAATTACAACAAGACAGATATAAGTAATACTTGAAAATTTTAAAACATCATTTCATTGCAGCGGAAAGTAAAACATGTTTGGTTACATCACAAAACCATAATAAGAGTCAAGTACAAAATATCCATCCTGATAAATAAAAGTACATAATCCCAATACATGAATTGATAGCCATAAAAGAAAGGGTAAGCTGAGCTCTACATCTATGGTCCAAGATCCAAAAGAGAATAAAGCAGCCTGATCAAAGCCCACTCGTACTGGGCCCACTCTGATAACCTGAGGGTTGGGAAAAAAAGATAAAAACAACGGGTTCAGACATAAGTCTGAGCGAGTCCTATAACTTTAACAATACAATCATTAAAGTAACCAGAGAAGACATAAGCTTGATATACGGTGTCGTCTGGGGATGAATGGCTACACTAAGCAGCTTGGTAGATTTAGGATAAACTAAGAAACGTAAAGACGCATCTACCCTTCCAAAGGTAAATTACTAAACTGCACCACAGCAGTCATTCCTAACTTAAAGGTTGATCCCACCCATGGACTTATAAAATTAACTTAATAGTTCTCGCGTACCCCTAGGTGACTGAGTAGACGCCACAGGGCCCTACAATCCACTAGGTGTACACACTACTCCCCATTCGATCGGCTCCCTAACGTAGATACCTGTGCTGGCCCCACCGTGGGGTGTACCATTCCCCAACGTGGCAACCTGATAAAACTAACGGTGCACGGCTTATATCTACACGATGCAACAACGTCTTATTTACCAGCCCGGGTCCACACACGCATATGAAACCCGTTGGTCATGCGTTGCCACCGCTAACCCATTTTGGCCTCTTATAGTCAAGCCCAATATGCGTGTCCCGTCACTCGACTAGAGTCGAGCCCACTAAGATACGTTTGGGATATTGGTTGAAATGGGCCCCCACAAGCTACCACCTAAGCTTGTTATTTCTAGTGAATCCCGCTTAACCCTTTAACCATGTCCACTTACATGTTATAAATTCTGGTTAAGTCATTAATCATATTTTAATTGCCATTCAAGGCACCCACTAGATTTCCACATGCCACCCAAAGCACTTACTTAACCCTTTAACCATGTTTTAATTACATGTTCCACTTTGGTTAAGTATTCTAATCGTATTTTCTATTGCCACCCAAGGCCCCCACTTAACCCCTCATGTCCCTCTACATGCTAATATGGTTAAGTGTTTCTTAATTAATTAATTAAGATCATGACCTCATAAAGACCTCTCACATTAGACCGTCTTTTATGACTGCTGGATATGCCGGTTGGGTCCGGGCAGCCTTACGTCATAAAAAGGGTCTAACCTCGTGTCTTTACTTTAATCACGTATTTAATTTGTGTCTAAGACCTCTCACATTGGGCTAACATTTGTAGCAACTGGTTAAGCCGGTTGGGTCCGGGCAGTTTTACGCTACAACTGAGTCCAACCTCGTGTCTTAGTCGATTAATTACACCTAATTAATCACCCTCATAATTTATATTAATTATCCCTAATTAATTAATCATGTTTTCCAGAATATGGGTAGACCTAACTCAATAGGTAAATTCCCAACTCCGTAGTATGGGTAGACCTAACTCAATAGGTAAATTCCCAACTCCATAATATGGGTAGACCTAACTCAATAGGTAAATTCCCAATTATGTCCATTTAATTTATGTTACTCTTAAGCATACCCATTCCACATCATTTTATTAACATGTAAATTAACCCCATCGTTCCCCACATAATTCGTTCTCGTAACGTGACATAATAAAAGGGAAGATTCATCACAAATGTCATGGGTTTAACCAACATAGCTTATAACTTTATCATGGGTTCAAAAGGTGTCAACTTGCATATATGAGCATACATTAAACCCAACTAGCATTTAACCCAAACTTGCATTATGCATGTCATAAAAAGAGACAAACTTGCATATGAACTTGCACATAAACTTGCATATGAACTTGCACATAAACTTGCATGTGAACTTGCATAACATGTCATACATAGAGGCAAACTCGCATATGTTATGCATATCATAAAAAATAGACAAACTTGCATATGAACTTGCATCATAATAGGGTAAACATGCATATGTATGCATAGCATACAAAGGTGTCATCTTGCATATGTATGCATCTTATTTAGAAAAAGGGTAAACTTGCATGTCATAATGTATGCATAAAACCAAACACTTAGCATGCATAAAATCAAATACTTAGCATGCATAAAACCAAACACTTAGTATGCATAAAATCAAATACTTAGCATGCATAAAATCAAATACTTAGCATGCATAAAACCAAACACTTAGCATGCATAAAACCAAACACTTAGCATGCATAAAACCAAACACTTAGCATGCATAAAATCAAATACTTAGCATGCATAAAATCAAATACTTAGCATGCATAAAATCAAATACTTAGCATGCATAAAACCCAATGCTTAGCATGCATGAAACCTATCACTTAACTTGCATAAACCCACATACTTAACTTGCATAAACATAGGTGTAACATTAAACATAGATTAGCAAACTAACATCATATCATATGACTTAAAACCCACAAATACGCATACAAAACCGCATGATCTCATCATATCTCATCTACTTAATTTAGCAATTAGTTATTAAAGTGATAGAAACTCACCAAAACCAAGATTAGCAAACTTATGTAGTAGAACTAGTTGCTATACAAGAAGAAGATGATGATTAGAGGTTGATTAGCTTGCAACTTTCTTCATAAACTAGTGGAGGTTCCTCTCAAGTTTGATTTTGGAGGCATGGTGGCATCATTTCTATTTTTAGTATGAATTAGGGTAGTATTAGGGTGTATTTATAGATTAGGTGAGTGTTTTAGGCCCTTAGATTAACCCTAAATTAGATTAGGACCCTTAGATTTCGGAACCTTCCAGAAACCAGCCCTAAGACCAAGCCCAAACCCCAAACTGGTGCACCCTACCACATAACTCTCTAGAAACTGTGCAGGTTTCCTGTCCCGACATGGGCGCACTTCCCAAGTGCGCCAGTGTATTTTTGTGCTGGCGCACTTCACAAGTGCGCCAGTGCATTTTTGACCTGTTTCGGGTTTTTCTGCCTAACTTCGTTCGTCCATATCTCTTTCATACGGTACCCGTTTTACGCAAACTCGGACTCTATTTCGCGTATTTTTCCGAGACGAACGCAATGACGCAGCCCGTTTCCCCTGATTCTCACATCTGAGATTAATTATACTTTAATTACTAACCATTAGTGTTAATTGAAATTCGGGGTGTTACATTCTCCCCTACTTAAAGGATTTCATCCTCGAAATCTCTAAGTCAAGAAGAACGTATCCTACCAACCAAACAACCATCTACTAAACCATCAACCACAAGCAACCATTATCCTTAGAAACTTCTAATGATGTATGAACATATGCAGAAAGTGTGTGTATATGTCCGTATACTAATGCAAAATCAGGCGGTCTACTGATTCAGTCTATCTTCTTAATGCAAACCATGATAGTGCCATGCATCCAATATGTATGCGAAACCCTATTGACACATACAATTTCTATATGCGTGCACAACCATACACAAAAATGCATCATCCACATGATAACACAGCCATGATACATCCATCAATCTAACTACCACATCCATTTATGCGATATGCAACATGAAGTGACTGAGCCGATCTAGTGCCTAATGTGTGTGTATATGCATCCACGAGCAACCACTAGCAAACAATTGCATCCACATGCATCCATCAACCATAACATGTTTCAAACACATGTTTCAACCATAGGTTTTACCCTATCTAAAGGTCATAGGTACTAGCGAGAGGATATACTAAAGATAAGATAAGTACTAGACAAGCGATAAAGGAGAAGTTAAAAGACATACTCTCAAAAAGAAATGGGTACAAAGAACGCATCTTCGCTTCCGTCTCCCAAGTAGCATTGCCCTCGTCTTCTCCCCATTGCACTTTAACTAGCTGAACTTCTCTGTTCCTCAACTTCCTAGTTTCTGACCCAAGGATGCGAGTAGGAGCTCGTCGAATCGTCGCATCACGCTCTACCTCTACATCTCTAAGCAAGCTCGGCTCTACGACCTCTGCGGTCTCATGTAAGCACTTCCTCAAATGTGATACATGGAATACATCATGAACACCACTAAGTCTGTCGGGCAACTCCACCTTATATGCCATCTGTCCAATCCTTTCCTTAATAGGAAACGGCCCAACAAACCTCGGTGCTAACTTCCCAACGGACCCAAAGCGAACAACATTTCTCAACGGAGATACTTTGACAAAAACCATGTCCCCAACCTCAAACTCAAGATCCGTCCTTCTCCGATCCGCATAAGATTTCTGTCTATCTTGCGCTGCCTTCATCCTTCTTCGAATCAAATCAATCTTCTCTGAAGTCTTTCTAGCCATATCTGGCCCAAGCAAGATCTTATCCGTAGATTCCCACCAACATGTAGGAGATCGATAAGGCCTTCCATAAAGAGCTTCGAAAGGTGCCATGCCAATACTAGACTGAAAGCCGTTATTGTATGCGAACTCCACCAAAGGAAGATGTTCTTCCCATGTACCTCCAAAATCCAAGATACAAAGCCTCAAGAGATCTTCTAAGATACGGTTCACCCTCTCGGTATGACCGTCCGTCTGAGGATGATATGCGGTGCTCAAACACAACTGAGTCCCTACCGCCTCTTGCAAACTTCTCCAAAACTCACTAGTGAAGATAGGATCTCGATCACTCACAATGCTGGATGGTACGCCATGCAATCTAACAATCTCTCTAACATAGACTGAAGCAAGCCATGGAGCGGTCCTCTTACTCTTCACGGGTATAAAATGGGCACTCTTGGTAAGTCTGTCTACCACAACCCAAATTCCCGTATTGCCCTTCCTCGATCTCGGTAACCCATCGATGAAATCCATCGAGACACTATCCCACTTCCATTGCGGAACTTCCAATGGGTGTAGCAACCCACCGGGTTTCCTTTGCTCCGCTTTAACTTGTTGGCACACTAAGCATCTAGCCACATACTCGGCCACATCTTTCTTCATACCGGCCCAGAAGAAAACTCTCTTCATGTCTTGGTACATCCTGTCCCTACCAGGATGAGTGGTCATCTTTGACCGATGTGCATCATCAAGTATAGCCTTCCTCAGACCCTCGTCTTGCGGTACACAAAGTCTACCGTCTCTACGCAACCACCCCTTACCATCTAGGGTGTACCTACTCAAATGGTTGGACGACTCCCCCCTTATGAGCTTCTCTACTAACTCAACCAACTGTGGGTCGTCTCGCTGTGCCTCGCCAATCCACCCCAAAAGAGTAGGCCTAACCTCCAAGGAGGCTAGCAAACCGGGTACAAAGTCAACGGAAGGTCTAAAGTCAATCATAGAATTAAACTCCAAGCTTCGCCATTCCACGAACAATGGACTCAAAGACAGCCTTTTTCTGCTCAAGGCGTCTGCCACCACGTTACCCTTGCCAGGGGTATACGCTATCTCAAACTCATAGGATGCTAAGAATTCCATCCACCTTTGTTGTCTTAAGACAATGCGCTCAAAGAGTCTCCAACACTTCCCTAAGATGTAGGGCATGCTTTTCTCCACTTCTAGAGAAAATCAGGATATTCTCCCATGCAAAATTGTCACAACTATCCATCTCTCACGCAGACCACCTTAGTCGAACTCGACATCCCCCAAATGCAAGCCCCAAAGGCCTAAACCAATATCATACAAACACCCAAGGGATACCTCCTTCGAATTCAGACGACCTACGTGAGATGATACTAGTAAAAATGGCTAAATAATTAAGCCCTTGTCCAACTCTGGATGTCCTTGCCAGTCTCGCTCCAAAACCACCGTTTATCCCATAACTAGCTTTGCTCAACCTATTGAGCACATACGAAAACTTATTTCGCTCCTAGAAAAGACCAAGATGTCATCCACCAAGATCATCACGAACTTATTTAGGTACTCCCTGAACACCCTTCTCATCAAATCAACAAAGTATGCGGAGGCGTTCGTCTAACCAAATGGCATCACCAGCCACTCATAAAACCATCCGGAGTCCTAAAGGCAATCTTCTCTATACTATCCTCAGCCACTCTCAACTGACGAAACCCCGTGGCTGAGTCCAACTGCGAAAATACTGAGGCGCCAACCAACTGATCAAAGAGATCATCAATCCTCGACAATGGGTGTCTATTCTTCTTTGTGAGTTTATTTAGTTCTCTTTAGCCTACACAAAGTCTGAGGGACCCATCCGCCTTTGTAGCAAAAACTACTGGAGCACCCCACTCCGATATACTTTGTCTTATGGACCCCTTCTCAAGCAACTCCCCTACTTGCTTATGGAGTTCCCTCCTCTCGCGGGGAGCCATGTGGCGCACTGGTAAAGATACAGGTTTAGCATTGTCTACCAGATATATTCGGAAGTCAATCTCCCGCTCCGGAGGTAAGCCCTTCACCTCCTCAAACACATCCGAGTATTCCCGGACCACTCTAACATATCGCAAACTCTCGACCGACGTGTCAAGCGATTCTAGATAACTTAGCATAACAGATTCCATGGGATTACAAGAGATCTCGAGAGTGTTACCCAAGCGGGTCATAAGCCTAACAACTCTCCCTTCAAAATCAAGAACGACACCCCTACTGGATAACCAGTCCATGCCCAAAACTAACCCATAGCTCGTGAAGCCCAAAAAGCATCACATCTACTCTCAACGCTAAGTATAGCAACTTTCAAACCCAAACACTTCATGGAGCCCCAATTGGGTTTGAAACAACTAAGGGATCATCTACTAACTGGTGTCTAAGTGCAGTGACTCAACTAACAATGATGAGATAAACGAACTCGATGCGTTAGAATTAAATAAAGTTCGAATCGAATAATAAAGAAATCCAAATTCCAACCTAGACGGTCTATCCCCATTTGGTACCCTAGTCGTGAGGGAATACAACTACCCTCTAGGAGATTCCGTACCTTGCCCTTGCCTCTTTGGACAATCCTAATAAGGTGTCCTATTCCTCCAAAAGGTTAACTACTCGCCTTCTTCATCCCATTCTCCACTCGTAACCTCCCACCAATGAGGTTTCATCCTTCATTAACCAAACAACTATTTGAGCCTTCCTCCCTTTGTCTATCCAATAGATACCTACCAGTCCTCCTCCTTCTTGAACCAACTTCTAATCTGACTAACGTCTAAGTCCCTTGAAGTGGTTTTCCATTCTTATCTATCTTAGAAAGGTCATCTATACGCGGAGGGGAAACTCAAAACGAGAGAGGAAGAGATTCAAAACGGAGAATTCGAAAGATATAGATATGGCTATTGGGGATTATGCTTTTCTTTCAAAAACTTTTCTTTTAAAAGACATGTTTTTGAAAATACTCCTTTCAAAAATATTCTTAGAAAATAGTTTTTCTAAAAATATTTTTCTGTTCTGGTAACCTTAAGCTCTGATACCACGTGTAACACCCCACACCCGCTATGGTCACTCGCTAAGGGAATGCCATAACATCGGTGGAGTATTTTAAGTGAATATAGAACAGAAAAATTACAACAAGACAGATATAAGTAATACTTGAAAATTTTAAAACATCATTTCATTGCAGCGGAAAGTAAAACATGTTTGGTTACATCACAAAACCATAATAAGAGTCAAGTACAAAATATCCATCCTGATAAATAAAAGTACATAATCCCAATACATGAACTGATAGCCATAAAAGAAAGGGTAAGCTGAGCTCTACATCTATGGTCCAAGCTCCAAAAGAGAATAAAGCAGCCTGATCAAAGCCCACTCGTACTGGGCCCACTCTGATAACCTGAGGGTTGGGAAAAAAAGATAAAAACAACGGGGTCAGACATAAGTCTGAGCGAGTCCTATAACTTTAACAATACAATCATTAAAGTAACCAGAGAAGACATAAGCTTGATATACGGTGTCGTCTGGGGATGAATGGCTACACTAAGCAGCTTGGTAGATTTAGGATAAACTAAGAAACGTAAAGACGCATCTACCCTTCCAAAGGTAAATTACTAAACTGCACCACACCAGTCATTCCTAACTTAAAGGTTGATCCCACCCATGAACTTATAAAATTAACTTAATAGTTCTCGCGTACCCCTAGGTGACTGAGTAGACGCCACAGGGCCCTACAATCCACTAGGTGTACACACTACTCCCCATTCGATCGGCTCCCTAACGTAGATACCCGTGCTGGCCCCACCGTGGGGTGTACCATTCCCCAACGTGGCAACCTGATAAAACTAACGGTGCACGGCTTATATCTACACGATGCAACAACGTCTTATTTACCAGCCCGGGTCCACACACGCATATGAAACCCGTTGGTCATGCGTTGCCACCGCTAACCCATTTTGGCCTCTTATAGTCAAGCCCAATATGCGTGTCCCGTCACTCGACTAGAGTCGAGCCCACTAAGATACGTTTGGGATATTGGTTGAAATGGGCCCCCACAAGCTACCACCTAAGCTTGTTATTTCTAGTGAATCCCGCTTAACCCTTTAACCATGTCCACTTACATGTTATAAATTCTGGTTAAGTCATTAATCATATTTTAATTGCCATTCAAGGCACCCACTAGATTTCCACATGCCACCCAAAGCACTTACTTAACCCTTTAACCATGTTTTAATTACATGTTCCACTTTGGTTAAGTATTCTAATCGTATTTTCTATTGCCACCCAAGGCCCCACTTAACCCCTCATGTCCCTCTACATGCTAATATGGTTAAGTGTTTCTTAATTAATTAATTAAGATCATGACCTCATAAAGACCTCTCACATTAGACCGTCTTTTATGACTGCTGGATATGCCGGTTGGGTCCGGGCAGCCTTACGTCATAAAAAGGGTCTAACCTCGTGTCTTTACTTTAATCACGTATTTAATTTGTGCCTAAGACCTCTCACATTGGGCTAACATTTGTAGCAACTGGTTAAGCCGGTTGGGTCCGGGTAGTTTTACGCTACAACTGAGTCCAACCTCGTGTCTTAGTCGATTAATTACACCTAATTAATCACCCTCATAATTTATATTAATTATCCCTAATTAATTAATCATGTTTTCCAGAATATGGGTAGACCTAACTCAATAGGTAAATTCCCAACTCCGTAGTATGGGTAGACCTAACTCAATAGGTAAATTCTCAACTCCATAATATGGGTAGACCTAACTCAATAGGTAAATTCCCAATTATGTCCATTTAATTTATGTTACTCTTAAGCATACCCATTCCACATCATTTTATTAACATGCATATTAACCCCATCGTTCCCCACGTAATTCGTTCTCGTAACGTGACATAATAAAAGGGAAGATTCATCACAAATGTCATGGGTTTAACCAACATAGCTTATAACTTTATCATGGGTTCAAAAGGTGTCAACTTGCATATATGAGCATACATTAAACCCAACTAGCATTTAACCCAAACTTGCATTATGCATGTCATAAAAAGAGACAAACTTGCATATGAACTTGCACATAAACTTGCATATGAACTTGCACATAAACTTGCATGTGAACTTGCATAACATGTCATACATAGAGGCAAACTCGCATAAGTTATGCATATCATAAAAAATAGACAAACTTGCATATGAACTTGCATCATAATAGGGTAAACATGCATATGTATGCATAGCATACAAAGGTGTCATCTTGCATATGTATGCATCTTATTTAGAAAAAGGGTAAACTTGCATGTCATAATGTATGCATAAAACCAAACACTTAGCATGCATAAAATCAAATACTTAGCATGCATAAAACCAAACACTTAGCATGCATAAAATCAAATACTTAGCATGCATAAAATCAAATACTTAGCATGCATAAAATCAAATACTTAGCATGCATAAAACCAAATACTTAGCATGCATAAAATCAAATACTTAGCATGCATAAAATCAAATACTTAGCATGCATAAAACCCAATGCTTAGCATGCATGAAACCCATCACTTAACTTGCATAAACCCACATACTTAACTTGCATAAACATAGGGTTAACATTAAACATAGATTAGCAAACTAACATCATATCATTTGACTTAAAACCCACAAATCCGCATACAAAACCGCATGATCTCATCATATCTCATCTACTTAATTTAGAAATTGGTTATTAAAGTGATAGAAACTCACCAAAACCAAGATTAGCAAACTTATGTAGTAGAACTAGTTGCTATACAAGAAGAAGATGATGATTAGAGGTTGATTAACTTGCAACTTTCTTCATAAACTAGTGGAGGCTCCTCTCAAGTTTGATTTTGGCGGCATGGTGGCATCATTTCTATTTTTAGTATGAATTAGGGTAGTATTAGGGTGTATTTATAGATTAGGTGAGTGTTTTAGGCCCTTAGATTAACCCTAAATTAGATTAGGACCCTTAGATTTCGGAACCTTCCAGAAACCAGCCCTAAGACCAAGCCCAAACCCCAAACTGGTGCACCCAACCACAGAACTCTCTAGAAACTGTGCAGGTTTCCTGTCCCGACATGGGCGCACTTCCCAAGTGCGCCAGTGTATTTTTGTGCTGGCGCACTTCACAAGTGCGCCAGTGCATTTCTGGTCTGTTTCGGGTTTTTCTGCCTAACTTCGTTCGTCCATTTCTCTTTCATACGGTACCCGTTTTACGCAAACTCGGACTCTATTTCGCGTATTTTTCCGAGACGAACGCAATGACGCAGCCCGTTTCCCCTGATTCTCACATCTGAGATTAATTATACTTTAATTACTAGCCATTAGTGTTAATTGAAATTCGGGGTGTTACATCGCGGGTTTGAAACCGCCGCCGCCACCTCCTACCAGCGTCGAACTGGACCCCACCCCCCACGCGCCAGAGCGTGATTCCAAGCTCTTCCTTATGGTGAAGGCTGAACGACCTATAGCACAACGGATTTAGCGCAAGATCAAAACCTAGTTTTGAACGAAAAAGAAAGGTACGACTATTAAATTATATAAACTATTTAATAGCAGTTCTAAGCGCTACGGCTTTTGATTTCACTGTAAAAATCATATATTTTTCATTTCTTGACGAAATTCAGTGAAACAAGAGACAGTGGACTCGTGTGGACGTCTTCTACATTTTAGAAGAGACCGCATATTTTTCTGAGCCTTCTGCTATTTTTGGTGGAGTGGAACCCAATGTGAGATTTCTAATTTATAAACGATATGGAAAACGATGATGTATAAATTATATAGTCGATGTATGGGTTATATAAGCGTTGTACACCTCATGTATAAGCATTGTATAAGTTGTACGTTCGATGTATAAGTTATATATGCGTTGTAAAAATTATATATGTGTTGAAATAGAAGTGAATTGCTATATATAAACAAATATATATATATATATATATATATATATATATATATATATATATATACGCCCCTCGTCCACAAACCATGGACGATATTTATTGGTTGTGATTGGTGTGAAAATTGATTGATAGTGAATGGTTGATTGGAATTGTTTGTCGTTGATATTGATTGATTGTGGTTGAAAAATACCCATTTGTAGTTGAGAAATATTTGGTTGGAACCACATAGGATTAGTTTGTGGAAATGAAAAATATATACATGCCGCCTGCGTGCGAACTAGATGCATGATTCCCCATTGTCAAAAACCTCGAGATTTTAAGGTAGAGCGAGGAGCCGTACTAGGGACGGTCCCGGTTTTAACTACCCTGCCGTTATGCTGCCGAAATTTTGAATAATATTCATGTGTTTGAATTGTTTTCATTTGTTGAATCTATATTTATTCGTTGAATAGAAAGCCTTCATGTGTTGAGTCGATATTCATTCGTTGGATAGAAATTCATGTGTTGAATGGTATTCGTGTTTTAAATATAAAAATCACATTTTTATCTATATATATAAACTATAGAAAACCTTCATGTGTTGAATCGATATTCATTCGTTGAATTGAAATTCATGTGTTGAATGGTATTCGAGTTTTAAATATAAAAATCACATTTTTATCTATATGTATAAACTATAGAAAACCTTCATGTGTTGAATCTATATTCATTTGTTGGATAGAAATTCATGTGTTGAATGGTATTCGTGTTTTTAATTTTAAAAATCACATTTTTATCTGTATATACAAACTATAGAAAACCTTCATGTGTTGAATCGATATTCATTCGTTGAATTGAAATTCATGTGTTGAATGGTATTCGTGTTTTAAATATAAAAATCACCTTTTTATCGATAGATACAAACTATAGAAAACCTTCATGTGTTGAATCGAAATTCATTCGTTGAATTGAAATTCATGTGTTGAATGGTATTCATATTTTGAAATAAATTGTTTTATAATAAAAATCATATTTTTATCACCTATATGAACTATAGAAAATAATCGTGTTTTGAAATAAATTGTTTTATAATAAAAATCACATTTTTATTATATACATGAATTGTTAAATATAGTGAAGTGTTGAAATATAAGACAGTTAGATAAAAATATCATTTTTATCAAATGTATGAAAAGAATATAGCTCTGAAATCGAAGAATCGATATATATATATATATATATATATAGAATTGAAATATATCGAATAACGACGTTGTAGTTCGTATTTTGAAACCGTGATTTCAAACGATTATACCAGGAGATCCGACCATCGGATTTTCCCGAAACCGCAACCGTTGGGTTCGCTTTGGAAATATCTTTCCAACGACCCCAACTTTGTAAAAATCCAACGGTAGGATTGTCTAGAATGTTTAATTCAAATCTGAAGAAAAACAGCGCCAGAATCGATTATATATATATATATATATAAATATAATTATATTTAATCGAATAACGACGCTGTAGTTCGTATTTTGAAATCGAAACTTCAAACGATTATACTGGGAGATCCGACCGTCGAATTTTCCCGAAACTGGAACCGTTGGATTTGTTTTGAAAAGATCATTCTAATGATGTAAATTTTGTGAAGATCCAACGGTTAGATTTTCAGATATGTGTAAATCCAATCTGAAGAAAAACAGCGCCACGGTCGCGTTATGGCCCGAAGCGTCGTTTTGAATAAATTGGCTATTTTAAAATAAATAAAAATAGCGATAAATCGTTATAAAATATTATAAACGATATGGATGTGATTTAGAAATTAACCGAAGGTTAGCTGAGTCGAATGGTTTCCTGGGTGTTGATCTGATGTTGGTTTCGGCCTTCGGGGTTAATATTTGGGAAATCGTTCTCTTACTGATTGACGGTTGGTGACTAATGAATTGAAACGATGCGTGTGTATGTTAGTGTTGCACTTGTTTATTATATACGCGAGTTGCTCAGAAAGACCGGGTTTATCCCATTCTGAATAACTGAATCGACGATAAGGAATCGAAAATGAAGACGGTGGTCGAAGACCGGAGATCTTCACCTCGTTTGGATGGCAACCGCGGTCCTGATTGGGAGACATCCCGAAATATGGATAATGAGTGGTGATCGTCCAGACGTACGTGGTGATCGATGGGTTTGTGAGGTATATAGTGCCTCCGGTTTCGTTCAGACCCATAACGGACTTGCAAATGGACAGTGTGTCTGACATTGGGATTTATTCTGTGTGATTGATAGCCATCAGTTGCACGGTGTGAATTGCCTGTGTGGCATGCTAAGATGCAGTGATCAGGGCTTCTATTGAAAAGCAAAGTCTTGTGGTGATGATCAAAGCACCGCCTGTGTGGCATAGCTTTGTGTATAACGTGTAATCGCGAGCCTCACACCCGGTAAGAACCAGAAACGGGAGAAAGGACCTCAGGGAGGGCATGCGTTTCCTTCTAGCTAGGAGTGGCGTCAGTGGTTTTACACGCCCTGATGAGTTTGACTTATGTGGTTGTTGCTGTTGCGAGGCACCTCGGTTAGATCGGACGATCCAGGTCCGATGGAGTCATTCGTTGGCTCATTTACGCCCCAAAGGGCGGGGAAACGTATTGTTCAGGCATAATAATCCACCTCGATGGACCGGCCCTGACGATCCAAGGCTTGCCTGCGCGCTTGCCTGAGACATGGGCTAGATTGTCTCGAATTCGGTAAGGACTATCTTTTGCCTTGGTTCAAGACGGAAATCAAATTTCCAAATACGTGACTGTGCGGTTTTGATTGTATACCTATATATGGCGACTTAGTGGTATGGGGCATTAATGTCGTCTATGATTGATACTTATGATTTGAAATTTCTTTTGAAACATATAAACACTAGTAATAATATCTAATGCTTTTGTTTTATTCGTATCAAGCATATCTTGGCCATTATAAGGTAAAAATTCTATCCTCCGGTTTGCGTTGCATTGTGTGATGGGAACTGAGTCTTATAATGGCTTCATTTTTATAAAAAGCATTGCGATGTCTAAAAGAATGATTCATTTTAAAGCACTGGCAATCCAATGGAGTAAACCCGTTCCACGAAAGTGGCGTGGTCCTGTGATTTGCCATATTTGAAATGTGTTGAGTAGATTTCTCATACCAGTCCCATGACTGACTCGTAGTTTGTTTCACTTTCAAACTCGGGTGCCCCTTTTTCTATACGTGCAGCCTTGTATTCAGGTTTAGCTGGTTCTTACTGGATAGCTGGAGCTGAAGATGGATTTTATCATTTATCTCTTTTTATGCTGTTCAGCTCCTATTGTACATTATGTTTGTTTTCCACTGTAGACATTTATGTATATCTGAACTGTATTTGTACTAAGTATGATCTTGTATACTGTGTAACTCTGATGATTACTCTTATCCAGTATATTCTATTGTTCATTATCTGGTGTATTTATTTATTTCTGTTCTGCTATTATCTGTTTCTGTGTTATATTCCAAGGATTACCCTTGCCGCCGTCCGTACGGGGTTAGGGATTGAATTAGTTAACCCAACTCATGATTATCTCGTTAATCAATTCCAATTAATACTCCCTTTAAATTAATAAATAATATAATTAATTTAAATAACTTCATTTAGTCATTTCTTAGAAACAATTTATCCAATCCCTAACTGTTAGGTTAATTACTGCTCATTTACTTACAAATCTTATTAAAATAAGAATTTTCCTTATAAAACCATTTAATAATTACTTATAACTAGTATAATAATTAACAAATATTTATTTTCTTTTTATTAAACTTTTATTCAAATATTAGATTTAAAAATCTATCTCTAGTTATAAAATAAATTTTATAACTTCATTTCTGTCGGTCTACCCGATGGTAAATCCATATTTATAAAATGATTGATTTATAGGCCATGTGATGCCAATTACCAAACCAATACTACCCACTGGTTAATATCATAATAAATGTTGAATTACGATTAACAAATCAATAAACAAATCAATCATCTAATCAGGTTGGTCATACAGTTCATATAATGGTAATATGAAAATAAACAATAAATTTGAGGAATCTAGTTGGATCCCTCCAACCTGTTTCTCCCTGCATTCAAATACATTATCTCAAATAATTTTATTTGATTCAATAAACAGATATGATATTCAATAATAAATAAATCACAGCAATCCAGCCATTCCTATTATAATTTAATGAGTTTATGTTATTATAAACGTAACCAACGAGGTAAGTTACCTCATTTGGAAATAATTGTTAAAAATAACGATTGGTTCAAATTAAATTAAACGAACATTTAATTTAATCAGTTCAGTTCAACACCTATATATATATGTATATACATATATATATATAGCATTCATCAAATAATTAACAAACATAGCACACAAATAATAAACCCGACTTACATAAATATAAGTGGATAAAAACTAAGTGATTTAAACTCACTTTGATTTGATTCGGGTTGGTAACAGTTAAATTAAACATCGTTTAATTTAACTGAAATTCCAGTTATCTCCATCCCTATCCAAACCAGTTCCAAAATGTGATGTTCGTTGGTACGATTCCATCGCAACTTGTTGGTCCGATTCTGATAACATAACACAAAGTTGTATATGTTAATTATAAGCTTACACTATTATATTAATATAATTAATAATTTCTTTTTTATTAAGGTTTAATTTAAACTTAATAACAAATTTCGTTTCAACTTTGACCAGACCTATCTAAATTCTTTTTTCAAAAGAGCTATAAAACCAATTCCAGGTCTTGACAGGATACCAAGCCCGTGTTTATTTCTCTAAATCCATGATTTTATAAATGATAATATAATATAAACCAATTACTAATATAAACTACTAGGCCGATAGTATACCTCCTCCCATTTTGTTCTGCATACCCTTCCTTCCATTTTCCTCATCCATGCAAGCGTCAGTCTTCACGCAAATGCTTTTCTGCCAAGTTTGAAAACCATTCTTCGATTTGTTCATTCCTTTTCTTGACATGAAATACCAACTTCCATTATTTCGGCCCCATGTTAGTACGTCACTACCCAAACTTCACGCAAGAAAACAGTTATGACCCATATGCAACTTCCCCAGGTTTCCATGTATGAACCAATATTGCCCAACCAAACTCCACACACCTTTGTCCTCATCATCCCAGCCATTATTCCGTGTTATTCCCAACTTCGTTGTTCCTATTTCTTCTAGTTTCATGAGACCATCACGTAGTACCCCATTCTTCATGCAAGAAACCACATCTTCTCCCATAATACCTAGCCCAGCTTCTTCTCTTTTATTATTTGAAAACCTGCTCCTCACATTTAAATGCTCGTGCCCTATTCAAAAATATATCCTGAGTCTTCAACCTACACTGCTTCTCTATCCAACACAGGACATCATCAATTCGCTGCCACGCTTCCCCAGGTTCACTGGAGGACTATCGACTAGCACTAGAACGTGTGCCTCGAACTCCCTGACTGTCGCTCTGAACTCCACCATGTCCGATGCCTCCGTCCATCGTCAAAAGTCCCAAACCCGCCACGTCTTTCAGATAACATCCTGGTCATCATGAAGCCTTAATCACCATCTACACCGTTCAACACATAGTGCTTGCTGAGATGAAGCAGTTTCATGTTGGAAGTTATTGGAATTACTAAATGGATTTAGAGATTGAGGGGAAAGAAGTTTGGAGTGTTCTGGCCGTTAACATGAAGGAGATAGAAGTTGCTATTGGCCACAATGTGTTTCTCTTAGCTTGATGGGCAAAAATGAAAAATGGACACGCAAAAGCAATGCGCATATATATCGTGAGGTAGGCAACAGATAAGAACAATGTCACTTTTCCAATAGTACAAGGTAGGGTGCTGAGGCCTGAAGAATAGGATTTGACAAAAATTTATAAAACTTAGTAAGTAATAGACTAGCATACAACATGGAATACATAAATTACTGGTAGTGGATTGAAAAAGAGACTTCGTTTTTCTTTGTAATATAACATGACCTCAAGACGCGAATGAATGGTGTATTCAAACTAAGAAGATTATTGAACGAGATATTTAATATATGATTATAACATTCTACCGCTATTTAACGCTGACGTTAAATATGCATACTGCTATTTCTGAACTTCAAATGCAACGAAAATGGACGTACTGCTACGTCTTAACATTTTGGTCCCAATGAAATTAATTTCGTTGAAAACCGACTTCGTTTGTACAATGGCGTTACTTTAGTTTACTGGTTCACCTTTAAATTGCACTTACGAATAAAATATCTCTAGTTTCCTCCAAACTGGAAATCTAGCAATAATTAATTGAACGTATTCCAATAAAATACGTTTTGTCGAAAATGAGATCATTTGAAAAGAAAACATTTTCAAGGCTTATATAATATCGATATAATATAATTAGATCTAAAACAATTCAATTTAAATAATAATAAATTATTGTTGTTGTATATCCCAAAATAAAATATTATACGACTTCAGAATAAACCAGTATATATTTTGAACTCAATATCTACAAATCCTGGGTTAAACAATTTTCGAAATATATAAAAATCCTTTATATTTCATTTAATAAACATTATTGTTTATTAACAAATTCCATAGCGACTATTTGAAAATTTGAATTGGACGTAACTAACAATGTATAACATGAAATCTCGATTTTTATCTTTCATTAGAAAATTTTAATCAAATCAACCTGGACGATTCTGGTTTCAAAGAATTCTAGCTTAAAATGGACTCTGTATATTCAGTTGAAGTTCAAATCGTGAATTACGAATTACTATGACATTTTCGAGCTTGATTTATATTAAATATAAATTAAACATTCCAATTTTGTTATATAAACGAATTATATATTACAAATCCATATATAATTCCAAATCAATATTTAAAATAATAAATTAAATTAAATATCTGATCATAAAAAATAAGGGACATTACAATAAAACTTGATTAGTAGACTGAAAGATTACCCATGCATGATTAAAAAGCTTTCCCAAATATTTACAAGCTGATTTGCTAAAGTGTAAATAATTTCTTTCTCGTTTTCTTGCATGCTGAAACGTTCCATTTTATATTTCTCAATCAAATCGAGAGGCACAAGCTTGCATGCTCACTTTTCTGATTTGCTCCATTTATGTTTTTGTTGCATTGCTTGCTTATGTACACCAATGTACATATTCTTGAAAACATTTCATTTTGAAACTTCTGGCTTGGTACATCGATTGTTTTTGCCTGATCTGTGCTGCATCGTTGCGTTTCCTCTTACCTTATGCTTTGCCACATTGCGCATATATATATATATACATACACACACACACACATATATATATATGCTGCTACGTTTTGTCTTAACACTTGAGCTTACTAGCTTGCATGTGCTATTTATATCATCACCTTGGTCTTGTTTGGCTGGTGCTTTTTGTTTACTTTGCGTTTTCTAGAAATGTTAGTTGCAAAAATGCATGCTGCTATATTTGTGTGCACCTGTCATCATGTATGTGCATTCGCTTGATGATGCACACTACTGTGCTCTCGGCCTGTTTGGTTTGAACTGCGCACTCACTGATGTTTGACCATATTCCCCTGCAAATTATATATGTGTATATACATACACATATATGTGTACACATGTAGTGTGCATGTGCAAATATATTTTCTATTTGCATCAGCAAACCACTGTACGATGTGTCAGTATGTGATTCAATGTATGAATGTAACAGAAACTGTACATGTAACTGAGTGAATACAGAATGTTGTAGTATGGAAGCAATGTGTATGACCATAAATATCGCACCTGATTTCGGGAATCATTGAATTAATTACTTATTCAAAAATGCCATTTGATTCCCTGGAAATCTTTGAAAGAAATTCTTGTTTACAAATACACTTGCGAGATTGAAAAACTTACCCAAATTTCTTGCATGCTGTTTTTAACAATTCTGGTAGCATGAATTTATTATCTTGTCAAAAATGCATTTGCCTAGAAAGCCAATCTTGTCACTTTGTATACTTGGGAAAATATTTATGTAGAATAATCCTAGCCAGGTTTGCTTGAGCCACAAATGCAAAATCATTTATTTCCAGTTTTTGGAACTTGTGACATTAAAGGATCCCCTCTTTCTTCTGAGATTATTTGAGCAGTTTGTGTTTCCATTTGCATGTTATATTTCCATTTCTTCTTTGTCGTGCTTCATGACTACATATACAAATATATATACACATAATTTTGTGTGTGTATATGTATATCATTGTTGAATTGATTTCTAGAAAGATGAAATGATTTTCCATTCCCAAAATTGTGTCTTGCTCTTATCTGGAGACATTTGCAACTATGAATTCATCCATGCCAAAAAATAAAAGATGTTGAGATTCCAACTTTAATCTCTTTCACATTTTCCTTGCATCCTGTGAAATTCTTTCTTGCTGACTGTAACTCCTTGCGATTTCTAGATACTTGAAATATTCTTGCCATTAATTACTTTCTGAAATAACCTTCACTGTGTATATCTGGAAACATGAATTGGTAATTCTTTGCATGACACTTAAATTGTGTTTATCACCATGTTGTAAAATATTACACTAGAGTTTCGGGAAACATTGACAGTTGGTTGCTAAAAATAAAACTCTTGGACACACTGATAAACTTTTGCATGCTGAAATTTATTCTGTCCCAAAATGTTCTTTAAAAAATTTGGAAAGTGAATTTGTTTTTTGGCAAAGAATAAAACTTGATTAGTAGACCAAAAGATTATTCATGCATGATTAAAAAGATTTCCCTAATATTTCCATACTGATTTGCTAAAAGCGCAAATAATTACTATCATTTTTTTGCGTGCTGAAACATTCCATTTTATATTTATCAATCAAATTGACATGCACATGCTTGCATGCTCACTTTTCTGATGTTCTCCATTTATGTTCTTGCTGCATTGTGTGCTTATGTATACCTATGTACATATTCTTGAACATATTTCATTTTGAAATTTCTGGCTTGGTACATCCATTGTTTTTTCCTAGTCCATGCTGCTGACCTTGTGCTTTGTCACATTGCATCTATACACACACACACACACACACACACATATATATATATATATATATATATATATATATATATATATACTGCTACATTTTGCCTTAACACTTGTGTAATGGCCCGGCTTTCCGTACCCTTTGAGTCAACTAATAACACCACACGTCCAACCCAAATTGCATAGAAATACGAATCATTATTAGAAAGAAGTTAGAGGATGAGAAATAGAAAGAAAGAAATATTAGAATAGAAGAAAAAGTATACAAACTCACAGCGAAACGAATAAAATATATTAGATAACGTAAACTTTGAAATACAATTCAGTAACTTTATATAGATACCATCATCAGAGCACAACAGCTATTTCTGGAACAGTTATAAACAACTTTTTCCAGATATGAACATAGTACACAGCGGATAAATATGATAGTCGATAGCTAATTGGTGAAGCCTCTTGCTTCAAACTCCTACAAGTGAAACTGTAAAATTCTGACTATTTGACTGCCGGTACAAATTTGGGCACCCAAGAGTTTAGGGAAAACAAACAAAATAAACTCTGGGTCAGTCATGGGACTGGTGTGAGTAAACTCCAACCATTTGTTCAACTTTAAAATCCTTTCGAAAGAAATGATAATCGTAAGACCGATCCACACATAAACACGGATGGTTTTTACCTTACGATAACCATAAATATTTTTGATATAAAATCCAATGATATTACAATAGTGTCTAAATCAAATAAATAGAAATCTAGCAGAACGCTTGCATCTCACGCTCCATATATAATATAAAATCAAAAGCCGCAGGGCGCTTATTGGAGATTGGATTTCCAACATGACAAGGTATGGAACCACCTTACGATAGTGTATCTCTAGAGGGAAATACACTGGGTTCAACAAGAACGTCTTGTAGCCCGACATACACATGGCTGACCACTCATTTAACTTAAGTGTATCGAGCATATTATCACCAACAGTTGTGATCAGCAACCGTTACCGAAAGCATACGGCAGCAAATAGAATAAGAAACAAATGAATTTTCTCTAGATTAGGTGATAATACCCCTAATGGGAATGACCCACATAGCCATGCTGCCTGTCCGATTTTTGTCATTTCCCAGGTGATGAGGCTTGAAGTCACGATTGTCTTTCAAGAACATTCTCTATCAGACATCCGTCCATATACGTTGTCCTGGGATTGGACAAACCAAAGGAACCATTCTATTAGTCCATCTTGGGCCAATTTCTACCTAGGATTAACAGAACAACCCTTGAACTTAACTCCGTCTTCAATTATCCTCAGCATGACTTGATTCGTAACGTTTATGCCAATACGGAGTGGGTTTGCAGATATTAAATCTGATCCCGGTCTCTCCATATTGACAACGGAGGTATAAAATAAATCAAAACTTTGATAGTCGGTGATTTAACTATCAAAGTAATATCCATACAATCGACAGTCCTATTTCCAATTGGAAATTCTACGGATTAACCATCAACAACACTGTCCCCTTTTTATATTAATTCCTTATTATATTATCGATTCTAAAATCCATTTTCAATCTTCCATATCCTTTCAAATCTCAATCTCGATTCTTGGAAGACATTTCCAATGTCATCATTTCTTTATTCGAGAAGATATCACTTATTCCAATTTGAAAACATTTCTATATATTCGTATATTCTTAATTCTATATTTTAGAAAATATACTTTATTAACATTGAAAAAAAAACATTTCCGATTATCATTTCTTATTTCTAGTTATCCCAAATCATTTCATTTTCTATACTTAAAAACCTTTAGTTTGGAAAATGTTTCCAAGACCTTTTCATTTAGTTAAACCCATGTTACATAATAAATATCGTTGCTATAACTCAATTCATTAATTATTCATTTACTAATCGGATCCCTAACCAATCTTCAATACCGAACCTTAATCATTCCTTAGTCAATTATGAAGTCAATCAAGTTGGGGTATAATTACCTCTTAGACCTTAACTGAACAACATTCTCAACTTTGAAACAGTCAAAGCTCATAAATTCAAACAAAACATCGCTTACGCGACTCTCAGATTCAATCTAAGAATCCACTTCCTTTATGAAAAAACATTGATTATAACGGTAACGCTATAATCGCTATTTCCAAATATTCGGTTTATAAAACATTTATTATAACGACAGCGTTAAAATCGCTGTTTAGATTTGCAAAACATTTATTGTATTGACAACACTAAAATTGTTGTTTAGATTTATAAACGTTTATGATAATAGTAGCATTATAATCACTGTTTAGATTTATAACGGTAGCGTTATAATTGTTGTTCCTAAATAATTGGTATATAAAAATATAACTTGTACTTATTAATTCAATTTATAAGTAAATAAATAAATAAAGAAATAATTAGATTTGATTCAAAACGGAAAGTAAAAATAACTACTTCCCTAAATTCGATATAATCGAATTCTAATAAATAACTCTCATTCGAATACTTTATATTCAATTAATATTCCGAACTTCGGAATAAATCTTATCATTTCAGGTTAACTCAAATTCTTATTTCACTGTCGGATTCATCTTTTCCAATTCCTGACCAAATTCCTTTGTATCCATCAAGGTTTTAAATCTCGGATATCGGTCGTGTTTCGTCTCGAGGATTTTATAAACTCGGTCTCGTATCGGGGGAGATCTCAGAAGAGATGAGTCTAACTCGGGAGTTCGTCTCGGATTTTCATCTCGGGTCTAAAAGTTCATATCGGAACAATCTCGGGGTACATGATATGTTAAAAATGATATTTTAACAAAATGATTTTTATGAATGCAATCAAAAACATAGTAACTTAAACTTAAAATGCAAAATAACTTTATTATTCTTTATTTTGCGAAAGATCATTCATACTCTAAATTGTAATATGCTTAAAACATGAATATTGTTAGACATGAAACATTAAAACGATCCAAAACATTAAAAAAATCCAGCATAAATAGACCATAAAATACATAATTTCATAAGTAACATGTATCCAAAAAGATAAATATGAAAATCATAAGCATTGTAAAACATATACGAACATATAATATAGTCATTTAACATGCAAAAAGTAAAATAACAAAAGATTGATATGGCTAGATTTGAGTTTTTTAATTATAGTTCTAGTTTAGGCACAAATTTAAAATTTAACCAAAAAAACTAAGATCTCGGACGATATTCCAGTATTTCGTCTCGGTCGATATATCGTTTGATATTGCAATATCTCAGGCGATATTTTCGAAAGGGGATTTAGAGTGATATTTGTTGTTTCGTTTCGGAAGGAGCCGAAAACGAGATCTCGGAGGAGATCTCGGGCGATATTTACGAGATTTGAAATAGTGGTATCCATTTCACTCTATAAACGTTACCATAATTTATTTTATATTCAAAACTCATCGTTTTCATTTTAAAACGATTATCCATTTCCCTTTTTCATTTAAGATCCAATTTGGATTCACATCTCAAATCTAAATTTCCTTTACATATATTTCATTTGCAAAACATTTACTTTAAACTATTTCTCGCTTTAATCCTGAATATATTTCTTTTATATACCATCTTTTGATTTCGTACTTATACATATACTCTTAAACCCAAATTCTATTTATAACTTCTATTCAGAATTTTTCAAACAAATCTGATTTTATTCCAATCATTAAAAATCTTGTTTATGATTTTCTTTATAATCCGCTAAGTTCAAATCTTATCTCAAATATTGCTTTCAAATCTGATTTCCACTTTTCCATATAAATTCAAATTTGCATTTATATTTCAATTTATCCAACGATAAATACTTCACTCAATTCATAAACTCGTTTAAAATCAACTTCTTGTTTTAATAAAACAAGTTTATACCCTTTAACTCCATTCGAAATTGCACTTCAATTTTTTTGGAAAAATATATTGCCCTTTAAAGTCCTAAATTCCATTTTCTATTCGAAAATATTTTACGTTATTTAATTACCAAAATTTTAGGGCCAGTGATATTTAAACACAACAAGTTTAATCATAGATAATATATCACAGCATATGTCACTATCAATGCAAACACAATAATATAAATGTTGAGGAATCCAGTTGGATCCTTCCAACCTGTTTCCCTGCATCAACAATTGTTAATCAACATCAATAATATTAATTTCACATCAATATGAATTATCAGGGTGAACAGAATTATTAATCGATCATTGATATAACTGTATCAACCAATTCAAAGCATTTTTATCAACCATTCATTCAAACAAGCATCACAGTATAAAATAACTATATATAAATTTAAAGCTCGTTTATATAAAAATATAAAATGAGGTAGAGTTAATGAGTTTACTCACATTTGTCTGTAGTTGACAATTCTGCTTTTGTTTTGATTAGAATCAAACAGATGTTTGATTTCATCATGAAATTCCATTATCTTTATTCACAGCCACACCAGTTCCACAACATATATCTCGTCGCTAGGATTCCCCAACGTAACAGGTTTCGTCGGATTCTGCCAACACATGACCGTGTTATAATCATTTACGATTTTAATTAATATGGCTTGATTCTTAATTATATAATTAGTTTAACTTTAATTATTTTTGATTATAATTAATCAGGTCCATTGCTTCCTTTTTTTTTTCTTATTGGAATACAGTCTTCATGGCATAAAAGACCTAACTTGATCTGGCCAATCTTGTATTATTCTCACCTTATCTTAATTGAAACAAATAACATTGGAATTTTCCTTTCAAAAACATAGGAAATCTTGATTAGAGACAAAACACAAGTTTCGGAAATCGATGAGTTGGTTACATTTTTAGTTTAGGTCGAAGTGTTAAAACAATGACGTAGTTAATCCTTGCTTATAAGTTACGATTATCCTATTGATCAAGAAATGATATTTAATTTCGACTGAAATCACATAACTGGAGAAAAATGAAAATTGTGTTTGTTGATGTTATATATTTCAAAAATATATTCAAGGTGGCGTTATAACCATTCTAGCAAAGTGGTCTATTACTAATGTGCTAAATAATTTAATCATTTTGATTAAATAAATTAGATAATTAAATAATTTAGTCACTTTATTATTCTCTTAATCACCTTTTCTCGTGTCAACCTGCCTAATCTCTCTTCCACTTATGCAAATCCAGCTTCTATACTTTGTCTTCCTTGTTCAACTGTCCAAGCCTGAAGCTTCTTTCACATTGTCAATATTTTGATCGCCATTTCCACCTCATTCATACCTCATGAGCATTGCTTCAGATAACACAAAACCCCTTCTCCTTACATGCTCTTATTCACTTACCACCATGGCTCCATCGACGTACACCTCTCCGGTCCACTTGGGCAAAAACCAACCTCCTTCCACTACGCACTGCTACCACTAACTCACAACCAATAGGACAACCGTACCCATATCTCCCCCCTTCGAACCTTCCACAACAAAACATACTACCACCTTCCCTATCAAGCTTACTATCATACCAGCTTCCCCAATTTTTCCATCATCTCGCACTCATCTCACCCTCCTACTTTACTTCTTACGCCATGGAAAAAGATCTCAACTTCACTCCAACACCCACGCAAATCTCCTTCCCTTCCAGTTTGAACCATCTGCATCCACTTTCAAGACTCGAAATCCAAACAGAACACGTCGATGAACCCCTCGCACCATTACAGGAGTTCACCGACCCTTTTTCCAACCAGACATCACCAAAGTTTGGTCACTGAACCCCTTCTCCATCCCGAGTACTGCGCCGCCCTCCATTTGAACCGTCACCACTTCAATCGGCACAAAAAAAAGTTGCCTAGCCTACCGTTTTCGAATGTCGAATACCCATATTGGGTATCGCACCGACAAATCTCATACAAATCCGAAGCTTTCCCCTACACGATTTAAGATTTCAGGTGGAAAAAGAAAATGGGAACTGTGTAACAACCCGAATTTCGGTTAATGTTAAAATTCACTAATTACAGAACAAATAATCTCAGGTGTGAGAATTGGGGGAAACGGGCTGCGTCATTGTGTTCGTCTCGAAAAAATACGCGAAATAGAGTCCGAGTTTTCGAGAATCGGAGTCCGTATGGCCCAGTTATGGCCCAATGAAGTTTGCAGAAAATTCAAAGTTTAAAACAGATTTAAAATTTAGTTTTAAATTTTGAAATTGGGACATTGGGCGCAGGCGGGGAAAATTCCCGCCTGGCTACCCAAGTCGACAGCCCTGTCGACTGGGCAGTCGACTTGGCTAGACCAAGTCGACAGCCCTGTCGACTTGGGTGTCGACAGGGGGTGCTCAACAGGTTCAACCTGGTGCACCATTTTAGGGATTGGCTGTGTTTTTGGGCTGTTCTCTAGAAGTTTCCAAGATCTGATGGTCCTAATCTAACCTAGGGTTAATCTAATGGCCTAAAACATTTGCCTAATCCTATAAATAAGACCCTAAGCTAGCCCTAAATGATCAAAATCCTATCTCCTAACTAAACTATGCCAAAATTTTCTATGATCATGGCCTCCACTCAAAACCCTAGCCTCCATCCTATTTCTATGAAGGCTTTCATGTTCATACAAGCATCTTTGAGTTGTATGAGTGATCATTAGCTTGCATTCATCATCAAGTTGCAATCTTTATGTTCAAGGCTAGAGTTTTTGGGTGATTTTTGGCAAGGGTTTGCTTATGGGAGTTTAGTGGTGAGTTTCTATAGACTTAACAATCAATTGTTAAATTGATTATGATAGGATATGATAAGATATGGCTATGTTTGTGGAATCAATGTGTTTATGCAAGTTTAGTGTATGTTGTGTGCTATATGCAAGTTTAATGCTATGTTTTATGATGCAAATCACTATATTGAACATTGATTCATATGTAACATGTTATGCAAGCTATATGGGAGATTATATGCAAGTCTATATGTAACATGTAATGCAAGTTATGTATTTGGTTTTATGCATGCTAAGTATTTGGTTTTATGCATGCTATGTATGTGGTTTTATGCATGCTAAGTATTTGGTTTTATGCATGCTATGTATGTGGTTTTATGCATGCTAAGTATTTGGTTTTATGCATGCTATGTATGTGGTTTTATGCATGCTAAGTATTTGGTTTTATGCATGCTATGTATGTGGTTTTATGCATGCTAAGTATTTGGTTTTATGCATGCTAAGTGTTTGGTTTTATGCAAGTTTGTCTCTTTTTATGATATGCATAATATATGCAAGTTTGCCTCTAAGTATGGCATGTTATGCAAGTTAATATGCAAGTTATGATGCAAGTTCATATGCAAGTTATGATGCAAGTTCATATGCAAGTTATGATGCAAGTTCATATGCAAGTTTGCCTCTATGTATGACATAAGTACATGTGCAAGTTCATCCCTTTTAGACCTATGACATGTAGACAAGTTGACACCTTTATGATAGGTCTATGACATGAACATTTAAGTAAGTTACCATCTTTATGACATATGTGATTCATGCAAGTTTGGGTTGGTTATTTATGTAAGTTGGGTTTATGGTCATATATACAAGTTGACACCTTTTAAACCCATGATAATGCTAATGATATGCTAAGTTGAACCCATTGTGTGTATGATGAATCTTCTCTTTTGAAGTATGTCATGTTAACGTATTTACGTGGGGATGATGGGGTAAAAATTAATGAACACATAAAATTGTGTGAAGTGGGTATGATTAAACATACCGTAAAGTGGATGGACATGATTGGGAATTTACCTATTAAGTTAGGTCTACCCATATTATGGAATTGGGAATTTACCTATTGAGTTAGGTCTACCCATATTCTTAAATATTTATAATTAATTAGGGATAATTAATACAAATTATGGGGGTGATTAATTAGGTGTAATTAATCTACTAAGACACGAGGTTGGACCCTTTTGTAGCATAAGACTGCCCGGAACCGACCGGCAAATCCAGCGGCTACAAATGATTGGCCCAATGTGAGAGGTCTTAGTCATAAACTAAATACGTGACAAGTGTAAAGACACGAGGTTAGACTCTGTTATGGTGTAAGGCTGCCCGGAACCAACCGGCATATCCAGCTGCCATAAAAGACAGTCTAATGTGAGAGGTCTTTACAAAGGTTACGATCTTAATTAATTAAGAAACACTTAACCAAATTAGCATGTAGTAAGGCATGAGGGGTTAAGTGGGTGCCTTGGGTGGCATGTAGTAACTAGTGGGGGTGCCTTGGGTGGCATAAGGAAACTAGTGGGTTGCCTTGGGTGGCAATAGAAAATACGATTAGAATACTTGACCAAAGAGGAACATGTAATTAAACATGATTAAAGGGTTAAGTAAGTGCCTTGGGTGGCATGTGGGAATCAAGTAAGTGCCTTGGGTGGCATGTGGAAATCTAGTGGGGGCCTTAAGGGGCAATTGAAATATAATTAAATGACAAGCTTAAGTAGTAGCTTGTGGGGGCCTTGAGTGGCAATTGAAATATGATTAGATGACTTAACCAAACCTTAACATGTAAGTGGGGTTAAGTGGGATGCACTAGATAAAATGACAAGCTTAAGTAGTAGCTTGTGGGGGCCCATTTCAACCAATATCCCAAACGTATCTTTGTGGGCTCGACCCAAGTCGAGGACGGGACACGCATATTGGGTTTGACTATAAGAGGCCAAAACGGGGTAACGGTGGCAACGCGAGTCCAACGGGTTTCATATGCGTGCATGGACCCGGGCTGGTAGATAAGACGTTGTTGCATCGTGTAGATATAAGCCGTGCACCATTTGTTGTATCGGGTTGCCACTATGGGGAGTGATACACCCCATTGTGGGGCCAGCACGGGTATCTACGGTAGGGAGCCGATCGCTTGGGAGTAGTGGGTACACCTAGTGGAGATAGGGGCAGACGGCACCTATGTAGTGAGCTAGGGGTACAAGAAACTACTGGGTAAAATTACTAAGTACACTTAGTGGGATCAACCTTTAAGTAGGAATTACCCTTGGGTGGGTAGAACTGGTGTGGTGCAGTGTAGGAATTACCCTTGGGTGGGTAGATCTGGGGTGGTGCAATCTAGTAATTATCCTTGGGTGGATAAATGCGACTTTTCGGTTATCTTAGTACATCCTGTGTTTAGTTGGCTACTTAATGTAGTCATTATCCCCAGAGGTACCGTACCTTGTTTATATCATACCCTAATTACTTTAATGATTGTATTGTTAAGGTTATAGGACTCGCTCAGACTTATGTCTGACCCCGTTGTTTTTATCTTTTTCCCAACCCTCAGGTTATCAGAGTGGGCCTAGCACTATTGGGCTTTGATCAGACTGCTTTATCTATCTTTTGGAGCTTGGACCGTAGAAGTAAAGCTCGGTTTATCTTTTCTATTATGGCTATTAAGTTATGTAGTGGGATTATGTACTTTTGTTTATCAGGATGGATATTATGTACTTGACTCTTGTTTATGGTTTTGATGTAACCAAACATGTTTTAGTTTCCGCTGTAATGAAATGATGTTTTAAATTTTCAAGTATTCTTATATCTGTCTTGTTGTAATTTTTCTGTTCTATATTCACTTAAAATACTCCACCGATGCTATGGCATTCTCTTAGTGAGTGACCGTAGCGGGCGTGGGGTGTTACACGTGGTATCAGAGCTTAAGGTTACCAGAACAGATAAATTTTTTAGAAAAACTATTTTCTAAGAATATTTTTTTGAAAGGAGTATTTTCAAAAACATGTCTTTTAAGAGAAAAGTTTTTGAAAGAAAGGCATAATCCCCGATAGCCATATCTTTATCTTCCGAATTCTCCGTTTTGAATCTCTTCCTCTCTCGTTTTGAGTTTCCCCTCCGTGTATAGATGATCTATCTAAGATAGATAAGAATGGAAAACCACTTCAAGGGACTTAGACGTTGGTCGGATTAGAAGTTGGTTCGAGAAGGAGGAGGACTGGTAGGTACCTATTGGATAGACAATGGGAGGAAGGCCCAAATGGTTGTTTGGTTAATGAAGGATGAAACCTCATTGGTGGGAGGTTATGAGTGGAGAATGGGAAGAAGAAGGCGAGTAGTTATCCTTTTGGAGGAATAGGACATCTTATTAGGATTGTCCAAAGAGGCAAGGGCAAGGTACATAATCTCCTGGAGGGTGGTTGTATTCCCTCACGGCTAGGGTACCAGATGGGGATAGGACCGTCTAGGTTGGAATTTGGATTTCTTTATTATTCGGTTCGAACTTTATTTGATTCTGACGCACCGAGTTCGTTTATCTCATCATTGTTAGTTGAGTCACTGCACTTAGACACCAGTTTGGTAGATGATCCCTTAGTTGTTTCAAACCCAATTGGGGCTCCATGATGTGTTTGGGTTTGAAAGTTTCTATACTTAGCATTGAGTTTAGATGTGATGCTTTTTGGGCTTCACGGGCTATGGGTTAGTTTTGGGCATGGACTGGTTATCCAGTAGTGGTGTCGTTCTTGATTTTGAAGGGAGAGTTGTTAGGTTTATGACCCGCTTGGGTAACACTCTCGAGATCTCTTGTAATCCCATAGAATCTGTTATGCTAAGTTATCTAGAATCGATTGACACGTTAGTCGGGAGTTTGCGATCTGTTAGAGTGGTCCGGGAATACTCGGATGTGTTTAAGGAGGTGAAGGGCTTACCTCCGGAGCGGGAGATTGACTTCCGAACATATCTGGTAGATAATGCCAAACCAGTATCTTGGCCAGTGTGCCACATGGCTCCTCGTGAAAGGAGGGAACTCCATAAGCAAGTAGGCGATTTGCTTGAGAAGGGGTTCATAATACGAAGTATATCGGAGTTGGGTGCTCCAGTAGTTTTTGCCATTAAGGCGGATGGGTCCCTCAGACTTTGTGTAGGCTAAAGAGAACTAAATAAACTCACAAAGAAGAATAGACACCCATTGCCGAGGATTGATGATCTCTTTGATCAGTTAGTTGGCGCCTCAGTATTTTCGCAGTTGGACTTAGCCACGTGGTTTCGTCAGTTGAGAGTGGCTGAGGATAGTATAGAGAAGACTACCTTTAGGACTCCGGATGGTTTTTATGAGTGGCTGGTGATGCCATTTGGTTTGACGAACGCCCCCGCATATTGATTTGATGAGAAGGGTGTTCAGGGAGTACCTAAATAAGTTCGTGATGGTCTTTGTAAATGACATCTTGGTCTTTTCTAGGAGCGAAATAAGTTTTCGTATGTGCTCAATAGGTTGAGCAAAGCCAGTTATGGAATAAACGGTGGTTTTGGAGCGAGACTGGCGAGGACATCCAGAGTTGGACAAGGGCTTAATTATTTGTCCGTTTTTACTAGTATCATCTCACGTAGGTCGTCTGAATTCGAAGGAGGTATCCCTTGGGTGTTTGTCTGATATTGGTTTAGGCCTTTGGGGCTTGCACTTGGGGGATGTCAAGTTCGACTAGGATGGTCTGCGTGAGAGATGGACAGTTGTGATGATTTTGGATGGGGTAATATCCTGGTTTTCTCTAGAAGTGGAGAAAAGCATGCCCTACATCTTAGGGAAGTATTGGAGACTCTTCGAGCGCATAGTCTTAGGACAGCAAAAGTGGATAGGATTCTTAGCATCCTATGAGTTGAGATAGCATATACCCCTGGCAAGGGTAACGTGGTAGCGGACGCCTTAAGTAGAAAAAAAAAGGTTTTCCTTGAGATCATTGTTCGTTGAACGACGAAGCTTAGAGTCTATTTCTATGTTTGACTTTAGACCTTCCGTTAACTTTGTACCCGGTTTGCTAGCCTCCTTGGAGGTTAGGCCTATTCTTTTGGGGCGGATTGGCGGAGCACAGCGAGACGACCCATAGTTGGTTGAGTTAATAGAGAAGCTCATGAGGAGGGGGAGTCGTCCAGCCATTTGAGTAGATACACCCTAGATGATAAGGGGTGGTTGCGTAGAGACGATAGACTTTGTGTACCGCAAAACGAGGGTTAGAGGAAGGCTATACTTGATGATGCACATCGGTCGAAGATGACCATTCATCCCGGTGGGGACAAGATGAACCAAGACGTGAAGTGAGTTTTCTTTTGGGCCGGTATGAAGAAAGATGTGGCCGAGTATGTCGCTAGATGCTTGGGGTGCTAGCAAGTGAAAGCGGAGCAGAAGAAACCTGGTGGGTTGCTTCACCCATTGGAGGTTCCGCTATGGAAGTGGAATAGTGTCTCGATGGATTACCGAGATCGAGGAAGGGTAATACGGGAATTTGGGTTGTGGTAGATAGACTTACTAAGGGTGCCCATTTCATACCCGTAAAGAGCAAGAGGACTGTTCCATGTCTGACTTCAGTTTATATTCAAGAGATAGTTCGGTTACATAGGGAACATGACGTATTCCATGTGTTACATTTGAGGAGGTGCCTACATGAGATTGCAGAGGCGGTAGAGCCGAGCTTGCTTAAAGAAGTAAAGGTAGAGCGTGATGTGATTATTCGACGAGCTCCTACCCGCATCCGTGGGTCAAAGATTAGGAAGTTGAGAAACAGAGAGGTTCGACTAGTCAAAGTGAAAAGGGGAGAAGGTGAGAGCAATGCTACTTGGGAGACAGAAGCGAAGACGCGTTCGTTATACCCATTCATTTTTGAGGGTATGTCCTTTAACCGTCTCCTTTATCATTTGTCTAGTGCTTATCTTATCTTTAGTATGTCCTCTCATTAGTATCTTTGACCTTTAGATAGGGTAAACCTATGGCTGAAACATGTGTTTGAGACATGTTATGATTGATGGATGCATGTGGATGCAAGTGTTTGCTAGTGGTTGCTCGTGGATGCATATACACACACTCTAGACATTAGATCGGCTCAATCACTTCATATTGCATATTGCATAAAATTGTGTGTAGGTAACTATATTAATGGATGTATAATGGTTGTGTTATCACATGGATGGTGCATTTTGGTGAATGATTGTGCACTCATGTAGATATTGTATGTGTCGATAGGGTTCTCTCGCATACATAATGGATGCATGGCACTATAATGGTTTGCATATGTTCATACATTAGATAAGGAACATATACACACACTTTTTGCATATGCCCATACATCATTAGAAATTGTTTTAAGGACAATGGATGCCCATGTTTGATGGATTGAGTAGATGGTTGTTTGGATGGTAGGATATGCATTCTCCTTAGCTTAGAGATTTCGGGGACGAAATCCTTTAAGGAGGGGAGAATGTAACAACCCGAATTTCGGTTAATGTTAAAATTCACTAATTACAGAACAAATAATCTCAGGTGTGAGAATTGGGGGAAACGGGCTGCGTCATTGTGTTCGTCTCGAAAAAATACGCGAAATAGAGTCCGAGTTTTCGAGAATCGGAGTCCGTATGGCCCAGTTATGGCCCAATGAAGTTTGCAGAAAATTCAAAGTTTAAAACAGATTTAAAATTTAGGTTTAAATTTTGAAATTGGGACATTGGGCGCAGGCGGGGAAAATTCCCGCCTGGCTACCCAAGTCGACAGCCCTGTCGACTGGGCAGTCGACTTGGCTAGACCAAGTCGACAGCCCTGTCGACTTGGGTGTCGACAGGGGGTGCTCAACAGGTTCAACCTGGTGCACCATTTTAGGGATTGGCTGTGTTTTTGGGCTGTTCTCTAGAAGTTTCCAAGATCTGATGGTCCTAATCTAACCTAGGGTTAATCTAATGGCCTAAAACATTTGCCTAATCCTATAAATAAGACCCTAAGCTAGCCCTAAATGATCAAAATCCTATCTCCTAACTAAACTATGCCAAAATTTTCTATGATCATGGCCTCCACTCAAAACCCTAGCCTCCATCCTATTTCTATGAAGGCTTTCATGTTCATACAAGCATCTTTGAGTTGTATGAGTGATCATTAGCTTGCATTCATCATCAAGTTGCAAGCTTTATGTTCAAGGCTAGAGTTTTTGGGTGATTTTTGGCAAGGGTTTGCTTATGGGAGTTTAGTGGTGAGTTTCTATAAACTTAACAATCAATTGTTAAATTGATTATGATAGGATATGATAAGATATGGCTATGTTTGTGGAATCAATGTGTTTATGCAAGTTTAGTGTATGTTGTGTGCTATATGCAAGTTTAATGCTATGTTTTATGATGCAAATCACTATGTTGAACATTGATTCATATGTAACATGTTATGCAAGCTATATGGGAGATTATATGCAAGTCTATATGTAACATGTAATGCAAGTTATGTATTTGGTTTTATGCATGCTAAGTATTTGGTTTTATGCAAGCTATGTATGTGGTTTTATGCATGCTAAGTATTTGGTTTTATGCATGCTATGTATGTGGTTTTATGCATGCTAAGTATTTGGTTTTATGCATGCTATGTATGTGGTTTTATGCATGCTAAGTATTTGGTTTTATGCATGCTAAGTGTTTGGTTTTATGCAAGTTTGTCTCTTTTTATGATATGCATAATATATGCAAGTTTGCCTCTAAGTATGGCATGTTATGCAAGTTCATATGCAAGTTATGATGCAAGTTCATATGCAAGTTATGATGCAAGTTCATATGCAAGTTATGATGCAAGTTCATATGCAAGTTTTCCTCTATGTATGACATAAGTACATGTGCAAGTTCATCCCTTTTAGACCTATGACATGTAGACAAGTTGACACCTTTATGATAGGTCTATGACATGAACATTTAAGTAAGTTACCATCTTTATGACATATGTGATTCATGCAAGTTTGGGTTGGTTATTTATGTAAGTTGGGTTTATGGTCATATATACAAGTTGACACCTTTTAAACCCATGATAATGCTAATGATATGCTAAGTTGAACCCATTGTGTGTATGATGAATCTTCTCTTTTGAAGTATGTCATGTTAACGTATTTACGTGGGGACGATGGGGTAAAAATTAATGAACACATAAAATTGTGTGAAGTGGGTATGATTAAACATACCGTAAAGTGGATGGACATGATTGGGAATTTACCTATTAAGTTAGGTCTACCCATATTATGGAATTGGGAATTTACCTATTGAGTTAGGTCTACCCATATTCTTAAATATTTATAATTAATTAGGGATAATTAATACAAATTATGGGGGTGATTAATTAGGTGTAATTAATCTACTAAGACACGAGGTTGGACCCTTTTGTAGCATAAGACTGCCCGGAACCGACCGGCAAATCCAGCGGCTACAAATGATTGGCCCAATGTGAGAGGTCTTAGTCATAAACTAAATACGTGACAAGTGTAAAGACACGAGGTTAGACTCTGTTATGGTGTAAGGCTGCCCGGAACCAACCGGCATATCCAGCTGCCATAAAAGACAGTCTAATGTGAGAGGTCTTTACAAAGGTTACGATCTTAATTAATTAAGAAACACTTAACCAAATTAGCATGTAGTAAGGCATGAGGGGTTAAGTGGGTGCCTTGGGTGGCATGTAGTAACTAGTGGGGGTGCCTTGGGTGGCATAAGGAAACTAGTGGGTTGCCTTGGGTGGCAATAGAAAATACGATTAGAATACTTAACCAAAGAGGAACATGTAATTAAACATGATTAAAGGGTTAAGTAAGTGCCTTGGGTGGCATGTGGGAATCAAGTAAGTGCCTTGGGTGGCATGTGGAAATCTAGTGGGGGCCTTAAGGGGCAATTGAAATATAATTAAATGACAAGCTTAAGTAGTAGCTTGTGGGGGCCTTGAGTGGCAATTGAAATATGATTAGATGACTTAACCAAACCTTAACATGTAAGTGGGGTTAAGTGGGATGCACTAGATAAAATGACAAGCTTAAGTAGTAGCTTGTGGGGGCCCATTTCAACCAATATCCCAAACGTATCTTTGTGGGCTCGACCCAAGTCGAGGACGGGACACGCATATTGGGTTTGACTATAAGAGGCCAAAACGGGGTAACGGTGGCAACGCGAGTCCAACGGGTTTCATATGCGTGCGTGGACCCGGGCTGGTAGATAAGACGTTGTTGCATCGTGTAGATATAAGCCGTGCACCATTTGTTGTATCGGGTTGCCACTATGGGGAGTGATACACCCCATTGTGGGGCCAGCACGGGTATCTACGGTAGGGAGCCGATCGCTTGGGAGTAGTGGGTACACCTAGTGGAGATAGGGGCAGACGGCACCTATGTAGTGAGCTAGGGGTACAAGAAACTACTGGGTAAAATTACTAAGTACACTTAGTGGGATCAACCTTTAAGTAGGAATTACCCTTGGGTGGGTAGAACTGGTGTGGTGCAGTGTAGGAATTACCCTTGGGTGGGTAGATCTGGGGTGGTGCAATCTAGTAATTATCCTTGGGTGGATAAATGCGACTTTTCGGTTATCTTAGTACATCCTGTGTTTAGTTGGCTACTTAATGTAGTCATTATCCCCAGAGGTACCGTACCTTGTTTATATCATACCCTAATTACTTTAATGATTGTATTGTTAAGGTTATAGGACTCGCTCAGACTTATGTCTGACCCCGTTGTTTTTATCTTTTTCCCAACCCTCAGGTTATCAGAGTGGGCCTAGCACTATTGGGCTTTGATCAGACTGCTTTATCTATCTTTTGGAGCTTGGACCGTAGAAGTAAAGCTCGGTTTATCTTTTCTATTATGGCTATTAAGTTATGTAGTGGGATTATGTACTTTTGTTTATCAGGATGGATATTATGTACTTGACTCTTGTTTATGGTTTTGATGTAACCAAACATGTTTTAGTTTCCGCTGTAATGAAATGATGTTTTAAATTTTCAAGTATTCTTATATCTGTCTTGTTGTAATTTTTCTGTTCTATATTCACTTAAAATACTCCACCGATGCTATGGCATTCTCTTAGTGAGTGACCGTAGCGGGCGTGGGGTGTTACACGTGGTATCAGAGCTTAAGGTTACCAGAACAGATAATTTTTTTAGAAAAACTATTTTCTAAGAATATTTTTTTGAAAGGAGTATTTTCAAAAACATGTCTTTTAAGAGAAAAGTTTTTGAAAGAAAGGCATAATCCCCGATAGCCATATCTTTATCTTTCGAAATCTCCGTTTTGAATCTCTTCCTCTCTCGTTTTGAGTTTCCCCTCCGTGTATAGATGATCTATCTAAGATAGATAAGAATGGAAAACCACTTCAAGGGACTTAGACGTTGGTCGGATTAGAAGTTGGTTCGAGAAGGAGGAGGACTGGTAGGTACCTATTGGATAGACAATGGGAGGAAGGCCCAAATGGTTGTTTGGTTAATGAAGGATGAAACCTCATTGGTGGGAGGTTATGAGTGGAGAATGGGAAGAAGAAGGCGAGTAGTTATCCTTTTGGAGGAATAGGACATCTTATTAGGATTGTCCAAAGAGGCAAGGGCAAGGTACATAATCTCCTGGAGGGTGGTTGTATTCCCTCACGGCTAGGGTACCAGATGGGGATAGGACCGTCTAGGTTGGAATTTGGATTTCTTTATTATTCGGTTCGAACTTTATTTGATTCTGACGCACCGAGTTCGTTTATCTCATCATTGTTAGTTGAGTCACTGCACTTAGACACCAGTTTGGTAGATGATCCCTTAGTTGTTTCAAACCCAATTGGGGCTCCATGATGTGTTTGGGTTTGAAAGTTTCATTACTTAGCATTGAGTTTAGATGTGATGCTTTTTGGGCTTCACGGGCTATGGGTTAGTTTTGGGCATGGACTGGTTATCCAGTAGTGGTGTCGTTCTTGATTTTGAAGGGAGAGTTGTTAGGTTTATGACCCGCTTGGGTAACACTCTCGAGATCTCTTGTAATCCCATAGAATCTGTTATGCTAAGTTATCTAGAATCGATTGACACGTTAGTCGGGAGTTTGCGATCTGTTAGAGTGGTCCGGGAATACTCGGATGTGTTTAAGGAGGTGAAGGGCTTACCTCCGGAGCGGGAGATTGACTTCCGAACATATCTGGTAGATAATGCCAAACCAGTATCTTGGCCAGTGTGCCACATGGCTCCTCGTGAGAGGAGGGAACTCCATAAGCAAGTAGGCGATTTGCTTGAGAAGGGGTTCATAATACGAAGTATATCGGAGTGGGGTGCTCCAGTAGTTTTTGCCATTAAGGCGGATGGGTCCCTCAGACTTTGTGTAGGCTAAAGAGAACTAAATAAACTCACAAAGAAGAATAGACACCCATTGCCGAGGATTGATGATCTCTTTGATCAGTTAGTTGGCGCCTCAGTATTTTCGCAGTTGGACTTAGCCACGTGGTTTCGTCAGTTGAGAGTGGCTGAGGATAGTATAGAGAAGACTACCTTTAGGACTCCGGATGGTTTTTATGAGTGGCTGGTGATGCCATTTGGTTTGACGAACGCCCCCGCATATTGATTTGATGAGAAGGGTGTTCAGGGAGTACCTAAATAAGTTCGTGATGGTCTTTGTAAATGACATCTTGGTCTTTTCTAGGAGCGAAATAAGTTTTCGTATGTGCTCAATAGGTTGAGCAAAGCCAGTTATGGAATAAACGGTGGTTTTGGAGCGAGACTGGCGAGGACATCCAGAGTTGGACAAGGGCTTAATTATTTAGCCGTTTTTACTAGTATCATCTCACGTAGGTCGTCTGAATTCGAAGGAGGTATCCCTTGGGTGTTTGTCTGATATTGGTTTAGGCCTTTGGGGCTTGCACTTGGGGGATGTCAAGTTCGACTAGGATGGTCTGCGTGAGAGATGGACAGTTGTGATGATTTTGGATGGGGTAATATCCTGGTTTTCTCTAGAAGTGGAGAAAAGCATGCCCTACATCTTAGGGAAGTATTGGAGACTCTTCGAGCGCATAGTCTTAGGACAGCAAAAGTGGATAGGATTCTTAGCATCCTATGAGTTGAGATAGCATATACCCCTGGCAAGGGTAACGTGGTAGCGGACGCCTTAAGTAGAAAAAAAAGGTTTTCCTTGAGATCATTGTTCGTTGAACGACGGAGCTTAGAGTCTATTTCTATGTTTGACTTTAGACCTTCCGTTAACTTTGTACCCGGTTTGCTAGCCTCCTTGGAGGTTAGGCCTATTCTTTTGGGGCGGATTGGCGGAGCACAGCGAGACGACCCATAGTTGGTTGAGTTAATAGAGAAGCTCATGAGGAGGGGGAGTCGTCCAACCATTTGAGTAGATACACCCTAGATGATAAGGGGTGGTTGCGTAGAGACGATAGACTTTGTGTACCGCAAAACGAGGGTTAGAGGAAGGCTATACTTGATGATGCACATCGGTCGAAGATGACCATTCATCCCGGTGGGGACAAGATGAACCAAGACGTGAAGTGAGTTTTCTTTTGGGCCGGTATGAAGAAAGATGTGGCCGAGTATGTCGCTAGATGCTTGGGGTGCTAGCAAGTGAAAGCGGAGCAGAAGAAACCTGGTGGGTTGCTTCACCCATTGGAGGTTCCGCTATGGAAGTGGAATAGTGTCTCGATGGATTACCGAGATCGAGGAAGGGTAATACGGGAATTTGGGTTGTGGTAGATAGACTTACTAAGGGTGCCCATTTCATACCCGTAAAGAGCAAGAGGACTGTTCCATGTCTGACTTCAGTTTATATTCAAGAGATAGTTCGGTTACATAGGGAACATGACGTATTCCATGTGTTACATTTGAGGAGGTGCCTACATGAGATTGCAGAGGCGGTAGAGCCGAGCTTGCTTAAAGAAGTAAAGGTAGAGCGTGATGTGATTATTCGACGAGCTCCTACCCGCATCCGTGGGTCAAAGATTAGGAAGTTGAGAAACAGAGAGGTTCGACTAGTCAAAGTGAAAAGGGGAGAAGGTGAGAGCAATGCTACTTGGGAGACAGAAGCGAAGACGCGTTCGTTATACCCATTCATTTTTGAGGGTATGTCCTTTAACCGTCTCCTTTATCATTTGTCTAGTGCTTATCTTATCTTTAGTATGTCCTCTCATTAGTATCTTTGACCTTTAGATAGGGTAAACCTATGGCTGAAACATGTGTTTGAGACATGTTATGATTGATGGATGCATGTGGATGCAAGTGTTTGCTAGTGGTTGCTCGTGGATGCATATACACACACTCTAGACATTAGATCGGCTCAATCACTTCATATTGCATATTGCATAAAATTGTGTGTAGGTAACTATATTAACGGATGTATAATGGTTGTGTTATCACATGGATGATGCATTTTGGTGAATGATTGTGCACTCATGTAGATATTGTATGTGTCGATAGGGTTCTCTCGCATACATAATGGATGCATGACACTATAATGGTTTGCATATGTTCATACATTAGATAAGGAACATATACACACACTTTTTGCATATGCCCATACATCATTAGAAATTGTTTTAAGGACAATGGATGCCCATGTTTGATGGATTGAGTAGATGGTTGTTTGGATGGTAGGATATGCATTCTCCTTAGCTTAGAGATTTCGGGGACGAAATCCTTTAAGGAGGGGAGAATGTAACAACCCGAATTTCGGTTAATGTTAAAATTCACTAATTACAGAACAAATAATCTCAGGTGTGAGAATTGGGGGAAACGGGCTGCGTCATTGTGTTCGTCTCGAAAAAATACGCGAAATAGAGTCCGAGTTTTCGAGAATCGGAGTCCGTATGGCCCAGTTATGGCCCAATGAAGTTTGCAGAAAATTCAAAGTTTAAAACAGATTTAAAATTTAGGTTTAAATTTTGAAATTGGGACATTGGGCGCAGGCGGGGAAAATTCCCGCCTGGCTACCCAAGTCGACAGCCCTGTCGACTGGGCAGTCGACTTGGCTAGACCAAGTCGACAGCCCTGTCGACTTGGGTGTCGACAGGGGGTGCTCAACAGGTTCAACCTGGTGCACCATTTTAGGGATTGGCTGTGTTTTTGGGCTGTTCTCTAGAAGTTTCCAAGATCTGATGGTCCTAATCTAACCTAGGGTTAATCTAATGGCCTAAAACATTTGCCTAATCCTATAAATAAGACCCTAAGCTAGCCCTAAATGATCAAAATCCTATCTCCTAACTAAACTATGCCAAAATTTTCTATGATCATGGCCTCCACTCAAAACCCTAGCCTCCATCCTATTTCTATGAAGGCTTTCATGTTCATACAAGCATCTTTGAGTTGTATGAGTGATCATTAGCTTGCATTCATCATCAAGTTGCAAGCTTTATGTTCAAGGCTAGAGTTTTTGGGTGATTTTTGGCAAGGGTTTGCTTATGGGAGTTTAGTGGTGAGTTTCTATAGACTTAACAATCAATTGTTAAATTGATTATGATAGGATATGATAAGATATGGCTATGTTTGTGGAATCAATGTGTTTATGCAAGTTTAGTGTATGTTGTGTACTATATGCAAGTTTAATGCTATGTTTTATGATGCAAATCACTATGTTGAACATTGATTCATATGTAACATGTTATGCAAGCTATATGGGAGATTATATGCAAGTCTATATGTAACATGTAATGCAAGTTATGTATTTGGTTTTATGCATGCTAAGTATTTTGTTTTATGCATGCTATGTATGTGTTTTTATGCATGCTAAGTATTTGGTTTTATGCATGCTATGTATGTGGTTTTATGCATGCTAAGTATTTGGTTTTATGCATGCTATGTAATTGGTTTTATGCATGCTAAGTATTTGGTTTTATGCATGCTAAGTGTTTGGTTTTATGCAAGTTTGTCTCTTTTTATGATATGCATAATATATGCAAGTTTTCCTCTAAGTATGGCATGTTATGCAAGTTCATATGCAAGTTATGATGCAAGTTCATATGCAAGTTATGATGCAAGTTCATATGCAAGTTATGATGCAAGTTCATATGCAAGTTTGCCTCTATGTATGACATAAGTACATGTGCAAGTTCATCCCTTTTAGACCTATGACATGTAGACAAGTTGACACCTTTATGATAGGTCTATGACATGAACATTTAAGTAAGTTACCATCTTTATGACATATGTGTTTCATGCAAGTTTGGGTTGGTTATTTATGTAAGTTGGGTTTATGGTCATATATACAAGTTGACACCTTTTAAACCCATGATAATGCTAATGATATGCTAAGTTGAACCCATTGTGTGTATGATGAATCTTCTCTTTTGAAGTATGTCATGTTAACGTATTTACGTGGGGACGATGGGGTAAAAATTAATGAACACATAAAATTGTGTGAAGTGGGTATGATTAAACATACCGTAAAGTGGATGGACATGATTGGGAATTTACCTATTAAGTTAGGTCTACCCATATTATGGAATTGGGAATTTACCTATTGAGTTAGGTCCAACCATATTCTTAAATATTTATAATTAATTAGGGATAATTAATACAAATTATGGGGGTGATTAATTAGGTGTAATTAATCTACTAAGACACGAGGTTGGACCCTTTTGTAGCATAAGACTGCCCGGAACCGACCGGCAAATCCAGCGGCTACAAATGATTGGCCCAATGTGAGAGGTCTTAGTCATAAACTAAATACGTGACAAGTGTAAAGACACGAGGTTAGACTCTGTTATGGTGTAAGGCTGCCCGGAACCAACCGGCATATCCAGCTGCCATAAAAGACAGTCTAATGTGAGAGGTCTTTACAAAGGTTACGATCTTAATTAATTAAGAAACACTTAACCAAATTAGCATGTAGTAAGGCATGAGGGGTTAAGTGGGTGCCTTGGGTGGCATGTAGTAACTAGTGGGGGTGCCTTGGGTGGCATAAGGAAACTAGTGGGTTGCCTTGGGTGGCAATAGAAAATACGATTAGAGTACTTAACCAAAGAGGAACATGTAATTAAACATGATTAAAGGGTTAAGTAAGTGCCTTGGGTGGCATGTGGGAATCAAGTAAGTGCCTTGGGTGGCATGTGGAAATCTAGTGGGGGCCTTAAGGGGCAATTGAAATATAATTAAATGACAAGCTTAAGTAGTAGCTTGTGGGGGCCTTGAGTGGCAATTGAAATATGATTAGATGACTTAACCAAACCTTATCATGTAAGTTGGGTTAAGTGGGATGCACTAGATAAAATGACAAGCTTAAGTAGTAGCTTGTGGGGGCCCATTTCAACCAATATCCCAAACGTATCTTTGTGGGCTCGACCCAAGTCGAGGACGGGACACGCATATTGGGTTTGACTATAAGAGGCCAAAACGGGGTAACGGTGGCAACGCGAGTCCAACGGGTTTCATATGCATGCGTGGACCCGGGCTGGTAGATAAGACGTTGTTGCATCGTGTAGATATAAGCCGTGCACCATTTGTTGTATCGGGTTGCCACTATGGGGAGTGATACACCCCATTGTGGGGCCAGCACGGGTATCTACGGTAGGGAGCCGATCGCTTGGGAGTAGTGGGTACACCTAGTGGAGATAGGGGCAGACGGCACCTAAGTAGTGAGCTAGGGGTACAAGAAACTACTGGGTAAAATTACTAAGTACACTTAGTGGGATCAACCTTTAAGTAGAAATTACCCTTGGGTGGGTAGAACTGGTGTGGTGCAGTGTAGGAATTACCCTTGGGTGGGTAGATCTGGGGTGGTGCAGTCTAGTAATTATCCTTGGGTGGATAAATGCGACTTTTCGGTTATCTTAGTACATCCTGTGTTTAGTTGGCTACTTAGTGTAGTCATTATCCCTAGAGGTACCGTACCTTGTTTATATCATACCCTAATTACTTTAATGATTGTATTGTTAAGGTTATAGGACTCGCTCAGACTTATGTCTGACCCCGTTGTTTTTATCTTTTTCCCAACCCTCAGGTTATCAGAGTGGGCCTAGCACTATTGGGCTTTGATCAGACTGCTTTATCTATCTTTTGGAGCTTGGACCGTAGAAGTAAAGCTCGGTTTATCTTTTCTATTATGGCTATTAAGTTATGTAGTGGGATTATGTACTTTTATTTATCAGGATGGATATTATGTACTTGACTCTTGTTTATGGTTTTGATGTAACCAAACATGTTTTAGTTTCCGCTGTAATAAAATGATGTTTTAAATTTTCAAGTATTCTTATATCTGTCTTGTTGTAATTTTTCTGTTCTATATTCACTTAAAATACTCCACCGATGCTATGGCATTCTCTTAGTGAGTGACCGTAGCGGGCGTGGGGTGTTACAAACTGTTGTTATTTTTTTTCATTCGTTGGTTTTGTTTTCTCTTGGGAACGGGAAAGATGAAGGTCAACATTTAAAAGAGAAACTACGTGCCGGCCACGGAATCTAGTGGCTTAGGAAACACGGAGTTGAAGTTTTGCTTGCGATGCATGGAGTATAATAGTTTGACAGGCACGAGTCTGAAAAGTTTGGTGAGCATGGTTTGAACAGTTTAGATGGCATGCTGATCAATGACTTATGCTAAGAATTCGATAGAAGTTTCTATTGCATTTGGAAATAAAACTACCTTGAGCAATGAATGATATACTTTTATGATCTTTATATATGAAGACATCACGTATATAACTATATAAGGGACCATTAAAGAGCATGTTAGTTTTGAGTCTTGAATGAAAAGAGAGGAACGAAACACATTTATTTCTAAGACAGTTGAAGTATCACTACACGAGTAGTATATAACTAATAATAACTAAGAAACATACAAAGTCAAAACCAACTTTATGTATACGCATGTACCCTTTTAATGTACTTACTTAAGTTTAAAATGAAGTTTAATATGGTACACTATTACGTAAAACTCTGTCCTTGTACGAGTCGCTACGGACAAAAATAAAAGTAGGATCGTGACAAGCAATGCCCCATGATTTCAAAAATATAATAAAATAGATTAGTTAACTTATTTTGTGATATCCCAAAACGCTGATATATGGGGTAAAAATACTTCAAACAAAAAGTTGCTTATTTTTAAAAATAAAAATTATAGAAAAATTCTATAAATTAATTTATAACCACGTCTCAAAAATCTTGTCCAAATTCGAAACCAATATTTAATAATATAAAATAAACCGTTATAGCTTATACACGACTCCACAACGACTATTTTGAATTTTGATTTGGACATAGCTCACAATCTATAAGATGAAATCTTGATTTTTCACTTTTATTAGAAAGATACAGATTAATAGATTCAAACATTTCTTGTTTCATAGAAATCTGACTTATTTTGGCTTCTGTATAACCAATTAAAGTTCATAATTTAATATTACGAACTACCGTGACATTACCAGCTCGTTTATAATTTAATTATAAATTATACATTCAAACTTCATTTTAATAATAAATTCCTTATAAAAATCATTTTATAATCCGAATATAATATTTAAAACAGATTTATATATTCAGAATTGAATGGCTAAAAATCTGGGTCGTTACAACTTGGGCTTGTTGGCTTGCATGTGCTACTTATTTCATCACCTTGATCTTATTTGGCTGGTGCTTCTTGTTTACTTTGCATTTTCTAGAAATGTTAATAGCAAAAATGCATGTTGCTATGATTGTGGGCGCCTGTCATCATGTATGTGCATTCACTTGATGATGCACACTACTGTGCTCCCAACCTGTTTAGTTTGAACTGCGCACTCATTGATGTTTGACCATATTTCCCTCGCACATTATATATGTGTATATACATACACATATATGAGTATACATGTATTGTTCATGTGCAAATATATTTTCTATTTACATCAGTAAACCACTATACGATGTGTCAATATGTGTGTCAACGTATGAATGTAACTAACATAGTCTATACACATAACTGAGTGAATACAGAGTGTTGCAGTGAGGAATGTATATAACCATAAATATGAAATTGAATTGTAATATGTCAGTGGAATGTACAATAGTGGATTTTGAAAATATGTACTATTCAAATGTTGAAGTAAAATATTATATTTGAGTAAAAATACCGTTTGAATATAAAATTCTATGCAATAGTATTTTATTCAAAAATTAATATTTATTCCTTTATGTGATGTAGTATAGAATAGTACAGTTACAAACACATTTATATTATAATATGTATGTTTGTTATCTTCAAACAAAAATCATATTATTATACTCTACAATCTCCCTCTTTCGATGATGACAAACATACACATAAGATTTTGATAATGATAAATGTGTTCGAGTTTGTATTATAGAACTCCTCTAATATGTATGCCCCCTACAACAGAACTTCCCATATATATGTGCATACGATTGAAGAGATTTTTTTTTTTGAATTTCCAATATTAAAAGTATTCATGAAATATTCATTCATCAATAAAAATCTTAAGCATTCCCCCTTTAGTTATCATCAAAAGAATATAGAAATTGAAATAGTGATGACACATAGACTAGAAATATAAAATCAGATCAATATAGAGAATGTACATCATAAATCCCATTCAATCAAAAAAATTTATAATGTTGTTCAAACTAGTGGCAAATTTCACATTGTGAAATGATGGACTTACGATGATTTTTATAAAAAGGAGAAAGTTATAAAATGATAAGAATTCCAACTATTTTCAAACAAATTTTTAAAAATGAGCACAAAAACATTGATGGATTTGGACTATGTATAAATTCGAAATTAAGTGACAAAATAAAATACTCTTAAATCCCAATGATCGTCAATCAAAAAAAATCTATCAATCAAAAAATCATAATATGTTATTTTTTATTTATTTTCTTTCCTTTTATTTCCTTTTTTTTAAAGCACACTAACCACGCATAACCATATCTCAGATTTTTAAATGAGGTCAGTTGCAACGTAAATTATAAGTAATCTATTAACCATGCATGACCATATCTTAGATTTTTAAACGAGGTTAGAGAAACACTTATTATACAAAATCTCCTCAGTATATAAAACCAAAATGGATGATAGAAATATGGTAGGTACAGAGATGGTCTTGGAATAAAATTCTGAATTAATCATATTATGAAATATGCTCATTTGTACTGAGATTTTTGATAATTATCAATTATCTCTCATTCTAAAAAATAATATAGTCACATTTCCATCTTAAATTTTGAGACTTTATATTCTTTTAATGTTCAAAAAAAAAATTTAAAATCTCCACATTAATATAAAATCATGATGGATGACAGAAAGATGATAGGAGGAGAAGATGTTTGTGAAATAAGCGCCAATTAAAAGATATTATATAAACTATTCAAACATCATGAGAATTTAAATAAAATTTCCTCTTATTGTGAAATATACTATAGTCATAACTCATCACAATTTTAGAAGTCTAAAAATAATTTTAATGAGTTATAAATATAGTTTAATTTGGTCAATGATTTCAATTTTTAATAAATAACCAAAAACAAATATAAAATTGAAAATATCAGTTACAAGAGGGATTTAGAAAGATCTTTACAAGATGGGAATCGTACCAACCAAAAAAAATTCAACACTACTAAATTGATACCACTTGGAATTCCTAATTGATCATAGAATTTAATGAAAACAAAGTACTGAATTTAGATTCTCAAGCAGCAGTAACCGTTTGATACCAAATCAAGCAGTCATCGAAATATTTACAAAACAATTTCTTTTATCAAAGCAGCACGACGTTCTTTCAAAAACTTACAAGATTTCTTTTCCAGAATAATTGCATCAATCCTAAGAGATAATTCATGATCCAAGATTAAACCTGTTAATTTGAAATCACTTGAAGAGATGTGTAAATTTCAAAATTAAATGAAACGATCAGACAATATTATCAATTTCAAATCTAAGAGGTGTGTGAGATTCAAGATATCACAATTTTGAATGATTTCAAAAAAACAAATACTTAAGCCAAATGCTTATGATTATAAATGAGTTTTAAGATGCATCACAATGAATGATGCCAAATAATTTCCAATTCAAAATGGCCAAGCTAATCCAAAAACAAATGAAATTATCGCAACTGAAAAATAGTAGTGAGCTGAAATGAGTAAAAAAAATCAAGTCTTTCCAAAATAAATTAGAAGAGTTTTAAAAAGCAGAAATGTGTGAAATTTCATTTGTTATTCAGATCTTCAAAAATTTAGAATTCAAATAATAGCCTTCAAGATATGATAAGAATGCTTCAGCACTGTTAGGAATTCGTGAATAAAAAAAGTTTAAATTTCAAAACAATTGCAGATATTTACAAATTTGAATTCAAGATCTGAAAATCATTAAAACATGAGAGTTTTATTAAAATGAATCAAATATCAAAAAACCAAGAATTCTGCAATTTGAAATTAAGAAGCTTAAGAAGTGAAAAAAATGTGGCAGTGATAAAGCAAATGAGCATAATAAAATAAAGAAGGGGGTAGAAGGAGAAATAAAAAAAAGAATACAAACAAATAATGTGAGTCTAGAGATCATACCTGATTTTTAGTAGACGATGTTGATTCCCTAACTCAACTATCATGGCTAAGGAACATACGTCACCAAGCTTCGATGTTGATATGGAGCAACCTTGATTCATCTAGAAAGTCATTCCTCAGCTAACCTCTGGTACCCGGGTATTTACGGGATCAAGTGATCTAACAAAATTTGTGATACCACTCATAACTTTGTTTACGACTTTTGGTACCCAAACTTGTTTATACGACAATCCATCAGAATTTACTTTGTACCCTTAGGAACCCAAATCTGTTTGAATTTAGTCAAAGCTGAATTTGTAAATTAATGGAACCTCATTTGTTTAAATAGATTGTTATTAAAGAAGCATTTATTTTAGATAGTGGTTAGCCTTATCACAATACCAGCTATTTGAATAACATTTTAATTTATTAGAATTTTTATTTTCAGTTGAAATTCCAAATCTGAGGCCTTTCTTATTTTCAAAAATGGAATTTTATTTCAATAGGGAATTCAAAGAATTTTGGCTATTTGAAAATTTCTTAAATTTCAACTCAAAATCATTGGCTTTGGATTTCAAGAAGTTATTCTCATTTATAAACTTTTCCATTTTGCCTTAGATTCGGAAATCTCAGTTACAAATTGTTTTTGCTTTTTAAATTCAATTTTTTAAAAATCCTTTGGTTTTTCACTTTCACTTTCCAAATCGTGATTTATTTGAGGGATTTCAATCTTATTGTTATTCAAAATCACATTTTCGTTTTCAAATGATTTGAGATTCTCTTTTATTTCAAACATTTCTTTTTGAAAAGACGTACATTTATTGCACTTGAGATTTCTTATTCTTTATATTTCAATTTCAAGATCATTTAGAATTTTTTCGGCTTTCAACAAACTCTTTTTCTCAACAATCTTATGTTTGGAATTTTTATTCATCTTAAAATTATACAATTCCTTTTGCAAAATATTGTTTTTACAAATGAGTTCATCCTTGTTTTCTTTTACATTCATGATTTCTTTTTCAAGCTTTTTAATTTTTAATTGTGATAAGCTAAATCAGTTTTCAAATTAAAATAATTTATGCAATCAGAGTTTTCTAATTTTCTGACAAGTTTTAATTCGAAAACAGTATTTTTTCTAATCAACTCTATATTTTCAGGTTTCAAAATTTTATTTTTTTCTGTTGAATATTATCTACAGTTTTGATTAATTTATCGTAGATAAGAACTAAGTCTTTAAAAAAATTTCACCAAACACATCATCCGTTGAGTCTCCATTACTAACATCATCTGATTCATCTCCTATAAATCCAATCAGGCATAATTCTGAATTTGAATTGACTTTCTTGGGGTTTTTAGAAGTTGTCATTTCTTTCATACAGTGCATCGAGAGTTTTCCAAATTTTCTACGTAGTTAAGTAGTAAAAGATATGATCAGGCTGATTATTACTAAGATACGAATAAATGATATGCATAACATGAGCATTGTTAACTTTATTCCTCTTTTCAAGCATATCACCCTCATTTTCAATAATATTCCAATATTCAGAATTAACATATATTAAATAGAATTCAAATTTTGGTTTCCAAACTAGAAAATCTGTTCCATTGAATATAATTGGAATATTACTGGGGCGGCTCTCGCTAAACTATAGGAATCTATGACTCTAGAGTTAATGAAAATACCAGGCTCTGATACCACTTGTTGGATCTTGATTAACCCTAGAGGGAGGGTGAATAGGGTTTATGGTATTTTTGAGGAATGTTAAAATTATCGTGGCTCATATCGTAGTAGTATAAAATAAATGCAAAAAATGAATGACACATATTTTACCGAGCTTCCGCAAACCCTGCCCACTGCTACATTCCTCAAGGTTTCCACTAGAATTAAAACTATCTCTATGCTTAAAACCCTGCACTGATCTTTATACTCAAGATCATATTTTTCCCGAACTACAAACCCGTAACTCGTAAACCTTAGTTTGGTGTAAACTAGAAAACAATAATCCGAATACAAAAATGAAACAATTTTAAAATAAAAAATAAAACAAAAACCCCCTATGTAAAAATAAAACAGGAAAATACCCTAAAGGACAAAATGAATAAAGAATTGTTCCATAGGACAAGGGGCAAAATTTTTTCCATAAGGACAAGTGTTAGTGTAAAGTGGTGAATTATAGTGGGCCCCTGAATTCCTCCCTTTACACTAAATTTTGTTCTTGAGAATATTTTTTTTTCCCCTTGTCCTTATGGAACAATTTTTTGTTCTCCTTGAGGGTAAAAAAACCCAAAATAAAATGGGCGGCCTTCTTCACTTTGCTTTGCACTTGTATCGGCTTCCCTTTTTCTTTGATGGCCATCTTAACAAAAATTAGGATTTTTATGATTTCCCCAAGTCGTGATGCCTGATGAATGATTGATCGAAATCTCTAATTCTTTGATTATGTGATGCTCCTTGGTCACTCGACTTGGCTTTGGCTTGTGATCGAAACTGTGAGTATTCTTTGATTTGTTTGATTTCTCTTATGCACAATTTTTTTGCTTCATTTCAATGCTTGATGCCAGTGGTGAATGATGTATATATATATATATATATATATAGGGTTAAGAAACACTTAATTGCTCTGATTTCCATTGCATGATTTGGTCTTTATTTGTTTGATTACATATCGTGAATGTTGATCGATTGTCGTATATGTGCCCGTTTGATTTTTGGAAAACTTTGCTTGATATTCTTGGCTAAAAACATCACACCTGATTTTCAGGAATCACTGAATTAATTACTTACTCAAAAATGCCATTTTATTCCCTGGAAAGATTCGAAAGAAATTCTTGTTTACAAATACACTTGCGAGATTGAAAAACTTACCCAAATTTCTTGCATGCTATTTTTAACAATTCTAGTAGCATGAATTTATTAACTTGTCAAAAATGCATTTGCCTGGAATGCCAATCTTGTCACTTCGTATATTTGGGAAAATATTTATGTAGAATAATCCTTACCAAGTTTGCTTGAGCCACAAATGCAAAATCATTTATTTCCAGTTTTTGGAACTTGTGACATTAAAGGATCCCCTCTTTCTTCTGAGATTATTTGAGCAGTTTGTGTTTCCATTTGCACATTATGTTTTCACTTCTGCTTTGTCGTGCTTCACGACTACATATACAAATATATGTACACATAATTTTGTGTGTGTGTGTGTATATATATATATATATATATATATCATTGTTGAATTGATTTCTAGAAAGATGAAATGATTTTCCATTCCCAAAATTGTGTCTTGCTCTTATCTGGAGAATTTGCAACTGCGAATTCATCCATGCCAAAAAATAAAAGATGCTGAGATTGCAACTATAATTTCTTTCCCATTTTCCTTGCATCCTGTGAAATTCTTTCTTGCTGACTGTATCTCCTTGTGATTTCTGGATACTTGAAATACTCTTGCCATTAATTACTTTCTGAAATAACATTCACTGTGTATATCTGGAAACATGAATTGATAAATCTTTGCATGACACTTAAATTGTGTTTATCACCATGTTGTAAAAGATTGCACTAGAGCTTCCTGGAACATTGACAGTTGGTTGCCAAAAATAAAACTCTTGAACACACTGATAAGCTCTTGCATGCTGAAATTTATTAATTCCCAAAATTCTCTTTAAAAAAATTGGAAAGTAAATTTGTTTTTGGCAAAGAATAAAACTTGATTAGTAGACCAAAAGAGTACTCATGCATGATTAAAAAGCTTTCCCTAATATTTCCATAATGATTTGCTAAAAGTGCAAACAATTACTATCATTTTCTTGCATGCTGAAACATTCCATTTTATATTTCTCAATCAAATTGACAAGCACATGCTTGCATGCTCACTTTTCTGACTTGCTCCACTTATGTTCTTGTTGCATTGTGTGCTTATGTATACCTATGTACATATTCTTGAACACATTTCATTTTGAAATTTCTGGCTTGGTACGTCCATTGTTTTTTCTGGTCCATGCTGCGTCGTTGATTTTCCTTTGACCTTGTGCTTTGTCACATTACATCCATACACACACACACACACACACACACACACACATATATATATATATATATATGCTGCTACATTTTGCCTTAACACTTGAGCTTGTTGGCTTGCATGTGCTACTTATTTCATCACCTTGATCTTGTTTGGCTGGTGCTTCTTGTTTACTTTGCATTTTCTAGAAATGTTAATTGCAAAAATGCATGCTGCTATGTTTGTGGGTGCCTTTCATCATGTATGTGCATTCACTTGATGATGCACACTTCTGTGCTCCCGATCTGTTTAGTTTCAACTGCGCACTCATTGATGTTTGACCATATTTCCCTCGCACATTATATATGTGTATATACATACACATATATGAGTATACATGTATTGTTCATGCGCAAATATATTTTCTATTTACATCAGTAAACCACTATACGATGTGTCAATATGTGTGTCAATGTATGAATATATCTAACATAGTCTTTACACATAACAGAGTGAATACAGAATGTTGCGGTGAGGAAGCAATGTGTATAACCATAAATATGAAATTGAATTGTAATATGCCAGTGAATGTACAATAGTGGAGTTAGAAAATATGTACTATTCAAATGTTGAAATAAAATATTATATTTGAGTAAAAATACCATTTAAATATAAAATTCTATGCAATAGTATTTTATTCAAAAATTAATATTTATTCCTTTATGTGATGTAGTATAAAATAGTACAGTTACAAACACATTTATATTATAATATGTATGTTTGGTATCATCAAACAAAAATTATATTATCATACTCTACAGGGGTGTGAACTCCAATCATGTAGGTCAACGTGTGGCTACTGGTAGAGTTCATCCTTCGCCATTTACTTTTGATCTCGCCCTACCACAGTACTTTGAGCATCCTGTGGATTTTGCTCTTGATGACTCTTTCAGAGCATATGATCTGAGCAATACTTTGATCATGCAACCGATAGTTTATCCACTTGATGAGGTTATTCTAGTATCCCCACCTATGGACTTTACCTGCCTCATTAGGTAATTTAGCTAATTGTTAAATTATTTGCTTGTACTTATCTATGAAATATACAATGAAATAATACTTCTGTATTTACAGTATTCAACTAGATTGGACCAGCACAGACGGCACATATCCTCTATTCAACATATGACACTACTTCATTCTCAGATGTCGAGTCAGACCATCGGGAGGAGATGTAGGTTTTGTAGGGTTAGATGCAGGTTCAGATGATGAGCTTCATATTCGGCTGGATTCTTTAGGATTTGGGGGTACTGGAGGTTCAGGAGATGATGGTGGTTCAGGAGGTGCAGATGGTTGTGGTAATGACGACGATGGTGCCATTTTATATCTATGATGTCCTTATATTTTGTACTTCATTTCATGATGTACATATGTATTTGTCATTTTGTATCGTATATGCTACATGTCTATTTAGATTGAGTGTATTATATGTTGTTCAGTGTTGTTGATCGTTGTATGTTATGTGTCGATACTTCATACTATATTACTGTGTTGTTTATCATGTATGTTTTCCAACCAAATCGGTTAAATCATTAATTCAACATGTAAAATTATATTTTTGACATGCATATATACTAAAAATGATAATTAACATAGAGATATGACTAATAATAATAATAATAAAGATGCAAATGATATTGTGACATTTATTTGAAAGCTATATTCGAATAAGTCCAAAAATTCTTCTTTGGAAGGATTCCAACATATTTTTGATTTTATATATTAATTTGAATCACTTTTCGAAAAATTATGAACTACCACTATAAAATGAGCTCGATTTAATTAAATTTAGTTTAATAGTTAAAATTTATTAAAAAGAGGATGACCCAAATTTTTTTAATCATTCGTAAACCGTTGATAGGAAAAAACACTACAATAAATGACATTGACAGGACTCTATAGCCGGTTTGGCTCTATCTACAAACTTAATGGTGTGCTTTGTGATAACAAAGTGCCATGTGATAAGGTGGTGAGTTGTCTCAATCGTTCAGAAGCCATGTGACATACTGACATGTCTCTTGTGATATTGTTTTTAATTGATGCCATGTGTCATGTGACACTAAGGTGAGTTGTCTCAAACATTCAGAAGCCATGTGATGTATTGTTCTGTCTCTTGTGCAAATGTTTCCAACCTGTACCATTTTCCATTTGATAAGTGGTGAGTTGTTTAAATCATTCAAAAGCCATGTCGTAACTTGCTATGTAACATATTGATATGTTTTAAAATTATTTCTTATATAAGCCAGTAACTTTGAAAAGAATAGCTCATAACAAAAAAAACATTGAACAGAAAAATGAGTTTATTATGGTTTCTCGAGTTCGTGAAAGTTATTGGCAATTATTCTAAAGAAGAAGTTGTCTTTCAAGAGGAAGCTGAAGAACTGCAACAAGTCATCGACATATTTCACGAAGCTTATGGTTCATCATCCAGAAAGTGAGGCATATCGGTTCATGGTCGTAAGTTTATGAATCATAACCAAGCTGCATACCATTAATCTCTTATGCAAGATTACTTTAATGTCAACTGCACTTACGGAACATATATGTTTCGAAGATGATACTTAATGAGAAGGTAACTATTTCTAAGAATTTTGGAAGGTATTAAAAACAATAACAAATACTTCAAGTATAAACTAAATGCTTCAAAAAAAACACGAGTTTAACGATGAACAGAAAATGACGGCCACAACGAGATTGTTAGCTTGGGGAATGCCTGCAGACGCATTGGATGATGCTCACCAGATTGCAGAGAGCACGACAGTTGAAACTCTTAAAAAAGTTCTATCAATTTATAGTATATGTCTATGGGATGGAGTACTTAAGGTCTCCGAACGAAGCCGATGTTGTGCGAATCAAAGAGATGCACAAAAAAAGAGGATGAACGAGCATGTTGGGAAGTCTCGACTGTATGTATTAGAAATGGAAGAATTTCCCCAATGCATATCAATATTCTTACAACAACAAGGAAAGACGACCGACCATCATTTTGGAAGTCGTAGCCTCGTATGATTTGTGTATTTGGCATGATTTCTTTGGAATGTCTTATTCAAATAATGACTTAAACGTTACTGGAAGTTTACATCTTTCAAGGTCGGGCACCTCTAGCCATATTTATTTTAGGCAAGATATTTACAATCATAGCTATTACCTAGGGGATGACATTTATCCGAAATTGAACACCATATTTAAAACATGTCCAAATTCCATAAAATCGAAATAAGAAAAATACGCTGCGATGTAGGAAGGACAAAAAAAAGATGTGGAAAGAGCTTTTGGCGTTCTATAGTCTAGATTTCACTACACTAAAATGGCCATTTTGTAACACTTTTTTCATTTCAATTTTGATGTTTATAATAGTTACATATCCCTATTGGATATTTTCGTTATAAGTGAATACAATGGTTGTTTCCTTATCACTTTCATTAATTTCTTGGATAGGTACAAGTTTACTGGACAAGATTGCAATTTACAGTTAGTATTATTACTCATCCCTGTTATCACTCTTCTCACTCTCCATGGTTATTCTTTTTTAAATCAAAACTTCATTCTAGGGTTGGCCATATTTGGGGATGCAGACTAAGGATCGTAAGGAAAACTAAATACTAGATGGGGATGAATAGTGTTTTATGAATTTTATTATTTATTTGAAATCTTTTTGAATATTATCTTGATATATGTTTTTAACATATATTCTACTGAAATACTCTATTTTAATACAAAGGAATATAGTTTGTCTTAACTCTGAAATCACCTTAAATTATTTAATCATTATTTGCTTTGATTTAAAATTTTATTTTTTGGAAAATACGAGTATATGTCGACATATACATTTATGTATGCCGACATATATGCTGTTGGTTTTATTTTTAAATTTTGAAAAGTTGTGTCTTTTGAATTCAAACCTTTTCTAAATGGTTGTGGCTATTGGAAAACTTTAAGTAAGATTAAGATTTCGAGTTTTTTAAATAACTAATCATTATCTTCTTCTTCATTTCTCTTCTTGCCATTATTCTTCTTAATTTCTTAAAATTTATGCTTGTACTCTGCTGATTTTCAAAGAAATTATATCAATCCTTTCTCTTTCAATTCTACATCAAACTCTCTCTAAAATTCAAGAGCTACTCAAGAGTTATAGGCTGCTTGTAATCAGAGATCCCAAGAACAAGTTCTATCATGCCAATACTTCTAAATTGGTATTGAGAAATGGTATGGTTGTAACCCGGAAGTAAATTGGGTGTGATTGTAGCCTGAAATCAGTTAGGTGTTCTTGTAGCCTAGTTAAAACAAGAGAGCGCCCTATGCTCGGAAGCAGATAGTGGTGGACCTCGTGGCCGTTGAAATTGAGGATTGTAAATTGAATATTACTTTGGAAGGAAATATGCACAACCCAGATTTGTGTGGGACTGAATGTTGAGAAACTTCGAACTAGTATAAAATTACGGTGTGTACTTTCCTTTTACTGGTTTTTGTTTTTATTTTCTGCATCTGTGTTTGATTATGTGGTTTTGATAGTTGTGACTTTCTTAACATTCTGATATTCAAAAAGATTTCAAATAATTAATAAAATCCATAAAATACTATTCACCCCTATAGTGTTTAGTATGCTCTAAGATCCTTAATCTACATCCCAACAATAAGCCGCTATCCCGCCCCCTTAGTCGCCACCTCCACCTCCAGCATTTCCTCTGCCTAGGTATCATTCCAACTCCTAATTGCATTTTGCTTTCCTTTTATTTCTTAGTATTTTTGTTTCAAATCCCCATATGTATAGCAAATTTAATTTTCTTTCTAATTCTTCTCCAACCTCGTGAGTTGATTTTGATTTTGTGCCTCGAACTGCAAGTGGTTTTCTTTTTTGATGATTGGATTTCACTACCATCTCCAAAAAAATTTTGACTTCGTTGAAGTTTCAACATTGATTATACAACTTTAATTTGACCGATCCATACTCCTTTTATTAAGTACTAGTATTTTTTGCCCGCTTTACTAGGCATTAAAATTTATGTTATTAAAAAAAATATTATAATGATTAAATATTAAAAATAAAAGAAAAATAAAGTATTGTAATTAATATTAAATAGTTATATATATACTTTTAAATATTATAATTTATGCGACAAAAATAATAAATTATTCTGTTGTTCATCCAAAAATAATTTTATCATGAATGATTATTTTGATTAATTGTTCTGTTATCAGTCTAATAATTTATGCAGTAACAATAATTAATTCTCATGTTGTTCACGCAACTATAATTTTGTCTTGGTGTAACGAACTGGGATTTTCGACTCCGAAAATCAACACCAAACTACCATGTTGACCATTCAGACATCGAACATTCCAGATCATTAATAGAAAGAAATTAGAGGGTAAGAGTAGATAAGATAGAAAATTAGAATAGAAGAAGATCACAATCAGAGTAAACACGAATCTCACAGCGGGACGAATAAGATATAATATATAACATAACTTTGCAATAAAACAGTATAATAACATTATCAGACTACAACACTTACACACAGCGGAAATAACAATAGCTATACAATCCTGAAGCCTCCTGCTTCAAGCTCCTCCACATATATCTGTAAAGACCTGAACTACTTGACTGCCCATACAAATTTGGGCACCCAAGAGTTTAGGGAAAACAAAACAAAATAAACTCTGGGTCAGTCATGGGACTGGTGTGAGTAAACTCAAATCATCGGTTTAACTTTTCAAAATGCTTTTCAAAAAAAAAAAAAGATAATTATAAGACCAATCCACACATAAACACGGACGGTTTTTACATTACGATAACCCAAAACAGTTTTGGAAATCAATACTTCTCTGATATTATAATAATGTCTAATCACAAGTAATTATCAATCTAGCAGAACGCTTGCATCTCACGTTCCACATATATAGTATACAAACAAAAACGCGGGCGCTTATTGGAGATTGGATTCCAACTATGACAAGGTATGGGACCACCTGCCGATAGTGTATCTCTAGAGACGAATACACTGGGTTCAACAAGAACATCTTGCAACCCGGCCCACACATGACCGACCACTCATTTCGCTTGAGTGTATCGAATGTATATCACCAACGGTTGGGAGCTACCCACCGTCTCCCCGAAAAGGGACAGCATCGATAATAGATAAAAGAATGAAATGGATTTTCTCTAGATAGGTGATATACACCCTAATGGGAGCAACCCACTTAGCCATGCTGCCTGCCCAATTTCTGTCATTTCCTGGTTGATGAGGCTTGAGGTCATTACGTATCCTTTGAAACACTTGACCACCATTCACTTTGAATGCCACATCGTCATACCCGTCAAATCACAAATTGATTTCTTCAAAAATACCATGGGTATAAAGCTAAGAGAAACGAATTCCTCCGCCACCAAACGTAAGTACGTTTGAAGAGATCAACTTACGCGATCCGTTAGATATACTTTGTCAGACATTCGTCCATTCATGTTGTCCTGGGATTGGACAAACCGAAGGCACTATTCTGTAACAGGATAGTCCTTGCATAACTCCATCTTCAATATTTGATCGCAACGCTAACGTCCATACAGAGTGGTTTTTAGATAATACATTTGATCCCGATCTCTCCATATTGACGATGATAAAATGGTCAAAACTTCGATAGTCGGTGATTTAACTATCAAAGAAAAACAAGTGTGCAACCAACGATATTATTTCCAGATGGAAATTCTATCGATCAATCATCAATCCAAATTTATATCTTTCTATAAAATTATCTTTAATTTACCTATTTCCCCATTTCTATATATTTTTAAATTATTATTTTCTAAATTTAGAAAATATACATCATCAATCATTGGAAAACATTTCCATCTCTATTTCACGTATCACTGTCATTCCAGTATTCTTTCTCATTTACAGTTCATTTTTATGATTAGAAAATATCTATGATTATATTTGGAAAATGTTTCCAAAATGTATTCATTTGATTTAAAACAGATGTTAAATAAACATCACTAAGCCAATTTAAACCACTACACTCATTAACTAAATTCACTAAATCAATCTTCACTATCGAACCTTACCCATTCCTTAGTTAAAAACGAAGTCAATCAAGTTGGGGTATAATTACCACTCAGACCTTAACTGAACAACATTTCTAACTTCGAAATAGACAAAGTTCACCTTTCAAACCTTTAACAACTTCCTTACGTAACTCGGATCCTATTTATGAACCCCCTTCTTTATTTGAAAACAATGATTAACTATCGCATTATAATTTCTTTCTTCTTAAATATCCAACTTCAAAATGTAACTTTTATTCCTTAATTTAACTCAATAACTAACCCACTCATCTATAAATAAACAAGTAAATCTCAATTTAACCAGAAAGTAAATATTACTTTCCCGAACTCTATATAATCGAATTCAGTGTATAATTCTCTTTTTCGAATTATCTCTATTCGATAACCCTTTTTCGAATAAACTATATTCGATAACACTTTCTTCGAATAACTATATTCGATAATCTATCTTCGAATGATTTACATTCGATTAACTTTCTACGAATGATTTACATTCGATCAATCTCCTTTCGAATAAACTATATTCAATTAACTCCTTCAATTTTTTCCGGATAAATTGTTTTGAATAACCCCTTTGATTTAACTCATTTGGATTAACTCAGTTTGATTAACTCAACTTATTTAACTCCTATCTGATAACAAATATTCGATTAATTTCTATTCGAATAACTATGTCTGTTTTAACTTTATTTCGAATGGCTAATATTCAATTTAACACCATCCGCTTGACTCTAGATCGCAGCGACCATAATGGTTACGCCTGAGTCCCTCAGGAAACATCCGACCACCATAGGCTATCTGCAGCCCTGCGAATTACGCAAGCAGTCGTACGAAATGATAACTCATCCTGAATACTATGTTTAACTAACTCTATCTCAAATAACTATATTCGTTCAACTCTAATTGAGTAACTAATATTCAATTAATTCTAATTCGATTAACTCTAACTGATTAACTCTAACTGATTAACTCCTTTGATTCACTCTACGTTTATTCAGTTTAAATATCGATGTTGAAATCGATTCTTACTTCTCTATATAAGTCCTGACTTATATATTCTATTTATCCAATGATAAATGTTTCATTCAATTTATAAAATATTATTTATAAATTTATCTTTTCCACTTATCTGTTAAAATAGACTCCTATCAAAAATCTACTTTAAATTCATATTCTATTATACCCGTGTGCGAAGCACGGGTCTAAACTTTCCTAGTGTAAAATTCTCTTTTTATATAATTCTAGTCACCTTTCAAGTATTTCCTTTTATAATCTATTTATTCACCAAATAAATCTCTTTTTGATAATTCTATTTATTTATAAAATATTTTCTATTTATAAAATCTATTGATTTTATAAGTAATTCCTTTGATAATCTAACTAATTCTTTTTTTTTCTATTTACTTTACACATATTTCCCCTTTCTATACAATTTATTTTCAAATAAATATTCCTTTTCAATTCTATTTGTAAACAGTTACAATTATTTCTTTTTCAGTTCTATCTATAAATGTTTACAAATATTTCCCTTCAATTCTACCTATTTGATTACCAACTAAATATTCCTTCTTAATCTATTTATTTTCTAAATCAATACTTTCTTTTTATAAAATCTTTTGATTTTATAAATATTTCTTTTTCAATATAATATTGAAAATTTCCCTTTCTAACGTTCCAGTATTCCTTATGGTATTTAACGTACCATATAACAATGATTGGTATCATTCAAACATACAAAATCAACAACAGATTTCATATCACATCATATAACACAATATATAAAAAACAGTAAAATAAATGTTGAGGAACCCAGTTGGGTCCCTCTAACCTGTTTCCCTGCATCCACAGATGTTAAACAATAAAATTAACATTAATTTCATTTTACTATGAAATATTCTGCTAAACAAAATCAATATTTGATTAACGATTTATATCTATATCATTATCTATATTTTCAATCAACTGACTAGCAGTTCAACCAAACAGACAATACATAATAAACAACCATCATTTATCATTTATAAAAATACGTTATAAAAATATAACTGAGAAGAGTTAGTGAGTTTTACACACCTTGGACAGTTATCGTTAAATAATGATAATTGGTCATTAATTTGATTCGGGCGTTTAATTCCACCATAAATCCAAACAAGCTCTAATTCACTCCCGGTCAGTTCCATTGGGTAGCGCTCGTCCATACGATCCTATCGGATCTTGTTTTGTGTAATTCTGATAACTTATGAGATAGATATGTATTTTACAAATTAATACATGATTAAAATTAATTTAAACTTGGATTAAATTCTTCACGGCTTTACCCATATAAGTTCGGCCCATCTTCCTTGCGCAAGGCCCATATCCACCTCCATTCACATATTTCTTCCATGATCAGGAAAAGAACACGCTACTCCCTCTTTCTATGGCCATTACCGCTCCTTTATGCTTCCACCGATCCACCATTCTTCAGCGAAACCCAAAACAAAGGACACCACACCACTCCTCATCATCTCCTCTTCACACTGATACTAACCAAATCTAGTCCGCACTCCCATCCTTCAGCGCGACTTCGAACCCAACACCGAAACCCTCGACACAAACGATGACCGAATCCCTCCACAATCCTCCTACAAACTCGAAATCAACTCGTCCTTCCAAAAATACTACCCAGATACTAATCGATTGCATCCTACATCGATAAATCACCAACCCTACTTCCCAGCGTTCACTGTCGAACTCCACAGATGAACGTCGAACCAAGCAAAAGTGGTATGAAATGAAAGCTTAGGCTTAGCCGATCTCAAATAACATCATCACAAGATTTATGGATTTTTATGTGATTTCTTTTGATTTTTGAAAATGGATGTTTTACTGTTGGATTTTTTTCCATTAAGGCGGCTACTGTGTTGACCATTGGAAAAATAGTGATTAGGGTTAGGATGTGTTAGGGTATATATAGGGTAGTTATAATATATTTTTATTCGATTATTCTATTTTATTTTAAGCAATCGCTATTTGTATTCGTCCTCTAAAATTCCTATGATCACATACGATACCCTAAAATCACGAAACTGGACACGTAGTTGCAGTTCGACATTACGGTCCCAACGAAACTGGTTTCGTTGAATTCCGACTCCGTTTGCTCAAACATCGTATTTTTAAAGGTCAAATTATCGACTGTATTTCACATTAAAATCGCCCACGGCCACATACTGACTTCAAAAATCACGGAAATTGAAATCTAACAATAATTTAATATTGCGGATCCAACAAAATTAGTTTCGCCGAATTCTGAGGTCGTTTGCAAAACTGGCTATTTTTAAAGCTCTAAATAGATCCTTTTAAATATATAAATATATATATAAAAACATTTAAATTTAATATTTAAAAATAAATATTATCGTATATATTCACAATAGAATATCACACAACTCCAATGGGATTAATGACTCGATATTTCAAATCCAGTGTTACATCGATATTCGATTTATATTTAAAAATCCATTTTAAAATATAAATAAATCGATATAAATTATAAAGGAATTCCATAGCAACTTTTCTAAAATTTGATTTGGACATAACTAAAAATCTACATGACAAAATCTTGAGTTTTCTCTTCCATTAGAAAGATATACTTCACCAGCTCCTAACGTTTCTTGTTTCACAGAAATCCGATATAAAACGAATCCTTTACATTCAATTGAAGTTCAAATCGCCAAATAGAGAACTGTCGTGCCATTTCATACTCGATTTTAATTATATTATAATTATACGTTCGAACTGTCATTCAAATAATATATTCGTTATTCTAATTCAATTCTAAACTGAATTAAATATCACAGATAATCCAATTTACACCATTTTGTGAATTCCACTATTTCTGACTATTTCAAAAATTAAATATATTATTATATTATTTATTTTAATTAAATATTCAATATTATTAATCCTGGTCATTTTAAATAACCAAACCATTATTTAAATAATTAAACAAATTAATTATATCGCTGAAAAATGCGGGTCGTTACATTCTTCCCCCTTAAAATAATTTCGTCCTCGAAATTGCTAAGGTAGAAGACAGACCCTATTAACTGGTTAGAACTTATCTGTTCACTTCTTACTTCTGTTTCAACTGAACCAATTTAATTTCAATTAAATTATAAATTTATTTCTATTAACAAAAAATTTCAAAAATTCTGAAATTTTTTTAACACCCGAAATTTTCGAAAATTTTCGCCAGCACCTCCCTTGTACCGGTCAATAGTTCAAACCCCAACTCGCCCCTCTAGGCCCTTTCCTTTCAGAAAGAAAATCAAATAGCCAAGCGGCTTGCCAAATCGACCCATAAATCACCAAATCCATAAAAATAAACATGTACCTTTTTGTCGGGCATATAATTGAATCCTTTTATTCTGCTGCCAATTCAACATATATCAAAGTCATCCCAATTAATCTCTGATCAATTAGTCCTCAACACAGCTATTCGTTTAAACAAGCCAATTACTATCTCATACTCAAGTTTCATTCTCGATTCCAAATTCCTAACTCACCAATCCAATACCATTTCAGATTCTATCTCACAATTCAAAATCTGATTCCACTTGATATATTATATTCCAATTAAATTTCCAGTTAATTGATTTCAATCAATTTATATTTGATTTCACAATTTTTATTTAATTTGTTTTTAATTCATACTATCTTCCTGGGAATTTTTAAATAGCTTAGCTCTTTCAAATGTCAAATATTCCTTTTCAGGATTCAAAACAACCTCCTTTTTCTCAAAACAATTCAAAAACAAAATCTTTGGTAGTAATCCGTCACTTACAACTCAAAAATGAACACTGATGATGTGGCCAGCATTATCAGAGTTATTTCCCAGTGATCAAAGTGAGTTCAATACTATATCGCTTATCAAAACCATATTTAATCACTTTCATTTTGAAGCCTTTTCAAAATATCACTCACGATACTTGTAAACAATTTAAAATCTCCTAGGATCTTAAAATTTTCTTATACTTAACACAATTCCTATTACAAACAATTCTCCTAGTTTTCAGAATTTTAATTCCAATTCTGATTTAATTCAGATTTAATTAATCTGCTTTTATATTATACTAACTCAAATTGGTTATTTATATAACCATTTTCATTATAATCAACCAACACATCCAACGTACTATAATCATTCGAATATAAATATTTCTTTATATCGAAATATACTTTGGGTAAAATTATCTCATCTACCCTTTTTCAAAACATACCGTGTCGGTTCATCGTATTCGAGTGTTTAGAAACTCCTACCGATACAGTGGATTAAACTGATCGACCAGAATTCACAAACTACTCAACCAATAAATCTCCACAATATAAAATCATTTTTATTCAATCTACAGATACGTTCACTTGTATATATACACTCAAACTCAATCTAGGGTATTGCTAACCCCATCTCTATTGAGTCACACCACAGAGCCAAGGTAATCACTTAACCTTCATCTCTGATACCACTGTAACGAACTGGGATTTTCGACTCCGAAAATCAACACCAAACTACCATGTTAACCATTCAGACATCGAACATTCCAGATCATTAATAGAAAGAAATTAGAGGGTGAGAGTAGATAAGATAGAAAGTTAGAATAAAAGAAGAAGAAGATCATAATCAGAGTAAATACGAATCTAACAGCGGGACGAATAAGATATAATATACAACATAACTTTGCAATAAAACAGTATAATAACATTATCAGAGTACAACACTTACACACAACGGAAATAACAATAGCTATATAATCTTGAAGCCTCCTGCTTCAAGCTCCTCCACGTATATCTGTAAAGACCTGAACTACTTGACTGCCCATACAAATTTGGGCACCCAGGAGTTTAGGGAAAACAAAATAAAATAAACTCTAGGTCAGTCATGGGACTGGTGTGAGTAAACTCAAATCATCGGTTTAACTTTTCAAAATCCTTTTCAAAAGAAAAGATAATCGTAAGACTAATCAACACATAAACACAGACGGTTTTTACCTTAAGATAACCCAAGATAGTTTTTAAATCAATACTTCTCTTATATTATAATAATGTCTAATCACAAGTAATTATCAATCTAGCAGAACGCTTGCATCTCACGTTCCACATACATAGTATACAAACAAAACCGCGGGCGCTTATTGGAGATTGTATTCCAACTATGACAAGGTATGGGACCACCTGCCGATAGTGTATCTCTAGAGACGAATACATTGGGTTCAACAAGAACATCTTGCAACCCGGCCCACACATGACCGACCACTCATTTCGCCTGAGTGTATCGAATGTATATCATCAACGTTTAGGAGCTACCCACTGTCTCCCCGAAAAGGGACAACATCGATAATAGATAAAAGAATGAAATGGATTTTCTCTAGATAGGTGATATACACCCTAATGGGAGCGACCCACTTAGCCATGCTGCCTGCCCGATTTCTGTCATTTCCTGGTTGATGTGGCTTGAGGTCATTACGTATCCTTTGAAACACTTGACCACCATTCACTTTGAATGCCACATCGTCATACCCGTCAAATCACAAATTAATTTCTTCAAAAATACCACGGGTATAAATCTAAGAGAAACGAATTCCTCCGCCACCAAACGTAAGTATGTTTGAAGAGATCAACTTACGCGATCCATTAGATATACTTTGTCAGACATTCGTCCATTCATGTTGTCCTAGGATTGGATAAACCGAAGGCACTATTCTGTAACAGGATAGTCTTTGCATAACTCCATCTTCAATATTTGATCACAACGCTAACGTCCATACAGAGTGGTTTTCAGATAATACATCTGATCCCGGTCTCTCCATATTGACGATGATAAAATGGTCAAAACTTCGATAGTCGGTGATTTAACTATCAAAGAAAAACAGGTGTGCAACCAACGATATTATTTCCAGATGGAAATTATATCGATCAATCATCAATCCACATTTATCTCTTTCTATAAAATTATCTTTAATTTATCCATTTCCCCATTTCTATATATTTGTAAATTCTTATTTTCTAAATTTAGAAAATATACATCATCAATCATTGGAAAACATTTCCATCTCTGTTTCACGTATCACTGTCATTCCAGTATTCTTTCTCATTTACAGTTCATTTTCTATGATTATAAAATATCTCTGATTATATTTGGAAAATGTTTCCAAAATGTATTTGTTTGATTTAAAACAGATGTTAAATAAACATCACTAAGCCAATTTAAACCACTACACTCATTAACTAAATTCACTAAATCAATCTTCACGATCGAACCTTACCCATTCCTTAGTTAAAAATGAAGTCAATCAAGTTAGGGCATAATTACCTCTCAGACCTTAACTGAACAACATTTCTAACCTCGAAATAGACAAAGTTCACCTTTCAAACCTTTAACAACTTCTTTACGTAACTCGGATCCTATTTATGAACCCCCTTCTTTATTTTAAAACATTAATTTTAACTATCGCGTTATAATTCCTCTGTTCTTAAATATCCAACTTCAAAATGTAACTTTTATTCCCTAATTTAACTCAATAATTAACCCACTCATCTATAAATAAACAAGTAAATCTCGATTCAACCGGAAAGTAAATATTACTTTCCCGAACTCGATATAATCGAATTCAGTGTATAATTCTCTTTTTCGAATATTCACTATTCGATAACTCTTTTTCAAATAAATTATATTCGATAACACTTTCTTCGAATAACTATATTCGATAATCTCTTTTCGAATGATTTACATTCGATTAATTTTCTACGAATGATTTACATTCGATTAATCTCCTTTCGAATAAACTATATTCGATTAACTCCCTTAATTTTTTCCGGATACTTTTTTTTTTTGAATAACTCCTTTGATTTAACTCATTTGGATTAACTCGGTTTGATTAACTCAACACAATTAACTCAGCTTATTTACTCTACTTATTTAACTTCTATATGATAACTAGTATTCGATTAATTTCTATTCGAATAACTATGTCTGTTTTAGCTTTATTTCGAATGGCTAATATTCAATTTAACACCATTCGCTTGACTCTACATCGCAGCGATCACAATGGTTACGCTTGAGTCCCTCAGGAAACATCCGACCGCCATAGGCTATCTACAGCCCTGCGAATTACGCTAGCAGTCGTACGAAATGACAACTCATCCTGAATACTATGTTTGACTAATTCTAACTCAAATAACTATATTCGATCAACTCTAATTGAATAACTAATATTCAATTAATTCTAATTCGATTAACTCTAACTGATTAACTCCTTTGATTCACTCTACGTTTATTCAGTTTAAATATCGATGTTGAAATCGATTCTTACTTCTCTATATAATTCCTGACTTATATATTTTATTTATCCAATGATAAATATTTCATTTAATTTATAAAATATTATTTATAAATTTATCTTTTCCACTTATCTGTTAAAATAGATTCCTATCAAAAATAAACTTTAAATTCATATTCTATTATACCCGTGTGCGAAGCACGGGTCTAAACTTTCCTAGTGTAAAATTCTCTTTTTATATAATTCTAGTCACCTTTCAAGTATTTCCTTTTATAATCTACTTATTCACCAAATAAATCCCTTTTTGATGATTCTATTTATTTATAAATTATTTTCTATTTATAAAATCTATTGATTTTATAAGTAATTCCTTTGATAATCTAACTAATTCTTTTTTTTCTATTTACTTTACACATATTTCCCCTTTCTATTCTATTTATTTTCAAATAAATGTTCCTTTTCAATTCTATTTGTAAATAGTTACAATTATTTCTTTTTCAATTCTATCTATAAATGTTTACAAATATTTCTCTTCAATTATACCTATTTGATTACCAAATAAATATTCCTTTTTAATCTATTTATTTTCTAAATAAATAGTTCCTTTTTATAAAATCTTTTGATTTTATAAATATTTCTTTTTCAATATAATATTGAAAATTTCCCTTTCTAACATTCCAGTACTCCTTATGGAATTTAACATACCATATAACAATGATTGGTTTCATTCAAACATGCAAAATCAACAACAGATTTCATATCACATCATATAACAGAATATATGAAAAACAGTAAAATAAATGTTGAGGAACCCAGTTGGGTCCCTCCAACCTGTTTCCCTGCATCCACAGATGTTAAACAATAAAATTAACGTCAATTTCATTTTACTATGAAATATTCTGCTGAACAGAATCAATATTTGATTAACGATTTATATCTATATCATTATCTATATTTTCAATCAATTGACTAGCAATTCAACCAAACAGCCAACACATAATAAACAACCATCATTTATCATTTATAAAAATACATTATAAAAATATAACTAAGAAGAGTTAGTGGGTTTTACTCACCTTGGACGATCGTTAAATAACAATAATTGGTCATTGATTTGATTTGGGCGTTTAATTCCACCATAAATCCAAACGAGCTCTAATTCACTCCCGGTCAGTTCCATTGGCTAGCGCTCGTCCATATGATCCTACCGGATCTTGTTTTGTGTAGATCTGATAACGTATGAGACAGATACGTATTTTACAAATTAATACATGATTAAAATTAATTTAAACTTGGATTGAATTCTTCACGGCTTTACCAATATAAGTTCGGCCCATCTTCCTTGCGCACGGCCCATATCCACCTTCATTCACATCTTTCTTCCACGATTAGGAAAATAACACGCTGCTCCCTCTTTCTATGGCCATTACCGCTCCTTTATGCTTCCATCGATCCACCATTCTTCAGCGAAACCCAAAACAAAGGACACCACACCACTCCTCATCATCTCCTCTTTACACTGATACTAACCAAATCCAGTCTGCACTTCCATCCTCCAGCGCGACTTCGAACCCAGCGCAAAAACCCTCAACACAAACGACGATTGAATCCCTCCACAATCCTCCTACAAACTCGAAATCAACTCATCCTTCCAAAAATACTACCCAAATACCAATCGATTGCATCCTACATCGATAAATCACCAACCCTACTTCCTAGCATTCACTATCGAACTCCACAGATGAACGTCGAACCAAGCAAAAGTGGTATGAAATGAAAGCTTAGGCTTAGCCGATCTCAAATAACATCATCACAAGATTTATGGATTTTTATGTGATTTCTTTTGATTTTTGAAAGCGGAAGTTTTACTGTTGGATTTTTTTCCATGGAGGCGGCTACTGTGTTGACCATTGGAAAAATAGTGATTTGGGTTAGGATGTGTTAGGGTATATATAGGGTAGTTATAATATATTTTTATTCGATTATTCTATTTTATTTTAAGCAATCGCAGTTTGTATTCGTCCTCTAAAATTCCTATGATCACATACGATACCCTAAAATCATGAAATTGGACATGCAACTGCAGTTCGACATTACGGTCCCAACAAAACTAGTTTCGTCGAATTTTGACTCCGTTTGTTCAAACATCGTATTTTTAAAGGTCAAATTATCGACTGTATTTCACATTAAAATCGCCCACGGCCACATACTGACTTCAAAAATCACGGAAATTGAAATATAACAATAATTTAGTAATGCAGATCCAACAAAATTAGTTTAGTCGAATTCTGAGGTCGTTTGCAAAACTGGCTATTTTTAAAGCTCCAAATAGATCCTTTTAAATATATAAATATATATAAAAACATTTAAATTTAATATTTAAAAATAAATATTATCGTATATATTCACAATAGAATATCATACAACTCCAATGGGATTAATTACTCGATATTTCAAATCCAGTGTTACATCGATATTCGATTTATATTTAAAAATCCATTTTAAAATATAAATAAATCGATATAAATTATAAAGGAATTCCGTAACGACTTTTCTAAAATTTGATTTGGACATAACTAAAAATCTACACGACAGAATCGCGATTTTTCTCTTTCATTAGAAATATATACTTCACCAACTCCTAACGTTTCTTATTTCACAGAAATCCGATTTAAAACGAATCCTGTACATTCAATTGAAGTTCAAATCGCCAAATAGCGAACTGCCGTGCCATTTCATGCTCGATTTTAATTGTATTATAATTATACGTTCAAACTTTCGTTCAAATAATATATTCGTTATTCTAATTCAACTCTAAACTGAATTAAATATTACAGATAATCCAATTCACACCATTTTGTGAATTCCACAATTTCTGACTATTTCAAAAATTAAATATATTATTGTATTATTTATTTTAATTAAATATTCAATATTATTTAATCCTGGTCATTTTAAATAACCAAACCATTATTTAAATAATTAAATAAATTAATTATAACGCTGAAAAATGCGGGTCGTTACACGTGGATTGAGTGTATTGAGATTATCAAGTTATTTAATACATGGATATCTGTAAAGGTTGTAGCATTGAATAATAAGTGGGTGGTGAAGATCTTATTACATTAATGTTCATGACGTGCGAGGACCGAATGTTTATAAAATACCGATTAGAAAAAAAAGATAATCGTCCAGTCATTTAGGTAGGTAATACAAGTGGAGCAAAAGTGAAATTGAAATATGAAAAACCGAAAGAGAGTTGAGAAATGACATCTTTAAATATGTAATTGCGATATAGAATTTGTTGTAGTGGTTGATGATGAGTCTTTCTGCATTTTCATTTATTTATTTGAACAGGAAACCCTTTGTCGATGTCACATGTGTTTTTAATTATTCAGCCCATAAATCATAATAATATTCAAATTTCAAAAGACAACAACACCTAAGCTAGAAAATACAATGTTCACAATTCAATTTGAAGGACATGTATCTATCGAGTGTAAGACAGTTGATAAAACTAAAAGGTATGCCTTTTTTTTATTATCAAAAATATCCTTATTTTTCGATGAAAAACGAAGACAAAGACTCGAGTTTCATGAAAAAGCCCTTTATCGGATTTGAACTGATGACTTACGCCTTACCATGGCGTTACTCTACCACTGAGTTAAAAGGGCCTGCTCAATTCATGACTTAGCCAATTTCTCTTATGAGTCTACGTTTTGTGTGACAATCCGGAAAATCAGAAATAATTTAAATTTTTATTTTAGCTATTTTAATGAATTTTGAATATTTAAAATGATTTATTTTAAACAATAACGACTAAAAAATTATTTAAATCGAAGTTAAAATGAATAAATTTATTTTAATTATAAAACAAGCCTGAAATGGCGCAGTAGTTTGAAATTTCGATTTCAAATTTCAAACTTCAAATGAATGTACATGATTCAAAATAAATTGGATTTCAGTAAGACTAGAAATATTTGAATCTGTCTGAAAATATCTTTCCAACAAATGTGAAAAATCCAGATTTCATAATGGGAATAAAAAGTTATGTCCAGTTTTAAATTCAAAATAGTCGATATGGAATTTATATATATTTTAATATAATAAATAGCCATTTTGCAAACTACCTCCATTTTCAATGAAACCTCTTTTGTTGGATCCAGAATGTCAAATTATTGCTAGATTCCAATTTTCATAATTTTTGGAATTAATATGTGAGCGTGGTGAAGTTAAACGCATTTGGTAATTTCAGTTTGAATTTAATCGACTGGAAAATGATCGATTTTCAAACGGTCTCCAAATTCGACAAAATTAGTTTTGTTAGAACTGTGTTGTCAAAACATAGTCAGATTTATTTTTTTGTAATTTTTGAAGTCAGTATGTGGCCCCGGTAAATTAAAATGTATATTAAATTCTATTTTAAACGTTATATTAATTTGTATTTTAATTTTGAGAAAAACTGATCGTAACAGCCAAATTGGGTTACAAAACATATCCCATTGTGTTTGGAATGGGGGTATTTAGCTAGGAGCGACAGTCATTGGGTCCGATTTGGGGTTCAAAAGAAAAGTAACTTTTTGGAGAATTAAATTAAATAATTATAAATAAAGTCAACCCCCTTTATTATCTCTCCCCTTCCCCATTCAGTTCAAATCAAAAAAAAAAAAAAATCGCGTTGCCCCTTCCCCCGTCTCCCTCCCTTCCGTCCACCGCCGCTCGCCACCACCACCTCCTTCCAGTCGCTCTCTCCCTCCGCCACGCCTCTTCTCTCTTCCTCATTCACCCCAAACCGTGAGCCCCTCACAAACCCTAGCCAAATCAAACAGCGTCGCACCTCCTAGCCCTTCCACAACCTGACCGCAACCCTGGCGCGGCCTTCCCCGACCTCATACCGCCTCCCTCTTCTTCTTCAACTGAAAACGCCCCAAAAACCGCGCCCCCGAACAACTGTGGGCCCACCGCCGCTACTGCACCACTCCCGGACTCCGGTGCCGCCATCCCCAACCCCAATACGACCGGTGAGTCTTTATATTTACTTAATTTTATTTATTTATTTATGTGAATAAAAATGCGATTTTTATATGAAAAATCCTTGAATAAAAATGCAATTTTTATATGAAAATTTTTGCATAAAAATGTGATTTTACATATGAAGTAGCAAAGAAAAAATATGATTTTTTTACATATGAAATAGCAAAGAAAAAAAATGTAATTTTTACATATGAAGTAGTGAAGAAAAAAATACGATTTTTCCATATGAAGTAGCAAAGAAAAAAAAAATGTAATTTTTACATATGAAGTAGCAAAGAAAAAAAAAATGTAATTTTTACATTTGAAGTAGGGAAGAAAAAATATGATTTTTTCATACGAAGTAGCGAAGTAAAAATGTGATTGTTACATATGAAGTAGCAAAGAAAAAAATGTGATTTTTACATATGAAGTAGCGAAGGAAAAATGTGATTTTTTTAATGTGAAGTAGCAAAATAAAAATATGATTTTTAATATATATAGAAAGGTTTAAAAATGCTATTTTTAAATATATAAGCATCATATTATAACAACATGAAAAGGGTTGCCTTGGAATTTCGGGTAAATCCAAGCTATTCAGAAATTCAGAAATAAAACTAGCGGAGTGAATCGCAAAGGTGAGAACTTCTAACTCCAATTTTGTTTACAGTTAAATATATACTATGATGCAGACGGTGCTTAGTAGCACCCGACACCTTTGATTGAAACCATGGATGTTTGGTTGTTTGTTTTGCTGGATTTATTTGTCTGGATTTGGTTTGGGAAATGAATGGAATTAATTGGAATGGTAATGTGTATGGCGCGAGCTAGTATTTGCCGAGGGATAAGGCTAGACCTTATTCCGGTTCTAATATCGCACCTTTATGCTACCGAAATTTTCTAAAATATGTTAGAATAATAAAAATATCATTTTTATTGTATAAATGAACTGTATAAAATATTCATGCGCTGAAGTAAATATTTTATGGTTAAATTATAATTTTTAACATGTATATGAATAAAATAAATATTCATTTACAAATCAGACGATTTGTTTATGTACACCCATTTAACTGATATTGATTGGGATGATAATTTTACACATTATCCAACTGCACAAATAATACTCAATATTTGTTGGTTGAAACCCCACACGGGTATTGGGATGATATTTGACATACGCTAATCCCAATTGATAATTTGTATGTCAATCAATTGGTTGACTGACTGTTGTAAGCGTTAATTATTTAAATTTAATGCTTATGCAGTTGTGTAATGCACTCTGGATGATGGTTGACTGTGTTTGATTACTGTTGTGTACATGTGTGTATGAAATCCATATAAATAAAACTATATGGTAATTGACTGTATCTAATTCTAATGCGGAGAGAACGGATATTTTAAAATGACGAATAATGAATATTTTAAAATAACTAATATTTTAAAATAATATTCAGTAGTGGATCAAAATATGATTTTGATGTCCGATTTGGGATGGACACGAAAATATTGAAATATATGAAGCTGTGTTGATTAGATATGCACCATTTTGATGCGAACGGTATTTATATCGATTTTATTCATTTTTATAATGAATATTGAAAAGGAAAAGATTTCAAAATCTGATATTTCGAAAATATTATCATTTATATATTATAATTATATAGAATATTCAATTTTGGTTTAAAATTGAAAATGAAGTTGGAATCGTTTTTAAAACGAATTTAAAACGATTTATAAAATACGTTTTGAATGGAAATCGACGCAATATATATAATATGTATATTATATATATTTAATGGCCTGAATAGAATGCGTCACATCGCGGAAGTTCGCGAATTTCGACCATTGACTTTGAATTGATATTATAGGAGATCTAACCATCGGATTCTCCCAAAACTAGAACCGTTGTGTTCGTAAAAGAGCTTTCCAACGAATATAAGAGATTTGAAATCTAACGGTAGGATTTGGAATTATGTCCAAATAAAATTTGGAAAAGGTTGATGTAAGTGCAATTCGATGACCGTTTATGAAAATCAAATGAAAAGGCCTTAATAAAATTATTAAAAATTTGTGTAAAATCATAGTAAATGATTTGGAAAGAATTTGGATGAAAAATTCCATGTTTGTATATATTTTTATCAAAATGAACTAGTTGTTAACTAGATTTGAAATCCAATAATTTTTAAATAAAATAATTTGGATTGAGAATGGGTTTCAATATAACCAGAATTTCCAATATATTAATTAGAGTGGATTTGAATGGAAATCATCTTCAGAATATTTCGATATTGGATTTCGTGATTATACGGATATTGTAATGGAAATTTGGAAGATATATCTATATCGTTATTTCCAATACGATATTTGTTGGTTTCAGAATTTGACATTGAATATAAGCCGATATAATTTCTACTCAGAGCCTTGTATTTGGTATCGAATTGGATTTTTGGTTTGTCGTAAATGGTGTCTTAAATAACACTGTTCTTAAACCCAGTTGAGAAAAAGAATAGATCTTTTAATTAAGATTTAATGAAGTTTTCCAATTAATTAATATTTAATTGGAATTGATTAAAAGAATTGGATTTTGGGTTTGTCGTGAATGTTGTTTTCAGTAACACTGTTCTTAAACCCCGTGTGAAAAGAATAAATCTTTTAATTAAGATTATAATAGTTTCCAGTTAATTAACATTTAATTGAAATAAAATGGAATGTGGATTGGGTTTATTGTGAACTGTTTTTTTAACGACATTTGTTCTTTAACCCAATTAACAGTGAAATGAGATTTGTAATTTATAAATCTTTTAATTAAGAATAAAGGGATCTTCCAAAGTAAGGTTTTCCAGTTTAATGTACCAAATTGGAATAGAATGGAATTCGATTTGGTAATAATCGAAGTGAGCTTCTGTGGAGGAAGACTGTTACTATATATGGAATTTAAAAGGCTTTGCCGTTATTCCATTTATATTATTAGTCGAATACGGAAATTAATATCGATTATATATATTGATCTGTTTTGGAATGAGGCGTATGTTGTGTTTGTGTTGCCCTTGATTATTATATACACGAGTTATTCGGAAAGGCCAGGTTTATACCCATTCTGAATAACTGATTCGATGATAGGTCGACGATGAAGACGGTAGTTGAAGTCCGTAGTTCTTCACATCGTTTGGATGATTACTGATGTTTTGATTGGGCTGTCCACCCAAGACAGGGTAATAAGTGGTGAACGTCCAGACATACTTGGAGATCGACCGGATATGCGAGGACCTCTCTCCTGTATTGGACATATAGGATGAGGAATAAGGTGCCTTCGGTTTCGTTCAGACCCAGAACGAACTATTAAATGGATGTGTGTCTGACATTGGATTTTATTCTATGTTGATTGATCTCTATTAAATATATATCTATTTGGTAGCGATAATTTATTCTCTTGCTTAGCACCATTCTCTGAGACGTACGAGCTCAGAGGTTATATATCGATAGACATCAGTTGCATGGCGTGAATTGTTTGTGTGGCATACAGAGATGTAGTGATCAAGGCTTCTGTTGAAAAGCAGAGTCTTGTAGTTAATGATCAAAGCACGACCTTAAAGGGCATAGTTTTGTGTACAACGTTAATTCGTGAGCCTCACACCTCGGTATGAGTCAAAAACGGGACTGAGGACACAGGGACGACATGATGTTTCCTTCTAGCTATGGGTGGTGTCATGGTATGGAGCCCATACATTTATATATTTTTACCTAGGTGGATGATGGATAACGAGGCACCACAGATTTATCGGTTACTACGGAGCCGATGGATAGGTCCTATAGAGCCTGGAAAAATGTGTTCAGGAATTTCCAATCCTTAAACGTAAGAGAGGATCGACCCTGCAAGAACCAAGGGTTTCCTAGAGTGTGTAGTCTTGAGACATTTGCTAGAGTGTCTCAAAGCAGTGAGGAGCCATCCCTTGCCTCAACTCATGATGGAAATCCAATTTCCAATACGTGACATTCAGTTTTAGTTGTAAACCTATATGGCAACATAGTTGCATGGGATACTATGATGTCTATGATTGATACATTTTTATTTGAAGATGTTTTTGACACTATACACTTATTATAGTATCAAATGATTTGTTTTAAATGTACCAAGCATGTTTGGCTATTATAAGGGAAAACCCTATCCTCCGGCTTGCGTTGCATTGTGTGATGGGACCTGGGTCTTATAATAGCTTCATTTTTCCAAAAAGTATTGCGCTGTTTATTTTATGCACTGTTATTCTTGGGAGAAAACCCGTTCCGTGTTATACGGCGTAGTCCCTTGATTTACTTTAAAGCAAAAGATTTAATAACTGTTTTTAATTCTCGCACCAGTCACATGACTGACCTGGAGTTTATTGTTTTAACCTAAACTCTGGGTGCTCCTATTTTCCACACGGACGGCTAGTAGTTTTGGTTTTGCAGATATTATATTCACAGGATCCTGGTTTACAGCTGAAGTTATATTCAAAACGCTCTATACCCGTGTATTTCTTACAGTTGTGTTATGTATTAATTTTCCGCTGCTATGTAATGTATTTTAATCTCTGATATTTTCCTGATATATATTATTTATTCATACTCTATATATTTTTGTATTATGATCTAAATTGTTGTGATAAGCAGTGAAATGTTCTTCTGTTTGCGTTTTGATTTGTCGTGTTCTCAACTCAATCCAGGCTCTCCCGCAAGGGCGATTTTGGGTTGTTTCAGCTTGGTATCAGAGCTTTGGTTTACAGAGCTCGAGAACAAGACACATTAGAACCAGACGAAAGAATTCATCAGAGATTGGATTAGTATTGTCCAATGAGAATAACTCGTTAGAGATAGGATCAGTAGGGTCCTAGAACGAGTGTAAAGAGTGTTGTTTTTAGACTAAAAATGAAAACAAATTTTGTTTTAAAAATTTATATTATATGTATTTGAATATTTATTTTAGATTGATTTTGGACAATCGAGTATATGAAGATTTTGAATATGCGCGTAATTAACATGTATTTAAAGTCTCAAATATACTGGATAGATATAGAATCACACTCTAATCGCCCGGGGATGATTCTGATGATGTGGCCACATCATCAGTATCTGTGCTCGAGTTTTGAAGGTGGGATATCTATATATTTCCAATTGACTGGTGTGAGAACCAAAATTAGATAGGATTTATTTGTTGTGATTTGGCACCAAAAATGGATTTTTGAATGTATATAGAAGTTATACATTTGAAACGTTAATGAACTAATTGATTAATGGTTATGTTGTATGATAATTAGTTTGATTAATTAAAATATTGGAACAATAAAACCAATAAGAGAACAAAAGGTAAAATATAGCCAAACCAAGTCAAATATTAAACTGAATTCAAATTTTGATTGGAACTGCATGCATATACATGTATATACAATGAACAGGTCATAGCAGGGAAGCTAAGAAGAGGAATAAAATTGTATGTCCGACAAATAGGTACATGTTTACTAATATCTCGGGTTTGGATGATTTTATGAGTCGATCGGCTAGCCGCTTGGCCTTTTCCTTTTCTTTTGGGTTGATGAGGGCCCTGCGTGGCTAGTTGCGGTTTAAAATGTCTCCCCGTACAAAGAAGGTTACGGTGAAATTTTTCCTAAATTTAGGGTATTAGCCAAATTTTTGAAAAAATAGAAAATTCTTAGAAACTGAAAAGTTGAAGAATGAACGCCATAATAAAAGTTGAGTTGGTTAGTTAAACAACTTTTAGCTCCGTTCCTTTTCGAGGACGAAAAGATTTTAAGTGAGGGAGATTGTAACAACTCGAAAAATCAGAACCAATTCAAAAATTTTATTTTAGCTATTTTAATGAATTTTGAATATTTAAAATGATTTATTTTAAATAATAACGACTAAAAATTTATTTATATCGAAGTTAAAACGAATAAATTTATTTTAATTATAAAACGAGCCTGAAATGGCGTGGTAGTTTGAAATTTCGTTTTCAAATTTCAAATGAATCTATATGATTCAAAATAAATCGGATTTCAGTAAAAAAACCAAAAATATTTGAATCTGTTTGAAAATATATTTCCAACGAACGTGAAAAATCCAGATTTCATAACGGGAATAAAAAGTTATGTCCAGTTTAAAATTCAAAATATTCGCTATGGAATTTATATATATTTTAATATGATAAATAGCCATTTTGCAAAAGATTTTCGTTTTTGACGAAACCACTTTTGTTGGATCTAAAATGTAAAATTATTACTAGATTCCAATTTTCATAATTTTTGGAATTAATATGGTTGCGTGGTGAAGTTAAACGCGCTTGATAATTTCAGTTTGAATTTAATCGATTGGAAAATGACCGTTTTCCAAATTCAACGAAATTAGTTTTGTTAGGACCATGTCATTAAAACATAGCCAGATTTATTTTTCTAGAATTTTTGGAATCAGTTGTGGCCCCGGTAAATTAAAATGTACGTTAAATTCAATTTTAAATGTTATATTAATTTATATTTTAATTTTGAGAAAAATTGATTGTAACAGTCGAATTAGGTTACGAAACATATCCCATTGTGTTCGAAATGGGGGTATGTAGCTAAGGGCGATAGTTGTTGGTTTCGATTTGGGGTTCAAAAGAAAAAGTAACTTTTTGGTGAGTTGATTAAATAATTATACATAAAGTCAACCCCCTTTATTATCCCTCCCCTTCCCCATTCAATTCAAATCGAAAAAAAAAGAAATAGAAAAATCGCGCTGCCCTTTTCCCCGTCGCCCCCTTCCGTCCACCGCCGCGCCCAGCGCTGCCCCTAGCCACCTCCTCCTCCTTCCCGTCGCTCTCTCCCTCCGCCACACCTCTTCTCTCTTCCCCCTTCACACTAAACCGTGACCCCCAAAACCCTAGCCAAATCAAACAGCGCTGCCCCTCCTAACCCTGCCACTACCTGACCGCGACCCTAGCGCCGCCTTCCTCGACCTCAGATCTCCCTCTTCTTCTTCAACTGAAAACGCCCCAAAAACCATGTTTCCGACCAACTGTTTCCCCGCCGCCCTGCTGTAACCACTCGCCAACTCCAATGCCGCCATCCCCAACCCCAATACGGCCGGCGAGTCTTTATATTTATTTATGTAAATAAAATTGCGATTATTTTATGAAAAATTCTTGAATAAAAATGCGATTTTTATATGAAAAATCTTAGATAAAAATGTGATTTTTACATATGAAGTAGGGAAGAAAAAATGTGACTTTTTACATATGAAGTAGCTAAGAAAAAAATGTAATTTTTACATATGAAGCAGCGAAGAAAATATATGATTTTTTTCATATGAAGTAGCAAAGAAAAAAAAATTGATTTTTACATATGAAGTAGCAAAGAAAAAAAATGTAATTTTTACACATGAAGTAGCGAAGAAAAAATATGATTTTTTTCATATGAAGTAGCAAACAAAAAAATGTGATTTTTATATATGAAGTAGCGAAAAAAAATATCAGAATTTTACATATGAAGTAGCGAGGGAAAAATGTGATTTTTTTTATATGAATTATCAAATTAAAAATATGATTTTTAATATAAATAGAAATGTTTAAAAATACGATTTTAAATATATAAGCATCATATTAAAAATGTGATTTTTACTATGGACAGCGTGAAAAGGGTTGCATTGGAATTTCGGGCAAATCCAAGTTGTTCAGAAATTCAGAAATAAAACTAGCGGAGTGGATCCTAAAGGTGAGAATTTCTCACTCTAATTTTGTTTACAGTTAAATATATACTAGGATGCAGACGGTGCTTAGTAGCACCCGACACCTTTGATTGAAACCATGGATGTTTGGTTGTTTGTTTTGATGGATTTATTTGTTTAGATTTGGTCTGTGATATGAATGGAATTAATTGGAATTGGTATGTGTTTGGCGCGAGCCAGTATTTGGCGAGGGATAAGGCCAGACCTTATTCCAGTTCTAATATCGCGCCGTTATGCTACCAAAATTTTCTAAAATATGTTAGAACAATAAAAATATCATTTTTATTGTACAAATGAACTATATAAAATATTCATGTGTTGAAATAAATATTTTATGTTTAAAATTATAATTTTTAACGTGTATATGAATAAAATAAATATTCATTTGCAAATCGAACGATTTGTTTATATACGCCCATTTAACTGATATTGATTGGGACAATAATTTTACACATTGCCCAACTGGACAAATAATATTCAATATTTGTTAGTTGAAACCCCACATGGGTGTTGGGATGATATTTGACATAAACTAATCCCGATTGTTTATTTGTATGTCAATCAATTGGTTGACAGACTGTTGTAAACGATAATTATTTATATTTAATGCTTATGCAGTTGTGTAATGCACTCTAGATGATGGTTGACTATGTTTGATTACTGTTGTGCACATGTGTGTATGAAATCCATATAAATAAACTTATATGGTAATTGACTGTGTCTGATTCCAATTCGGAAAGAACGAATATTTTAAATTAACGAATATTTTAAAATGACGAATAATGAATATTTTAAAATAATATTCAATAATGGATCAAAATATAATTCTGATGTCCGATTTGGGATGGACACGAAAATATTGAAATATATGAAGCCGTGTTGATTAAACATGTGTCATTTTGACGCGAACGATATTTTTATCAATTTTATTCATTTTTATAATGAATATCGAAAAGGAAAAGATATCATAATCTGATATTTTGGAAATATTATCATATATATGTTATAATGATATAGAATATTCAATTTTGTTTTAAAATTGAAAATGAAGTTGGAATCGTTTTTAAAACGAATTTAAAATGATTTATAAAATATGTTTCGAATGGAAGTCGACGAAATATATATAATATACATATTATATATGTTTAATGGCCTGAATAGAACGCACCACGTCGCGACCGTTCGCGAATTTCGACCATTGACTTCGATTTGATATTATGGGAGATACTACCGTCGGAATCTCCTAAAACGCGAACCATTGGGTTCGTTTCGAAAAGATCTTTCCAAAGAATATAAGAGATTTGAAATCTAACGGTTGGATTTGGAATTATGTCCAAATCAAATTTGGAAAAGGTCGATGTAAGTGCAGTTCGATGACTGTTTATGGAAATCGACTGAAAAGGCCATAATAAAATTATTAAAAATATTAATAATTTGTGTAAAATTGTAATAAATGATTTAAAAAGAATTTTGATGAAAAATTTCATGTTTGTATAGATAAAAATATATTTTTATCAAAATGAACTAATTGTTAACAAGATTTGAATCCAATAATTTTTAAATAAAATAAATTGGATTGGGAATGGTTTTAATATAACCAGAATTTCCAATATATGAATTGGAGTGGATTTGATTGGAAATCATCTTCGGAATATTTCGATATTGGATTTTGTGATTATACGGATATTATTATGGAAATTTGGAAGATATATTTATATCGTTATTTTTAATATGATATTTGTTGGTTTCAGAATTTGATATTGAATATATGCCAATATAATTTCTATTCGGAGCCTTGTATTTGGTATCGAATTGGATTTTTGGTTTGTCGTGAACGGTGTCTTAAATAACACTGTTCTTAAACCCAGTTGAGAAAAAGAGTAAATCTTTTAATTAAGATTTAGTGAAGTTTTCCAATAAATTAATATTTAATTGGAATTGAATAAAAGAATTGGATTTTGGGTTTGTTATGAATGGTGTTTTCAGTAACATTGTTCCTAAACCCCGCGTGAAAAGAATAAATCTTTTAATTAAGATTATTAAAGTTTCCAGTTAATTAACATTTAATTGGAATAAAATGGAGTGTGAATTGGGTTTATTGTGAACTGTGTTTATAACGACATTTGTTCTTTAACCCGATTAACAGTGAAATGAGTTTTGGAATTTATAAATCTTTTAATTAAGATTAATGAGATTTTCCAAAGTAAAGTATTCCAGCTTAATATACTAAATTGGAATAGATTGGAATTCGATTTGGTAATAATCGAAGTGAGCTTCTGTGGAGGAAGACTGTTACTATATATGGAATTTAAAATGCTTTGTCGCTGTTCCATTTATATTATTAGTCGGATACGGAAATTGATATCGATTATATATATTGATCTGTTTTCCATGAAGATTCCATAATTAATGGAATGAGATTTTGGGTTTAACGTGAACTGTGTTTTAAATGACATTAGTTCTTTAACCCAGTTAAAGACATGACATGTCTAACATTGCATTTCGAACTGTATAGTTGATCTCTGCTAAATATATATCTATTTGGTGGCAGATAATTTATTGTCTTGCTTAACACCCTTCTCTAAGACGTACGAGCTTAGAGGTTATATATCGGCAGAAGTCAATAGTGCAGTGTAGATTGTCGATGTGACATGTTTGTGTTTCCAAAGTTAAATAATCATTAATATTGATTTTGGGAAGATTAAAACTAAGTGAAGTTTTAATGAATCTTTAATTAGATTGAAAAGAGAATGTGATAATTTAAATTATCAAATTCGGGAAATAATAGAGAATGGAGTATCACCAGTTTTGCTCCAAGCGATATTTAAATCTTTAATTCGATTTGAACGTGAAATGGTAATTAAATTTACCGATAACACCATGGTGTTAGATATGGAGTATTACCAGTTTTTCTCCATGGGATGAACAGGTTGGGATTGGGAAATTAAACAAATGATTACTTCGGTAAGGTGCGCTAATCCCGACTAGTTTGGATAAACCTTAATGTGATTTGAATTGATATCCAAAGGAAGATTAAAGAATAAATTTAAAGAATTTATATTTGATAAAATTAATGGTAACCTTTCCCAAAGGATATGAATATTTAAATAAAAGAATACTCTGAATTGGAATGAGGCGTATGTTGTGTTTGTGTAGCACTTTTTTATTATATACGCGAGTTAGTCGGAAAGACTGGGTTTATACCCATTCTGAATAACTGATTCGACGATAAGTCGACGATGAAGATGGTGGTTGAAGAACGGAGGTCTTCACAACATTTGGATGATTACTGATGTCTTGATTGGGCTGTACACCCAAGACAAGGTAATAAGAGGTGATCGTCCAGACGTACTTGGAGATCGACTGGATATGCGAGGACCTCTCTCTTGTATTGGACATATGTGACGAGGAATAAGGTGCCTCCGGTTTCGTTCAGACCCAGAGCAAACTATTAAATGGATGTGTGTCTGATGTTGGATTTTATTCTATGTTGATCGATCTCTATAAAATATATATCTATTTGGTGGCGGAGAATTTATTCTCTTGCTTAACACCATTCTCTGAGACGTACGAGCTCAGAGGTTATATATCGATAGACATCATTTGCATGGCGTGAATTGTCAGTGTGGCATACAGAGATGCAGTGATCAAGGCTTTTGTTGAAAAGCAGAGTCTTGCGGTTGATGATCAAAGCACGACCTTAAAGGTCATAGCTTTGTGTATAGCGTTAATTCACGAGCCTCACACCTCGATATGAGTCAAAAATGGGATCAGGGATGCAGGGAGGACATGATGTTTCCTTCTAGCTATGGGTGGTGTCATGTATGGAGCCCAGACATTTATATATTTTTACCTAGGTGGATGATGGATAGCGAGGCGCCTCAGATATATCGATTACTATGTAGCCGAGGGATAGATCATATAAGACCGAGAAACGTGTGTTCAGGAATTGCCAATCCTCAAACGTAAGAGAGGACCGGCCCTGCAGGAACCAAGGGTTGCCCAAAGTGTGTCGTCCTGAGATATTTGCTAGAGTGTCTCGAAGCGGTGAGGAGCCATCCCTTGCCTCGACTCATGACGGAAATCCAATTTTCAATACGTGACATTTTGGTTTTAGTTGTAAACCTATATGGCGACATAGTAGCATGGTATACTATGTCGTCTATGATTGATACATTTATATTTAAAGCTATTTTTGACACTATACACTTATTATAGTATCAAATGATTTGTTTTGAATATACCAAACGTGTTTGGCTATTATAAGGGAAAACCCTATCCTCCGGCTTGCGTTGTATTGTGTAACGGGACCTGGGTCTTATAATAGCTTCATTTTTCCAAAAAGCATTGCGTTGTTTATTTTTTGCACTGGTATTATTAGGAGGAAACCCGTTTTGTGTTATATAGCGTGGTCCCTTGATTTACTTTTAAAGTAAAAGATTTAATAACCGTTTTTAGTTCTCACATCAGTCACATGACTGACCTGGAGTTTATTGTTTTAACCTAAACTCTGGGTGCCCCTATTTTCCGCACGTGCAACTAGTAGTTTTGATTTTGCAGATATTATATTCACAGGATCCTGGTTTAGAGCTGTAGCTATATTCGGAACGCTCTGTATCCATTTATTTCTTACAGTTGTGTTATGTATTAAGTTTCCACTGCTATGTAATGTATTTTAATCTCTGATATTTTCTTGATGTATATTATTTATTCATACTATGTATATTATTGTACTCTGATGTAAATTGTTGTAATAAGCGATGAAATGTTCTTTTGTTTGCGTTTTGATTTGTCGTGTTTTCAAATCAATTCGGGCTTTCCCATAAGGGCGAGTTTGGGTTGTTTCATTTGGGACTAAATATTGATGTATCAACTTGAACAAAATTAAACCGTGATATCGTTTCTGTGGTTAATAAATCAAATTTAATTTGCGCACCTTCTATAACAATAAGGTCCTAAGTCTAAAATATAGCTAACGTGCTTAAGTGAAATGTTTCGAATTTGGCCAAAAAATGGATTCCCTACAATTGCATAGTTATATATTTTTTCTTTAGTTTGATACATAAGTGATAGGACATTACTGCATTCTCTTATTTTTACCAAGGTTTTAAATCTTGGATATCGGTCGTGTTTCGTCTCGGGGATTTTATACACTTGATCTCGCATCGGGGGAGATCTCAGACGAGATGAGTCTAACTTGGGAGTTTTTCTCGGATTTCCATCTCGGGTATGAAAGTTCATATCGGATCAATCTCGGGGTACATGATATGTTAAAAATGAAATTTTTACGAAATGATTTTTACGAATGCTATTAAAAACATAGTAACTTAAACTTGAATTTCAAAATAACTTTACTATTCTTTATTTTGCGAAATATCATTCATACTCTAAACAATAGTATGCTTAAAATAGAATTATTGTTAGACATAAAACATTAAAAGGATCCAAGTCTTTAAAAAAATCATCATGAATTGACCATAAAATACATAATTTCATAGGTAACATGTATGTAAAAAAAGATGAATATGAAAATCATAAGCATTGTAGAACATATATAAGCGTACAATATGGTCATCTAACATGCAAAATGTAAAATAACAAAAGATTGTCATGGCTAAATTTGAATTTTTTATTATTGTTCTAGTTCAGGCACAAACTTAAATTTTAACCAAAAAAACTAAGATCTCGGACGATATTCCTATATTTCGTTTCAGTCGATATATCGTTTGATATTACAATATCTCGAGCGATATATTAGAAAGGAGATTTAGAGTGATATTTGCTATTTTGTTTTGGAAGGAGACCAAAACGAGATCTCGGGAGATATTTGCAAGATTTGAAACAGTGAATTTTACACAGTCAATATTACCTAAATTAGAAAGAAAAATATATAGTTTCAGTCGAAAAACACTATATTTTCTGACTCACTTAGCATAATATGTATAATTTAGATGTTCTAAATTTACTACTTTATATATTCTTTTGCTTCTTTTGTGCTAAAATTGTAATATTTAGAAATAAGCACCACCGGCCTACTACGTTATGTTGGCATTTGAAGGGAAATTTTAAAAATTAAAATTCTTAAATCAATTTTATTCCATTAAATAAATTTATTTCCCATATATTGAAAACCTTGTTGTTGGCATTCATCTATTTAAACTGTAAACAATAGAGGAATAAATGGATAGCGTACTTAAGATTAAGTATGTAACATTCATTTATCGAGGAACACCCTTATCTCAATGGATAAGCACTTCGACTTGGACGTAACTCGAAACTTATGTAATGTGATTAAAATATATATTAATATATAGCATGTTGCAGATTACCTAGATCTATATATATGTATGCAGTTTTTGTAAAACGAAAAACAAATAAAATCACTCGAAGTACAGAATCAAATAGTAATAATAATATGCAACTTTAAGTTCACCATAAATGTACAACTTTACAGCACAAACCGACACAAAGATGTAAGATGGGTCAATTTATAAAAAGCAAGGAAAATAAAACCAAATACCTAATACTTTTTTCATGTAAAACAAAATGAACCCCTTCAAAACAATTGCAATAATTGATTATGCTTAAATATATTTCAAGTCTTTTCCTACAGAGTTTAATAATCCTTCTCGACCTTTAATATGATAAAATGGCTAAATTCATTGATGGAACAGAGCTAATGTCTACATGACACTGCTATGAAAATATCATCTTTAAAGTCTATTATAACAGATTCCAAATGTTGGATAATGAATTCAAAATTATTAGAGATGCATCAGTGTATCAAGTGACCAAATAAAATAGAAGAAAAATATCATAAAAAATCAAATTTATACTGCAATATACAAAAGAGACAGAAATTAGCAAACTCATTCAACAGTTGTCGGTACTGCATGAATATTTTACACTCACTCAGCTTGGTTAAAGATAGATACATACTGGAAGCTGCCCACAAAACCAAAGATTCACTTGTAAAATCGCTGTTTATACCTACCGGAGGAGTATATGTCCCTCCCACCCTAATCCCACTTTGCAACCACCCACCCTAATCGCTCTTTGCATCCATATCATACCTACTTGAAAGATGTCCAATATGCTCTCACTTGTGAAGCCGATTTATGAACATGTTCTCCTGCTCAAATTCTTCCTGTCTGCACATTTCTTGCAAGTCTAATGTCTATATCTAGAGGCATACACACAAATCATAGTTCCTTCATTTTTAGGAACGTTTATTTTTATTAAATAATGTACACAATCTGTTCATTTACTGCGTTAAGTATTTTAGTGCATAGAATGGTCGATGTTTATTGCGTTATTGAGTGATAGTTCATAGTATATGTACACATGAATGAATATTCATTTTTATCATTATAAATTTATGTTCCTATCTATATTCCTTGTATATTTATATGTACTAATAGGAAAAGATCTTTTTTAGTTAAATCTAAAATTTTCATTATACGGTCATTTTTATTATATGGTCATTTTTTGTTATTTTAGGGGTGGAGATGGGTGGGATGCTTGTAATTTTCCGTCTAATGGGAAATGGATATATATACAATATTTATGAGCTTGCATTGAATTCTATTTTTCTTACACTATTTATGTTTCGTAGTTCACAGAAAATGGTTGCATAAAAGTATATGTTGTAACCAAAAGAATTGATACTAAAAATAAAAGATTACATATATGTAAAGTAATAAATAGTTGAATGTAACTATTGTCATAATTTTGTTAAACTATTGACTATATGCAGGAGCATGGAAAGAAACATGTCATTTCGGAGTGTAGAGATGTCATTGTTCATCAAAATCTAAAAGCATTTCGAAATTAAACATGAACAGTCAGCAAATTAGAACATGAATAGCATAATCAAAATTTTGCAAATGAAAATTTTACGTGCTAGGGATTACCTATTTATATCAATTCCAGAGACCGGTTAACATGGAAAATTAGAGAATTTGCAAAATTTAACCATTTACTAAAAGGAAAAAAACATTCTTCCTTATAAACTTTCCCTTACGAAATTGAGATTTGCAGATGCACACGTTTCCTCCAGCATAGTTCTCATAACTGAACAAATATTCTTTTATTTAATACTTTACACATATCACCAAGTACGTATATGGGGAAAGTGATGGAATTTCAAAAAAAAAAAATGATCTTGAATTTTTTATCATTATAAATTTATATTCCTATCTATATTCCTTGTATATTTATATGTACTGTTACGAAAAGATCTTTTTTAATTAGATGTAAAATTTTCATTATATGGTCATTTTTTTGTTATTTCAGGGGTGGAGATGGGTGGGATGCTTGAAATTTTCCGTCTAATGGGAAATGGATATATATACAATATTTATGTGCTTGCATTGACTTCTATTTTTCTTACACTATTTAAATTTTGCAGTTCATACAAAATGGGTGCATAAAAGTATAAGTTGTAACCAAAAGAATTGATACTAAAAATAAAAGATTACATATTCTGTAAAATAATAAATGTTTGAATATTGTTATTGTCATAATTATGTTAAACTATTAACTACATGCAGGAATACGGAAATAAATATGTCATTTCGGAGTGTAGAGATGTCATTGTTCATCAAAATCTAAAAGCATTTCGAAATTGAAACATAAACAGTCAGCAAATTAGAATACGAATAGCAGAATCAAAATTTTGCAAATGAAAATTTTATGTGCTAAGGATTACCTATTTTATATCAATTCCAGAGACCGGTTAACATGGAAAATTAGAGAATTTGCAAATTCTAATCATTTGCTAAAAGGAAAAAAACATTCTTCCTTATAAACTTCAAGCGTTACCATTCCCTTATGAAATTGAGATTTGCAGGTGCATATGTTTCCTCCAGCACAGTTCTCGTAACTGAACAAACATTCTTTTATTTAATACTTTACACATATCACAAGCATTCATGAAGATATAAGGTAGCTACCTATGTTCCACTTAGGCACATGCCAACATTTCGTATTTTTTTTGCATTGTAATCATTTTCAAACTAGTTTTAATATCATGAAAGTTATATGATTGCGATTGGTGCTTTGAAAAAAAAGTAAAAATGGTATTTTGAACTTCGATATGGATAGTTTTATATTGTGTGTGTGTGTATATATATATATATGTATGTATATATATATATATATATATATATATATATGAGGTAATATATTTCATACAGATAAACTTGTCCATGGCGACAGGCTTATCGCCTGCTTTCGTTCATGCGTGAGTTTTCTCTTTTTCCTTCGTTCCATCAGATTTCCAGATGTTTTCTATTCGACTTCTATATGTTTTCTATCATCTTCCAATTGTTTTCTTTCCTTTCACACTTAGTTTCAGATCTATAAACTTTATTCCACAGTTTAAACCCTAATTTGGGTTTCGATTTCCTACTACCGGACCTAGGTCATATTCTTTCAGATCTGAAGCAAAACACTCGACAATCATGGTCTCAAGCTGTTATTGATCCTTACTGGCACTGGATCTGATTCGTATAGACTCTGGACGATCAAGACTTTGCTGATTTGGGTTTCGACATTGCCGACGTAACTGGTTCAGTTCCAAATCTTCCAACCGATCCTTCAGTTGTCTATGCGATATCGATTTCATCTGGTTTGGGGGTAAGTTCGATTGACATATGTGGTTGGTATTCTTCTTCAGATCTGATTTATTAGGAGATCGTTTTGGAAATTGTTTTTTCTATTTGGAGGAAAAGATTTTTGTTTCAATATACCAGTCATTACAGCAGTTTAGATCAGATCTACACACTTTGATTTTAGTATGTAACATTTGGTGGATTACAACATTTTGGGGTAATATCGGTTTTAGTCTTGAAGAGAAATTTGCTAAGATTTCCTAGTTTTGAATGGGAGTAGTAATAAATATTGGTCATCCTTTAACATTCATGTAAGTTTCATAGTTCCAATAGTGATCGAAGGGTTTAGGTTCTGGAGACAATGGATATACTGTTCTGATAGCAACGTTCTTATCTAGTTCATGGTACGGCTGGGCCTTCTACTGCATTGTTTGAATGAAATTATGAAGGCTTCTGCCGAACGCAAATTTTATGGATTTTAGCTAGTCTCTTCTTGACTTCAAGTACTCCAGTATTATTTGATAACAACATGTTATATGCCAGTAGTTGGATACAACTCTTGCTGCATTATTATATGAAGTTCTGTTTGTTTCTTTCATTAAGACTGACTCACAGGCGTCTGTGAGTCGTCAACCAGATTTAATGACTGAAATGAAGTTGAAGAATTTTTTGGACTGAAAGCATTTTTGCAGTTTTGAGGGACTGTTAATTTAGCAGTGGCTATGTATTGCTGTTTTTGGTTTTGGAGATGACATTGGTTATGCTCGGGAGTTAGAAGATGCTTATTAACGAATAAGAAAAGCTGCTTCGAGAACTTTTGTACACAAGGATCAAGGATGGTTGGGGTGCTGAGAGCATGCATTTGCTCTGAAGTAGCGAGTCGCAAGAGGGATAGCCTCATTTTGGGGCGGTTCTATCTTAGATTAAATTTTGAGTTATTTGTTTTTCATGCTTTGTTTAGTTTTGTAACGGTAAGTATGCTAACCTGTCTACTGTACTACTTTTAGTCATAATAAAGTGAACCAATTTTCAATATATATATGTATATATATATATGAGGTGCTTCTATGTTATTTGATTAAACACGTGATGGTGCAAAAAACAAACACTTTTGGATTAACAAGATGACACTAACCGCTCATTTGCTACCTAGTTTAAGTTTAAGTGACTTCAGATTAAATTTTAGTTATTCTTGTATCTTACATAATAGTGTTTTTCCATCAATAATCCATGCACTTCTATTTTAGAATATATGGATCAACAATCAAGTTGTATTGAATTGACAAGTCTTTATAGCTTTTGAAGTAGTTTTTAAACTCTTGAGTGCTTGATATTAGGCCGATATTTTTTCTTTTTGTAGTAATTTTAAATAACATTATTCTTACTCCATGTTCCATGTGAATTTAAAAAGTTAGTTGTAATTACTCCCAAATTTGAATAACTGTATACATGATACTAATGAAGAAATGTAGAGATAGGAATAAGAAGCAAGACAATAATTTGATGGAAAACTAGAAGAAGCGTTATTTAACAATCTAAATATTCTTCAGCACAAAACTATAAAAATGTAAAACATGAGAATGAAATATTACAAATAAAGGCATATATTTAATTTAAAGACCGGGTTATCAATAATTTAGTACAACAGTATTATAGTTGATTAGAGCTTGTACTTATTTATTGAGCTAAAATTTTAACATATTTTTCTACCTCTGGCTTTACACATAAAACTATTGAAAATAAATTACTAATGGAAATAAATAACCATATAATTTCTTATCAGGCACCGAATGCAAACATAAACAATTAAGTTTGGTCGTTTAAACCACAAAGGTAAAGCAAAAAAAAAAAAAAAAAAAACAAAAAAAAAAACTATACATGTAAGATTGAAAAACTTAGTCAAAATTGATTAAAAAACATCACACTCCCACAAATCCCCATCCCTTAATTTTATTGATAGGAAAAATGTGTTACAAGTTGTATATCTATGTTCACTACATAGTCTTGTTAAATAAGAGGTGAAGAATAAAAAAAGGAAAGTAATAAATTAGGATCTATCCTTTCGTTAGGAAAGAAATAGCTTGCTATCTTGCATATGTCTTTCCTGTCATTCATATATCTTTCCTATTATTAGACTACCTAATAAAGCATTCTACTATTACATATAACTTTCCTGTTATTACATCTATCTTTCCTGTTATTATACTATCTAATAAGGCAGCAATAAACTAGTTGTGTGCCTCAAGCTTTTACCATTAATTGGTTGTCTATACTCCCCCTTAAGTTGGTGCATAAATATCCATCATGCCCCAGTTACCAAGCGAGTAATGAAAAATTGCACTTGAAAAGCCCTTGGTTAAAACTTCAGCTAGTTGATCACTTGTTCTGACAAATGGAAGAGAGATGACATTATCCACTAGATTTTATCGTATAAAGTGTTTGCTAATTTCTGTGTGTTTTTTACGATCATGCTGCACAAGATTTTGAGATATGGCAATTGCAGCCTTATTGTTGCAAAAGAGTTTCATTCCGTCACTAGGACCAAATCTAGCTCAATCATGAATTTTTCGACCATATCAACTCCTACAATCCTTTAGCTATACCGATAAACTCGGCTTCGACACTGGAGAGAGCTACCACCTTTTTCTTTTTACTCCTTCATGCCTTACCTCCAACAAAAGTGAAATATCCAGAAGTGGATTTTGGATCATTAATGTCTCCTGCCTAATCTAAATCCGTATACCCTTCTACTTTCAAGTGTCCATTTCTCTTAAAGTTAATTCCTCTACCTGAAGCACCTTTTAGGTACTTGAGAATTCGAAACACAACTTCGATGTGTTGCTCGCTTGGGACATGCATGAATTGGCTTACCAAACTTATCGGATATGCAATATCCTGTCTGGTACGAGACAAATAAATGAGCTTATCAACTAATCCCTGGTATCTTTCTTTGGTGGCTGGTACATGGTCTGAAAACACCAAATTTAAGGTTTTGTACAAAAAGGTTATCTTTTGTTTATAATCAAGCAGTCTAGTTTCAGTTAACAAATCTAACACATATTTTCTTTAAGACAGAGATATACCTTCCTTGGACCTTGCCACTTCGATTCCGAAAAAATATTTTTGTTCACCTAAGTCCTTCATTTCAAATTCCTATGAGATTTTCTTTTCCAATCTTTTAATTTCCACTTGATCATCTCATGTGATTGTCATATCTTCTACATAGATAATCAAAATAGCTATCTTTTCATACCTTTTCCTATAAAACAAAGTATGGTCAGAATTGCTTTGGGTGTATCCATATATAATCATAACATTACAAAATCTCCCAAACCATGCTCTAGAAGATTATTTCAGCCCTTGTAGTGCTTTTTCTAACTTGCAGACTAGCTGTTGAGACCCCAAATAACTATTCAAGTGGAATTTCCATGTAGATTTCTTCTTTGAGTTCACTATGAAACAAGAATTTTTCATATCGAACTGATGCAGGGACCAATCAAGATTAGCTACAAGAGATAATAGACTTCTAACGTATTCATCTTAGTAACTGTTGAGAAAGTTTCCTGAAAATCAACAACGTGGGGTTGTGTAAATCCTTATACAACTAATCTAGCCTTATATTGGTCAACCAAACTAGTTGAACCATATTTTACAGTGAATGGCCACTTATATCCCACCGTCTCCCTTTTTTTTTGGTAAGATTACCAATCGGCCTATGTGATTTTTCTCTAATGCCTCCATCTTCAATCTCATTGCATCAACTACTTGGGATCTCTCATTGCTTCTTCAAGTCATTCAGGAACCAAAGCAGAAGCATGAGTAGTGTTGAACTTCTTCGGGAAGGTCTAGGAAATTTTTATCCTGTATTAGAAAATTGTACCACATTCTCAAAAGATTGGCCATGTTATGGTACAGGGGACTGTATCAATTGCCTTTGCTCATTTTCTGGTTCCATAATGAGTTCATCGTAACAATCAACGCTCATTTCAGACTCAACTTGAGATCGGCCATTATAGGCATTAGATTTAATTCCTTCACAAAGCTCCCTTTCTGTGCCAAAATCGAAAGGATACAATTCATTCTCAGGGGGAGAGGTCATCTGAGTGAAAATTGGCACCAATCAGGTTTGTATGGTAATCTCAACACAAGAAGAGTTGTTGTAAATCTGACCCAAGCTGCTGTTACTGACTCAAACTCAACTGTTGATATAACTCGAACCAAGCTAGCCTGTTGGAAATAGGATCGAGGCATTTATAACCTTTCTGTTTTGACCATACCCTATAAAAACACACTTTTCTGCGCAAGGCTCCACTTTTGTCCGTCGAGGTTTTTGCATATGGACAAATGCCACAAACCTAAAAACCTTAGATTGGAGATTGAAAATTGAAGGGAATTGCACATATAAATAGAGTACTTGAAGTGGAGTTCAAAAATTTAACACATTTAATGACATGCGGTCAATTAGGTACATAATAGCGGTAGATCCTAATAAATTTGTGGTACTTCATACTCAAAAAACATAGACCGGGTTGTTTCTAAAACATGGCTGCTTTTCCGTTTGGCCACTCCAATCTACTGTGGAGTTCTGACACAACTCATTTCATGGATAATCCCTTTAGAATGGAAAAAAAATCCCGAAGTATGCTTTTCAAAAACTCATCTTCATTGTCATTTCTTTGAAATTTAATGTTCTGACTAAACTAATTTTGCACCATGTTAAAAAAGGATTTAAAAACGTGTCTCACTACATCTTTTGTTTTAAGGACATACAACCACGTCATTCAAGTATAATCATTAATAAGTAGTACAAAACCACATATTTCCAGCAGATGAATTAACTGGAGACGGGCCCAAAACATTATAATGTACCAAGTCAAAAGGCTTAGTACTATTATTAAAGCTACTAGGAAAAACAAGCGATGGCTCTGTAATACCATGCATTTTGTAACAATTTAATAATTAAATACATGCATTGAAGAAGAAGAAAAAATAATGTAAATAAAAATGTAGTGCATGCATTAAACGAAAGAAAGGATTAGTTGCATGCAGTGTAAATATGTTGCATGCGCTGAATTACAAATATTATAGATTAATAATAAAGGAGAAATAAAAGAAAAAGATCCATGCAATGGTTTAATTGAAATATTGTAACAAACATGAAAAAGAGGAATAAGAAGAGAATAATAAATATCATTGTTCTAAGCATTGTTAACAATAGCCTTAGTAGTCCAGTTGGTTAGAGCATGTGACTTGCATACAAGAGGTACAGAGTTCGATCCCCACCGTTTTCATGTTTTTGTTTTAAGAGAAGGGTTAAAATAACACATGTTCTAAAGAGAAAAAAATGTATAAACGCACATATAAGGAAAAATATACATATAAGGAAACATAGATAATATATGTATATTAGAATAGATATGTATATATGTGCAGAAATATATATATACATACATACACACACATATATATATATATACAAGAGATAAATTCAAGATAAGGCTACAATTAATGAAATGTGGCAAGAATCAAATAGCGGTGCAACACCATTTGAATTTTGAAAACAAAACGAAAGTTGTGCGTATATATATATACGCGTAAATGGTCATTAAAAGATTTGTATACGTACAAGAAAATTACATGTGAATATAACAGTTAAATAAATCCATAAATTCAAACTTCTACGCCAATAGCTCGCGGGACCCATAGGGGGGTCGACATCCATAGCAGAGCCTAGCTTAAATCTCATATTCTATGAGACAACGTCTAGGCTATGTCATTCTTCTTCCTTCTCAAATCTCTTTAGAAAAATAAGATAATTAGTTTAGGAAAATTCTGAATCAAGATGTGGAGGAAGAGAATGAAAATTAATAAGAAGATGTTCAGAATCATATGCGAAGTAAGGTTAATTCTTAGATACGGTCTATTAAATTTTCTTCCTCTTTCTTCCCTTCTTCTTTTAGTAAGAATTGTGGATCCATAGTTGCTAGGTTCTAAATTCAAATAGGAGGACCATGGAATACTAGATCTGGACCAGATTCACGATTTGGGAAGCAAATTAGGTGAATGGATTTAAGTTATATTATTTTTTATAATGATATATTATCTTTGACATTCCCCGTTTATTTGTAATGTAAATCTGCTAGAACGGTTCAAAGTGATGGAATGTTAATATGACATGTTGAAATATTAATATGTTAGAATATTAATATGTTGGAAAATTCATATATTGAAACGTTTAACATTCTGAAATGTTCATCTGTTGAACCGCAAACTTGTTAAAATATGTGTAACGATTACTATTGTAATTACATGATTCACTTGTGCCATTTATGTACTTGAAATATTACCTGTAGAATTGAGAAAATGACATGTTAACTTGTTAGATTTGAACAATTACATGATTAAATGATTATATGTTAGAATAGAATCACATGTTAGAAAGAACATGCGACATAAAATGTGCTTAATATGATGACTTTTAAAATAGATTACAGTAAAGACTTGAAAAGAATACATGGCTAAATTTATAGTAAATAGAAAACTGTAACGCATGTAGATGCGAGGTTAAATTCAACTTGTGGCAGAAGTCTTCCCGTAACCGCCCGGCAAATCCAGCATCCACAAGTTGTTAATTTAATGTGAGGGGTCTAGTGCATAAATAAAACATGAAACGGTGCTAAGACACGAGGTTAAGTCAACTTGTGGAAGAAGTCTGCCCGGAACCTCCCGACAAATCCAGCACCCACAAGTGGAAGGCTTAATGTGAGAGGTCTAGTACATAAGTATATATATAAATGTATGAATATAAAAGGATAGAAATAAATGGCATTAATTGTAATTAATGTAAATGAATGGAATTGACTGAAAGTTACAACAGTAAAAGGATTGGAATGAACGGGGGATGATAATAGCCTATTACAAATAAGTTATAGTAATGAGAGTGTTATATTATATGTAGACTTGTCCTAGGGACAAGTGGAGATTATAACTTAGGTTATAATAAACTAGTAAGATAATGAGGTAACTTGTGTAATGAGATAAGTTGTACTTAATTATAAATTAAGTAATCTGAAAACTTGAAAATTTGAAATCTTCTGATAAAGAATAACATGTTAAGGTTTGTCCTAGGGACAAGAGGAAATTATAACGTAGGTTATAATAAATGGAAAAGAGACTTATTAGTGAACCTTAGTTAAGAGAACTATGTTAATAAGTAAACAACGATAAGTTGTAGTGATACTGTAAGATGGAATTATGATTAAATAAGAAAGAATGAGGCAAACTTATGAAATGAAATAAGTTATATTTAATCATAAATAATGACTGACATGTTAAAAAGAAAACATGTGAATTGAGATATACTTAATTACATATTAAGTTGAACATGTTATGAAATCAAACAAGAATATAAAGGGAATGTGGACTATAGACCTTGGATCACAATCTAGAGAGTAACATGTTGTGGGCTTATTAATAGGCTTAAATGGGTTAACTTATATGACGGAAATTAATAAGCAAGAGGAACTTGGTAACTTGAATAAGAAGTCAATGAGAATGGCAATAACCAAGTTAAATGGAAACCTGATGAGGTAAAGCAAGCGCATAAAAAAATGTTTAGACATAGGCTCTAATAACATATTAAAAATGAGGCGCTTGGACCAGTCCGCACGTTTGAGGGTGAATAACCCAATGGGGTAGATCATCGTGGTGTCATGAGGCACGAGGGGAGCACAAGTTTATCTGATTATTCTGTTGGTTTCGAAGGACAGGGAGGGGAAGCACGCGACTTCCTGAGATATGTAAGGTGCTCCTAGTAGTCCTCTACGCAGTGGTAGATGTTTAGGTTGTGCTCGTAGAGGTTGGGTCTACACGTTACTAATAGGTGGGTGGGCCTTGACTACAAAAGTAGCTTTGCAGTCAGAATGCTGTGACGAGGTGACACTAGGTTGATTCGGCGATCGCCTCAATGGGAGGCGAGTCCAGAACCTATAAGGATAGTAGATCGTCGGGTACGCATCATTGGCAGCTAGTGGGATGCGAAAAGACTAGAGCTAAACCCAAGATACCATTCACCTTTCACTATCGAGGTATGGTGGTTGAGGGGAGACACCAACTGGATGTTTAGATTGTTTGTTAGGGGCAAGTCACTTAGCTCTTGTAGTCTTTACTAGTTGAGGGAGGGGCCGAGGTGGGGCCATAGCCACCATGAAAAACAGACCCGAGGGATATCTGTATTTTGAGGCCCTTAAAGGCAGGCCTGTACGGAAATGGAAAAGCTCCTGGCCGAGTTCCGTGTTTCTTGCACAGTCCTGCCACGGAACTCGGTACACATTAGAGGTTACGTATGGTTAAGGCGTCGATAACGATTGATGATACGTACGTCAGAAAGTCTAGATACATGCATGTCTGCTCTTGGTGATGTATCGTAGACTTGAGGGCATTGCTCTCTAATAGAATCTGATTCGGTCGAAGGTGGAAGTCCGTACGCTTACGTTGCATAGTAATGATAGATATATGAGGAACGTAACGTTGTTATATTGAGATCTGTACGTTACTCCGGCGTAGGATGAGGGACTACGTACATTTCTGTGGCATTACGGTGGAGACCGTGCAAGTGGGGTACCATGGGGTGTGCCTTAATATTGGGGGTAGCTATGTATATATTATATTATGTTAATCCACTGGGAAGTAAATGGGTACGACGTGTGTGTAAGCCTTGAGTGATGTTAACCCAAGTAACCTAATAAATAAGAAAATGTGATTGAACGATATATATATAAGGTTATCTAAAATGTATAGTTTAAATCCAGTCACCAGAACTTGTGTTCTGACCCCCTCCTCATAAAATAAAATAAAAAAGAAAAAAAAAGTTGGTCTATTGGAATTCGGGTTGTTACATCTGGTATCAGAGCTTTGGTTTAGGATTCCTGTATAAATAGTGAGTGAATTTATTTATATTTTTAAAAATATAAATATTATATATATATACCTAGATCCATAAAGGAACCCACAAAATAGTAATAGTATAATATGGTAAGAATTGGGATGTCCATTTTGTACACTAAAGGAATGAATATGGAAGTTTGAGACCCTAGGAAATTTGGGTGGGAAGTGTACAATATATTTTGAAATAGAAAAGGAGGATCCTATATGTCAGTATTTCAGATTAGTGGTCTTGGCGGTAAAACCTTATAAATTGGAAAAAGGTTAAAAAGAGAAAAATGGATTAGGAATATATATAGTTGAGATAATTGACTTTGTGGAAGTGTCTAAGAAAGCCTAGAAAATTGGAAACCCGCTTTGAGTCTAACCCCATTTCTAACTTTTAAGAACTTGAAATTATAAAAGTTTTAGGAAAATGGTTTATGGTGTTTTCAAGTTTTAATCTTAAAAGTAATAGTTTTAAAATATGCAAAGTACATATTGGGTTTTGAAGTAAAAATAGGGTATATTTTGTAAATAGTGATTTCTTGTGAAAATTTTATCTAAAATAAAATTCTCTCAGTAAAAGGTGCATATTATAGAGCACGTATAGCTCGCTAGTTTTCTTGTTATATTGCATAAAAGAATTTTTAATAAAGAAAGATTTGAAATCTCTATTCTTTTGACAATCATTTTTGATAAATTGTTTTAAAAAAGAAAATTTTGTTGCATGGACAAAATAAGTGTAGAAATTAAGAATAGAGTAGATGTTTGCATGTTGTAGTAAGTAACTGAACCGACCTTATAGGCAAGAACAAGTCGTAAACTTGATTAAGAAATAGTTGTCCTTGTCTACTCTAGTTTTTGTGATTTAAAAAAAATGAATTACATTTTTTTTAATAAAATGACATGTTTTATGGTTTGGCAAAAGTAAGTTTTCATGAGGAAAATAAAATTTTGACACTTTTAATTTTTGGAAGGAAGTTTAAATGAAAGGGCCAAACCGTGTTTTAAAAAGTATGGAGTAGGTAATGATTAGTGCCTAGGGAAGACGGGAAAAGTATTGAGACTATATAGTAAATAGCGAGAATTTTCTTGGAATAATAGTAAGTTCCCGTAGAATGCATAAGCATTGAAAAGCCTAGGATGTTGCTTGAAATAATTGTTGGTACACAGCTAGAACTAGCAGTGACTACTAGATAGTAAAAGGCAAGTAAGTGTTTAGATCATGTAGCTAATTTTCATGTTTGGGGTAAAACCTGTTATTGCATTTCTGTTGGGATCATTTTGTTATTTTGTTCCTGTTGGGTAGTTAGGGTAACACCTAAACCTGTCATTGATCCCGTGGTTCAAGCTTTCTGTCTGAGGGGGAAATAGTTCTGAGATTCTTGGCCCTTAGTAGTAGCTGTGTAGGGTGTCTGTTTTCCTATTTTAGTTGAAAGACTAGAAGTCTTATTTGAAGTTAAACTTAGATCAGATGATTAAGTAAGCTAAGAAAAGACAAATGACATAACTAAAAAGGGAACAACAAATTCAGAAAAGGGAACAACAAATTCAGTAAAGCGACAAAATTGACAAATTCTGAGAAAAGATGAATAAGAGTAAAAATTTCCAAGATAAGACGAAAAAAATCAGTAACAAAGAAAATTTTCTTATGTGGGCTGTACTTAGATAGTAAAATTGGGAATCTTTATAGATAGTTACATAAAATCCAAGTATGGCTGGAAAAAGGTGCATAAAAGAAAAACGGAAGATGAGAAGTTTTCTGTTTTCCACCTTTTTATATCATAAGAATTCGAATTTAGAAAATTAGATTTCTCTGAAATTCGAAAAAAAATAACGTTGCTTGGTAGGGTTTTAGATGCAAAAATTGGATGAACTACGCTATTGCCCAGTAGGAGTGTGGGAAAATTTGGATGAAAATGTATTTTGATTTTCAAAATATTGCATTCATGTAGAACTGCCAATATATTTAGGATATAAGCATCATGTTTATAAAAAGGATTTTTGAAAAACCTACATACACATAGAAGGTACCGTTTAGGTGCGAGTGGGGTACCATGGGGTGCACCTTAATATTGGTGGTAGCACATATATATTGTATTAGGTTAATCCACTGGAAAGTAAATGGGTACGACGTGTGTGTAAGCCTTGAGTGATGTTAATCCAAGTAACCTAATAAATAAGAAATTGTGATTGAATGATATATGTAGGGTTATCTAAAATGTATAGTTTAAATCCAGTCACCAGGACTTGTGTTCTGACCCCCTCCTCATAAAACTAAAAAAATATTAAAAAAAAATTTGATTTGTGGGAATTCGGGTTGTTACAGACTCTTAGCTCTAATACAGGTTTTACTATCAAATTTTTCATTCTCATAGTCAAAAAATAAGCTTGGTAATAGTCTTTTTAGATACTCAAAAATGGATGTCCTAATCTCTTATGCCACATCCAAATGCAAGAGATCTTATTCATTGCTGAACTTGTAGAAAAATGAGCCTTTCCAACCACCATGTCATCCAACTGATACAGTCTTTCCCTTATAGTACCACTACCATTTGTATCCTTTATATGAAGATTCTGAAATATACAAAACTAAGGATACATGTGAACAACACAATTCAATTCTTTACAAATCTGACCAACATACAATAATTTGGTTGCTAAAATGGGAATAAGTAAAGTATTTGATAAAGAAAGGGTAGATGAACTTAGACCATCTCCAACGCTCTTTACAGAATATGATTCTCCATTAGCATTGACTATTGTGTCTTTTATTGGAGTGTGTATCTTCATAAGATCCTTTTTTGTATAGGTCATGTGATTTGTTGCCCCTAAATCTATTATCTAATAAAACTCATTAGTATGATAATTATTAGAGACACAACAAGTTTTACCTTCCACATGTTCCTTATTCTTAACCAGCAGTAAGAGAGAGTAACTATTCGCTTAAATAGAGGCAGAAAATGCTTGATTTGATCCATTTATGCCCAGCTTAGTTAGAACAATCTGCCCAGTAAAGGTAGTCTCCCCGGTAGAGGCACTTTATGCAACAGGTGCTGCAATTGAATCAGCCACAACCATTTGTGACCCACCCTTATATTATTGCCAATCCCCTTACCTCTTTTTCTTTTTATCTTTCCAACCTGATGGATAGCCAATTAACTGTAAACATTTATCCTTGGTATGTCTTGGATTATGACAGCAAATGAAATCTTCAAAAGGACCAGGTTTTAGTTTAGGGTTAGGTTCATTTATAGAAAGGGTTTGGTTTCTCACCTATAGAATTCTCAGCATTATCTCCCTTATTTAACATAATTGTTTCGCGGTTTTCTTCCCTACGTGCTAAGGAAAAAGCTTATTTTATTACGGAAACATTTTTAGCCGAAAAATAGTAGACCGAATAGAATCAAGCAGTCATCAAGACCATCTAGAAAGGTCAAACACGATATTTTTAAACAAGGTAATTGTGTTTCTCAATATCAACTGGAGGGACATAAGGTCTGGACTACGCACATCTAACTCTTTCCATAACCCTTGTAATTGGCTATAATAAACCTTAACGGAACTACCACCTTTTTTTACACAGTTAACTCTCCATTTTTGTTCAAAAAATTTGGTCAAGTCATCTCCATCAAAAAAGGTTGTTCTTACAAAGTCCCATGCCTTTTTAGCAGTAGAGAAAGGGAGAAAATTTCCCACTAAGGAGGGATCCATAAATGTGATCATATTGTCTTTAACTGAAGAGTCTTCCATCTGCCACCATTGGTGATATTGGCTATCAGTTGCCAATGGTTTGAGGGTTGACCCGACAATATAAACGAGTTTATCCTTCATCAAAAGTTCTATCTTCAGCATCTTGGACCATAGATTGAAGTCCTTCTCACCTAATTTTTTCGTCATGGCTGATATAATCCCATATGGATTAGAGTTTCTTGGTTTTTGTTGTAATAATTGTAACAAGCTTGTAATCAAGCTCTCAAGGGGAAGAAAATATTCAGATTTCTCTACTTCCTCAGACATTCCCATTTTGAAAAAAAAGAAAGGATAGGAAGCAAATAAGATCTGATTCAGGCACAAAAAAATAAAAATAAAAATATCAGAATTGAAATCTGAGCTCTTATACCATGATAAAAAGCATGAATAAAGAAAATCACACTCCCAGAAACTTTCCTCCCTTAATTTTATTGATAGGAATAAATGTGTTACAAGTTGTACACCTTTGCTTAATGCATGGTCTTCTTAAATATAGAGTTAAAGATTGAATAAAGGAAAGTAATAAACTAGGATCTATCCTTTCATCAGGAAAGGAATAACCTGTTATCTTGCATATATTTTTCCTATTATGCAGTATCTTTCCTATTATTAGACTACCTAATAAAATTTGCTACTATAACATATAATTTTCCTATTGTTACATATATCTTTCCTGTTATTAGACTATCTAATAAGGCAGCAAATAAACCAGTTGCTTGCCTCAAGCTTTTACCCTTAATTGGCTATCAATAAAAATTAGCTGTCTAATGAGAGATAAGTTTTCAAAAATTTACGCAGCCATCTCACATTACTTCAAATTCTCACTATACATGAATAAAGCTGATAATGGAATGAAAATTTAAACTTAGTTTGCAGGTCAACAAGATGAATATAAAATAAATTTAAAGACAAGAATATAATGAAGGTGAATGTAGGCATTATATGTCTCTCCTTTAGATTAATGCAGGCTAAATTGCCTACCCACTTCATATACAAGACAAGAAGGGCGATAGACAAGTGATTTAATTTGTTGTTAGAAGCCAAATGACTTTTAAATTTTAAATTAGTTTGTACCAATCTGGTAATATTCTTATAAGAATATAAATGATAGTCAATAATAAATATGACATTAATTATATATCAAAGCACGATAGTTTAGCAAAGAGGAAACTAAGATGAATATAACGAAACTAAGCTATTTCTATTTCAGATTCAATTAAGTCTTGAAATTGAAAATAAAATAAAAATTGGCACATAAACTCTAAGGTGAGTTGGCACAGTAACTGATCGACGCTAATCTATGAATCAGAAAAGCGCGACATTTAAATTAAATTCTGCAAGCATACAGGTGTGTAGCATACAGGTCGAACACAGGGAGGTAGATTAAAATCAAATTATTTATCTAATCTCTTGGGCGAGTTAGACAAAACTTTGGAGATTGATTTTGAAAATAAAACAAAACAAAATTAAAACTGTAATTTGATTCAGAACAGATCTAACTGAACCGACGATCAAATCACAATTCCAATGGAAAAGCAATGAAACTATGAATCAGATTCAAATCTAATCAAATCCAATTTAACGCGATTAAAATGCAGAAAATAAAAGTGCAGAATATAAATAACAACAGGAAATAAAATTAGGATTACCGCTGAATCTAATCAGACGGTCAATCACTAATGAAAAGAAATGCAAAATACAAATAGTGTTCTACCGAATCTAATCGTGTAGACAACACTAATTGCTAAGAAATAGAAAATTGCATAAAAGAAAAAGAAAAATGAGTTTTATTAATGAAGAAGAGAATAGAATGAGATATATGATAGGATAGTGGCTACAATGCCATTACAAGGGTATATATAGGGTAGATAGCCAAACCCTAACTCGAACCCTAATGATAACTGGGCCTGGTCATTACATCACTAATTAGGTTACAATGAGAAACATAAATGGGCCTTAGATAAATAAAGCAAATTTGGGCCTTTTCTCTTTTCCTCTTGCTTCCTTGACACTTCTTCATTGATTTGTGATGTGCAAAGCCTTGTTATCAATCCTTTTCTTGTCCAACAGCAACTAGATGTGATATCTTCATCTACAATTCTTCAAAATGCAAATACACAGCAAATTGAACTCTATTTCTCTACATTTCTGGTTGCATGCGGGCTGGGTTGGAATATCTGTAAAAGTAACAAAACAATACCCAAGTAATATTTATTTATATACAGAAGATAAAGTATAGGAGCATAAAATAAACACATTTATATGTCAATCAAATACCCCCACACTTATCTTTTACTCGTCCTCGAGTAAAACAAGAAATGAAAAACTAACTAGATAGGTCACACTTTCGTAGGAAACACGATTGCATTGAGCGTATGCAACAAGCCGTTAAACCTCTAGGTGTCCCTAGTAGGACGAGTGGTGTCTCGTGAGGGTTTTCAGCGGATACTACCCACAAAATCCAAATGCAGTATGCTATGATTCTAATGAAACTACATGAATGCAATGGACATATGCAAAAATAAAACAACACGACTTATTTCAGGAAAGTGGTACAACAAATTAAGTTAATAATTTCTAACCAGTTGATTTTATTTTAGATACCTCGACTTGTCACAAATTTTCAATATAAATCAAGTTTTCAAATGTTAAATTCCAGTTTGGCCAGTTAGTTCGGTCGATAACATAGTGCAGCCATGAAATAAATTCTTAGTTTGCTTAGCACAGTTTGCAAAGTGGCATTCTAATTTTCTCATGTATGGCTAGTCAAATCAATAAGGTCAAGAAGTGTTTGGATATCATCGCTTATTCTTTATTCTATAAAATTTTAAGATTTATGATTAAGTACATACACCTAACTTAGAAGACCAAGGTTTACCACCCATGCACTGCCTCGCGGACTAACGGAGAGTGGGTAAAGAGCTTGGCAGATTGTGCAGGCCGACTTTGACTTTGTCAACAACGTGTCGGTAATCCTTAGGTGTCCAATCTCATAAAATGAGACCAAGATATTCCAACGCTGACTTTGTCAACAACGTGTCGGATAGAGCTTGGCGGGTTTGCACACCAACGCTCGATATACAAGCAATGTTGGATACCCTTGGATTACTATTATTATTATTATTGAAAATATAAGCACAAAAGAGAGTTACGCGAATTCAAATTAACACAACTTAGTTTTAAGGATTTGACAAGCCATTATAAGTATTTTAAGTCCTCCACTTATTTAAACAAAGTCTACAATAGATTTCATGGCCATCACCTAAGAATCTCCCTATGTACCGGTTACACTATTATCCCTCAAAATTAAACTTTTCATTATATTTTAAATTCGAACTAAGCTGAGAGAGAAAAATACTATCAACTGGCTAAAAATTGTAAACTTATTTTGTTGTATCAATTGAAAATGAGTCGTAAAAAAAAAATTGGTATGTTACTGCGATATAAAATGCATGATGGTCCTATTTAAATGATGAAAATGAAAAGAAAGAAAAATAAAAAAGGAAAAACAAAAGAATGCAATGCAGACTCCCCCCACACTAGAACTATACAGTGTCCACACTGTAAACGTTTCCTAAATTTGAAAGATTGTACCCAAAGGTGAATGAGATGCAAAATTATTTGAAGAATGAAATGCAGTTTAGCTATATGTAGGAATGGATCATATGTACAATGATATATGTGTTTGCGGTGAACGCAATGCAAAGAATTCCACCAACTTTTCCCCCCACACTTGGTTCTAGCCCTATGAGTCCCATTCCCACTGTGTCTAGACATGTTTTCTAACAAGCAAGAGTTTTTGAAAACCATCTCATCTTTATACCTCGATTTGTAGTCCAGGAGATAAATATCTAGGGCCGTCCTAACCTGAAGTTTTTCAACCAAGCCAGCATTCCAAAAGTAATTCATGTATTCAACAAATTTGTCAGTGTAATTTTTCAAAAATTTGTGATCGTATGTAAATTCGGTGAAATTTGACATCTGAGTGGTGTTCAAGAGTATGTGATCACATTTCTCAAAGTTGTTCAAGACACTGACAATTTCAAGCTCATTTGAAATTTTCTCAAAGTTAAAATTTTCGAACTCGTGACATGAATCCCCTTCTTCCTCGTTTGGCAATTCATCCTCGTACAAATCAAGAAATTCATGTTCATTAAAATCCATTTCCACTTCTGAGTTTTTGAAAAATTCAACATTTTCATTTGGTTCAATTTCAAAAATTTCAAGTTTCTCATAGTCTGAAAGAGGAAGATCAAAATCCAAGATTAAATCTTTTTGAAAAGAATCGAAATCCAAATCATTTATTGAATTTTGAACAACTTCATTTAGATCGTTATTTTCAATTTCGAAAGTTGTTATTTGAAAATTTTCACCATCAGTAAAGAATGTACTATTTTCTGATTCATCGCTTGTTTGAATTTGATTCTGTTGCTCTCGTTGTTCCTTCAAAGATGTCAATAAACAAAGAAGTTCATCGGCCTTTTTATTTAGTCTTTCTTCCCTCTCTCTAAGAATGTTAAGACGATCGTTGATTTGAGAGCTCTCGTTTTGGATTACTTGATTCTCAAAATTATAGTCCACATTAATTTCACAATCAATATTATTTCCAATGTGGTAGTTGTTTGAATTTTCAGGAAACTGACAATGATATTGGAAATTATTTTGATCATAGAAATTTTGTTCATAACCAAAACTGTTAAAATTCGAGTGAAAATTGCAATTTTGGTCATTTTCAAGATGTTGATATGGGCTATAATTTTGAAAATTTTGGTTTACAACCCCATATTGATGTGGATCAAAGTTATATTGGGATTCAAAACTATTTTCATGTGGATGTGGCCCATAATCGAAATTGTTGAAATTTGAATTGAAATCGTCATTTCAATTATTATCATGATTTTGAAATTGTTGGTCAGTTGGAAATTTTTGAAAACTGTTGGCATTGAGCTCATGAAATTTTGGAAAATTTTGCCTCATGAGTTGTAATTCATATTCATACTCTTCAAGAGGGCGTCTACTCCGACTATTATCCCACATTTCCCTCAGAGATTTTTTTGAATTAGACATTTGAATGAAATCAAGGCAGGACAATTTATTCTCGCTTCAAAATAATATAAAATATTAAGCTATGCTCTATTAATTAACTGACTCAATTAGAAGTGGGAAGAGGGTCTTATGGCCGTTCACGTATAGTATAAATACTAAGGGATACGACCAATGTTTTACGGGTAGTATGCAACCTCTTTTGCTAAAAGTTCAATAAATTGAACTAATATATATCCGCGATCCAATTGTACGAGACAGTCAACTTCAAAAAGCATCACTTTTCAATTATATTATTTTGAAAATCAAAATTTTATTGTTGAAAAACGATGAGAGCGTTGGGTGTAATTATAGAAATTCGTTCCTCACAACAGATTCAGAAATTTCAGTCACACAACAATCAAACAAGAATAATTGCAGGAAATAAAAATTGTACAAGCAAGCCGCTGCCCCTGCAGAAGATTTTTACAAGCAATGTCTATATATTTTTTCTTTGAAGCAGAGCACCTGTAGAGTTCAGAAAATTTTACAGTGGTGTATAGCTGTCCAGAACGATTGAAAATCACTGGCAATTCAAATCAGTTGTTTGCAGATCGGTTGACTACTGTATTCCTTGTTCGCTTTGCTTGAACTCTCGCTCACTTGGGTCTTTTTTTGTTTGCTTGAGCACTTTTCTAGCTTTGCTTTGGATTCGGTTTCAACCCCCTTTATTTCTTTTTCTTTTTTTATTTGATAAGAAAGCAAGCAAAACAAACAAAAATAAAAACCAATTCGAAAGGAAAGGGAAAAGAACTAAACTAACAAAATGACTTAAGTGGAAAAAAAGAACTAATTAATAAAATAAAAACAAACTGACTCAAAGTAACTATCACGTAAAACTAGTCTAGACTCAAAAATAAAACCAGACTCAACGAAACTAAGGATTCCACAAAAACAAAATTGGACTTGACCCTAGCACTTAGAATAAAACCACCAATTAGAATGCCAAATTAACACAATCGGACGGCAAAGTCCCAATTTCTCACGTCAAAATCAACTCGCCCCGTTCTTTTAGTTTCCCTGAAAACACAAGCACTTTCCCAAAAAAATTATCCAACCAAAAAATTAGAAAACTCTCTTTTTTGTTTTAAAGCAAAAACAGTGCCAACAAAAAGGCACGAATGTCTTGCACACCAAACTAAAAGCCAACGTTTCTCCTATGAACCCTGCCCCCAAAAACGAGAGCAAATTATTCTCAGAGAACCCAAAATTCACGAAACAAAACAAAGAACTTCAAAGCCCCTTTTTATCTTCTTTCGAATGACTTAAATTGGGCTACCGATTTCAGATTTTACTTGGGATTTTGAGTCGAGTTTCTCATCGGGTGCGACTGGGGGTTCGGCTGCTGTTTGGATTTAAGGAGAAGGGTCCTGGCTTGTGAACGGTTGAAGTATGCTTTGTGAGATGTGGTACAGGATGCAGTTCAAGCTGTGGGTCGGATTGGTTGGAGAGAGGTTGAAAACGGGTTAAGCTGACGAGGCAGAAGGTTCGGCAGTTGTTTGTTGATGAAGTTGCAAGGTGGATTGGGTAGTGGAAAGGGGATGGCCGATGTATTATGAAATGGACAGATGAGATGTCGGAGAAGTCTGTGATGTAGGGGGGTTGCGAGATATTGGTTTGTGGTTTTTTTTTTGTGAAAATGTTGACTTGTATGATTTTCGTGAATTTGTTGTGTAAGAGGGATTTAATTGTGTAAGTGTGGGGGTATTTGATTGTTGACTGTGAGGACTGTTGGCAAAAGGTATTCAAGGAGTTCTGTGAAGTCGGATTTGTGGTTCAGGGGATTTGATGAGGAGTATCGGCTATCTGTGGTGCAATTGGTTTGAGTATCGTGACAGTGGTGCGATTGTGAAGGCAGAACTAGTTTTGATTATCTTTGCTCTTGGCAGAGGTGTTTGTGGAAGGTTTTGTGAAGATGATTTGGTATGCTTTTGTGGAATTGTGAATGCTGAGTTAAGGCGCTGTTGAGAGAGATGATTGGTTATGGTGTTGAATGTGAGATTTACGGTATGAAGGTGCTTGAAGTTTTGCGGTGAACGCTGCTTGGTTTGAGGAAAGAGATGGCAGAAAACTTAGTTGCGGTTGCGATGAAGAGGTGAACATGAATATGGGATCATGGATGCTGAGTTGAACGGTATGAACTGGCGATTATAGGCAGGACTGGGATGACGCAGAGAAGAGAGATTTTGTGACTTATGATCGGTTGTGAGTGGTGAAAGATGGCAGTGAAAGGGTGGTCCAGAAGTTGATGTAATCTGGAGATGGGTTTGAGTCGGTTTGTGAATTGGATTATCCGATGGTGGCTTCAGTTTGAGGATGGTTAGAAGCACTGGTTTGTTGGTTGATGAGGGAGGCTCTCTGCGTGATGAGGGAGTATGAAAGGGTGATAAGGTTTGGCAAAAGGAGGCGCTGATGGATGTTGTGCGTGATTTTGGACGGGGTTCAGCAATGTTGGAGATGAGCAGAGAATTAAGACAGAGATGGAAAAGAAAGAAACAAAAGGAAATTTGTAATTAATTTTTTTTTCAGAAAAGTGGATAGGAATTATAAACAGGGAAAGAAATAAAATTGGAAAATTTTGAAAGTGGCAAGAAATAGAAGAGGAATTGGCAAGAATTTGGAAGAAAAAAAAGTGGCAAATTTTTTTCTTTTTTTTTTTGTTGAAAAAGGGGAAAGAAATTTTAAGATGGAAAGAAATAAATGACAAGTTTTTTTTTATTTGATTTGTAAAAGAAGGAAGAGAATGTAGAGGATTGGGGAAAAAATGGGAAGACGGAAAGAAATTGGAAATTGGCAAGATTATTTTTTTTCCTCTTGTTTGGAAGATACAGTATCAATAAATAATACAAAATCTCACCAATCAAGATTTTTTTTTTATATATATATACAAGAAGAAACCAAAAAGGAAAATAAAGAAAAATAAAAAAACTAACACGAATCAGAAATTAAATAAATAACAAAACTTAATCGTTACCTCCCCGGCAACGGCGCCAAAAAGTTGATCGACGCTAATCTATGAATCAGAAAAGCGCGACATTTAAATTAAATTCTGCAAGCATACAGGTATGTAGCATACAGGTCGAACACAGGGAGGTAGATTAAAATCAAATTATTTATCTAATCTCTTGGGCGAGTTAGACAAAACTTTGGAGATTGATTTTGAAAATAAAACAAAACAAAATTAAAACTGTAATTTGATTCAGAACAGATCTAACTGAACCGACGATCAAATCACAATTCCAATGGAAAAGCAACGAAACTATGAATCAGATTCAAATCTAATCAAATCCAATTTAACGCGATTAAAATGCAGAAAATAAAAGTGCAGAATATAAATAACAACAGGAAATAAAATTAGGATTACCGCTGAATCTAATCAGACGGTCAATCACTAATGAAAAGAAATGGAAAATACAAATAGTGTTCTACCGAATCTAATCGTGTAGACAACACTAATTGCTAAGAAATAGAAAATTGCATAAAAGAAAAAGAAAAATGAGTTTTATTAATGAAGAAGAGAATAGAATGAGATATATGATAGGATGGTGGCTACAATGCCATTACAAGGGTATATATAGGGTAGATAGCCAAACCCTAACTCTAACCCTAACGATAACTGGGCCTGGTCATTACATCACTAATTAGGTTACAATGAGAAACATAAATGGGCCTTAGATAAATAAAGCAAATTTGGGCCTTTTCTCTTTTCCTCTTGCTTCCTTGACACTTCTTCATTGATTTGTGATGTGCAAAGCCTTGTTATCAATCCTTTTCTTGTCCACCAGCAACTAGATGTGATATCTTCATCTACAATTCTTCAAAATGCAAATACACAGCAAATTGAACTCTATTTCTCTACATTTCTGGTTGCATGCGGGCTGGGTTGGAATATCTGTAAAAGTAACAAAACAATACCCAAGTAATATTTATTTATATACAGAAGATAAAGTATAGGAGCATAAAATAAACACATTTCTATGTCAATCAGTAACAGAAGTGTGTTGTGGTCATTAAAGTAAAAGAATATTTAGATTTTTAGGCTTGTCATCTTATACGCTAACTTTTCAAATTTATAACAGCAATAAAACCACATTTCTCAAAGTATATAGTTCAGCCTAGATTAAGGTTAGAAAAATTAATAAATATGAAAACACTTGCAATGTAAAATTCAGAGATTCAATAATTGACCATAAGATGTCAAGATCTAAGCACGAAACTTCCAGTCATAAGACTGCAACCCTTAGAAATCCAAGCATTGGTAGAAAATTTGTGCACCACTGCCACTTTATGTATGCTGGTAATAATAATAATAGTTAATTAAGTTTTATACAATTAATTAAGACCATAATATTAATATTATTATTAATAATAATTAAAGTAAGTAAGTTTATAAATATTAAACAAATTAACTAAGATTTATAAAAATTGAAAAATTAGGATTAGAAATAATTTTTTTAATACAAATTGGTTGGGTATTATATAAATTTAACTAAGTTAACAAAGTTTTTTAAAAATCAAAAGTTTGCAATGATAATAGCAATAACCAAGTTTAACAAAAATTAACTAGGTTTATAAAAATGATAATGATGATAAAATTAACTAAGTTTATATAAAATAAACAAGTTAATTAAATTATGTAAAAACTAACTAAATTTAATAAAAAAGTAAATAAGTTTATAAAATTATTCAAAATAAAGTAAGTTATAAATAATAACTAAATATAATAAAATATTAACTAAGTTTATGAACTAACATGTTTAAAATAGTAGTAAACTACGATTTGATAAAAATTAACCAATTTAATAATAATAATAATAATAATAATAATAATCATAGTAGTAATTTAATAAAGTTCATAAAAATTTATGTAAATTTTATAAAAATTAATTAAGTTTACAAAAACTAACTGAATATTATAAAATTTAACATTGTTTGCTAAATTTATAATAATATGATAATAGTATTAAAAATAAATTAACTATGTTTTTAAAAATCAACTAAGTATTATAACATTTAACTAGGTTAACCAAGTCTTTTAAACTTTAACAAAGTTATACTAATAGTAGTAATGGTAGTAGTAGTAGTAATAATAATAAACAACTAAGTTTGATAGAACTTAACTGAGCTTACAAACAACAATAAAAATAATAAATAATAAATTTACTTAGTTTATAAAAATTAAACAAGTTAGCTAAGTTGTTAAAATAAATAACTAAGTTTTTTGAAGAGTAAAAAAGTTATACAAATTAATTAAGTGTTATAAACAATTAACTAAGCTAACTAAGATTTTTAAGAATTGAAATGTTTATAATTATAATAATAATATAAGTTTGATAAATTAACTATTTGTAATAAAATAATAATAATAATAACTATTAGCTACTAGATAGGTTAACAAAGTTTTATAAAAACTGGAATACTAATACTATAGTGAATATTAACGTACATAAGCAATAAAAAGTATGAGTCAAAATTATGGGCTTGATAAAACTGTCAATTGTCAATTACTGGTAACCAGAATGATTTTAGCAACATCAATATGTAAATATAAGTTTCCAACAGAGTTATAGATCATTTAGGTCATTTTGGAAAAATACAATATACACTTTTAAATATTAATCTTGTTGATATATCAACACGCTAGTAAAATACATAGACAAAACTTGAGTGAAGCACTAGGGTCAACATAAATTTGCAAAACTCCGCTTTTTCTGTAGATTTCAAGCATATATGGATATCTTGCTACAGGCAGTTCAGTTTAAGTTATTGATAATTAATGTGACAATATGAGATTGATTTTTTATATGCAGTCGATGCTTCATTTTAAACTAAATAAGCGTCGTACATAGTAAAACCCTTTTAACATTATTTATTCCATGATAATGGATAAGATGTTTACAGTCCATAAGCGCACAAGTTAACCTTTTCAGATTTTGACTTATTTTTCTAACCGACTTCTTTGTATATTTTATTTCAGGTGCTTACAAATTCTGTATCTCAATTAAAAAAGATATTATCAATCTGATTTTTAACATGTGTAGAAAAAGAATATGGCAGATTATTATATGGTTTTGGGATTGGAATTTACGGGTGGTTAAGGTGTTATGCAATTGATGTTGTTCAGGTCTACACATTTTTTTTCTTATTTCCTAGACAAAGTTATTAATTTAACCTTTTTACGACATTTCTTTACCTATAAGTATAAATAATTCTCACTTATTTGTTTTGGTGTTTCCACTTATTAGCACCTTTTGGAGTAGTCTCTTTTTTGGAGAGTATGGAAATGCATTTCAGAAAATATATTTATTGCTTGTAGGTATGCTACTCATTGACTCGTTATTTTAGTTGTTCTAGTTCTCATAGCGTCCTTTAGTTGCAGGAACAACACAAAAAAAATTCAGAAGTGTTTGCCTTTTTAGTATTGGAATATAGTTAAAATGATAAAAATGGCAATTGTATAGAATGAATGATAATATGCATAATATTTTAATGATACATGTATAACATTTCTTCATACTAATTCGATGGTTTGATATGCACAATATTTCAATAATGTACTTGTGTGTGCTTCAATTTGAAAATTGTATTATTCAAATAACTATTATCCATGCACTTTTCCAATGACTGTACCAGGAAATTTAAAAATAGCTAATTGCTTTTATTATTTAGTGTTTATAACAGTTGGAGATAGGGAATTTCCTAATGTTTATAACCGTTGGAAATGTTCACTTTTCTAACAGTTATAACTGTTGGAAATAGGAAATTCCCTAATGGTTTTTAACCATTCGGGGTGATTTCTTTTCTAATAATTATAACCGTTGGGAAAGAAATTATATCCAACGGTTATAACCGTTATGAAATTTCTCATTCCAACGGTTATAATTATAGGTAAAAATGTTGGGAAAATTATAACATGTCTGCTTCTAATATCTATAACCTTATATATTTTGTTTGTAATAGTTATAATGGGAAACAATAATTTTGATGTTGTCTTTGCAATGTTCAGTTATCTTTATCGTTTGTGATTTAGGAAAAGAATATCTAAAATCATGTTTGCGTGCATTGTACGATCATTGAGGATGAAAGACATATGGATGAAGGACGATGACACTATGAATATAAAGAGGCCTCGCAGCCACCGGATGTATTCTAAGACAACACCCGTATAACAGAAGTGGCCTTTAACATTCATCTGGACCACCAACATCCGTTCAAAGACGCATAACTACACAATAGGCTACAGAAAGATCTTATGAACCATATATAGAATCACGATGGTGATTCTTAGTTACAACGGCTATATGTTCATTGTAAGAAGCCGAACTTCCTCGGTCTCCGAAGAGAAGAGAAAAAACGGATTGCTTTGAGAACACGACAAATCAAAACACAAACAGAAGAACATTTCATTGCTTATTATAACAATTCCATCAGAATACAAGAATATAATAGAGTATGAATAAATCATATATATTTGATCAATATCATAGTTTTAAATTACATTTAAATACATAGCAGCGGAAAACAATACAAAACACAACTGAAAATAATACATGGATACAGAGCTTTCCGAATATCGCTTCAGTTGTAAATCAGGATCCTGTGAATATAAATCTGCAAAACCAAAACTACTAGCTGCCCGTGCAGAAAATAGGGGTACCCAGAGTTTAGGTTAAAACAATAAACTTCAGGTCGGTCATGTGACTGGTGTGAGAACTATAATAGTTATTATATTGGTTTTAAAGTAAGGTAAATCAAGGGTCCACGCCGTATAACACAGAACATGTTTCCTCCCAAGAAAACCAGTGCATAAAAACAACAGTGCAATGCTAAATAAAGAACCATGAAGCTATTATAAAACTCAGGTCCCATCACACAATGCAACGCAAGCCGGAGGAGAGAGATTTTACCTTATAATAGCCAAAAATGCTTGGTACGTGAAATTTCATATTTTATTATTACTATAAGTGTATAGTGTCAAAACAATTTCAACCATAAGTATCAATCATAGACGACATAAGTGCCACATCCCACTATGTCGCCATACTAGGCTTAACAATCAAAACCGCAAATGTCACGTATTGGAAGTTGGATTTCCGTCTATGAACCAAGGAAAGGGAACGTCCTTACCGCTTCGAGACAATCTAGCCTATGTCTCAGGATCAGAACGCATCAACCTTTGGATCTTCAGGGTCGGTCCACATGCTGTGGGTAAAATGCCTGGACACTACGTTTCCCCGCCCCATGGGGAGTAAATTTGGTCTGTATAAAGACCATCCATCGGCTCCGCAGAGACCAAAATAACCGAGGCGCCTCGCTATCCATCATCCACATAAGTAAAATGCCAGGGCGTGTAAAACCACTGACAACACTCCTAGCTAGAAGGAAATGCATGCCCTCCCTGCAGCCCTCTCCCGTTTCTGGTTCACACCGGGGTGTGAAGCTTGCGAATTAACGCTACACAAAGCTATGCTATATTAAAGTCGTTCTTTGATCATCAACCACAAGACTCCACTTTTCAACAGAAGCCTTGATCATTTGCATCTCAGCATGCCACAAAGGCCATTCATGCTATGCAACCGATGTCTATCAATCACACAGAATGAAATCCGATGTCAGACACACATCCATTTACAAGTTCGTTCTAGGTTTGAACGAAACAGGAGGCACCTTATTCCTCGTCCGATATGTCTAATACAGGAGAGAGGCCCTCACATATTCGGTCGATCTCCAAGTACGTCTGTACGATCACCACTTATTACCTTGTCTTGGGTGTACAGCCCAATCAAGACATTAGTAATCATCCAAACAATGTGAAGACCTCCGGTCTTCAACCTCCGTCTTCATCCTCGACATATTGTCGAATCAGTTATTCAGAATCGGATAAACCTGGTATTTCTGAATAACTCGCGTATATAATAAACAAGTGCTATAAAAACACAACACACGCCTCGTTCCAATCCAGAATATTCCTTTATTCAAAAATTCTTATACTTTGGGAAAGGTTCCCATTAATTTTATCAAAGATAAATTCTTTAAATTTATTCTTTAATCTTCCTTTGAATATTAATTCAAACCAAATTATGGTTTATCCAAACTAGTCGGGATTAGCGCACCTTACCGAAGTAATCATTTGTTTTAATTTCCCAGTCCCAACCTATTCATCCCATGAAGCAAAACTGGTAATGCTTCATATCAAACACCACGATGTTATCGGTAAATTCAATTACCAACGTTCAAATCTAATTAAAGATTTAACTATCGCCTGGAGTAAAACTGGTGGTACTCCATTCTCGATCATTTCAATCTAATTAAAGATTCATTAAAACTCCACTTGGTTTTAATCTTCCTAAAAATCAATATAAATGATTGTTTAACTTTGGAAATCATATCCTGTCTTTTACAGGGTTAAAGAACCAATGTAATTTAAAACACGGTTCACTATAAACCCAAAATCACATTCCATTCCATCAGCCTTTAACCATAAATTAGCAAGTGAACAATTCCCTAAGTATTAACCCCGAAAGACGAAACCAACATCAGATCAATACCCCGGAAACCATTCAACTTAACTATTCTCTAGTTAGTTTCTGATTTTCTTAACTCCGTTGGGTCTAAAAACAGTATTATTAAATATACCATTTACGACAACCCAAAATCTCATTCCATTCCATCAGCCTTTAATCATGAATTAGCAAGTGAACAATTCCATAAGTATTAACCCTGAAGGCCGAAACCAACATCAAATCAATACCTAGGAAACCATTCGACTTAACTAATCTCCAATTAGTTTCTGATTTTCTTAACTCCGTTGGGTCTAAGAACAGTACTATTAAAAATACCATTCACGACAACCCAAAAGCTCATTCCATTGTTAATCGGGTTAAAGAACAAGTGTTATTTAAAACACAGTTCACGGTAAACCCAAAGACCAATTCCAATTCAATTCCAATTAAATATTTATTAATTGGTATACTTCCTTAAATCTAAATAAAAAGATTTAATCTTTTCTCAACTGGGTTCAAGAATAGAGCTAATGGAGAGACCATTCACGACAAACCCAAAATCACATTTGATATTAAGTACAAGGCTCTGAATAGAAAATATATCGGCTTATATTCAATATCAAATACTACAACCAATAAATATCGTATTGGAAATAAAGATATAAATATATCTTTCAAATTTCCATAACAATATTTGTATAATCTCGAAATCCAACATCGAAATATTTCGAAGACAATTTCGATTCAAATCCATTCCAATTCATATATTGGAAATCCTGGTTATTTTTAAAACCATTTCAAATCCAACTTATTTATTTAAAAATATTGGATTATAATTATTATTCAAAACTAGTTCATTTTGAAAAAAATATATTTTTATCTTCTCAAATATGAAATTTTTCATCCCAATTCTTTCGAAATAATTTATTATGATTTTACACAAATTACTGATATTTTTAATAATTTTATCAAGGCCCGTACTGTCGATTTCCATAAACGGCCATCGAACTGCACTTACAACGACCTTTTCCAAATTTGATTTGGACATAATTCCAAATCCAACAACTAGATTTCAAATCTCTAATATTCATTGGAAAACTCTTTTCGATACGAACCCAACGGTTCCGGTTTTAGGAGAATCCGACGGTCGGATCTCCCGTAATGTCCGTTCGAAGTCAATGGTCGAAATTCACGAATTGTCGCGGCGCGGGGCGTTCTATTCAGGCCATTATATATATATAATATATATTATATATATTTCGTCGATTTCCATTTAAAACATATTTTATAAATCGTTTTAAATTTGTTTTCAAAGCGATTTCAACTTCATATTCAATTTTAAATCAAAATTGAATATTCCATATCATTAATATGTATAAATGATAATATTTTCAAAACATTAGATTTTGAAATCAATTCCTTTTTGATATTCGTTATGAAAACGAATAAAATCGATATAAATATCGTTCACGTCAAAATGGCGTTAATCTAATAAACACAGCTTTATATATTTCAATATATTCGTGTCCATCCCAAATCGGACATCAAAATCACATTTTGATCTATTACTGAATATTATTTTAAAATATTCATTATTTTAAAATATTCGTTATTTTAAAATATTCTTTTTTTCTAAACTGGAATCAGACCTGGTCAATTACCATATAATTTGATTTATATGGATTTCATACAACACATGTGCACAACCACAATCAAACACAGTCAACCATCATCTAGAGTGTATTATACACTGCATAAGCATCAAATATAAATATTTAACGCTTATAACAGTTTGTCAACCAATCGATCGACATACAGCTAATTATTGGGATTAGTGTATGTCATATATCATCCCAACACCCGTGTGGAGTTTCAATCAACAAACACAGATTTTATTTGTGCAGTTGGGCGATGTGTAAAATTTATCGTCCCAATCAATATCAGTCAAATGTGTGTGTATAAACAAATCTTCCGATTTGTTTATAAATATTTATTTTATTCATATCAATGTTAAAAATTATATTTTGAACTATAAAATATTTATTTCCACTCCACATCACACAATCAATTTTTACAACACAATCAAACATACAAACAAGCCGTCCATGGTTTGTGGATGACGGGTGTCGGGTGCTGCTAAGCACCGTCTGCATCCTAGTATATATTTTAACTAGAAAATAAAATAAAAGTGAGAATTTCTCACCTTTGGGATCCATTCCTCCATTCTATATTTCTAAACGGTTCAGATTCGCATTTGTTTTCCACCAGTTCCATCACACAATGTTTCACGCTGTTCATAAAAAAAATCGCATTTTTAATATGATGTTTATTTTAAAAATCACATTTTTATAATGGCACTTCAGATAACAAAATCATATATTTTTTACAACGCTTCTTTCTATATAAAAATTATATTTTTATATCGCTATATATATATATATATATATATATAATATCACATTTTTATTTAACCATTCAAACAATAAAAATCGTATTTTTACTTCGCTAACTTCATAATAAAATTTGTATTTTTATTTACCTTTCACACATGTAAAAATCCTATTTTTTACTTCGCTTCCTAGATAGCAAAAATCATATTTTTATTATCTCTATAATATAAAAATCATATTTTTATTATCTCTATAATATAGAAATCGTATTTTTATTATCATATATATATATATATATATATGTAAATCTAAACTTTTCTTCATTAAAAATCTAACTTTCTATAATTAATTTCCTAATAATGTACATACATTAAGTAAAAGTGATTTAAAACTATATTTTTAACTTAAAATAAAATCAGAAATAAAACTAAAATAAAATATATAAAAACTCACCTTGATAATATAAATCGCATCCTTGCCGAAGGGGGCGGAGCAGAGGGTCGGGGTGCTCCGGTGGTCGACGCAGGCACGGAGGTGGCGGGAAATGGTGGTGGCAGCTAAATCAAATCGAAGGGGAGGCTGACGCGAGGAGGAGGAGACGGTGGGGAAGATGAGGGGGAGCACAGGGAGGGGCACAATCTCGTGGCGCCTAGAGGAGGGCGGCGTCGCCCCTGACGGCGGCGATGGAGCGAGAGAGGAGCGACGGGTTATGAGATTGGGGGCGCGATTATTTAATTATTTTTGGAGGAGTAAAGGGGGTGTTGAGGTGTATATATATAATATAATTATTATATTATTATTTTCCTTTTCTTTAAAAAGTTGATTTTTCAACCAATCTCGAAATCGAAACTAACGACTATCGCCTCTAGCTAATTACCCCCATTCCGAACACAATGGGATATTCCCCGTAAGCCAATTCTCTCGTTATGATCATTTTCTGCTAAATTTAATACATAAATCATTATATTTTAAATTCAAACGCACATTTTAATTTACTGGGGCGACATACTGAATCTGAAAATTCCAGAAAAATTATTTCTAGCTTCGTATTGATGATACGATCCTAACAAAACTAATTTCGTCAGATTTAATGACTGTTTGAAAAATGACCATTTTCTGGTTGATCGAAATTGATTGAAACTATCAAAACACGTTTTACTTCGCCATGCTCACATATTAATCCCAAAAATTATGAATTTTGGAATCTAGCAATAACTTGACATCCCGGATCCAACAAAAGTGGTTTCATCAAAAACGGAGATCATTTGCAAAACGACTATTTTTAAGGGCTATATTTTCCATAGCGATTATTCTGGAATTTCAACTAGGCATAACTTTTTATTCCCTCTATGAAATTTCAATTTTTCAGATTCGTTGGAAAGATATTTTCAAATAGATTCAAATATTTTTAGTTTCACTAAAATCTGGTTTATTTTGAATCCTATACAATCATTTGAAATTTGAAATCGAATTTTCAAACTACCGCACCATTTTCAATTCCTTTTATAATGAAAAATAAATATTTATATTATAACGTTGATTTAAATAAATATATACATTCTAATTCTATTCAAAATAAATTTCTTGTTGTTATTATTTAAAATAATTCATTTTAAATATTCAAAATGCATTAAAATTTCCAAAATAAAAATTTTAAATTGGTTCTGATTTTCCGGGGTGTTACAATCATTTATGGTTGTATGAACTTGTGTTGAGTTTATGATGTAGTACTTTATTAAAAAAAACAATTTGCTTCGGCTTGTTATTTTTATTGATTAGCAACTAATATTAATGAAACTGAAATTTACATCTAATGGCATAACTAGGTAAACAATTCAAAGGTACATTACATTGATAATTATGTAGTGAATACGATGGAAATAAAACAATTAATAAAATGAAATAATAAAACTAACTAGGTTTGAGGAAATTTTGCCAGAAGAATTTGCTTTTTGATTCCAATCCAATACTTCTTTTGAAAGTCATTCATTCTAGCCAAGTCATTTTTCCATTATTTCTTTCTAATGTCTTTGTTGTTCCATAGTCTGTCTTTATTGTGCTATAGCCTATCTTTGTTGATCAAAAATCAACTTTTGCGCTTCAGTTAGCAACTTCTTCTGCTCAATATCAGCAAACTTACTCATTGTTCTATTTTCTTTTGAGCCTGCATAGTTCTATCTTGATGTCTATGTTTGCGGATTTTATATGCAACGTTGAGTTTTTCTTCCATAGCAACATCGACCTTTTTCTTACTTTTTGCAGCTTTGACGTCCACCAATCTATAGTCTTCATCTTATGTTTGACCACCCTCATTAAGTTGGTTTCCCGTCATAAATTGTGAATCTCTTTCCGAAGGCTCTCCATGATTAGATGAATAAGTTGATTTTGAAACTTTATTCATTCCCTTTGCAGTTTGAACATCACACAGGCTCTTAGCACCATCAGAATTCTACTTTGGTTGACGGTAAGCATCTCATAGAAGTTCGAGAACAGATAATAACGTGGTCTTTTAGCACCATTTACCCTTGCGAACAACTTCTTGAACTCCTTGTTTGCTAATCGCTTCTGACAAAAAAAGTTAATCGATTCGTAAATAACTATAATTAACTCATTAACAAACATATTAGAAAAACATACCAAATGATTCTGCCCTCCATTCAAGTTTTCTTTATTTTATAAACTTATGACTCGTATAATGACATTTGGAAATTTATTTTGCCAAATTGACACCTGAGTTACTGATAACATTCGTGTGCTTCCAGGGTGCTTGTGATTGAAGGTGTTCTTTATTTTTTTCCAAAACCTATCAACTGATTGTCGCTGCCTGTAACCAGATCCTATGAAAAGTTATAGTTGATGTGCATAGATAGTAGTCCTCATCGCTTGTCTACGTGACAATTAATTGTTTGCTTAGAGGAGTATTATAACACCCCGTAAAATATGCTTAATTTAGAAATAGGATAATTTAATTAAAAAATAACCAGTAATGATGAATAATATACTAACATGCTGAAAATGGAACTTTGGACAAGTAGGAGTTTGGTCACAAAAATATTGTATTTGCGTTCTTGGTGAGATTCTGATCCGTTTACATAGTTTATTTGCTGAAAACAAAGTCCGTATGCAAAAGTTATTAATATATTAAGTTGTACGTATATATTAACGTATTAAAGTTTGAATATCAAATAATATATATGCAAGTTGGGAATATATTTAATAGGATAAGCATGAAAATAATATTCCCTTTTATTTCAAACTTATATTTTTATATCCACACACAGTAGGGGACGAGAATAAATTAATTAAGGAAAGAAATAAAGAGAATTAATTAAGGAACGATCAAAAAGTAACATTTTGGAGGAATTTCCTCCTGGACTTCACCCCAGAAGGGGGTCGACTGCCCTCCCATAGGGAAGTCCAGCGAAGGTTGTTTTATTTAGGGACTTATTTATGATTTGTATGTAATGGACTGTTTAGATTTAATCAAACAATCTAACGATTCATACACACAATAACAACTATAAATAGGCTCTCAAACCCTCATTCTAAACCTTATAGGCATTTCTCTTAACGCCACCACTATGCTTTTCTTCTCTCCCTTATTCCAGAAAGCTTAATGGATTTAGGTTTCTTTTATTTCTCTAAATCTATTCTATCTTCTCTATCTTATTTTAACATTAGATTTAAGATTTATTTGGAATTTAGATTCATATGTATGTATATAAGATTCGGATGGTGACTCTTATATATGTATGTATATATATAGATAGATATGATAGGATTAGAGCATACGTTCGTTCTTGAAGCCCAAATCTAATTTCTATTCTATTTAATCTAGTTACTACTCTTCCTAATAACTCTATATGTGGAATTCGTCTAAGTTACTACTTTCTATAATTTGATACTTATAGATTTGGTTTGTTGTGCCTTGGAGGATTAGGGATATTTGAAAAGGAAACGTGATTAAATCCCTAAAATCCTCTGTTTATTTTATTGTTCGTAGAAAGTTCAATCAAGTTATATTTAGGTTTAATTGTTGTAATAGTAAAAGGAAAACATGACTCTTGTTATAGGATTTTCTATATTATTTGGATTACCATCTTATTTTCATGTAAATTCATATGTTTGATTTTTAGGTAAAAGATTAATTTTTAGATAACTTTGTAGATTAAATAGGTATAAATCTCTATTTTTCAAAATAGAGGATTTGAAGTATTACTTATAATATATCTAAATATTAAGGTTTTGCGTAGAAATAAACATAAGAAAAGGAATCTATCAAAATAGGAATTATAAACACATATATTTGATGATATGTTTATTTTTCATTGTTACAATAATCCAGGCAAAACCTGGATTGCAAGCTTATATGTTGTTGCGATTTTTTTTCCCATTTTATTGTCATATGCATATTTTTGTTATGGTTAAGGAAAATATGGGAAAACAACTTGCATACCTTTAAGAGTTTAATAGGATTGACATTTCAAAAACATGGTAAGGACGCCAATCTCGTTCTCTTAATTTACGTTTATATTTATATATATACGCATATAACGAATCAATGTATATAAATGTGTATTGAGTGCGTTATAAATATAATTAATTAGGAATAGAATTTGAGTGTCACCATAGAAATTTGTATGCTTGTATGTGTGTGAGTTAATGGCTTAATTAACATCAATGATACATAGACACGAGGTTAATCATTACCTGTAATAGAAGCCTTCCCGGAGTCGACCAACATATCCGGCATCTACAAGTAAATCTGGTTAATGTGAGAGGTCCAAGTGTCATGGGCCATTATAATTAGTATGATATGATGCGAGGTTAGGCCCAACTTTTAGTAGGAGCCTACCCAGAATAGCCCAGCAAATCCAGCATGTATAAGTGGTAGGCTAATTTGAGATGTCTAGTGTGTGTGTGTGTGTGTGTGTGTTATGTGTGGAGTAGGCCTTCCTTGGGAAAAGGTATTAAGTGGATGACCTATTTCTTGCTAGGTATTAAATGTTTATGACTAGATTTATTCCTAAGCTTAAATCCTTGGTTCGAAACCCAAGTCATTGGGCCTGCCCTATGAGAATTAAATGGTTATTGTGTCAGCCTTTCTTCTATAATGAAATGACCCGAGCTCCTTGGCCAGCCTAAACCGAACAAGAAGACGAATTGCTTTGAGAACACGACGCATCAGAACACAGAACAAAAGAACATTTCATTGTTATTGCAACAATTTACATTAGAGTACAAGATATCAAAGTACAAATAAATAATATACAGCGAAAAATTTAGAAGATTTAAATTACATAGCAGTGGAAATATAATACATGAATATAATGTAAAGCGGGAAAACATCAACTAACATAACTGAAAGAAATACATAGATACAAAGCATTTTGAAGTATAGCTCCAGCCATAATCCTGGATCCTATGAAAAGAAATATCTGCAAATCAAAACAACTAGCTGCCCGAGTGGGAAATATGGGCCCCTAGAGTTTAGGTTGAAACAATAACCTCCGAGTCAGTCATGGGAGTGGTGTGGGAACTAACACAGTTATTAACTTTTGTTTTAAAGTTAGGAAAATCACGGAACCATGACGTATAACACGGAACGGGTTTACCCCCATGAATACTAGTGCATAAAACAATAACGTAATGCTAAAAGGAAAACTGAAGCTATTATATGACTCAGGTCCCATCACATAATGCAACATAAACCAGAGGATAAAATTTTACCTTATAATAGCCAAATATACTTGATACGCAAAATTTTATCTTTTATTATTATTAGTGCATAGTGCAGAAAACAATTTTGAAAATAAATGTATCAATCTTAGATGGCATAGCACCTCATTTTACTACGTCGCCATATAGGTTTACAACTGAAATCGCAAGGTTGGTATTAAAATTGGATTCCATCTATGAACTAAGGAAAGGGATCTTCCTTATCCGATTCGAGGCAATCTAGCCCATGCCTTAGGACTCACATGCTTGTCCACCTAAGAGTGGTAGAGCCGGTCAACCGTTGCTGATTAGCAATTCTTAACAATATGTTTCCCAGTCCTATGGGACATTAAATCTAGTCAGTATGTCGACCATCCTGGTCAATATGTCGTCCATCAAGGAGCTTGTGCGACCAAATCTGTGGTACCTCACTATCCATCATTCAACATCCACATAAGTAAAATGTATGGACTCCATACTATGACATTACTCATAGCTATAAAGAAACACATGTCATTTATTTCACTACGGTCCTTTATCTATTTTTGATTCATATCGGGATGTGAAGCTCACGAATTAACGTTATATTAATAATGTTATATTAAAGCCATGCTTTGATCATCACCCACAAGCCCTTCCTTTCAACAAAATCTTTGATCCATGCATCTCAGCATGCCACATTGTCAATCCATACCATACCATTGATTTCCACCAATATATAACCTCTGAGTTTGTATATCTCAGAGAAGGGTGTTAATCTAAGAGAATAAATTGTCCGCTAAAACACACACACACACACACACACACACACACACACACATATATATATATATATATATATATTTAGCAGAGATCAATGAATACAGCGCTATGTACAATGTCAAATATACAATCCACTTGCAAGTCCGTTCTGGGTCTGAACGAAACTGGAGGCACCTTATTCCTCGTCCTATATGTCCAATACAAGGGAGAGGCCCTCGCATATCCGGTCGATCTCCGAGTACGTAGGGACAACCACCACTTATTAGCTCGTCTTGGGTGTACAACCCAATCTAGACATCAGTAGTCAACCTAACGATGCAAAGATCTTTGGTCTTCACCAACCATCTTCAAATCTTTGATTTTTAATCGTTGTAACAGTTATTTAAAATGGGTTAAACCTGATCTTTCTGAATAACTTGCATATCTTATAATCAAGTGATACAAAAACATATAATACGCTTCATTCTAATCTAGAATATTCTTTTATTCAAATATTCTTATATTGAAAATTATTCCCATAAATCTTATCAAAGATTTATTTCGTTTAAACTTCTTGTTTATATCACCTCTTGAAAACCATTGCCAAAGATTTTATATTATCTTTTCACAATATAAACCAGATTAAGGTTAATAAAACTAGTCGGGCTTTATGTGCCTTACCAAAGTAATCATTCATTTTATTATTATAACGTCATGTATTTTTCTGCCATTTAAATTAGAATATTTAAATCTGTTTTATATATTATATTGGAAATATAAAGGTTTGTATATCGAATTTATTTTATAAAATGGAGTTCAAATATATATATAATTTATTATATAATTAAAAAGAGCTCGAAACGTCGTGGTAGTTTATAATTTACAATTTAAAAATTAGTCGAATGTACCAGATCCGATATAAGTCGGAATTATGTGAAATAAGAAATGTTTGAATCAATTTTATTATATCTTTCTAGTGAAAGAGAAAAATGGAGATTTCATATTATAAATTGCAAGTTATGTCCAATTCAAATTTTAAAAGAGTCTTTATGGAATTCGTTAATAAAGGATAACATTTATTTAGTTATTTAGATAGGGTTTTTAATATAATTTGGATATGGTTTATTTTGGAAATGTTAATGTTATGTTTTAAAATCCATATTAGCTTATATTGAAATGATATTTATTTCATTTGGAGATATATGATAATAATAATTTATTTTTATAAAATTAGAATTAGTTTGAATTTAATTTAATTTTATCGATATTATATAGGCCTTTGAAATAAGTTTTTTCCAAACGACCTCCGTTTTTTGACAAAACGAATTTTACTGGAATACGTATAATTTATTATTGCTAGATTTCCAGTTTGGAGCTTAATGGAGTTGTTTTGTCGGTAGACGAAATTTAAAAGTGAACCGACAAACTAAAATAATGTCATTGTGCAAATGATGTTGTTTTCAACAAAACAAATTTTCTGGCACCAAAATGCCGACGTATAGCAGTAAGTTCATTTTTATTTCGTTTTGGGTTCGTATATCTTGGTACGATTTTAAAGATTGATGTAATGTAACGATACCGGGTAAAACTTAACCTACCCTATACATAAAAAATAACTAAATCATCCTCACTCCTTCCATTGTGTACCCAAAAAATTTCTTCGTTTCTTGAGCCTAAACAAATTTTCTTTGTCTGCAAATATACAACACCACGCCGACCAAGTTTTTGGGAACTCCACCTACATACGGCTGGCCTATAATAGCGCAGACCTAAATGTATATAAATATAAAAATTAAAATGTGGCCACCACGTCTCTTCTCCTATAAATATAGCCAGCTATCTTCGCTTCCTCCGACCAATAAACAACAAGACTCTGCAAAATAAAAACCTCCCTTTCTAAATTCAATTAAATTACCCCCACGTATTTAAAAAAGCCGCAAAACTGAAAACCCAAAACCGTATTAATACCCGCTTCATTGACGAACCGATGCTAACATTAGAAGAGAAGAGGAGCGTTGATGGGGGCAGAGCACTATGCGTACATCGGAAAGTATGAGAGGAAGTAGTTCATGTGTGTGGGGCTCGGAGTTTATCACAAGCGTGGACAATGTGCTTGGTTCGCAGCTGTTTTGCTTGAAGGAATAGATGGCGCAAGGTCAGTGCAGTATGGTTGGAACGGTGAAGCAACGGTGGGAAGATGGTACACTATTTGGCGTTGAAAGTTGTAATGACCCGGAATTTTGGCGACCTTGGTTATCCCATATACAACACATATCGAACATCCAAGGATCGAAAATACCAGATGATTAATGAAATAAGTTAGAGGGTGAGGAAAGATAAGATAGAAACTTAGTATAGAAGAAGAAGAACACAACATCAAAGTAACACGAACCTCACAGCGGAACGAATAACATATAATATATAACATAACTTTGAAATATACATCTGTACCTGAATATACATCATTGTCAAAGTACAACACTTACAACGCAGCGGAATAATAATAGCTATATAATCCTGAAGCCTCCTACTCCATCTCTTCAAGTATCTGTAAATCCCGACTACTTGACTGCCCGTACAAAATTGGGCACCCAAGAGTTTAGGGAAAACAAAACAAAATAAACTCCGGGTCAGGCATGGGACTGGTATGAGTAAAACGGTTTAAAACAGTTCGAACAAGTAAACGATACCTCATAAGACCACGTCGTATAACGGAACGAGTTTTTCCCTTATGAGAATCCAAAATATCTTTATATCAAAACCCTTTTGATATTATAATAATGTCTATCAACCAAAACTATAAAAATCATCTAGCAGAAACGCTTTCATCTCATGTTCTACATATATAGTATACAATCAAAACCGCAAGCACGTATTAGGTAATGGATTTCCAACTATGACAAGGTATGGAACCACCTTTCGCTTGTGTAACGGCCCAGATTTTTTGACCATTTAGTTATTATTTAAAAATGTTTTTTTATTGTTTTGGAAGTTTAAATGGTTTAATTTCAATAATTTTGAATATTTTATGTTATTCCGAAATGGTAGAAATTTAGTGGATCTGCAATATAATGTGAACTGGCAGTATAAAAGGATAAATTTTTAATTTAAAATAGTACGTTTACAAAGGATGTAGTGGCTAACGAACTCGGATTTCGATGAAATCAGTTTCATTAAATCTGAAATGATGAAATTAGGTAACCAACCAAGTTACGTCAAAAATGGCATCCGTATGTGGAAAAGAAAAAATAAAAGGTCAAAATTTGAACTAAATTTTGACGGTAATTGGAATTTGCTAATGCTAACGGCAAAATTGGAACCTGTGACCTATCCAGGAAAATTCTAAACATAGGATATTAGCTATATATGAAATCTGGGAAAATCCTATAACGGATATAGAAAGTTATTAAGGAAACAAAATTTAAATAAATTATTTGAAAATCTAAACGAACTCCGATTTTTGATTTGAATACATAGGATTGAAGTACGTTAAAAACCGGACCAGATGGTGGAAGAATTTCTGAAAACCGTTATCGTTTGATACTCCAACATGAGACCGGAAGGTGTTGAAACTAACACAAAACACTATTTTGAATTTGAATTTAAATTATTTGAAAGTTCAAACAAATTCAAAATTGATATATTTTTATATAGTATTGAAGAGCAAGAAAAATCGAACAATATGGTTGAAAAAGATTTCGGATAAGTTATCAATAAGTAAGTCAAATTAACATCCGAATAGGGTTGAGAAAACACACTTTACTATTCATAAATTATTAAATTTATTTATAATTTAATTAATTTAAGGATTAATCCTAGCCATCCATTTTCGACCGTTGGATTCGCGCCACCTCAGCAATCCATGTGACTCCTTCGGCTATAAATAGCCCCCCCCCCCTCATTTTAAACTCATTCCTCCTCCTCCTCCTTCAAGCTTTGGCAATGGCAGAAATAATAATAAAATATTAGGAAATAGGAGAAAGGGAAGAAAGGGAGAAATGAGGGCAAGACGGAGAGCTAGGGACTCTTAGGCAGAGGCTTGGGCTTCACGGGGTAAGTTTTTAAATAATATTTATTTATTTATTTTTGTAATATATATATATATATATATAATACTTAAAATAGAATTTGTAAAAATAAATATCGGAACATTCTAAGGGTGACAGAGAGGATAGTGTCTAAGGCTTGAGTTTGGAAAATATAGTTTCCTGCTCTCCCTGGCTATCCCTAACTGATCCGACGAATGGGATGATTAATTTAAATTTTAAATTTTAAATTTAATTTGAATTTAAAACAGACCAGGGGCATTTTCGTAATTTTTAACCATAAACTTTAAAAGCTTATAACTTTTTCAAAACAAGTCGGATTTCCACGAAACAAGGACCGTTGGATTCTTATCGAAAAATACTTTAAAATGAGTGGAAGCAGATTTTTGATCCGGGTTAAAATTTTTAAGTTATAATTAAATGAATATTTTTAAATATTTTATTTGAAAATTAAATTTAATTAATATTAAAAGGGTTTTTCAATTTTAAAGAAAAATTGGATATGGCTAGAGATGGGAAAGTAGGATTTTTTAGAAGGGCAGGGAAGGTAATTTGGCTTATAACGCAATTAAAAATTAATTAAGATAAAAATAATTTAATTAATTTAATTAAATATATATTCATTTAAATTAGGTAAATATTGTAAATAGCATAACTTTTGCATACATTAACGAAATTTAACGAAACAGGATCCGTTGGGATCGTATGGACAAGCACTACGCAATGGAACTGACCGCAAGTGGATTGGAGCTCGTTTGGATTTATGGGAAAATTAAACGCCTGAACCAAATCAATGACCGATTATCGTTATTCAACGATAAACCGTCCAATGTGAGTAAATCTCACTAACTCTGAACACTTTATATTTCTCTAAAGTATTTTTAGAATTGGTAAATATTGGCTGATTTGCTGTGTATTGGCTATTTGGTTGAACTTCTAGTCAGTTGATTGAAAATATCGATAACGATATATATAAATCGTATCGAAATATTGATTCTGTTTATCAGAATATTTTACCTCCATGTTATTTATGTTGACTGACATCTGTGGATGCAGGGAAACAGGTCGGAGGAATCCAACTGGATTCCTCAACATTTATTTACCGTTTTTCATATATTCTGATATATGATGTGTTATATCATCTGTTGTTGAACCTGTGTGTTTGGATGATGATTGAACCTTTTGATTTGGTATTTTTATACCATAAGTGATACTAGAAAGTGAAAAGGGATTTTCAAAGTTTATTTTGAAAATAAATTATTTATATAAAATCAATAGATTTTATATATAAAAGGAAGAGAATTTCATGAGAGAAAATGATTATAGAATCAAAGCCTTTGTTAAAAAAATAAATATTGTTGAAATCAAATAGAAGGGAAAATATTGGTGAAATCAAATAGAAGGGAAAATATTGTTGAAATCAAATAGAAGGGAAAATATTGGTGAAATCAAATAGAAGGGAAATATTTGTGAAACGATTACAAATAGAAATAAAAAGGGAAACATTCGTAAAAGTATTTACAAATGGAATTGAAAGGGAATATTCATGTAGGGAATAAAGAAAAGTTGAAAGAAGTACTTATTTGTTAAATAAATAGAAAAGTTAAAAGAAATATTTATTTGTTGAATAAATAGAAAAGTTAAAGGGAATATTTATTTGTTAAATAAATAGAAGCAGAAAGAGAATAGTTATTTGTTGAGTAAACGAATAGAAAAAGAATCTATTCAAGGGAGGTAATTCAAAGGAATTATTCCAAAGGAATTATTCAAAAGAGAAAAGTCAAAGGGATTAATTCAAAAGAGTTAATCAACTAGAGTTAAACTGTTAGAGTTAAACAGTTGGAGTTAAACTGTTAGAGTTAAACAGTTGGAGTTAAACTGTTAGAGTTAAACCGTTAGAGTTAAACCGTTGAAGTTAAACTGTCAGAGTTAAACCGTAAAGTTAAACAGTTAGAGTTAGTTAGTTAGAGTTAACCAGTTAGAGTTATTCAGTTAGAGTTATCCAGTTAGAGTTATTCAGTTAGAATTAACCAGTTAGAGTTAATCAGTTAGAGTTAATCGTTTTGAGTCAAATCGAACTAGAGTTATTCAAATATAGTAATCGAATAAGGGTTAATTGAATATTAGTTATTCAATTAGAATTGATCGAATCTAATTATTCGAGATAGAGTTAAAAATAGACAAAGTTATTTAAGGATGAATTTCCATTTAGCACGACTGCTAGCGTAATTCGCAGGGCTGCAGATAGCCTACGGCGGTCGAATGTTTCCTGGGGGAATCAGGCGTAACCATTGTGATCGCTGCGATCTAGAGTCAAACAAATGGTGTTAAATCAAATAGTAATTAATCAATAGAAGTTAATTAAGTCGAGTTAGTCGAGTATTAGTAAATTAAGTAGGGTTAGTCAAAAACGGAATTAATCGAATATCACTTATTCGAAGTAGAGTTATCGAATATAGTTTATTCGAGAAGAGTAATCGAATATAGTTCGTTCGAAGTGTGTTAAATCAAATATAGTTATTCGAAGGAGAGAATTATCGAATATGGTTTATTCGAAGTGAGATTTTTCGAATATTAGTTATTCGAAGAAAAGGATTACGAATATTAGTTATTCGAACAGGGGAATCGAATATAGTTTATTCGAAAGAAAATTATCGGATAGTGATTATTCGAGAGCGAATCATACATGGAAATTCGATTATATCGAATCAAGGGAAGTAATGTTTACTTTCCATTTCAAATCAAGTTTTAATTATCTGTTAATAAAGTAGTTGGTTGTTTATTTATCCAAATTAAGATATGGAAATATATTTAAGTTAACATATTTTGAAAGCATGGAATTATAACATTTATAGTTATAATCAAATGATTCAGTAAAGGAAGTGGATTCATAAATAGAATCCGAGAGTTCGCAAGGAAGTTTCTTAAAGAGTGAAGTTTGAACTCTGCCTATTTCGAAGTTAGAAATGTTGTTCAGTTAAGGTCTGAGAGGTAATTATACCCCAACTTGATTGACTTCGTTTTAACTAAGAAGTGGATAAGGTTCGAGAGTGAAAGTGGTTAAGTGAATTTAGTTAATGAGCGAAATGGTTGGTGTTGGCATAGCGATGTTTATTCAAACATCAGTTTAAACCCAATGAAGGAGATTTGGAAATGTCTTCCAAATGAAAAATCAGAAATGTTTTCTGAATATAGAAAATGAGAAATGGAATTGTTTTCCATTGTTAATAACGTATATTTTCTAAATATAGTAAATAAGAAATATAGGAAAACAAGAATAAGGAAAAGGGTAAATTTATGATAATTTGATGATGAATGATGATTGATCGATAGAATTTCCATCTGGAAATAATATCGTTGTTTGCACACAGACATGTTTTCATTTGATAGTTAAATCACTGACTATCAAAGTTTTTGACCATTTTACGTTGTTAATATGGAGAGACCGGTTGGATTATTATCCAGAGAACCACTCCGTATTGGCATAAGCGTTGCGAATCAAGTATGCTGAATATATTGAAGAGGGAGTTATGCAAGGGCTATCCTATTTACAGAATAGTGCCTTCGGTTTGTCCAGTCCTAGGACAAACGTGAATGGACGAATGTCTGACAGAGTATATTCAAAGGATCGCGTAAGTTGATCTCTTCAAACGTACTTACGTTTGGTGGCGGAGGAATTCGTTTCTCTTAGCTGTATACCCGTGGTATTTTTGGTGAAATCAATTTGTGATTTGGCGGGTATGACGATGTGGCATTCAAAGTAATGGAGGTGTGATCCGTCAAAAGATACGTTATGACCTCTAGCCTCATCAACCGGGAAATGACAAAAATCGGGCAGGCAACATGGCTATGTGGGTCGCACCCATTAGGATGTATGATCACCTATCTAGAGAAATTCTAATTGCTTCTTAAATCTATCGATGTTGCCCCATTCGGGAGACGGTTGCTGATCCCAACCGTTGGTGATATACATTCGATACACTCAAGCGAAATGAGTGGTCGGTCATGTGAGGGCCGAGTTGCAAGATGTTCTTGTTGAACCCAGTGTATTCGCCTCTAGAGATACACTATCGGCAGGTGGTCCCATACCTTGTCAAAGTCGGAATCCAATTTCCAATAAGTGCCCGCGAGTTTGATTTGTATACTATATATGTAGAGCGTGAGATGCAAGCGTTCTACTATATTTTAATTACTTGTGATTAGACATTATTATAATATCAGATAATATATGATTTCCAAAGTGTTTTGGGTTATCGTAAGGTAAAAACCGTCCGTGTTTATGTGTGGATTGGTCTTACGATTATCTTTTCTTTCGGAAGGATTTTGAAAGTTAAACCAAATGATTTGAGTTTACTCACACCAGTCCCATGACTGACCCAGAGTTTATTTTGTTTTGTTTTCCCTAAACTCTTGGGTGCCCAAATTTGTACGGGCAGTCAAGTAGTCAGGATTTACAGGTATGCTTGAAGAGCTTGGAGCAGGAGGCTTAAAGATTTTTCTAGCTATTGATTATTCCGCTATGATGAAAGTGTTGTACTCTGATAATGGTATGATATACATATACTACTTTGATTTCAAGATATGTTGTCTATTATATTTTATTCGTTCCGCTGTGAGATTCGTGTTACCCTAATGTTGTTGTGTTCTTCTTCTTCTTCTGTTCTAATTTTCTATCTTATCTATCCTCACCCTCTAATTTCTTTCTTGGACTATCCGGTAATTTCGACTTTTGATTGTTCGATAGGTGTTATATATCGGATAACCAGGGTCTCTTTTTCCCGGGTCGTTACAGTTGGCATCAGAGCTGAAGGTTTAGTGATTTACCTTGGCTCTGTGGCGTGACTCAGTAGAGATGGGGTTAGTAATGCCCTAGACTGAGTTTGAGTGTATATATACGAGTGAACGTATTTGTTATTTGATATAAAAATGGTTTTATATTGTGGAGATTTATTGGTTGAGTTGTTTATGAGTTCTAGTCGATCAGTTTGATCCACTGTATCGATAGGAGTTTATAAACACTTGAATACGATGGGTCGACACGATATGTTTTAAAAAAAAGGGTAAATGAAATAATTTTACCCAAATTATATTTTGATATAAGCAAAGTATAGATCTTTGAAATTATTATAGTATATTGAATGTGTTGGTTGTGATTATAATCGAATAAGATTATAAAATGTGAAATGGTTATGTAAATAACAAATCAAGATTCATATAAGTGAAATATATGAAATCAGATGAATTAAATCTGAATTTAAATCTGAATTTAAGTTCAGAATTGGAATTAAAATTGCTAAAATTTGAATAAGCGTTGTAAATGGAATTAAATTGAATATATGTGAATTTTAAAATCCTGGAAGATTTTAAATTTGTTACAAGCATTGAAAAGGGATATTTTGAAATGAATTTCAAAATGAAAATGTTTAAAAATGGGTTTTGAAAGTGCTATAGTATTGAACTCACTTCGATAGCTAGAAAATAAATTCCGATGTTGATACGGACATCATCGGTGCTCATTTTCGAGTTTGTAAGTGACGGATTACTACCAAAGATTTTGTTTTTAATTGTTTTGAAAAACCGAGTTGTTTTGATATTCCAAAGGGATATTTGATTTTTGGAAAAGGCAAAGCTATTTGAAACTCCCAGGTACAGATTATTGAAATAAACACAAATTAAATAGAAATTTGTGAAAGAAAATTTGAAATTGAATTGAAGGCTGTTCAGTGGAAATTGAGTTGAATTGAAATAGAATGGTATCAAGTAGAATTGGACTAGATTAGAGATAATCTGGGATAGAAATGGATGGTCGAGCAAGAAATTTGAATTGAGATTGGAATTGCAGTTTGATTGAAATTTGGTTTGGTTACAAGCGGATGGTCATGTTGAAGATAAAAGTGATTGGGAGTTTGATTGGGATGATAGTGGTATATGCTAAATTGATAGCAGAATTGAATGCCGACAAAAAGGTACACGTACATATTCATATGAGTTGGATGAGATTTATGAGCCTGTTTGGCAAGCCACTTGGCTGTTTGATTTTCTTTTGGGTTGAAGAAGGCCTAGAGAGGTGTAACAACCCGTAAAATCTGGGCCAGTTTAAAAATTTTATTTTGGCAATTTTAGCGAATTTTGATTATTTAAAATGAATTATTTTAAATAATATCGACGAGAAATTTATTTTGAATCGAATTCGAACGTATATATTACACGCGTCGTCGTTAGAATATAAATAATTATATATAATTATAAATAAAATTGAAAATGGCGCGGTAGTTCGATAATTCGATTTCAAACTTCAATTTAATGTACCGGGTGCAAAACAACCCGGATTTTAGTGAAACCAAAAACATTAGGATCTAATTGATAATATCTTTCCAACGAATCCAACAAATCAAGATTTCATAGCGGGAACCAAAAGATATGTCCAATTGAAAATTCTGAATAGTCGCTATGGAATTCAGGCCCTTAAAAATGGGAATTTTGCAAACGACCTCATTTCGACGAAACTAGTTTTGTTAGGACCGTATCGTCAATACGAAGCTAGAAAATATTTTTCGAGAATTTTTAGGGTTCGTATGTGGCCCCGGTAAATTGAAATGTACGTTTAAAATTGAATATATAGAGTTATATTTAAATTTGAGAGGAAACTTATCGAACAGTCGAATCAGCCTGGGATACATATCCCATTGTGTTCGAAATAGGGGTAATTAGCTAGGGGCGACGGTTGTTGGGTTGCATTTGGAGTTCGGATGCGAAACGAAAATAATAGAATTAAAATATTATTAAAATGTAAAAATATATATATTTAAAAATATCCAAACCCTAATCCCTTTATATTCATTCTGAGCCGCCACTTGAAACGGAGGGCCAAAAATGCACGATCTTTTCCTCCTCAATTTCTTAAAACCCGCTCACCAATTCTAGAAACAAATCGAGCGAAAATAAAAGAGGAAAGCAAGATCTTTGAATCTAGACTAGCATCATCGTTTCTGGTATCGTGTACGAGGAGAATTCGGAGCTCCAACACATCGACTTCTCACGCGTTTCCAGGTTGGTGGGGGCCATCGAGCTGCTCAGGAGGAAGGGCGGAGGGGGTTCAAGCGACGACGATCCTCGTCAGCGCCCTCGATCTAACTCCGACGCGGTGTGGCGATCAGAAAATGGAACCCTAGTGGGCAGCGGTGGTTCCAATATCTGACAAAGGATGTAGGCGTTGTTAGAAGGTGATTATTTTTATTTGAATCTACATTATTTTAAACCGGTTCTTGTTTTTTTATAAAACATATATTAAAAGTGTATTTTTTTAAAAAAATATATAAAGAAATTGTTATAAAAATATTTTAGCAATATTTTTGAAAATAACATTAGCCTTATTTTTGAAAATAAAATTGCATTGTTTTTAAATGAAATTTTATATAGGCAGTATAATAAAAATATGATTTTTATATGTTGAACTTCGAAATAAAAATAGGATTTTTATATGTTGAACTTCGAAAAAAAATAGGATTTTTATATGTTGAACTTCGAAATAAAAATAGGATTTTTATATGTTGAACTTCGAAATAAAAATATGATTTTTATATATTGAATAGCGAAGTAAAAATGTGTGATTTTTATATATATGTAGTGGCTACGGGCAAAGGAGATGACGAAGATGCGATAGCGATGAAGATTTCTATCGATGAAGTGTCGTGGAGCTTGGATAGCTATTGGTGAGAATTTCTCACCTTTCAATTTCTTTTTCTAGTTATATATATATATACTAGGATGCAGACGGTGCTTAGTAGCACCCGACACAACCGTCCACAGACCATGGACTTGTTTGTTTGGTTGCATAGATTAGTCAGATTATTTGATTTGAATTTGGTTGTTTGGTGAATTTGATTGATGTGTGAATGGCGTGGGCCTTCACTAGACCGGGGATAAGGCTAGGCCTCGTCCCGTTTCTAGTATCGTGCCGTTATGCCGCCGAAATTTCCTAAAATAAGTTAGAAAAATAAAAATATCATTTTATTTAAAGAATGAACTGAATAGAAATTCATATGTTGGAATAAAATGTTTTGTCGTTAAAAATATAATTTTTAACGTGAATGTGAATAAATAAATATTCATTTACAAACCAGACGGTTTGTTTATGTACACCTATTTGAAGGACATTGATTGGGTCGATAAATTTTACACATCGCCCAACTACACAAATAAAATATGTGTTTGATTGTTTGAAACCCCACACGGGTGTTAGGATGAAATTTGAAGTTCACTCATCCTGATTGATTAAATATGTCGATCGATCGATTGACAGGCTGTTATAAGCGTTAGATATCTATATTTGATGCTTATACAGTGTAGTGCACTTTGGTTGATGGTTGATTATTTTTCAATGCTATTATATACATGTGTTGTATGGAATCCATATAATTAACGTTATATGGTAATTGATTGGGCCTCATTCCAATTTGAAAAATAAAGAATATTTGAAAATAGAAATTTATGAAGCCGTGTTGATTAGATTGACGCCATTTTGACGTGAACGATATTTATATCGATTTTATTCATTTTAAAATGAATATTGAAAAGTGATTTCGAAGTCGAATATTTCGAAATGAATTGAATTGAAATATTTCGAAATGAATTGAATTGAAATATTTCGAAATGAATTGAATTGAAAACGATTTCGAAATGAATTGAATTGAAAACGATTTCGAAATGAATTGAATTGAAAACGATTTCGAAATGAATTGAATTGAAAACGATTTCGAAATGAGTTGAATTGAAAACGATTTCGAAATGAATTGAATTGAAAACGATTTCAAAATGAATTGAATTGAAAACGATTTCGAAATGAATTGAATTGAAAACGAATTCAAATTGAATTGAAAGCGAATTGAAATGAATTCAAATTGAATTGAAATTTGAATTGAATAGAAATGAATTTTAAAACGAATTTATAAAGAAGAATTCAATTTTGATTTGAATTGAAAAGGAAGTTGAAATTGCTTTTGAAACGAAATTAAAACTATTCATATAATTCGTTTTAAATGGAAATCGACGAAATATATATTATATATATTATATATATAATATAATGGCCTGAATAGAACGCGCCGCGCCGCGGCAGTTCGTGAATTTCGACCATTTATTTCAAACGGACATTACGGGAGATCCGACCGTCGGATTCTCCGAAAACCGGAACCGTTGGGTTCGTATCGAAAAGAGCTTTCTAACGAATATTAGAAATTTGAAATCTAACGGTTGGATTTGGAGTTACGTCCAAATCAAATTTGAAAAAGGTCGTTGTAAGTGCAGTTCGATGGCCATTGATGGAAATCGACTGTACAGGCCTTGATAAAATTATTAAAAATAGTAATAATTTGTGTAAAATCATAAGAAATGATTTGTGAAGATTTGGGATGAAAAACTCCATATTTGAAGAGATAAAAATAGATTTTTATCGAAATGAACTAGTTTTAAACTAGAAATATAATTCTATTTATTTTTAAATAAATAAATTGAATTTGAAAAGGGTTTTAAAAATAACCAAAATTTCCAATGATTGCATTGGAGTGGATTTGAATCGAAATTGTCTTCGGAATATTTCGATGTTAGAATTCAGAATTATACAGGTGTTGTAATGGAAATTTGAAAGATATAGATATATATATCAATATTTCCAATACGACACTTGTTAATCGTAGAATTTGATATTGAATATAAGCCGATATATTTTCTATTCAGAGCCTTATATTGAATATCAAATGTGATTTGGGTTTGTCGTGAATGGTGTCTTCACTAACACTGTTCTTGAACCCAGTTGAGAAAAGGTTAAATCTTTTTATTTAGGTTTAATGAAGTGTACCAATTAAACGATATTTAATTGGAATTGAATTGGTATTGATTTTTGGGTTTATCGTGAACAGTGTTTTAAATAACACTTGTTCTTTAACCCGATAATTAATGGAATGTGATTTTGGGTTTATCGTGAACCGTGTTTTAAATGACACTGATTCTTTAACCCAGTTAAAGATTAAAACTAAGTGGAGTTTTAATGAATCTTTAATTAGATTGAAATGATCGAAAATGGAGTATCACCAGTTTTGCTCCAGGCGATAGTTAAATCTTTAACTAGATTTGAACGTGAAATGGTAATTGAATTACCAATAACACCGTGGTGTTAAATATGAAGTATAACCAGTTTTACTTCATGGGTTGAATAAGTTGGGATTAGGAAATAAAATAAATGATTACTTCGGTGTGGTTCGATAATCCCGACTAGTTGGAATTGATATTCAAAGGAGATTAAAGAGTAAATTTAAAGAATTTATCTTGGATAAAATTAATGGGAACTTTTTCCCAAAGTATAGGAATATTTGAATAAAAGAATATTCTGAATTGGAATGAGGCGTATGTTGTGTTTGTGTAACACTTTTATAATATATACGCGAGTTATTCAGAAAGATCGGGTTTATCCCATTCTGAATAACTGATTCGACGTGGTGTCGAAGATGAAGACGGTGGTCGAAGACCAGAAGTCTTCACGTCGTTTGGGTGATTACTGATGATCTTGATTGGGCTGTACACCCAAGAAGATGGAAACAGTTGGTGATCGTCCAGACGTACTTGGAGATCGATGGATATGCGGGGTACTAGGTGCCTCCGGTTTCGTTCAGACCCAGAACGGACTTGTAAATGGACTGTGTGTCTGACATTGGATTTTAGTCCGTGTGATTGATCTCTATTAAATATATATCTGTTTGGCGGCGGAGAATTTATTCTCTTGCTTAACGCCCTTCTCTGAGACGTACGAGCTCAGGGGTTATATATTGATGGATATCAAACGCATGGAGTGAATGGCCTGTGTGGCATGCCTAAGTGGCAATTGATCGAGGCTTCTGTTGAAAAGCAAAGTCTTGTGGTTGATGATCGAAGCACGGCCTTTGTGGCATAGCTTTGTGTAACGTTTGATTCGCGAGTTTCACACCCGGTATGAACCAAAAACGGGAGAGGACGTCAGGGAGGGCATGCGTTTCTTTCTAGCTAGAAGTGGCGTCAGTGGTTTTACACGCCCTGACGAGTTTGACTTATGTGGTTGTTGCTGTTGCGAGGCGCCTCGGATTGATCGGTCGTTCTCGAACCGATGGAGTCATTTAGTTGGCTCATTTACGCCCCATAGGGCGGGGAAACGCATGTTCAGGCATTTTAATCCACATCAGTGGACCGACCCTGAGGATCCAAAGGCTTGACAGAGTACTTGCCTGAGGCTCGGGCTAGACAGTCTCGAATCGGTTGAGGACTATCTTTTGCCTCGGTTCATAGACGGAAATCCAATTTCCAAATACGTGACTTTGCGGTTTTATTTGTAAACCTATATATGGTGACATAGTGGGATGGGGCATTCATGCCGCCTATGATTGATACTTATGATTTGAAGTTGTTTTATACACTATGCACTTATATTAGTATCAAATGATTTGTTTTAAACGTATCAAGCATTCTTTGGCTGTTATAAGGAAAAACCCTATCCCCCGGCTTGCGTTTGCATTGTGTGATAGGACCTGGGTCTTATAACAGCTTCATTTTTCTTTATTTAGCATTGCGCTGTTTGTTTTATGCACTGGTATTCTTGGGAGGAAACCCGTTCCGTGTTATACGGCATGGTCCCTTGACTTACCTAACTTTTAAAATAAAGAATAATAACTGTTTTAGTTCTCACACCAGTCCCATGACTGACCTGGAGTTTATTGTTTTAACCTAAACTCTGGGTGCCCTTATTTTGACACGGGCAGCTAGTAGTTTTGGTTTTGCAGATTTATATTCACAGGATCCTGGTTTACAGCTGGAATGATATCCGGAAAGCTTTGTATCCGTATATCTCTTTCTAGTTGTGTATTGTATTATTTTCCGCTGCTATATATTTAAATGTAATTTAAATCTCTGATATTTCTGTGTAATATTCATTTATACTCTGTATATTCTTGTAATCTGATGCATTGTTGTAATATACAATGAAATGTTCTTCTGTATGCGTTCTGTTGTGGTTTGTTCTCGAACTATCCGGCGCTTTCCTTAACGGGGAAGTCACGGGTTTTCACAGTTGGTATCAGAGCTTTGGTTTACAAAGCTCAGAGAACAAGACACATTAGAACCATACGAAAGAATTCATCAGATATTGGCTTAGTAATATCCAATGAGAATGACTCGTTAGAGATGGGATCAGTAGTATCCTAGAACGAGTGTGAAGAGTATATTTTTAAAATGAAAACAAATTTTGTTTTGAAAATTTAAATCGTTATATACGTATTTGAATATTTATTTTATATTGATTAGGACAGTCCAGTATACAAAGATTTTGCATATACGCCTTGCAAACGTGTATTTGAAGTTTTAATATACTGGATAGATATAGAATTACCCTCTAATCACCCGGAGATGATTTTGATGATGGAGCTCCATCATTAGAATTTATATTCGAGTGACGAACGTGTAATATCTATATATTTCCTATTGACTGGTGTGAGAACCAAAATTAGATAGGGCCTATTGTTGTGATTTGGCATCAAAAATGTGATTTTTGTATATGTATCAAAATTACGAATTTGAAACTCTAATTCACTAATTGATTGATGTTTGTGTTGTTTGTTTAATTGTTTGCTAATTTTGAACCATTTTGCCTAATTGAACCAAATATTGGATTGTATTGAAAATTGGTTGCATTTGCTTGCATATACATATATATCATTGAACAGGTCATAGCAAGGAGGCTAGAGCAGAGAATAAATTTTGTTTGCCCGACAAATAGGTACATGTTTACTACATAATTTACTATTTTGTTCGGGTGATGATGATTTTATGAGCCTATTGGCTAGCCGCTTGGCTTTTTCTTTTTCTTTTTGAGATCTGAAGGACCGGGGAAGCTATTTGAAATTACCCGATGCTCCCGGTGCAGGGGAGGTTATGGCGAAATTTTTCGAAAATTTAGGGTGTTAGCCAAATTTTTGAAATTTTGAAAATTCTCAGAAACTAAAAAGTTGGAGAATGAAAGCCAGATCGAGCGTAGAGTTGAGTAATCAAACCACTTTCGACTTTGTTCCTTTTCGGGGACGAAAAGTTTTAAGTGGGGGAGATTGTAACAACCCGTAAAATCTGGGCCAGTTTAAAATTTTTATTTTGGCAATTTTAGCGAATTTTGATTATTTAAAATGAATTATTTTAAATAATATCGACGAGAAATTTATTTTGAATCGAATTCGAACGTATATATTATACGCGTCGTCGTTAGAATATAAATAATTATATATAATTATAAATAAAATTGAAAATGGCGCGGTAGTTCGATAATTCGATTTCAAACTTCAATTTAATGTACCGGGTGCAAAACAACCCGGATTTTAGTGAAACCAAAAACATTAGGATCTAATTGATAATATCTTTCCAACGAATCCAACAAATCAAGATTTCATAGCGGGAACCAAAAGATATGTACAATTGAAAATTCTGAATAGTCGCTATGGAATTCAGGCCCTTAAAAATGGGAATTTTGCAAACGACCTCGGATTTCGACGAAACTAGTTTTGTTAGGACCGTATCGTCAATACGAAGCTAGAAAATATTTTTCGAGAATTTTTAGGGTTCGTATGTGGCCCCGGTAAATTGAAATGTACGTTTAAAATTGAATATACAGAGTTATATTTAAATTTGAGAGGAAACTTATCGAACAGTCGAATCAGCCTGGGATACATATCCCATTGTGTTCGAAATAGGGGTAATTAGCTAGGGGCGAAGGTTGTTGGGTTGCATTTGGAGTTCGGATGCGAAACGAAAATAATAGAATTAAAATATTATTAAAATGTAAAAATATATATATTTAAAAATATCCAAACCCTAATCCCTTTATATTCATTCTGAGCCGCCACTTGAAACGGAGGGCCAAAAATGCACGATCTTTTCCTCCTCAATTTCTTAAAACCCGCTCACCAATTCTAGAAACAAATCGAGCGAAAATAAAAGAGGAAAGCAAGATCTTTGAATCTAGACTAGCATCATCGTTTCTGGTATCGTGTACGAGGAGAATTCGGAGCTCCAACACATCGACTTCTCACGCGTCTCCAGGTTGGTGGGGGCCATCGAGCTGCTCAGGAGGAAGGGCGGAGGGGGTTCAAGCGACGACGATCCTCGTCAGCGCCCTCGATCTAACTCCGACGCGGTGTGGCGATCAGAAAATGGAACCCTAGTGGGCAGCGGTGGTTCCAATATCTGACAAAGGATGTAGGCGTTGTTAGAAGGTGATTATTTTTATTTGAATCTACATTGTTTTAAACCGGTTCTTGTTTTTTTATAAAACATATATTAAAAGTGTATTTTTTTTAAAAAATATATAAAGAAATTGTTATAAAAATATTTTAGCAATATTTTTGAAAATAACATTAGCCTTATTTTTGAAAATAAAATTGCATTGTTTTTAAATGAAATTTTATATAGGCAGTATAATAAAAATATGATTTTTATATGTTGAACTTCGAAATAAAAATAGGATTTTTATATGTTGAACTTCGAAAAAAAAATAGGATTTTTATATGTTGAACTTCGAAATAAAAATAGGATTTTTATATGTTGAACTTCGAAATAAAAATATGATTTTTATATATTGAATAGCGAAGTAAAAATGTGTGATTTTTATATATATGTAGTGGCTACGGGCAAAGGAGATGACGAAGATGCGATAGCGATGAAGATTTCTATCGATGAAGTGTCGTGGAGCTTGGATAGCTATTGGTGAGAATTTCTCACCTTTCAATTTCTTTTTCTAGTTATATATATATATATACTAGGATGCAGACGGTGCTTAGTAGCACCCGACACAACCGTCCACAGACCATGGACTTGTTTGTTTGGTTGCATAGATTAGTCAGATTATTTGATTTGAATTTGGTTGTTTGGTGAATTTGATTGATGTGTGAATGGCGTGGGCCTTCACTAGACCGGGGATAAGGCTAGGCCTCGTCCCGTTTCTAGTATCGTGCCGTTATGCCGCCGAAATTTCCTAAAATAAGTTAGAAAACTAAAAATATCATTTTATTTAAAGAATGAACTGAATAGAAATTCATATGTTGGAATAAAATGTTTTGTCGTTAAAAATATAATTTTTAACGTGAATGTGAATAAATAAATATTCATTTACAAACCAGACGGTTTGTTTATGTACACCTATTTGAAGGACATTGATTGGGTCGATAAATTTTACACATCGCCCAACTGCACAAATAAAATATGTGTTTGATTGTTTGAAACCCCACACGGGTGTTAGGATGAAATTTGAAGTTCACTCATCCTGATTGATTAAATATGTCGATCGATCGATTGATAGGCTGTTATAAGCGTTAGATATCTATATTTGATGCTTATACAGTGTAGTGCACTTTGGTTGATGGTTGATTATTTTTCAATGCTATTATATACATGTGTTGTATGGAATCCATATAATTAACGTTATATGGTAATTGATTGGGCCTCATTCCAATTTGAAAAATAAAGAATATTTGAAAATAGAAATTTATGAAGCCGTGTTGATTAGATTGACGCCATTTTGACGTGAACGATATTTATATCGATTTTATTCATTTTAAAATGAATATTGAAAAGTGATTTCGAAGTCGAATATTTCGAAATGAATTGAATTGAAATATTTCGAAATGAATTGAATTGAAATATTTCGAAATGAATTGAATTGAAAACGATTTCGAAATGAATTGAATTGAAAACGATTTCGAAATGAATTGAATTGAAAACGATTTCGAAATGAATTGAATTGAAAACGATTTCGAAATGAGTTGAATTGAAAACGATTTCGAAATGAATTGAATTGAAAACGATTTCAAAATGAATTGAATTGAAAACGATTTCGAAATGAATTGAATTGAAAACGAATTCAAATTGAATTGAAAGCGAATTGAAATGAATTCAAATTGAATTGAAATTTGAATTGAATAGAAATGAATTTTAAAACGAATTTATAAAGAAGAATTCAATTTTGATTTGAATTGAAAAGGAAGTTGAAATTGCTTTTGAAACGAAATTAAAACTATTCATATAATTAGTTTTAAATGGAAATCGACGAAATATATATTATATATATTATATATATAATATAATGGCCTGAATAGAACGCGTCGCGCCGCGGCAGTTCATGAATTTCGACCATTTATTTCAAACGGACATTACGGGAGATCCGACCGTCGGATTCTCCGAAAACCGGAACCGTTGGGTTCGTATCGAAAAGAGCTTTCTAACGAATATTAGAAATTTGAAATCTAACGGTTGGATTTGGAGTTACGTCCAAATCAAATTTGAAAAAGGTCGATGTAAGTGCAGTTCGATGGCCATTGATGGAAATCGACTGTACAGGCCTTGATAAAATTATTAAAAATAGTAATAATTTGTGTAAAATCATAAGAAATGATTTGTGAAGATTTGGGATGAAAAACTCCGTATTTGAAGAGATAAAAATAGATTTTTATCGAAATGAACTAGTTTTAAACTAGAAATATAATTCTATTTATTTTTAAATAAATAAATTGAATTTGAAAAGGGTTTTAAAAATAACCAAAATTTCCAATGATTGCATTGGAGTGGATTTGAATCGAAATTGTCTTCGGAATATTTCGATGTTAGAATTCGAAATTGTACAGGTGTTGTAATGGAAATTTGAAAGATATAGATATATATATATATATCGTTATTTCCAATACGACACTTGTTAATCGTAGAATTTGATATTGAATATAAGCCGATATATTTTCTATTCAGAGCCTTATATTGAATATCAAATGTGATTTGGGTTTGTCGTGAATGTTGTCTTCACTAACACTGTTCTTGAACCCAGTTGAGAAAAGGTTAAATCTTTTTATTTAGATTTAATGAAGTGTACCAATTAAACGATATTTAATTGGAATTGAATTGGTATTGATTTTTGGGTTTATCGTGAACAGTGTTTTAAATAACACTTGTTCTTTAACCCGATAATTAATGGAATGTGATTTTGGGTTTATCGTGAACCGTGTTTTAAATGACACTGATTCTTTAACCCAGTTAAAGATTAAAACTAAGTGGAGTTTTAATGAATCTTTAATTAGATTGAAATGATCGAAAATGGAGTATCACCAGTTTTGCTCCAGGCGATAGTTAAATCTTTAACTAGATTTGAACGTGAAATGGTAATTGAATTACCAATAACACCGTGGTGTTAGATATGAAGTATAACCAGTTTTACTTCATGGGATGAATAGGTTGGGATTAGGAAATAAAATAAATGATTACTTCGGTGTGGTTCGATAATCCCGACTAGTTGGAATTGATATTCAAAGGAGATTAAAGAGTAAATTTAAAGAATTTATCTTGGATAAAATTAATGGGAACTTTTTCCCAAAGTATAGGAATATTTGAATAAAAGAATATTCCGAATTGGAATGATGCGTATGTTGTGTTTGTGTAACACTTTTATAATATATACGCGAGTTATTCAGAAAGACCGGGTTTATCCCATTCTGAATAACTGATTCGACGTGGTGTCGAAGATGAAGACGGTGGTCGAAGACCAGAAGTCTTCACGTCGTTTGGGTGATTACTGATGATCTTGATTGGGCTGTACACCCAAGAAGATGGAAACAGTTGGTGATCGTCCAGACGTACTTGGAGATCGATGGATATGCGGGGTACTAGGTGCCTCCGGTTTCGTTCAGACCCAGAACGGACTTGTAAATGGACTGTGTGTCTGACATTGGATTTTAGTCCGTGTGATTGATCTCTATTAAATATATATCTGTTTGGCGGCGGAGAATTTATTCTCTTGTTTAACGCCCTTCTCTGAGACGTACGAGCTCAGGGGTTATATATTGATGGATATCAAACGCATGGAGTGAATGGCCTGTGTGGCATGCCTAAGTGGCAATTGATCGAGGCTTCTGTTGAAAAGCAAAGTCTTGTGGTTGATGATCGAAGCACGGCCTTTGTGGCATAGCTTTGTGTAACGTTTGATTCGCGAGTTTCACACCCGGTATGAACCAAAAACGGGAGAGGACGTCAGGGAGGGCATGCGTTTCTTTCTAGCTAGAAGTGGCGTCAGTGGTTTTACATGCCCTGACGAGTTTGACTTATGTGGTTGTTGCTGTTGCGAGGCGCCTCGGATTGATCGGTCGTTCTCGAACCGATGGAGTCATTTAGTTGGCTCATTTACGCCCCATAGGGCGGGGTAACGCATGTTCAGGCATTTTAATCCACATCGGTGGACCGGCCCTGAGGATCCAAAGGCTTGACAGAGTACTTGCCTGAGGCTCGGGCTAGACAGTCTCGAATCGGTTGAGGACTATCTTTTGCCTCGGTTCATAGACGGAAATCCAATTTCCAAATACGTGACTTTGCGGTTTTATTTGTAAACCTATATATGGTGACATAGTGGGATGGGGCATTCATGCCGCCTATGATTGATACTTATGATTTGAAGTTGTTTTATACACTATGCACTTATATTAGTATCAAATGATTTGTTTTAAACGTATCAAGCATTCTTTGGCTGTTATAAGGAAAAACCCTATCCCCCGGCTTGCGTTTGCATTGTGTGATAGGACCTGGGTCTTATAACAGCTTCATTTTTCTTTATTTAGCATTGCGCTGTTTGTTTTATGCACTGGTATTCTTGGGAGGAAACCCGTTCCGTGTTATACGGCGTGGTCCCTTGACTTACCTAACTTTTAAAATAAAGAATAATAACTGTTTTAGTTCTCACACCAGTCCCATGACTGACCTGGAGTTTATTGTTTTAACCTAAACTCTGGGTGCCCTTATTTTGACACGGGCAGCTAGTAGTTTTGGTTTTGCAGATTTATATTCACAGGATCCTGGTTTACAGCTGGAATGATATCCGGAAAGCTTTGTATCCGTATATCTCTTTCTAGTTGTGTATTGTATTATTTTCCGCTGCTATATATTTAAATGTAATTTAAATCTCTGATATTTCTGTGTAATATTCATTTATACTCTGTATATTCTTGTAATATGATGCATTGTTGTAATATACAATGAAATGTTCTTCTGTATGCGTTCTGTTGTGGTTTGTTCTCGAACTATCCGGCGCTTTCCTAAACGGGGAAGTCACGGGTTTTCACAAGAGGCGAGTTGGAGTTTGAGCTATTGACCAGTACAAAGGAGATGCTGGCGAAATTTTTCAGAAATTTCGAATGTTAGAAAATTTTCAAAATTTTTGAAATTTTCGTTTACAGAAATAAATTAATAAATTAATTAGAATTAATTGGTTTAGTGATACCGGAGTAAATAAATAATTTTAACCTAGTTATAAAGTTCATTTTTCTACCTTAGCAATTTCGAGGACGAAATTATTTTAAGGGGGAAAGAATGTAACGGCCCAGATTTTTTGACCATTTAGTTATTATTTAAAAATGTTTTTTTATTGTTTTGGAAGTTTAAATGGTTTAATTTCAATAATTTTGAATATTTTATGTTATTCCGAAATGGTAGAAATTTAGTGGATCTGCAATATAATGTGAACTGGCAGTATAAAAGGATAAATTTTTAATTCAAAATAGTACGTTTACAAAGGATGTAGTGGCTAACGAACTCGGATTTCGATGAAATCAGTTTCATTAAATCTGAAATGATGAAATTAGGTAACCAACCAAGTTACGTCAAAAATGGCATCCGTATGTGGAAAAGAAAAAAAAATAAAAGGTCAAAATTTGAACTAAATTTTGACGGTAATTGGAATTTGCTAATGCTAACGGCAAAATTGGAACCTGTGACCTATCCAGGAAAATTCTAAACATAGGATATTAGCTATATATGAAATCTGGGAAAATCCTATAACGGATATAGAAAGTTATTAAGGAAACAAAATTTAAATAAATTATTTGAAAATCTAAACGAACTCCGATTTTTGATTTGAATACATAGGATTGAAGTACGTTAAAAACCGGACCAGATGGTGGAAGAATTTCTGAAAACCGTTATCGTTTGATACTCCAACATGAGACCGGAAGGTGTTGAAACTAACACAAAACACTATTTTGAATTTGAATTTGAATTTAAATTATTTGAAAGTTCAAACAAATTCAAAATTGATATATTTTTATATAGTATTGAAGAGCAAGAAAAATCGAACAATATGGTTGAAAAAGATTTCGGATAAGTTATCAATAAGTAAGTCAAATTAACATCCGAATAGGGTTGAGAAAACACACTTTACTATTCATAAATTATTAAATTTATTTATAGTTTAATTAATTTAAGGATTAATTCTAGCCATCCATTTTCGACCGTTGGATTCGCGCCACCTCAGCAATCCATGTGACTCCTTCGGCTATAAATAGCCCCCCCCCCCTTCATTTTAAAGTCACTCCTCCTCCTCCTCCTTCAAGCTTTGGCAATGACAGAAATAATAATAAAATATTAGGAAATAGGGAAAAGGGAAGAAAGGGAGAAAGGAGGGCAAGACGGGGAGCTAGGGACTCTTAGGCAGAGGCTTGGGCTTCACGGGGTAAGTTTTTAAATAATATTTATTTATTTATTTATTTTTGTAATATATATATATATAATAATTAAAATAGAATTTGTAAAAATAAATATCGGAACATTCTAAGGGTGACAGAGAGGATAGTGTCTAAGGCTTGACTTTGGAAAATATAGTTTCCTGCTCTCCCTGGCTATCCCTAACTGATCCGACGAATGAGATGATTAATTTAAATTTTAAATTTTAAATTTAATTTGAATTTAAAACTGACCAGGGGCATTTTCGTAATTTTTAACCATAAACTTTAAAAGCTTATAACTTTTTCAAAACAAGTCGGATTTCCACGAAACAAGGACCGTTGGATTCTTATCGAAAAATACTTTAAAATGAGTGGAAGCAGATTTTTGATCCGGGTTAAAATTTTTAAGTTATAATTAAATGAATATTTTTAAATATTTTATTTGAAAATTAAATTTAATTAATATTAAAATGGTTTTTCAATTTTAAAGAAAAATTGGATATGGCTAGAGATGTGAAAGTAGGATTTTTTAGAAGGGCAGGGAAGGTAATTTGGCTTATAACGCAATTAAAAATTAATTAAGATAAAAATAATTTAATTAATTTAATTAAATATATTTTCATTTAAATTAGGTAAATATTGTAAATAGCATAACTTTTGCATACATTAACGAAATTTAACGAAACAGGATCCGTTGGGATCGTATGGACAAGCACTACGCAATGGAACTAACCGCAAGTGGATTGGAGCTCGTTTGGATTTACGGCAAAATTAAACGCCTGAACCAAATCAATGACCGATTATCGTTATTCAACGATAAACCGTCCAATGTGAGTAAATCTCACTAACTCTGAACACTTTATATTTCTCTAAAGTATTTTAAGAATTGGTAAATATTGGCTGATTTGCTGTGTATTGGCTATTTGGTTGAACTGCTAGTCAGTTGATTGAAAATATCGATAACGATATATATAAATCGTATCGAAATATCGATAACGATAATCACTCTTTAGAGAAAATGATTATAGAATCAAAGCCTTTGTTAAAAAAATAAATATTGTTGAAATCAAATAGAAGGGAAAATATTGGTGAAATCAAATAGAAGGGAAAATATTGTTGAAATCAAATAGAAGGGAAAATATTGGTGAAATCAAATAGAAGGGAAATATTTGTGAAACGATTACAAATAGAAATAAAAAGGGAAACATTCGTAAAAGTATTTACAAATGGAATTGAAAGGGAATATTCATGTAGGGAATAAAGAAAAGTTGAAAGAAGTACTTATTTGTTAAATAAATAGAAAAGTTAAAAGAAATATTTATTTGTTGAATAAATAGAAAAGTTAAAGGGAATATTTATTTGTTAAATAAATAGAAGCAGAAAGAGAATAGTTATTTGTTGAGTAAACGAATAGAAAAAGAATCTATTCAAGGGAGGTAATTCAAAGGAATTATTCCAAAGGAATTATTCAAAAGAGAAAAGTCAAAGGGATTAATTCAAAAGAGTTAATCAACTAGAGTTAAACTGTTAGAGTTAAACAGTTGGAGTTAAACTGTTAGAGTTAAACAGTTGGAGTTAAACTGTTAGAGTTAAACCGTTAGAGTTAAACCGTTGAAGTTAAACTGTCAGAGTTAAACCGTAAAGTTAAACAGTTAGAGTTAGTTAGTTAGAGTTAACCAGTTAGAGTTATTCAGTTAGAGTTATCCAGTTAGAGTTATTCAGTTAGAATTAACCAGTTAGAGTTAATCAGTTAGAGTTAATCGTTTTGAGTCAAATCGAACTAGAGTTATTCAAATATAGTAATCGAATAAGGGTTAATTGAATATTAGTTATTCAATTAGAATTGATCGAATCTAATTATTCGAGATAGAGTTAAAAATAGACAAAGTTATTTAAGGATGAATTTCCATTTAGCACGACTGCTAGCGTAATTCGCAGGGCTGCAGATAGCCTACGGCGGTCGGATGTTTCCTGGGGGAATCAGGCGTAACCATTGTGATCGCTGCGATCTAGAGTCAAGCAAATGGTGTTAAATCAAATAGTAATTAATCAATAGAAGTTAATTAAGTCGAGTTAGTCGAGTATTAGTAAATTAAGTAGGGTTAGTCAAAAACGGAATTAATCGAATATCACCTATTCGAAGTAGAGTTATCGAATATAGTTTATTCGAGAAGAGTAATCGAATATAGTTCGTTCGAAGTGTGTTAAATCGAATATAGTTATTCGAAGGAGAGAATTATCGAATATGGTTTATTCGAAGTGAGATTTTTCGAATATTAGTTATTCGAAGAAAAGGATTACGAATATTAGTTATTCGAACAGGGGAATCGAATATAGTTTATTCGAAAGAGAATTATCGGATAGTGATTATTCGAGAGCGAATCATACATGGAAATTCGATTATATCGAATCAAGGGAAGTAATGTTTACTTTCCATTTCAAATCAAGTTTTAATTGTCTGTTAATAAAGTAGTTGGTTGTTTATTTATCCAAATTAAGATATGGAAATATATTTAAGTTAACATATTTTGAAAGCATGGAATTATAACATTTATAGTTATAATCAAATGATTCAGTAAAGGAAGTGGATTCATAAATAGAATTCGAGAGTTCGCAAGGAAGTTTCTTAAAGAGTGAAGTTTGAACTCTGCCTATTTCGAAGTTAGAAATGTTGTTCAGTTAAGGTCTGAGAGGTAATTATACCCCAATTTGATTGACTTCGTTTTAACTAAGAAGTGGATAAGGTTCGAGAGTGAAAGTGGTTAAGTGAATTTAGTTAATGAGCGAAATGGTTGGTGTTGGCATAGCGATGTTTATTCAAACATCAGTTTAAATCCAATGAAGGAGATTTGGAAATGTCTTCCAAATGAAAAATCAGAAATGTTTTCTGAATATAGAAAATGAGAAATGGAATTGTTTTCCATTGTTAATAACGTATATTTTCTAAATATAGTAAATAAGAAATATAGGAAAACAAGAATAAGGAAAAGGGTAAATTTATGATAATTTGATGATGAATGATGATTGATCGATAGAATTTCCATCTGGAAATAATATCGTTGTTTGCACACAGACATGTTTTCATTTGATAGTTAAATCACCGACTATCAAAGTTTTTGACCATTTAAAGTTGTTAATATGAAGAGACCGGTTGGATTATTATCCAGAGAACCACTCCGTATTGGCATAAGCGTTGCGAATCAAGTATGCTGAATATATTGAAGAGGGAGTTATGCAAGGGCTATCCTATTTACAGAATAGTGCCTTCGGTTTGTCCAGTCCTAGGACAAACGTGAATGGACGAATGCCTGACAGAGTATATTCAAAGGATCGCGTAAGTTGATCTCTTCAAACGTACTTACGTTTGGTGGCGGAGGAATTCGTTTCTCTTAGCTGTATACCCGTGGTATTTTTGGTGAAATCAATTTGTGATTTGGCGGGTATGACGATGTGGCATTCAAAGTAATGGAGGTGTGATCCGTCAAAAGATACGTTATGACCTCTAGCCTCATCAACCGGGAAATGACAAAAATCGGGCAGGCAGCATGGCTATGTGGGTCGCACCCATTAGGATGTATGATCACCTATCTAGAGAAATTCCAATTGCTTCTTAAATCTATCGATGCTGCCCCATTCGGGAGACGGTTGCTGATCCCAACCGTTGGTGATATACATTCGATACACTCAAGCGAAATGAGTGGTCGGTCATGTGAGGGCCGGGTTGCAAGATGTTCTTGTTGAACCCAGTGTATTCGCCTCTAGAGATACACTATCGGCAGGTGGTCCCATACCTTGTCAAAGTCGGAATCCAATTTCCAATAAGTGCCCGCGAGTTTGATTTGTATACTATATATGTAGAGCGTGAGATGCAAGCGTTCTACTATATTTTAATTACTTGTGATTAGACATTATTATAATATCAGATAATATATGATTTCCAAAGTGTTTTGGGTTATCGTAAGGTAAAAACCGTCCGTGTTTATGTGTGGATTGGTCTTACGATTATCTTTTCTTTCGGAAGGATTTTGAAAGTTAAACCAAATGATTTGAGTTTACTCACACCAGTCCCATGACTGACCCAGAGTTTATTTTGTTTTGTTTTCCCTAAACTCTTGGGTGCCCAAATTTGTACGGGCAGTCAAGTAGTCAGGATTTACAGGTATGCTTGAAGAGCTTGGAGCAAGAGGCTTCAAGATTTTTCTAGCTATTGATTATTCCGCTATGATGAAAATGTTGTACTCTGATAATGGTATGATATACATATACTACTTTGATTTCAAGATATGTTGTCTATTATATTTTATTCGTTCCGCTGTGAGATTCGTGTTACCCTAATGTTGTTGTGTTCTTCTTCTTCTTCTGTTCTAATTTTCTATCTTATCTATCCTCACCCTCTAATTTCTTTCTTGGACTATCCGGTAATTTCGACTTTTGATTGTTCGATAGGTGTTATATATCGGATAACCAGTGTCTCTTTTTCCCGCGTCGTTACAGCTTGTGTACCTCTAGAAAGGAATACACTGGGTTCAACAAGAACATCTTGCAACCCGGCCACACATGACCGACCACTCATTTCGCTTGAGTGTATCGAATGTATATCACCAACGGTTAGGATCAGCAACCGTTTCTCGAATGGGACAGCATCAACAATAGATTTTTAGAAGTAAATGAAACTCTAGATCAGGTGATTAAACACCCTACTTCAGAGCGACCGACTTAGCCATGCTGCCTGCCCGATTTCGGTCATTTACCGATTGATGAGGCTTGAGGTTACGCTTTATCATCCTATCAGATTCACTTCGAATGCCACATTGTCAGATCCATCGAGAATCACTAATTGACGTCTTCAAAGGTACATTTCGTGTTAGCTAAAGAAGTTTCCTTCTCCGCTTCCACTCTTGGTACGGTTGAAGAAATCAATGTACGTGACCTTTTTGGAAATACTCTGTCAGACATTCATCCATACAAGTCATCCTTGAACAGGATGAACCGAAGGCATTATTCAGTACATCCATCTTAGGCACTGTTATCTAAGACTTATACAATAGCCCTTGCACTTTACTCCGTCTTCAATTATCTTTGGGATATATGATTCGCAATGCTTATGCCAATACAGAGTGGTTCTTTGATTAATAATCCAACCGGTCTCTCCATATTAACAATGTTAAAATGGTCAAAAACTTCGATAGTCGATGAGTTAACTATCAAAGAAAACACGTGTGCAAACAACGATATTATTTCCAGATGGAAATTACATTGATCAATCATCATTTAACATATATATATATATATATTCACATTTCCTTATTTTCTATGTTTAGAAAATATACGTTATTAACAATGGAAAACATTTCCATTGTTTATTTACATATCACTATCATTCCACAACTATGAGTCCCTGACTGTAAACTAGTAGGAGAACAATTCTCTAAGTATAAACCCCGAAGGCCAAAACCAACATCAGATCGACACTTAGAAAACCATTTAATTTACAAATCTCTAGTCAGTTTCAAATTTTGCTTAACTCTATTTGATTTACTCTGTTCGATTAACTCCTCTATTTATTTTCCAAATAAATAATCCTTTATTCTATTTATTTTGCTTAACATCTCTTTTATAACTTATTCAATTTCTAAGTCAATATCCCTTTATCATAACTTATTCATTTCCAAAATAAATAATCTGTTTAATATCCTAATTATTTATTTTGAATGTTTCCTTTAATAACCCTATTTATTTAACAAATAAATATGTCCTTTTTATATTATATTAATTTAACAAATAAACAATCCATTATCTTATCCTATTTATTTAACAAATGAATATCTCACTTATTATCTCCTATTTATTTCTAAGTGAATAATCCCTATTTAATCTTTTATTTATTTAACAAATAAAAAATCCATTTTATAATATCTTATCTATTTATTCTAAATAAATAATTCACTTTATAAATATTCCATTTACAAAGATTTCCCTTCATTTATAATTCCACTTAAACGTATTTCCTATTTATAAATATTCCATTTATAAATAAAAATTTTGTTTATATGTATTCCATTTATAAATAATTTCCTTTATAAAATCTTCTTTGATTCTATAAATATTATCTCTTTTATAAAACACCTTTTATTTTATAAATAATCTAATTTCAATATTCATTTTGAAAATCCCCTTTTTCCAAATTCCGGTATGTTATGGTGTTTAACATATCAAATTACGATGTCCAATATCGTCCATACACATATAATCAACAACAGATTATAAACCACGTCATATATCACAATATATGAAAATAATAAAATAGCTGTGGAGGAATCCAGTCGGATCCCTCCAACCTGTTTCCTTGCATCCACAGATGTTACACAATAAAATCAACATCACTTTCAGTTCCATATGATATATACTGTTAAACAGAATCAATATAGAAATTCAACTAACTGACTAGCAGTTCAATCAAACCGTCAACACACAGTCAATCAGACAATATTTAACAGTTCTAAAAATACAACATGAAATTATAAACTGTTCAGAGTTAGTGATATTTACTCACATTGTTCGTAATCGTTAAATAACGATTTACGAATGTTGATTCGGTTCAGTCCTTTTATTCTGTCGTAAATCCGGACAAACCCCAAAGATTGAAATGACTCATTCCATTTCATGGTCCATGATTCTACAATTCCAATGCGACCTATCGTTCATCGATCTGAGTCCTTATGCACAAGTACACACTAGTTCATGATAAATGAAATTATACTTACATCTATTTTATAAATAAAATACAGGCCTCACCTTTGTTAACAATCGGCCCATCTACTCAAAAGAATCCTACTCCAATATGGCCATATCATTCACTCCATTAAATTTCCTCGGCTCCTCCATGGTTTTCAAAACCATTATCACCACGCTGCTCCTCATCTCAGCCTCTTTCCATTCACCTTTACACTTCTCAAAATCAAATGTAAAATCACCGTCGAACTCCACCTTGCTGTCGTTACTTAGAACCCCTCATCCACCATTGTTACTTCGCAAAAACCAAAACTACCTTTCATCAATACTCCATTATCAAATGCACGCACATATCCTTCTATACCAGAACATCAGACCCGCTTTAAATCCCTTTTGTTTATGCTAACCCCCCCTTTCCATGAACAAATGGAAGCACCTCCCCCATAAATACTTAAACCAAATTCATTCTGTTTACTACAACAACTTCAACACATCTTTAATTCCTACACTCAATGTATAAACTACTTTCTTCCCGAACAGATAATATCGCATCTCTCCAGTATTTTCATGGCCCCTTCGCTGCTTCACTTCTTTTTGAACTCCTCCCCATTCCACTTAACTCGCGTCACTCCCTTCTCCTTGAATACTCGCTCAAAACTCTACAGATCCAAACTGTGCCGACGCCTCACTATACTCCTCATCACACCCTTAATTCTCGTTAGCTCCTTAAGTACTACCACCTCCACTCCATTTTCAAACCCCTGTGTTTACCAAGTTTCAAAGTCTCCTCACCGAAAACCCCATTTCACCATCCCCTCACCGAACCGCCCAACTGGACGACCTCCTTCCATCTTGGCAACCATCGCATCACGTCCAGCTGAAACTCAAGCTGCTCAGCAATGTCTCAAACACCCCGAAGTTGGATTTGATATTTGTATCTCGCGTTTTGCAAGATAACAGCGGCAGAAACAAAATGGACCGAAGTGATTAAAAGATTAGGTTTAGAAAACATTTAAGGCATTATATAGGGGATTTTGTTTTGATTAGGATTGCTCCACGTCGAAGAAAAGTAGCGGTGAAAAATAAAACTGCGTGGCCTTCTGTTTGACCAAGGAATGGAGTAGGAGATATTTCAGACTAGGGAATATTCTCGGAATATTCTTTTGTTAATTCGTTTCATGCTTAAAACTAACACAGATAAATCTCTAAATTAAGATCTAATACCTATCCCTAGCATAAAAAGATATTCCGGATCCAATGGAACAGGTTTCGTTGAATTCCGACACCGTTTGCGAAAATCCTTTAGAAAATATCGATGAAAAACACCGAGCATTAATTCTTTAAAATTTCAGAAAAAATCCTAAAAATATGAGGCCTTGACGTTTTACTAGACCTATTCCTAAGGTTTCGTATGAAACTTGTTTCGTTGGTTTTGGAGTTCGTTTGACCAGTTAACCATTTAGTTTAGTTTGTTTTAAGTTAAAAACATAGCGTACCCTACTATGAAATATTCTGTTCACGTAGGGACTGTCATGGATAGAAACAAAAATACCATTGAAATGAGTGATGTGCTCTGCTCCCAAAAATGTAATAATACCGGTATATGAACTCATATTGTGAAACCCCGAAATGTCGATAAGGGTGCCAAATACTCCAAATAACAATTTGCTTATTTAATTAATTAAAAATTACCATAAAATTCTAAAAACTAAATTATCACTACGTCTCAAAAGAACCTTGTCTATATTCCAACTCGATATCCAAATATTTTCAAATAACCGTTATGGCCACGAACGAATATACCGCTGTTTTTCTGAATATTTAATTTGGACATAACTAAAAATCTACACCACGAAATCCCATTTTTCTCTTCCACTAGAAAGATATACTCCACCAGCTCCACACGTTTCTTGTTTCACAGAAATCCGATTAAAAACGAGCCTTGTACATTCAGTTGAAGTTCGAATCGCCAATTTACGAACTGCAACGCCATTTCGAGCTCGATTTTAATTATAATATATTTTCTATGTTCAATTGGCGATATTAAATAATTTCGTCGATATAATTCTATATGAACTGAATTATATATTTTCAACAGTTCAATTCAAATCATATCTCCATTTCTGAAAATTTTGATTATTTCAGAATTAAATATATTATTAAATTATTACTTTAATTAAATATTCACTCTTATTTAATTCCATGACCATTATATTCTCTAAACCACTATTTAAATAATTAAATTAATTAATTATTATACCGCTGAAAATGTGGGTCATTACATTCTTCCCCACTTAAAATAATTTTGTCCTCGAAATTGCTAAAGCTAGGAAACAAACCCTATCGACGAGTTAGAACTTATTTGTTCACTTCTTAACTTCAATTTCAACTGAACCAATTAAATTTCAATTAAATATTAATTAATTCTCATCAACGAAAATTTTCAAAAATCTTAAAATTTTTATAACGCCTTAACTTTTCGAAAAATTTCGCCAGCACCTCCTTTGTACTGGTTAATAGCTCAAACTCCAACTCGCCTCTCTGGGCCATCTCCATCCCAAAAGAAAATCAAACAGCCAAGCGGCTTGCCAATTCGCCTTATAAATCTTATATCCAATAGAAATATAAACTTGTACCTTTTGTCGGCGTATCAACTCTATCACTTTCACCTGCTGTCAATTCAGCGGATACAAGAGTCATCCCAATCAAATTCCAATCTGCTTTTATCCACAACACAACCATTCGTTTATTTCCGAGCCAAATATCATTTCAACTCGAGTTTCTTCTCGATTCCCAGCTCTTAACTTGATTATCACATTACACTTCAAATTTGAATCTCACAATCCAATTTGTCTTGATATCATTCTAATTCAATCTCCGTTACCACTTTACTGGCTTTACTTTAATTCAAATTTACTTTCACAAATTTATGTTAAATTTGTTTTTCATTCAAACAGTCTTTCCCTGGGAGTTTTTAAACAGTTTACTCTTTTCAAAAATCAAATTTTCCTTTTTGAAATTCAACAGAACTTGTCTTTCCCAAAACAAATTCAAAACAGTATCTCTGGTAGTAATTCGTCACTTACAACTCGAAAATGAATACTGGTGATGAAGGCGTCATCATCAGAATCTATTTTCCAGCGATCGAAGTGAGTTCAATACTATAAACCCATTTCTAAATATTTCCACTTTGAAATTCATTTCAAAATATAATTCACACTGCTTGTAAAATAATTTAAAATCTCCTAGGATCTTAAATTTTCCTTATTTTTAATCTAAATCCATTTACAAACACTTATCCAATTTTCCAGAGTTCTAACTCAATTTCTGGTTTAAATTTCAGATTTAACTCATCTGATTTCACGTATTTCACTTATATGAATTCTGATTGGTTATTTATATAACCATTTAATTTATAATCTTACTCGATTATAATAACAACCAATATATCCACTATATTATAATTTTGATATATATATATATATATATATATATATCTTCTCTATATCAAGATATACCTTGGGTAAACTTATTTTAATTTACCCACTCTTCAAAACATACCATGACGGTTCATCGTATTCGAGTGTTTATAAACTCCTACCGATACAGTTGATCAAACCGATCGACCAGAACCCATAAACAACTCAACCAATAATTCTCCACAATATAAAACAAATTTTTATATTGAATAACAAATACGTTCACTCGTATATATACACTCAAACTCAATCTAGGGTATTACTAACCCTAACTCTACCGAGTCACGCCACAGAGCCAAGGTAATTCTTAACTTAAGATCTGACACCAACTGTAATGACCCGGAATATTGGCGACCTTGGTTATCCCATATACAACACATATCGAACATCCAAGGGTCGAAAATACTGGATGATTAATGAAAGAAGTTAAAGGGTGAGGAAAGATAAGATAGAAACTTAGAATAGAAGAAGAAGAACACAACATCAGAGTAACACGAACCTTACAGCGGAACGAATAACATATAATATATAACATAACTTTGAAATATACATTTGTACTTGAATATACATCATTGTCAAAGTACAACACAGCGGAACAATAATAGTTATATAATCATGAAGCCTCCTGCTCCATCTCTTCAAGTATCTGTAAATCCCGACTACTTGACTGCCCGTACAAAATTGGGCACCCAAGAGTTTAGGGAAAACAAAACAAAATAAACTCCGGGTCAGTCATGGGACTGGTATGAGTAAAAGGGTTTAAAACAGTTCGAACAAGTAAACGATATCTCATAAGACCACGCCGTATAATGGAATGGGTTTATCCCTTATGAGAATCCAAAATATCTTTATATCAAAACCCTTTTGATATTATAATAATGTCTATCAACCACAACTATAAAAATCATCTAGCAGAAACGATTTCATCTCACGTTCTACATATATAGTATACAATCAAAACCACAAGCACGTATTGGGTAATGGATTTCCAACTATGACAAGGTATGGAACCACCTTTTGCTAGTGTACCTCTAGAAAGGAATACACTGGGTTCAACAAGAACATCTTGCAACCCGACCACACATGACCGACCACTCATTTCGCTTGAGTGTATCGAATGTATATCACCAACGGTTGGGATCAGCAACCGTTTCCCGAATGGGACAACATCAACAATAGATTTTTAGAAGTAAATGAAACTCTAGATCAGGTGATTATACAACCTACTTCGGAGCGACCGACTTAGCCATGCTGCCTGCCCGATTTCTGTCATTTACCGGTTGATGAGGCTTGAGGTTACGCTTTATCATCCCATCAGATTCACTTCGAATGCCACATTGTCAGATCCATCGAGAATCACTAACTGACGTCTTCAACAGTACATTACGTGTTAGCTAAAGAAGTTTCCTTCTCCGCTTCCACTCTTGGTACGGTTGAAGAAATCAATGTACGTGACCTTTCTGGAAATACTCTGTCATACATTCATCCATACAAGTCATCCATGAACAGGATGAACCGAAGGCACTATTCAGTACATCCATCTTAGGCACTGTTATCTAAGACTTATACAATAGCCCTTGCACTTTACTCCGTCTTCAATTATCTTTGGGATATATGATTCGCAATGCTTATGCCAATACAGAGTGGTTCTTTGGATAATAATCCAACCGGTCTCTTCATATTAACAACGTTAAAATGGTCAAAAACTTCGATAGTCTGTGATTTAACTATCGAAGAAAACAGGTGTGCAAACAACGATATCATTTCCAAATGGAAATTTATAACGATCAAACATCATTTAACATATATATATATATATATATATTCACATTTCCTTGTTTTCTATGTTTGGAAAATATATGTTATTAACAATGGAAAACATTTACATTGTTTATTTACTTATCACTATCATTCCACAACTATCAGTCCCTAACTGTAAACTAGTAGGAGAACAATTCTCTAAGTATAAACCCCGAAGGCCAAAACCAACATCAGATCGACACTTAGAAAACCATTCAATTTACTAATCTCTAGTCAGTTTCTAATTTTGCTTAACTCTATTTGATTTACTCTGTTCGATTAACTCGATTCGATTAACTCCTCTATTTATTTTCCAAATAAATAATCCTTTATTCTATTTATTTTGCTTAACATCTCTTTTATAACTTATTCAATTTCTAAGTCAATATCCCTTTATCATAACTGTAACACCCCACATCCATTAAGGTCACTCACAAAGGGAATGCCTTAACTTCAATGGAGCATTATGGGTACTGGAACAGAAATATTACAAGACAGACGTATATAAAACAGCGGAAAGTAAAGTGGAAGTACTTAAAATCATTTATTAAATATGATCGTTTACAATAAAAGCCCATCAACTTCCAATACCCAATTACATAGTTAAAATATCTATCTTGCTCAAAAACAAAGAAGCATAAAAATAAATTATAGTATTCTCCAATAAAGCAAAGCAAGCCATAGCCAAGAGAAATCCAAGCCATACATGAAAGAGCCTTGGAGCTTGGTAAGATCCGAACTAAGCTGTATTCCCACCCTGCGAACCGGGGGGTGGGGGAACGGAAGGAAAAGAGGCGAAACAAAATGGGTCAGTCATAAAGACTGAGTAAGTCCTAGTGACTTTCAGCATAAAAATAGTTAAGGATAATATGGCATGAGTAAACTGATAGTAAACATAAGCATGATGACAAGATAAGCAACAGGCAAGATAACTAAGGTTTACATGATGGGATTTTTGTCAAGTAACATCGCAAGGTTCCCATTCAAGATAAACTAAGTATAATTTCGTAAGATTCCTATCAAACATAACAAGATTCCTCTGCTTCGCCATTAAAATATTTCTATGAGATCTACTTGCTCTGCACCACCTAACTAGCATCTTTACAAGTGTCTTACATGGAATGTTTCGTATTCTTACTAATACTCCAACTAGTGTCCTCTGTAACAAGGATCCTTACCCCCTACTAGTGTCCCAACTAGTAGCCCGTGTTATATAATAAGGTGATCCCACCCACTACTTAGAAATCATAATACTAGTCTTATGTACCCCTAGCTGACTACATAGGTGCCGCCTGCCCCTATCTCCACTAGGTGTACCCACCAACTACTTAGAAATCATAATACTAGTCTTATGTACCCCTAGCTGACTACATAGGTGCCGCCTGACCCTATCTCCACTAGGTGTACCCACCAACTACATAGAAATTATAACACTAGTCTCATGTACCCCTAGCTGACTACATGGGTGCCGCCTGCCCCTATCTCCACTAGGTGTACCCACCAACCCCCATGCGATCGGCTCCCTAACTCGTAGATACCCGTGCTGGCCCCACAGTGGGGTGTATCATTTCCCAAAGTGGCAACCCGATACAACTTGAGGATGCACGGCTTATACCTACATGATGCAACAACGTCTTACCTACCAGCCCGGGTCCACACACGCATATGAAACCCGTTGGACTTGCGTTGCCACCGCTAACCCGTTTTGACCTCTTACAATCAAACCCAGTATGAGTGTCCCATCCTCGACATGGGTCTAGCTCACAAAGATACGTAATGGGCTACTGGTCTGAAAAGGGTCCCCTTTCCTCGACACAAGCTTCCCACCTATGCTTGGTCGCCTCTAGTAATTCTTACTTAACCCCTTCATATTCATGTCCACTTACATGTTTAAATTTTGGTTAAGTATACACAAGTTATGTCTTACATGTTACCCATGTCCTTCACTTAACCCCTACCTCATCCTCATGTCTTAATACATGCTTTATCTTGGTTAAGTGCTTATAGGTTATATTTTACATGTCATTCATATTACCCCTAACGTCTAGGTTTAACCAAGCGCCTTGGCTTTATCTGCCATTAGACCCTATGTCTATCCATTAACTATGCGCTTGTGCTACCTCGTCAGTCTTATCATTTAACTTGGTTATTTCCATTCATACCAACCTTCAACTTTGCTTATTAATTCAATTCTTAACTTGAACGATACTAAGTCCATTAATAAGCCCGCAACATGTTATTCCTATGATTCATACATTAACCCCTGTTATGGTACAATAACATGTTCTTATTCAATATTTACAACCAAGTACCCCTTAACTTACAAACACACTGGAGAGAGAGAATAATTCCCTAAATACCAACCCCGAAGACCGGAATCAACATCAGATTGATACTCAGAGGATTATCCAACCTAACCAATGTTTTGTTCCTTTTTATAATATAACTTATGTCGCCTTCAATTGTAAATTCATTCTTGTCTTTACATATTGCTTAATCTACAATGAAGCACATCTTTCCTTATTACATAAGTTATCTCATCTTATCTATTGTTCCGCCTAACTTACTTTATTCCATAAGTTATCATTCCCACTTAGGCATTAATTAAGATTTACTTAACTCAACCATTCATGTCATAACAGTTAAGTGTCATTAGCCTGGTCATATTACTTAACCCACCCATTCATACCATATTGGTTAAGTGTCATTAGCCTAATCATATTACTTAACCCACCCACTCATACCATATTGGTTAAGTGTCATTAGCCTAATCATATTACTTAACCCACCCATTCATACCATATTGGTTAAGTGTCATTAGCCTAATCATATTATTTAACCCACCCATTCATACCATATTGGTTAAGTGTCATTAGCCTAATCATATTACTTAACCCACCCATTCATACCATATTGGTTAAGTGTTCTTAGTTTACTTAACCCTATCCACTGGTCTAATTACCATGTTATGTTGGTTAAGTATTACTATTCGTATTTCCACATGTCACCCACATGTCACCCACTTAACCCCCATGTTCCACCATATGTTTATCTGGTTAAGTATTTCTTAATTCATTAAGGCCGTAACCCTATAAAGACCTCTCACATTAGACTGACATTTATGGCAGCTGGATTTGCCGGGCGGGTCCGGGCAGTCTTACACCATAAAAGACTCTAACCTCGTGTCTTTACAACTGTTACGCTTTTAATTTGGGCCTAGGACCTCTCACATTGGGCTACCATTTGTGACTACTGGATTCGCTGGGCGGGTCCGGGCAGTTTTACGTCACAAATGAGTCCAACCTCGTGTCCTAAGCATTGATTATTGCTTATAATCTTTTACCCCAGTCTTAATAATTTCCTTATTCAAATTATTAATTAATTCCTAATTTAACGATGTCCATAATTGACTCAATTATGTTCATCAATTAATGGTATGCAAAATCATACCAATTTTATCACAATTTATCTTATGCCATTAAAGGCAACTTATCTCAATTTATATTTATCCCTCCTTTAAGGCTATTACATGCCAACTACCCAAAACCCACTTAGGCGTGTTCATATTAGCCGTTTTTCAAGACATAAATTATCATATGTGTTTCAACTACAAATCTCACATAATTAACATATGCCCAAGTTCTAGATTACATATCAGTTCTACATATGCCCAATTCATACCAAATCTACATATGTTCAGTTCATGCCGTTTTATACGTATGTCAATTTTTATGTCAATTTACACATATCCAGTTCTAGCAAAAAATTACATATGCCAATCCCAATTCTTACAATTACCATTTTAATGGCAATACCCAATTATCCAAATCTATATTATACCTTCGATTCTACCAAACACACATATATCTAACTAGGCAATATCTCGGCATTTCCCTCGTATCCAATCACACATAAATCGCATTTTAGGCCTAGGTCCGAAATTGACCTAGGTTCATCAAAGGAAAATAAATAGGGGGAGGTAGAAGTTGCAATGAAACAAGATCAGGGAGAAAACAGCATAGATCGTCATGATAGGCATAAAGATTAGATCTTGAAAATAATATCAACATGAATCCAAGAAACTGATTTACAACGACTGAATAGAGCATGAACTAGACATAAGAATGGAGATGAACAAGTCTCAAAACTCAAGGTTCAAAGGTAAACAAGAATAGATCTGAATTGATAAACATGCTTATATCCAATTACACTTTATTCCATAGCCATATTAAAATTAAGTATTTTAATCTAAAAAGTAACTAGAACTTACATAGCATGGCTAGCGAATTTAAGAACTGAAATCGATGTTGTAGCGTTGTTGATTCATCTCCTTGAATCGTTGTAGAATTCTTCATATTTGCATTGGATTGCGTATGAGAGCTTAAGAAGATTAGAGACGGCGGCCATGACCAAGAGGGATTTCAACAGCATAATGGTGGCTAGACGTGTTGTAGTGAATTAGGGTTTAGGCATCAGGGGGTTTATATAGGATTAGGTAGACGAATCTGGACAAAAAACGAGACTAGAAACATCAGAATGCACCCAGGCCCAAAAGTGGGCTCGGGGACCAGGTCGACACCCAGGTCGACTGCCCAGTCGACCTGGTCTGGGGGGTCGACTGCCCAGTCGACTTCCCAGTCGACCTGGGTACTGGGCGGGAAATTTCCCGCCCAGCCTTTTCTGGGTTTTGAATTCGAATTCGAGCTGTTTTCGATTCTGAAAATCCTGAAACTTCAGAGGGTCATATCTCTCTCATACGGACTCCGATTCTCGCAAACTCGGACTCGTTTTCACGCAGAATTTCGAGACGAACGCAATGGCGCAACCCATTTCCCTTGATTCTTATTTTAAAACCGTAATTTGTGAATATTAATATTAACAGAATTACGGGGTGTTATAATAACTTATTCATTTCCTAAATAAATAATCCATTTAATATCCTAATTATTTATTTTGAATGTTTCCTTTAATAACCCTATTTATTTAACAAATAAATATGTCCTTTTTATATTATATTAATTTAACAAATAAATAATCCATTATCTTATCCTATTTATTTAACAAATGAATATCTCACTTATTATCTCCTATTTATTTCTAAGTGAATAATCCCTATTTAATCTTTTATTTATTTAACAAATAAAAAATCCATTTTATAATATCTTATCTATTTATTCTAAATAAATAATTCACTTTATAAATATTCCATTTACAAAGATTTCCCTTCATTTATAATTCCACTTAAATGTATTTCCTATTTATAAATATTCCATTTATAAATATAATTTCTATTTATAAGTATTCCATTTATAAATAATTTCCTTTATAAAATCTTCTTTGATTCTATAAATATTATCTCTTTTATAAAACCCCTTTTATTTTATAAATAATCTAATTTCAATATTCATTTTGAAAATCCCCTTTTTCCAAATTTCGGTGTGTTATGGTGTTTAACATATCAAATTACGATGTCCAATATCGTCCATACACATATAATCAACAACATATTATAAACCACGTCATATATCACAATATATGAAAATAATAAAATAGCTGTTGAGGAATCCAGTTGGATCCCTCCAACCTGTTTCCTTGCATCCACAGATGTTACACAATAAAATCAACATCACTTTCAGTTCCATATGATATATTCTGTTAAACAGAATCAATATAGAAATTCAACTAACTGACTAGCAGTTCAATCAAACCATCAACACACAATCAATCAGCCAATATTTAACAGTTCTAAAAATACAACATGGAATTATAAACTGTTCAGAGTTAGTGAGATTTACTCACATTGTTCGTAATCGTTAAATAACGATTTACGAATGTTGATTCGGTTCAGTCCTTTTATTCTGTCGTAAATCCGGACAAACCCCAAAGATTGAAATGACTTATTCCATTTCATGGCCCATGATTCTACAATTCCAATGCGACCTATCGCTCATCGATCTGAGTCCTTATGCACAAGTACACACTAGTTCAAGATAAATGAAATTATTCTTATATCTATTTTATAAATAAAATACGGGCCTCACCTTTATTAACAATCGGCCCATCTACTCAAAAGAAGCCCGCTCCAATATGGCCATATCATTCACTCCATTGAATCTCCTCGGCTCCTCCATGGTTTTCAAAACCATTGTCACCACGCTGCTCCTCATCTCGGCCTCTTTCCATTCACCTTTACACTTCTCAAAATCAAATGTAAAATCATCGTCGAACTCCACCTTGCTGTCGTTACTTAGAACCCCTCATCCACCATTGTTACTTCGCCAAAACCAAAACTACCTTTCATCAATACTCCATTATCAAATGCACACAAATCTCCTTCTATACCAGAACGTCAGACCCGCTTTAAATCCCTTTTGTTTATGCTAACCCCCCCCCCTTTCCATGAACAAATGGAAGCACCTCCACCATAAATACTTAAACCAAATTCATTCTATTTACTACAGCAACTTCTACACATCTTTAATTCCTACACTCAACGTATAAACTACTTTCTTCCCAAACAGATAATATCGCATCTCTCCATTATTTTCATGGCCCCTTTTCGCTGCTTCACTTCTTTTTGAACTCCTCCCTAACTCGCGTCACTCCCTTCTGCTTGAATACTCGCTCAAAACTCTACAGCTCCAAACTGTGCTGACGCCTTACTATACTCCTCATCACACCCTTATTCCCGTCTGCTCCTTAAGTACTACCACCTCTACTCCATTTTCAAACCCCTGTGTTTACCAAGTTTCAAAGTCTCCTCACCGAAAACCCCATTTCACCATCCCCTCACAGAACTCCCCAACTCGACGACCTCCTTCCATCTTGGCAACCATCGCATCACGTCCAGCTAAAACTCAAGCTGCTCAGCAATGTCTTGAACTCCCCGAAGTTGGATTTGATATTTGTATCTCGCGTTTTGCAAGATAACAGTGGCGAAAACAAAATGGACTGAAGTGATTAAAAGATTTGGTTTAGAAAACGTTTAAGGTATTATATAGGGGATTTTGTTTTGATTAGGATTGCTCCACGTCGAAGAAAAGTAGCGGTTGAAAAATAAAACTGCGTGGCCTTCTGTTTGACCAAGGAAGAAAATATAGATGAAAAACACCGAGCATTAATTCTTTAAAATTTCAGAAAAAATCCTAAAAATATGAGGCCTTGATGTTTCACTAGACCTCTTCCTAAGGTTTCGTATGAAACTTGTTTCGTTGGTTTTGGAGTTCGTTTGACTAGTTAACCATTTAGTTTAGTTTGTTTTAAGTTAAAAACATAACGTACCCTACTATGAAATATTCGGTTCACGTAGGGACTGCCATGGACAGAAACAAAAATTCCATTGAAATGAGTGATGTGCGCTGGTCCCAAAAATGTAATAATACCGGTAGATGAACTCATATTGTGAAACCCTGAAATGTCGATACAGGGTGCCAAATACTCCAAATAACAATTTGCTTATTTAATTAATTAAAAATTACCATAAAATTCTAAAAATTAAATTATCACTACATCTCAAAAGAACCTTGTCTATATTCCAACTCGATATCCAAATATTTTCAAATAATCGTAATGACCACGAACGAATATACCGCTGTTTTTCTGAATATTTAATTTGGACATAACTAAAAATCTACACTATGAAATCCCGATTTTTCTCTTCCACTAGAAAGATATACTCCACCAGCTCCACACGTTTCTTGTTTCACAGAAATCCGATTAAAAACGAGCCCTGTACATTCAGTTGAAGTTCGAATCGCCAATTTACGAACTACAGCGCCATTTCGAGCTCGGTTTTAATTATAATATATTTTCTATGTTCAACTGGCGATATTAAATAATTTCGTCGATATAATTCAATTTGAACTTAATTATATATTTTCAACAGTCCAATTCATATCATATCGCCATTCAGTAAATTTTGATTATTTCAGAATTAAATATATTATTAAATTATTACTTTAATTAAATATTCACTCTTATTTAATTCCACAACCATTATATTCTCTAAATCACTATTTAAATAATTAAATTAATTAATTATTATACCGCTGAAAATGCGGGTCATTACAAAAGTTGGGTTCATGGAAATTGGCGGATGCGTGAAAGTGGGGAGAGAAGTTGGGTATAAATAGCGGAAATGGGAAAAATGCATGGGGAGGATGTAGTGCAGTCATTGTAGCAGGTACCTAAAATGAACGGTGGAAGGAGATCGTTGGTCTTTTGGTGGTGAAGTTCACGATGATTTAGTGGGTTCTTGGGTGTGGTATGTTGAAGTTCGGCCTTGAGCAGACGTTGGTTAGCCGGAGAAGTCGGGGAAGGGGCGCCATCGGCACTGATTGATGGCGAGTAGGTGGAGGCAATGAGGTTCGGCGTAGTGGTGTGGTGTGGGTGGTTTGAATGGAGAAGGATGTGTGCACGGTTGCACGAAGTGTATGGGTTTCGAATATACTCGGAGGAAGAAATACTATAGGGGAGTAGAAAGAGAGCGGCTATTACGAAAAGCAAGAAGAAAATAGTGAAGATTTGTTTTGAAATGACGGAGCATGAAGGAGAGAAGTGCGGTTTTGAATTGGGGAAAGGAAGATGCATAGTACTAGACGTGGCCTAAGTATATACTATGCTTAATTTAAATTTCATTTGCTTACTTAAAATTTCAATGTACCTAACTATAATTATTTATCCTAATTCGAATTTTAATATGCCAAATCACTAAGGCCGTTTGTATAGCATGCCATGAGAAACGGTTAATAGCTAAATGTAGATTAGTTAATATTATTTTTTCGTGTGTTAAAATATCAATTTAATATGCCTAACTCTCCTATGAACGTGGCCCATTTTCGTTAAGTGCCTAGGCCCATTATTTATATGCAAATGTATAACTTATATAATATGCCTAGTTTGTTAACGTGTCTGGGAATTTCATGATATGCCTAATAATTTTTAATGTGCCAAATAGTTAACACCGCCTAGATGTTACTTGTGCTTAATTTAATACTCATAACGAAACCTAATTTATGTGTTATAACAACATGGGTCACCGCATGCCACAACATGCCTAACTACATAACTAACGTAAATTACATTAGTTTACTAATCTTAGCACATGCCAAATCATATATTTTAAAAAGTATAATTAATTAATAATTTAAGATTTAATTAAAGGTTAATTAATTTAAATTTAAACCGTGACTCGAAAATGTGTGTAACATGCTCTTAGGTTGCTAAAATTGAATAAGATCGGTCGCGTTGGAACCGTGTCGACGAGCGCTTCATGGTGGAGTCAGTATGGATAAAATTGGATGTAGCTGGGGCTTTCAGTCAAATTAAACGCGTGTTTAGTTTACCTGAAATCAGTTGTTATCTCGACGAATTAGAACCAAGGTGAGTTAACTCACTCAGTTTATCCCACTTATATTTTATATAAGTAGGGTTTTTAATTTGTGTGCAATGCTAATGGTTGATGATTGCATGACTGTTTGCATGTATACTGAATATTTTTAATATTCATTGGTTAAATTAAGTTTTTGTTTAATTTAATCGAATTAAATCATTATTTTAACGATTAGATTTTGAATGAGGTAATTTACCGTGTTGGTTACGTTTATAATAATATAAACTTATTAAATAAATAATTTGGTGCTTGATTTGATGTTGTTAATTGATTGTTGATTATTATTAAACTATTTATTTATGTTTACCACAATAAATGTACTGTCATGTTGAATTTGAGGTAATCTATTGTGACGTTGGGAAGGACAGGTTGGGGAGATCCAAGCGGATTCCTCAAATTTATATGAACTGCTAATCAATTTGATTGATTGTTGATTGTTGAATCCAAATTCAACACTTATGTGATATTAACCAATGGGTGATATTGGTTGAGTAATTATCGGCAGATGGCCCAAGAATGAATCATTTTATGAAGACTGATTTTCCGTTAGGTAAATCAATAGAAAGAAAGTTATAAAATTTGTTTTATAACTATAGACAAGGTTTAAAATCTATTTTTTGTAGATTATATTTAAATGAAAGTATTAAAGGAAATAAATAATTATTTTATCTTGTAATTATAAAATGATTATATAAAACATGATTCATTCGTAAATGAGTTTTGTAAGAAAACGAGCAATGATTAACCAAATGGTCAAGGGTTAAATTAATTATTTTTTCAATAACCAATTAAATGAGATTATTTAATATAATTAGTTTGTTAATTAAATCAAATGAAATTATTTAAATTAATTTTATTTATAAATTTAAAAGAAATAACTAAGTGGAAATGTATATCAAAAGTAACCTTGTTGAGATGACCAAGTCGACTACTTGCACAAGAACTAATTATTAAAAACTATTATTGTATTGTTAATAATTATTGAAGTTAAGTGTCATTTTAAATTGACCTTTTAAGAAAGATTAATTATTTTATTTATAGTTGATAATGAAGTAAGCTATTTGATGTAAAGGATATTAGATAATTAACAAGGAGTTGACAGGTAAACGGGATTTTTAAAGTATAATATGAATTTGAATTCATAAAGTGACTCGATAGACAAGATTTGAGTATATAATAATGTTTTCAAATGAAACCAAGTTGTTTTGATATATCGAGTCCACATTTCTATAAAAGAATAATATTAACTTTTAAAGTGAATAATGTTTGGAAGAAAACAAGTTGAAATGGAAATGGTGGTAAAGGGAATTAGTTGAGTAAGACCTTGTTTATAATTAATTTTTTTAATAAGTTTACTCATATTTATATAAGTTAAAATTTTTATTTATTCCCCGAAAGGAATTTTATAAAAAGGAAAGCTTAAACAAGATTTAATATGAGTTGAAATCAAATAGGGGATAAAGTGGATCAAATTTGATTGTAAAAGTGAAAATCTAACAATAAGATCTAGAGATAAATGTTTTAGATATGAAATGGAGTTAATTGAAACAAACCGGTTATAAAAGGGATTCTATAGTAAATAGAAGTGTTGGGATAATTACTAAAATAGGATTTTCATTAATAAACTTCTACCTATTCCGAAGATAAGAATGTTGTGGACTAAAAGTCCGAGAGGTAAATAAAATACTCCAACTTGACCGACTTCATGATTATCAAGGGATGATATTAGTTTAGAAATGAGGGAAGTTGATGGAATTAAATTAATAATTATGTAAAATATATTATGAACTATAATTTGAAGAATTATAGGTTGAGTATATCGATTTGGAAATAAGAATCGAGAAAGCGATATTCAAATTATGGGAAGTTTTAGAAATGTAATTAAACACAATTTAACTAAAGAGGCCAAGTGATGTTGTATACTGAATCAACGAATCCACTTTATTTTTCTATGGAGGATGGTTGTTTATTTTGACAGTTAAATCACCAACTATCAAAATCTGGCCAAATCGATTATTAGTACAGAAAGTCTGGAATCGAATTTATATTCGAAAACCATTCCGATCAGCAAATACGTAAATGTTAAAGATGAAAGACACCGATCAAGGTGGAGTTGGTGAAGACCATGGATCTTCATAAGTGGAAGGATCACCATTGAATTTCTTTGGCTAGCTACCAGAGGTTTTTAAACTATGATTCAGTGTGGTTAAGATTTTGCAAATGACAAGGACTTCTCGCCACTGATCCCTTGGATGTTGTAGGAGGGTGCCTTTGGTTTATCCTGCTCATGGATGACTTGTATGGACGAGTGCCTGATAGAGTATTTCCAGATGGTCACGTGCATTTATTTCTTCAAATGTGCCCAGTGTATTTCTAAGGATATCAATTAGTGATTTGACGGATCTGACGATGTGGCATTCGGTATTTGATGTGATGTTCTAAAAAGGTAGATAATCGTAACCTCTAGCCTCATCAACCGGGAAATGACAAAAATCGGGCAAGCAGCATGGCTAAGTGGGTCGCTCCCAAGTAGGGTGTATAATCACCTATTTAGAGAAAATTCATTTCCTTCTTTAATCTATTTTGATATTGTCCCTTTCGAGAAACATTTGTTGATCCCAACCGTTGGTGATATACATTCGATACACTCAAGCGAAATGTGCGGTCGGTCACGTGTGGCCGGGTTGTAAGATGTTCTTGTTGAACCCAGTGTATTCACCTCTGGAGATACACTATCCCAGGTAGTTCCATAACTTGTCATAGTCATAATCCAATCTCCAATAAGCGCCCGCGGTTTTCAATTTATATTGTATATGTAGAGCGTGAGATGCAAGCGTTCTGCTTGATGGTTATTTATTTGATTTAGACACTATTATAATACCAGGATATATATATATATATATGATTTCGAAAAATTTTGGGTTCTCGTAAGGTAAAAATCGTCCATGTTTATGTGTGGATTGGTCTTACGATTATTCTTTTCTTTCAGAAAGATTTGTTAACTTTAAAATCAAGTTGTATGTTGCTTGTAAACTTAGCGGGTTTCTCATTCTGGTTCACTAAACTGATCCGGCGTTTGAAATGCTCGGGTTAGCCCGGGTTTTACAGGTTCAGGTTATTGGATACTACGAAGTTCAGAAGACATGCTGGAGGAGTTTCAGACGTATAAGTATTTATTCTGCTGTATGTTGTATATGACGACAGATTATTATAATGGTCCAGATGTATTGATGTACTCTGATGATTGTAAGTTTCATTCTAAGTTCTCAATAAAGTTTTGTTTATGTATTATAGTTTGTTCCGCTGCGATGTGAGACTCTGATTCTTTTATGTTATTCTTCTTATTATATTATAATATTTCTTTCTTTCTTATCTCACCTTCTAATTTCTTTCTATTGACTATCTAGTGTTTTCGATACTTGAGTTTTGGCAAGTAATACGGGTTTTATGTATTATTATCGAAATTTGGGCATTGAATTCCGCTGGGTCATTACAGTGGTATCAGAGCTATTGGTTAAGTAATAACCTTGGCTCTATGGTATAACTCAGTAGAGATGGGGTTAGTAACACCCTAGGTTGAGTTTGAGTGTATATACGAAAGAGCGTATTTGTAAATTTTATATAGAAATGTTTTGTATTGTGTTGATTGATTGGTTCAAGTGTTGGGAACCATATTGAACTAGCAATTGACACGATACTATTTTATGAAGGGGGAAAATGAAATAATTTTTCCCAAATAATCTTTTTATAGAAAATTTAAATAATTTTCTATATTATAGTGATATTGTTTGTTTGGTTATTTTGCTTGATTTGATTGGAATTCAAATTGAATTACGAAATGGAAATTTGACTAATTAGAAGAAAATCGATTTGTCAATTAAATTGGATATGAAAGTGAAACTTAACCTGGTTAAGTAGAATTAATTTAAGAAATGGAATTGAATTAAATAAATTGGGATTTGGAAATCGAATGGAAAATAATGGAAATCCATCGGATATTAATCGATTGATATTAATGTATGTTAAAAGTGAATATAAGACCGGTAAGTATCAGTGCTGAATAAAATTCAAATGATTTAGTTGTTTTTTATTTAGATGTTTGATTGGTTGAATAAAATCATCAAATGGGTCAATAAAAAATTGAATGAATTGGAAGCATGGAAATAAATACCAGTATAATGAATTGGGAATCAAATCCATTACAAAATGAAATGAAATTATTTTACTCTATATTTATTACTGGCATTGTAAGTTGAGATAAGTGCAGATACCAGAAGGCTACGGAAATTGGCTTGATTATAGAAATTGAAGTATAGATTGGAAGATGAAAAGCAGTTAGTTGATTACTTTGAAATTGGAATTGAGTTGCCCGACAAATAGGTAAACCTTAATATATGGATCGGAATGATTGAATTTATACCCCTGAGTTTGGTAGCCATTTGGCTTTTGGTTTTCTTTTGGAGAAGCGAGGCCCGGAGGGGCAGTTGTAGTTGTACCGATCGAACCACGCGGAAGAGGTGCTGGCGAAATTTTTGATTTTTTTTAAGAATTTGAATTTGTTTTGATGATAATTCAAAAATAACTATTGTGTTCAGATCATTTTTTACCTTGTAACTTCGAGGACGAAATTCTTCTAGGGGAAGAATGTAACGTCCTGTATTTTTCTGGCATTTGAATTGGAATATTTAAATTTGTTTTATATATTATATTGGAAATATAATGGATTTTATACCGAATTTATTTTATAAAATGGAGTTTGAATATATATAATTTATTATATAATTAAAACAAGCTCGAAATGTCATGGTAGTTCGTAATTTACGATTTATACTTTAATTGAATGTTCCGGATATGATATAAGTAGGAATTATGTGAAACAAGAAACATTTGAATCGATTTGATTATATTTGTCTAATGAAAGAGAAAAATGGAGATTTCATATTATAAATTGCAAGTTATGTCAAATTCAAATTTTCAAGTAGTCGTTATGGAGTTAATAAACAATAACGTTTATTTAATTATTTAAATAGGGGTTTTAATATAATTTGGATATCGTTTGTTTCAGAAATGTAAATGTTGAGTTTCAAAATCCATATCGGCTTATATTGAAATGATATTTATTTCATTTGGAGATATATAATAATAACAATTTATTTTTATATAACTAAAATTTGTTTGAATTTAATTTAATTTTATCGATATTATATAGGCCTTTGAAATAGCTTTCTTTTCAAACGACCTCCATTTTTGACAAAACGAAATTTATTGGAATACGTATAATCTATTATTGCTAGATTTCTAGTTTGGAGCTAAACCGAGTTGTTTTGTCAGTAGAAGAAATTTAAAAGTGAACTGACAAATTAAAATAACGTCATTGTGCCAATGGAGTCTGTTTTCAATGAAACTAAATTTTTTGGGACCAGAACGCCAACTGTAGCAGTATGTTTATTTTCATTTCGTTTGGGGTTCGTGTATCTTGGTACCATTTTAACGATCGATGTAATATAATGGTACTGGGTAAAATTTAGCCCATCCTATACTTAAAAACTAATTAAATCTTCCCCACTCCTTCTTTCGTTGCGTACCCAAAACTTTTTTTCGTTTCTTGAGCCCAAATAAATTTTCTTTGTCGACAAATATACAGCACCATGCTGACCAAGTTTTTGGGAACTCCACTTGCATACAGCTGGCCTATAATAGCGCATACCTAAATGTATATAAATATATAAATCAAAACGTGGCCACCATGTCTCTTCTCCTATAAATATGGCCAGCTATCTTTGCTTCCTCCTACCATTAAACAAGTAGGCTCTGCAAAATTAAAACTTCCCTTTCCAGATTCAATTACATTCTCCCCATGTTTTTTTTGAGAAAAAATGTGTGATCTTCTGAAAAGAAGAGAGCGCATATGTATATTAATAAGAATAGAAGTTTACAAACTCGGACTACAACACAAAAAGATAACCAAAAGTGCTACACAAGACCTAACTAAGTTTATGTATAGGAAAGAAGATAGACAAGCTCCGGAAAAAACCACCACCCATCGTACTCCAATATTGAATTCCGGCAAGGCCACCACCTGAAATTGAAGTATTTCTATTCCTATAATAAAATAGTCACTCCAAACAAAATAAAAAATGAATGAAATCAGTACAATACAAAAGTCTCTCCAAAAACACACTCTAGAGACATCACAGCGAGAACATCCATCATCCAAAGACAGCTATGCAAAAGCACCACATCTTCAATCCACAACCTACGACCTGAAATACACTAACCAACACATTAGCAAACATCACACACATATATATGGGTATACATAAATATATTATAAAAATATATCAATAAATATATCCATATATATATATATATGTGTGTGTGTGTGTGTGTGTGTGTGTGTGTATGTGTGTGTGTGCGTGTGTGGAAGACAGATAAAATAAAACAAGAAAGATGAGACAAACAAGAAAACAAAAGGCAAACATCAAAAACAAATATATAATATATAACAACCAAAATAACGATTAATTCTAATAAATAAACTCAAATTACATCTAACCTTAAGCAAATATCTCTCAAAACAAGACTTACTATATAACTTATAGTGGGAGTTATCCATCCAATTCAGACAGAAGGTAACAATCCTAATAATTAATTTATCAACAGAAATAGAAACATAATGAAACAAGCTCTGGTTTCTCTCCGACCAAATGAGCCAACAAATAATAGACACTAAAGAATCCAAAACATATCTTTGATTGAAATTATAATCAAATCTACTACTATTCCAATACAGATCACAGTTACTAAAAGAATTTAACTGACTGAAAACAAAAATCCTTAAAACCATAATTAAAATAAAATTGGAAAATGAACAAGAGAAAAATAAATGCTCAACGTTCTTCTCCAAAATACCACAGAAACAATACTTAGCATCAAAAATAATTTTTTTCTTCTTTAAAAGCTCAACTGTATTAAGCTTCTTATGAATAATCAAGCACATAATAAATTTATCTTTAGGCGAAGAATTGGACTTCCAAAGAATTTTAAATAAACACATAATAATACTAGAAAAATTAAAAAATTATACATAGAATTATTAGTGTACGAAAGACACTTATCAAGACCTCAACTTAAAATATCACCTGAATCATCCAAATGTTATAAAGCCAATTTATCTCTCAGTAAAGCAAGCTGTTTTAAACCCCCCTCCCCTTTTAGAGAATTTACAAAGGTAAATTCCCATGGAGTATCTAAGCTACCTCTATAAACATCAATGATCAAAGCATTCTTAAAACCACAAATGTCGAAAAGCTCACTAAACTCAATTTCAAGGGGGACATAAGAAATCCAAGCATCGTGCAAAAAAAAGTAATATAACTAGAATGAACAGTCAGCTTGCAAATTAATTCAAAAAAATCGAAATAATTCAAAACAAACTTCCAAAAATAAGAAAGTCTATTTATCCAATTAAAACTACACACAACTATAAAAATACCCCCCGAATAGTAAAATTTTGGAAACAATTTGCTTCCAATTAGCCATCACTTCTGGACTCCTAAATCTCCATAACCATTTGGCTAACAAAGAAGAATTAAAATTATAAAGGTTAAGGATCCCTAAACCCCCATCCTTCTTGGGTATACAACAAACATCCCTATTTACTAAACATTTATAGCCCCCACACAAGTTATCGCCACTCCAAAGGAAATTACGCCAAATTCTGTTGATTTTCTCAATTACCCATTGAGGAAATTGATGAACGACCATCCAATAAGTAGGAATATCAGACATCACAGAGTTAACCAGAACCAGTCTACCAGCTATTGATAGAAATCTGCTATTCCAACTGGATAATCTATTATTAATCTTATCAATGATAAAAAGCCAATCATCATGCTTAAGCTTAGATGGTCTAATATTAAAACCTAAAAAATCAAAAGGAAATCTCATAGTAGAACAGTTTAAAGTGTCAACCACTTTATTCCACATTGTCAAAGTCATTAAAAATCATAACCGAGCTCTTATCAAAATAAATCCTAAGACCAGAAAGCAATTCAAAACAATACATAATAAACTTCAAAGTAATAACATGCTTGGGTAGGTGAGAGGAGAATAATAATGTGTCATCTGCAAATTGAAGAATAGATAACTCGTTGTTAAAATCCTCATTACCAACAAAACCTAAAACACCTAACCTCACAGATCTCTTAATAATTTTAGAGAATACATCAACCGCGAGGTTAAAAAGAAGAGGTGATAAGGGATTACCTTGCCTAAGACCTCTTTTCGATTGAATTCTCTTAACGATAACCCCATAAACAACAATACTAGAACAACTGGATTTTAGAAAAAGTATTATCCAATTAACCCATCTAACACTAAAACCCCTAGCTAGACAAAGCTCACAAATAAAATCCCAGTCAACAGAATCAAAAGCATTCTCGAAATAAATTTTCAAAATAGCACAAGTAAAATTATTCTTACAATAAACATTAATATATTCTTGAACAGCGGCCACCCAATCAACTATATTTCTGCCTTTAATAAAGGCAGTTTGGGATCGATCAATGAGATCGTTCATCTTAATACTAAGCCTATTAGCTAGGAATTTAGTTATAATTTTAACAGAACAGTTGATTAAGGATATAAGCCTAAAATCCTTCAAAGTATTAGCACCTAACTTCTTATGAATAAGGATAACGCTAGCAAAGTTAAAACTATCTAACTGTGAATTCTCATTATACATATCATTAAATAAGTTAATAATATCTAATTTCAAGACATCCCAAAATTTCTTATAGAAAAGAATAGAAAACCCATCCGGACCATGAGCTTTGTCACTAGGCATATCATTAACAGCCTTCCAAATATCCTGCTCAGAGAATGATTCATCTAAATCTACTAAATCAATCCTCTCAGAATAAGGATAAATTTCATTCCACCTAACATTTATCCTCCTCTTCATCCTAAAACCAAAATCCTTCTTATAGTAGCTAGTAAAAGTCTCATTCAACTCCTTTTGAACATTTAATTCCATATCATTAACAAAAATAGAATAAATCAAATTATTACGTCTCCTCTTATTAGCCACACTATGAAAAAAATTGTGTTATTATCTCCTTCCTTAATCCATTGAACCTGGGCTCTTTGCTTCCACATGACCTCTTCTTTTTCCAGGATCAACTTAAGATCATGCCTAAGGTTGCAAAGCTTATCTCTCTCATTGGAATTAAAAATCCTGGATTCACTAGTCTTATCTAAGTCTAACATCTTACACAAAATTTTGTCCTTCCTAATTCTAACACTCCTAAAAATATACTTATTCCAACGCTTAATAAAAAATCCGAGCTTACCTAATTTAGCAACAAAAATCTTAGCGGGATTACCATTATACAAATTATTGAAATAAAACAAATAATTCCATTTAATCACAAGTAAATTATGAAAACTAGAATCTAGCAGCCACATTTTCTCTAATTTGAAACTACTACTAATAGATAAATTCGAATCACAAGAAAGAATAATGGGACGATGATCAGAATATAAAAAAAAGCAAACCTTTAACTCTACAAATAGCAAACCTATCTTCAATCCCACCACTAATAAAAAAAATGTCTAATAATGCAAAAGATGGAAGATCTCTCACATTAGACCACGTAAACATTCTATTATTAAGGGGAATTTCAATCAAATCATTATCTAAAATGAATTCATTGAATTCCTCCATATCGGAGAAATCACCTTCACGTGGTGATTTCTCCCCCAAAAACCTAGTGGCATTGAAGTCTCCTCCCACAATCCATTGATTGGAGATCAAATCTCTAAAATCAGAACATTCAACCCATAAAATCCTGCTTTCTAATTTTGTATGAAGGTCGTACACAATAGTAATACCCAAAATTGAATTGTCTATAAGGGAGGCCAAAATGAAATGCAACGAGTACAAGTTAGAAATTTTCTGAACAAGCCTAAAATGTTTATCCTTCCAACCAATCATAAGTTCCTCGGTACTACCCACAGCCGGAAGACAAGCCCAACTACGAAGGTGACACCTAATCTCAAATAAAAGCAATGATCTGGGTTCTCAATTTTGGTTTCCTGAAGCAAAGCAATATCAATATGGTAATCTATAAAAAAATCTAATCTTATCACATTTTTTGGGCACATTAAGACCCCTAACATTCCAGCTAACTACTCTCAACATCTAAGAGAGTTAACTCTCTCTAATTCCCTACTTCTAATGTAATCTGCATCTAACTCTATATCAGTAAAAATAAATGTAGTATCATTAGCAAGCTGATATAGCTGGCTAGTAGGAAGGCTACCCAAAAAAAAAGGAGTACAATCACCACCATAAACCGGAACCATACCTGAGCCCAAATTCGAATTGCTACTACTAGCACTCGAACTCGGGAACCTACCATGATAAGAAGAGGACTGAGATCTTAACCTTGCACAGCGAGGGACCAAACAAGAACTAGAAGTTTCTTTCTTACGCCTCCCCTCCTAGATAATAAAGTGGACCCATCACTAACTGGAGAATGTACTCTACCAATCTCAAACGACCCATCCTCCATTGACTCCGTGTTTGGTCTAAAAGAATCTAACATCTGCAAACCCGTCTCACAATACAACCGGGAAACACCATAACACGACCTCAACATCAAAGATAAGATCCTCAACCCCGATATACTCGAAAACAAAGTGCAAACACCATTAACCAACTGCAAACTAAAACTGCAAGAGCCCACATCTATATTACACTAAACCCCAGACAACTAATCATCCTACGCAGGAAACTGCCCATAATCAAACTCCTTACAAACTCCAGCAATATTTTCACCCATCTCTCCAATGCATCCTGAACTAATACCTTCATAACGACAGCTAGAAACCACACCATCAACGCCAACCAGCATATTCTTCAAACTAGCATCAACACAAACTACTAAACGACGAGAACAAATAACACTATTATCCCTCAACCCAGCAATCACCACTCCTACGCCGTCACCCTCCATCGAACCATTCCCATCACGCCCTGTCTCTCTGACCAAGCCAACATTGAAGTTATCTGCCAAATCATATATTTTTAAACATATAATTAATTACTAATTTAAGATTTAATTAAAAGTTAATTAATTTAAATTTAAACCATAACTCGAAAATGTGTGTAATATGCTCTTAGGTTGCCAGAATTCAATAAGATCGGTCGCGTTAGAACCGTGTCGATGAGCGCTTCATGGTGGAGTTAGTATGGACAGAATTGGATGCAGCTGGAGCTTTTAGTCAAATCAAATGCATGTTTAGTTTACCAGAAATCAGACGTTATATTGACGAATGAGAACCAAGGTGAGTTAACTAACTCAGTTTATCCCACTTATATTATATATAAGTAGGGTTTTTATTTTGTGTGCAATATTTGGTAATGGTTGATGATTGGATGACTGTTTGCATTTATGCTGAATATTTTTAGTATTCATTGGTTAAATTAAACGTTTATTTAATTTAATTGAATTAAATCATTATTTTAACAATTAGATCCTGAATGAGGTAATTTACCTTGTTGGTTATGTTTATAATAATATAAACATATTAAATAAATAATTTGGTGCTTGATTGGATGTTTTTAATTGATTATTGATTATTATTAAACTATTTATTTATTTTTACCGCAATAAATATACCGTCATATTGAATTTGAGGTAACCCATTGTGTAACGACCCAGAAAATCTGAACCAATTAAAAATTTTTAAATTGGCTAAAATAATGGATTTTAAATATTTAAAATAAATATTTTAAATAATGGCGATGAAAACTGAGTTTGAATCGACATTTGAAAACGAATATAATTAATTATAATTATATATAGAATTGAAAATGGCGCGGTAGTTCGATAATTCGATTTCAAACTTCAATTGAATATACCGGGTGCAAAACAATCCGGATTTTAGTGAAACCAAAAATAATGGAATCTAATTGATAATATCTTTCCAACGAATCTGACCAATCGAAAATTGATAGCGGGAATCAAAAGATATGTCCAGTTGAAAATTCTGAATTGTCGCTGTGGAATTCAGGCCCTTAAAAATGGACATTTTGCAAACGACCTCGGATTTCGATGAAACCACTTTTGTTAGATCCGCAGTGTCAAGTTATTGCTAGGTTTCAAATTTCATAATTTTTCGAATCAATATGTGAGCGTGGCAAAAGAAAACGCGTTTGACCAGTTTCTGTTGATTTTAATCGACTGGAAATTGGCCATTTTTCAAACTGTCTCAGAGTTCGACGAAACTAGTTTTGTTAGGACCGTATCGTCAATACGAAGCTAGAAAATATTTTTCTGGAATTTTTCTAGTTAGTATGTGACCCCGGTAATTTGAAATGTACGTTTAAAATTCAATATAATGATTTAAATGAAAATTCAAAAGGAAACTGATTGTAACGATCAAATCAGCTTGCGATACATATCCCATTGTGTTCGGAATGGGGGTGAAGCGCTATGGGCGACAAGCGGTGGGCCTCGTTTCGAGGTCATATGTAAAAGTCAACCTTTTTGCAAAATATAATAATTAAATAATAATAATAAAAAAAAATATACTCTTCCCTCCTTTTCTTCTGCTTGCCCCCCCCACCCCCGATTCATTTTGCAGAAACGAAAAAAAAAAACCTAAATCGAATCGAGCCGCCGCCCCCCCTCCAGACATCGCCGCCGCCTTACCCTCGAAGCCGCCGCCTCACCCCGAAGCCACCGCCTTACCTCGAAGCCGCCGCGACGCAAATCGAAGCAGCCCCCGCCCTGAAGCCTCGACGCCGACACCTCCGACCACCACAACCTTCCGCCGACGCCGCCTTCTTCTTCCCTCCACTTCGCAAGCTATCGGTGAGCATTTAGTTTATTTTATTTTTGTTTTGCAAAAAGAAAAAAACCGATTCTTTTTTTTTAAGATTTAAAAACTGAATTTTTAAAGATTTAAAAACGGATTTTTTTTTTAAGATTATAAACTGTTTTTTTTAGAATTTAAAAACTGATTTGTTTAAGAGATTATAAACTGTTTTTTTTAGAATTTCAAAACTGATTTTATAAAGAATTTAAATCTGTTTTTTTTTTAAGAATTCAAAACTGATTTTTAATAAAAAGAAAAACTGATTTTTAATAAAAAGAAAAACTGATTTTTAATAAAAAGAAAAACTGAATTATGTAAAAGTTAAAAACTGATTTTTATATAAAGTAAAAACTGATTTTTATAGGAAGTTAAAACTGATTTTATTTTAAACTTTAAATAGAAAAAGGTTTGAATTTTAAAAGAAAAAAGATTTAAACTTTAAATAGAAAAAGATTAGAACTTTAGAAAAAAATAAAGATCATATTTTTAAAATAGAAAAGAGCAGATTTTTAGAATGGAAAAGATCCTATTTTTAAAATAGAAAAGACGGGATTTTTATTAAGTAAAAGAAGTAAGATATGAAAATTTATATTTTTAAAGCAATAAAAATATAATTTTTACATCATAGAAATATTAAAAATATAATCTTTATATATTGAATAGCGAAGTCAAAATTCGATTTTTATTTATTGAATAACATAGTAAAAATTCGATTTTTACATATGTAGAGAATACGGGCGAAAGCGACAGATTGGCGAAGATTTTATGCAAGGAAGTGTCGTGCAGTTGGATAGCTATTGGTGAGATTTCTGATTTAAAAATATTATATATGTGTGAAATGAAAGTGAATTGCTATATATATATATATATATATATATATATACGCCCCCCGTCCACAAACCATGGACGATATTTATTGGTTGAAATTGTTGTGAAAATTGGTTGATAGCGAATGATTGTTTGGGATTGTTTGTGATTGATATTGGTTGATTGTGGTTGAAAAATACCCATTTGGGGTTGTGAAATATTTGGTTGAAACCACATAGGATTAGTTTGTGGAAATGAAATAAATACATACATGCCGCCTGCGTGCGAACTAGATGCATGATCACCATTGTCAAAAACCGCGAGGTTTTAAGGTAGAGCGAGGAGCCGTACTAGGGACGGTCCCGGTTTAACTACCCTGCCGTTATGCTACCGAAATTTTGAATAATATTCGTGTGTTTGAATTATTTTCATATGCTTAAACTATATAAATTCATTGAATAGAAAACATTCATGTGTTGAATGGATATTCATTCGTTGATTAGAAATTCATGTGTTGGAATGGTATTCATATTTTGAAAATAAATTGTTTGATAATAAAAATCATCTTTTTATCGACTATATGAACTGTGTAAAATAACCTCGTTTTAAGAGAAATTGTTTTATGATAAAAATCCCATTTTTATCACCAATTTGAACTATATAGAAAATTAGTGTTTTGAAATGAATTGTTTTACAATAAAAATCACATTTTTATTGTTTTACAATAAAAATCACATTTTTATTGTATGCATAAATCGTTGAAATGTGAAGTGTTAAAAATAGCCACTTGTTCAAAATAAACATATATGAGTTGAAATATTCATTAATTAGCTAATGAAATGATTTGCACCTATGTATGTAACATTAGAATAAATGGTGTTTTAAACCAAATAGAAATCAAATGTGAAGTTAAATAGAAAATGAAAAATGATAAGAATTGTGTATATATGTGCATACCTATTCATTGAACAGGTTATAGCAAAGGGGCTAGAGAAGAGGAATAAAATTTTGTGCCCGACAAATAGGTACACATTTACTGCTTTGTTTGGGTGATGATTTTATGAGCCTGTTGGCTAGCCGCTTGGCTTTTTCTTTTTCTTTTTGAGATTAGAAGGACCGTGAACGCTATTTGCGATTTCCCGATGCTCCTGGTGCAGGGGAGGTTATGGCGAAATTTTCCAAAATTTTAAGGTGTTAGAAAATTTTTTGAAGTGAAAACGATATTGAAATCATTGAATGAACTATATTTATATAAATATATAAATATAAATAAAATTAAAATGAAACGAAGCCGTGTAGTTCGTATTTTGAGACCGTGATTTCAAACGACTAGTGCGGGAAATCCGACCATTGGATTTTCCCGAAACCTCAACCGTCGGGTTCGCCTTGGAATAATCTTTCCAACGGCACCAACCTTGTAAAAATCCAACGGTTGGATTGTCTGGAATGTTTAATTCAAATCTGAAGAAAAACAGCGCCAGAAGCGATTATATTTATATATATATATAAATATAATTATATATTTAATCGAATAACGACGCTGCAGTTCGTATTTTGAAATCGAAACTTCAAACGATTGTACCGGGAGATCCGACCGTCGGATTTTCCCGAAACTGGAACCGTTGGATTCGTTTTGAAAAGACCTTTCTAATGATGTAAATTTTGTGAAGATCCAACGGTTAGATTTTCAGATATGTGTAAATCAAATCTGAAGAAAAACAGCGCCACGGCCGCCTTATGGCCTGAAGCGTCGTTTTGAATAAAATGGCTATTTTAAAATAAATAAAAATAGCGATAAATAGTTGTAAAATATCATAAGCGATATGGAATAGAAATAAACTGAATTTGTTCGATTTATGTGGCTTTTGATGGTTGAATGTGTTTGGTGTGAAAATTACATTAAAAGAACACAATTGGTGTTGTCGAATAATTTAACCATTGAAATAAATTGATTTGAAATTCTAAATATACGTGAATTATTTGAGAAGGCCGAGTTAATTCTCATTTCAAATAATTGACCGACGATTGAAAGTCGAAGATGAAGACGATGGTCGAAGACCGGAGATCTTCACCTCGTTTGGATGGTAACCGAGGTCCTGATTGGGAGGCATCCCGAAATATGGATAATGAGTGGTGATCGTCCAGACGTATGTGGTGGTCGAAGGGTTTGCGAGGTATTTGGTGCCTCCGGTTTCGTTCAGACCCAGAACGGACTTGTAAATGGACTGTGTGTCTGACATTGGATTTTATTCTGTGTTGATTGATCTCTATTAAATATACATCTGTTTGGCGGCGGAGAATTTATTCTTTTGCTTAACGCCCTTCTCTGAGACGCACGAGCTCAGAGGTTGTATATCGATGGACATCAGTCGCATGGCATGAATTGCCTGTGTGGCATGCTAAGATGCAGTGATCAGGACTTTTGTTGAAAAGCAAAGTCTTGTGGTGATGATCAAAGCACCGCCTGTGTGGCGTAGCTTTGTGTATAACGTGAATTCGCGAGCCTCACACCCCGGTATGAACCTAAAACGGGAGAAGGACCTCAGGGAGGACATGCGTTTCTTTCTAGCTAGGGTGGTGTCAGTGACCTACCAGCCTTGACATTTATATACTTTTCACCTATGTGGTTGTTGCTGTTGCGAGGCGCCTCGGTTTGATCGGACGATCCGGGTCCGATGGAGTCATTCGTTGGCTCGTTTACGCCCCAAAGGGCGGGGAAACGTATTGTTCAGGAATTTTAATCCACATCGGTGGACCGGCCCTGACGATCCAAGGGCCCACCTGAGTCTGGGTCCTGAGGGGCGGGCTAGAGCATCTCGAATTCGGTAAGGACTATCTTTTGCCTTGGTTCATGACGGAAATCCAATTTCCAAATACGTGATCGTGCGGTTTCGATTGTATATATATATTTGCGACATAGTGGCATGGGACGCTCATGTCGTCTATGATTGATAGTTATGATTTGAAATTGTTTTCAAAACATATAGACACTAACAATAATATCAAATGCCTTTGTTTTGATCGTATCAAGCATATTTTGACCGTTATAAGGTAAAACTCTATCCTCCGGTTTGCGTTGCATTGTGTGATGGGAACTGAGTCTTATAACGGTTTCATTTTTATAAAAAGCATAGCGATGTTTAAAAGAAAGATTTGTTCTAAAGCACTGGCAATCCAATGGAGTAAACCCGTTCCACGAAAGTGGCGTGGTCCTGTGATTAGCCAAATTATATATATGTGTTGAGTAGATTTCTCATACCAGTCCCATGACTGACTCGTAGTTTGTTTCACTCTCAAACTCGGGTGCCCCTCTTTCCACACGGGCAGCCTTGTATTCAGGTTTAGCTGGTTCTTTCTGGATAGCTGGAGCTGAAGATGGATTCTATCATTTATTTCTTTTTATGTTGTTCAGCTCCTATTGTACATATTTTGTTTATTTCCGCTGTAGACATTTATGTATAGCTGAACTGTATTTGTACTAAGTAAGATCCTGTATACTGTGTAACTCTGATGATTACTTTTATCCAGTATATTTTGTTGTTCATTATCTGATGTATTTACTTAATTTTTTTCTGCTATTATCTGTTTCTGTGTTATATTCCAAAGATAGCCTTTGTTTCCGTGAGAACGGGAAATCGGGTCGTCTCATCGTGGTATCAGAGCTTTGGTTAAGCTTAGTTCTGGAATATAACATGTGAACGAACTCGTCAGAAATAGAACCAGTAGTGTTCTAGGACGGGCAACTCTATACAGATAGGATCAGCAATATCCTAGTATGAGTATAGTAGAATCAGAACAACTCGTTAGAGATGGGGTCAGAAGTGCCTCAGAACGAGTCGAGAGTAATATGTTTTTAAATAACGTATTTGTGATTATATATATAGTCTGGTTTTAGGAATATAATTTTTGAATATATAAAAGATATATATTTGAAAAGTTAAAAAGGTTAAAAACAATTGGATTGGTTGTTGTGTTGTGTGATTGTAGATTTATCAAACCACTTTCGACTTTGTTCCTTTTCGGGGACGAAAAGTTTTAAGTGGGGGAGATTGTAACGACCCAGAAAATCTGAACCAATTTAAAATTTTTAAATTGGCTAAAATAATGGATTTTAAATATTTAAAATAAATATTTTAAATAATGGCGATGAAAACTGAGTTTGAATCGACATTTGAAAACGAATATAATTAATTATAATTATATATAGAATTGAAAATGGCGCGGTAGTTCGATAATTCGATTTCAAACTTCAATTGAATATACCGGGTGCAAAACAATCCGGATTTTAGTGAAACCAAAAATAATGGAATCTAATTGATAATATCTTTCCAACGAATCTGACCAATCGAAAATTGATAGCGGGAATCAAAAGATATGTCCAGTTGAAAATTCTGAATTGTCGCTGTGGAATTCAGGCCCTTAAAAATGGACATTTTGCAAACGACCTCGGATTTCGATGAAACCACTTTTGTTAGATCCGCAGTGTCAAGTTATTGCTAGGTTTCAAATTTCATAATTTTTCGAATCAATATGTGAGCGTGGCAAAAGAAAACGCGTTTGACCAGTTTTTGTTGATTTTAATCGACTGGAAATTGGCCATTTTTCAAACGGTCTCAGAGTTCGACGAAACTAGTTTTGTTAGGACCGTATCGTCAATACGAAGCTAGAAAATATTTTTCTGGAATTTTTCTAGTTAGTATGTGACCCCGGTAATTTGAAATGTGCGTTTAAAATTCAATATAGTGATTTAAATGAAAATTCAAAAGGAAACTGATTGTAACGATCAAATCAGCTTGCGATACATATCCCATTGTGTTCGGAATGGGGGTGAAACGCTATGGGCGACAGGCGGTGGGCCTCGTTTCGAGGTCATATGTAAAAGTCAACCTTTTTGCAAAATATAATAATTAAATAATAATAATAAAAAAAATATACTCTTCCCTCCTTTTCTTCTGCTTGCCCCCCCCCCCCCCCCCGATTCATTTTGCAGAAACGAAAAAAAAAACCTAAATCGAATCGAGCCGCCGCCCCCCCTCCAGACATCGCCGCCGCCTTACCCTCGAAGCTGCCGCCTCACCCCGAAGCCACCGCCTTACCTCGAAGCCGCCGCGACGCAAATCGAAGCAGCCCCCGCCCTGAAGCCTCGACGCCGACACCTCCGACCACCACAACCTTCCGCCGACGCCGCCTTCTTCTTCCCTCCACTTCGCAAGCTATCGGTGAGCATTTAGTTTATTTTATTTTTGTTTTGCAAAAAGAAAAAAACAGATTCTTTTTTTTAAGATTTAAAAACTGAATTTTTAAAGATTTAAAAAACGGATTTTTTTTTAAGATTATAAACTGTTTTTTTTAGAATTTAAAAACTGATTTGTTTAAGAGATTATAAACTGTTTTTTTTAGAATTTCAAAACTGATTTTATAAAGAATTTAAAACTGTTTTTTTTAAGAATTCAAAACTGATTTTTAATAAAAAGAAAAACTGATTTTTAATAAAAAGAAAAACTGATTTTTAATAAAAAGAAAAACTGAATTATGTAAAAGTTAAAAACTGATTTTTATATAAAGTAAAAACTGATTTTTATAGGAAGTTAAAACTGATTTTATTTTAAACTTTAAATAGAAAAAGGTTTGAATTTTAAAAGAAAAAAGATTTAAACTTTAAATAGAAAAAGATTAGAACTTTAGAAAAAAATAAAGATCATATTTTTAAAATAGAAAAGAGCAGATTTTTAGAATGGAAAAGATCCTATTTTTAAAATAGAAAAGACGGGATTTTTATTAAGTAAAAGAAGTAAGATATGAAAATTTATATTTTTAAAGCAATAAAAATATAATTTTTACATCATAGAAATATTAAAAATATAATCTTTATATATTGAATAGCGAAGTCAAAATTCGATTTTTATTTATTGAATAACATAGTAAAAATTCGATTTTTACATATGTAGAGAATACGGGCGAAAGCGACAGATTGGCGAAGATTTTATGCAAGGAAGTGTCGTGCAGTTGGATAGCTATTGGTGAGATTTCTGATTTAAAAATATTATATATGTGTGAAATGAAAGTGAATTGCTATATATAAATATAAATATATATATATAAATATATATATATATATATATATATATATATATACGCCCCCCGTCCACAAACCATGGACGATATTTATTGGTTGAAATTGTTGTGAAAATTGGTTGATAGCGAATGATTGTTTGGGATTGTTTGTGATTGATATTGGTTGATTGTGGTTGAAAAATACCCATTTGGGGTTGTGAAATATTTGGTTGAAACCACATAGGATTAGTTTGTGGAAATGAAATAAATACATACATGCCGCCTGCGTGCGAACTAGATGCATGATCACCATTGTCAAAAACCGCGAGGTTTTAAGGTAGAGCGAGGAGCCGTACTAGGGACGGTCCCGGTTTAACTACCCTGCCGTTATGCTGCCGAAATTTTGAATAATATTCGTGTGTTTGAATTATTTTCATATGCTTAAACTATATAAATTCATTGAATAGAAAACATTCATGTGTTGAATGGATATTCATTCGTTGATTAGAAATTCATATGTTGAATGGTATTCATATTTTGAAAATAAATTGTTTGATAATAAAAATCATCTTTTTATCGACTATATGAACTGTGTAAAATAACCTCGTTTTAAGAGAAATTGTTTTATGATAAAAATCCCATTTTTATCACCAATTTAAACTATATAGAAAATTAGTGTTTTGAAATGAATTGTTTTACAATAAAAATCACATTTTTATTGTTTTACAATAAAAATCACATTTTTATTGTATGCATAAATCGTTGAAATGTGAAGTGTTAAAAATAGCCACTTGTTCAAAATAAACATATATGAGTTGAAATATTCATTAATTAGCTAATGAAATGATTTGCACCTATGTATGTAACATTAGAATAAATGGTGTTTTAAACCAAATAGAAATCAAATGTGAAGTTGAATAGAAAATGAAAAATGATAAGAACTGTGTATATATGTGCATACCTATTCATTGAACAGGTTATAGCAAAGGGGCTAGAGAAGAGGAATAAAATTTTGTGCCCGACAAATAGGTACACATTTACTGCTTTGTTTGGGTGATGATTTTATGAGCCTGTTGGCTAGCCGCTTGGCTTTTTCTTTTTCTTTTTGAGATTAGAAGGATCGGGAACGCTATTTGCGATTTCCCGATGCTCCCGGTGCAGGGGAGGTTATGGCGAAATTTTCCAAAATTTTAAGGTATTAGAAATTTTTTTGAAGTGAAAACGATATTGAAATCATTGAATGAACTATATTTATATAAATATATAAATATAAATAAAATTAAAACGAAACGAAGCCGTGCAGTTCGTATTTTGAGACCGTGATTTCAAACGACTAGTGCGGGAAATCCGACCATTGGATTTTCCCGAAATCTCAACCGTCGGGTTCGCCTTGGAATAATCTTTCCAACGGCACCAACCTTGTAAAAATCCAACGGTTGGATTGTCTGGAATGTTTAATTCAAATCTGAAGAAAAACAGCGCCAGAAGCGATTATATATATATATATATATATATATATAAAATTATATATTTAATCGAATAACGACGCTGCAGTTCGTATTTTGAAATCGAAACTTCAAACGATTGTACCGGGAGATCCGACCGTCGGATTTTCCCGAAACTGGAACCGTTGGATTCGTTTTGAAAAGACCTTTCTAATGATGTAAATTTTGTGAAGATCCAACGGTTAGATTTTCAGATATGTGTAAATCAAATCTGAAGAAAAACAGCGCCACGGCCGCCTTATGGCCCAAAGCGTCGTTTTGAATAAAATGGCTATTTTAAAATAAATAAAAATAGCGATAAATAGTTGTAAAATATCATAAGCGATATGGAATAGAAATAAACTGAATTTGTTCGATTTATGTGGCTTTTGATGGTTGAATGTGTTTGGTGTGAAAATTACATTAAAAGAACACAATTGGTGTTGTCGAATAATTTAACCATTGAAATAAATTGATTTGAAATTCTAAATATACGTGAATTATTTGAGAAGGCCGAGTTAATTCTCATTTCAAATAATTGACCGACGATTGAAAGTCGAAGATGAAGACGATGGTCGAAGACCGGAGATCTTCACCTCGTTTGGATGGTAACCGAGGTCCTGATTGGGAGGCATCCCGAAATATGGATAATGAGTGGTGATCGTCCAGACGTATGTGGTGGTCGAAGGGTTTGCGAGGTATTTGGTGCCTCCGGTTTCATTCAGACCCAGAACGGACTTGTAAATGGACTGTGTGTCTGACATTGGATTTTATTCTGTGTTGATTGATCTCTATTAAATATACATCTGTTTGGCGGCGGAGAATTTATTCTTTTGCTTAACGCCCTTCTCTGAGACGCACGAGCTCAGAGGTTGTATATCGATGGACATCAGTCGCATGGCATGAATTGCCTGTGTGGCATGCTAAGATGCAGTGATCAGGACTTCTGTTGAAAAGCAAAGTCTTGTGGTGATGATCAAAGCACCGCCTGTGTGGCGTAGCTTTGTGTATAACGTGAATTCGCGAGCCTCACACCCCGGTATGAACCTAAAACGGGAGAAGGACCTCAGGGAGGACATGCGTTTCTTTCTAGCTAGGGTGGTGTCAGTGACCTACCAGCCCTGACATTTATATACTTTTCACCTATGTGGTTGTTGCTGTTGCGAGGCGCCTCGGTTTGATTGGACGATCCGGGTCCGATGGAGTCATTCGTTGGCTCGCTTACGCCCCAAAGGGCGGGGAAACGTATTGTTCAGGAATTTTAATCCACATCGGTGGACCGGCCCTGACGATCCAAGGGCCCACCTGTGTCTGGGTCCTGAGGGGCGGGCTAGAGCGTCTCGAATTCGGTAAGGACTATCTTTTGCCTTGGTTCATGACGGAAATCCAATTTCCAAATACGTGATCGTGCGGTTTCGATTGTATATATATATTTGCGACATAGTGGCATGGGACGCTCATGTCGTCTATGATTGATAGTTATGATTTGAAATTGTTTTCAAAACATATAGACACTAACAATAATATCAAATGCCTTTGTTTTGATCGTATCAAGCATATTTTGACCGTTATAAGGTAAAACTCTATCCTCCGGTTTGCGTTGCATTGTGTGATGGGAACTGAGTCTTATAACGGTTTCATTTTTATAAAAAGCATAGCGATGTTTAAAAGAAAGATTTGTTCTAAAGCACTGGCAATCCAATGGAGTAAACCCGTTCCACGAAAGTGGCGTGGTCCTGTGATTAGCCAAATTATATATATGTGTTGAGTAGATTTCTCATACCAGTCCCATGACTGACTCGTAGTTTGTTTCACTCTCAAACTCGGGTGCCCCTCTTTCCACACGGGCAGCCTTGTATTCAGGTTTAGCTGGTTCTTTCTGGATAGCTGGAGCTGAAGATGGATTCTATCATTTATTTCTTTTTATGCTGTTCAGCTCCTATTGTACATATTTTGTTTATTTCCGCTGTAGACATTTATGTATAGCTGAACTGTATTTGTACTAAGTAAGATCCTGTATACTGTGTAACTCTGATGATTACCTTTATCCAGTATATTTTGTTGTTCATTATCTGATGTATTTATTTAATTTTGTTCTGCTATTATCTGTTTCTGTGTTATATTCCAAAGATAGCCCTTGTTTCCGTGAGAACGGGAAATCAGGTCGTCTCACATTGTGATGCAGGGATGGACAGGTTGGAGGGATCCAACCGGATTCCACAAATGCGTTGTTTATTTATATGAACTGTTAATTGATTTGATTGATTGTTGATTATTGAATCCAAATCCAACAGTTATGTGATATTAACCAATGGGTAATATTCGTTGGGTAATTATCGGCAGGTAGCGCAAGAATGAATCGTTTTTTAAAGATTGGTTAGCCGTCAGGTAAATCAATAGAAAGAAAGTTATAATATTTATTTTATAACTAAAGACATATTTTGAAATCTATTTTCTGTAGATTATTTTTATACGAAAGTATTAAAGGAAATAAATAATTATTTTTATCTTGTAATTATAAAATGAGTATATAAAACGAGATTCGTTTGTAAATGAGTTTTGTAAGCAAATGAGCAACAATTAAACAAATGGTCAAGGGTTAAATTAATTATTATTTTTCAATAAACAATTAAATGAGATTATTTAATTTAATTAGATTGATAATTAAATCAAATGAAATTATTTAAATTAATTTTTTTAATAAATTTAAAAGAAATAACTAAATGGAAATGGTCAGCAAATTAACCTTGTTGAGATGACCAAGTCGACTACTTGCACGATAATTAATTATTAAAAACTATTACTGTATTGTTAATTATTATTGAAGTTAATTACCATTTTAAATTGACCTTTTAAGAAATATTAATTATTTTATTTATTGTTGATAATGAAGTAAACTATTTGATGTAAAGGATGTTAGATAATTAACAAGGAGTTGACTTGTAAACAGGATTTTTAAAGTATAGTATGAATATGAATTCATAAATTGACTCATTATACAAGATTTGAGTATATAATAATGTTTTTTAATGAAACCAAGTTGTTTTGATATATCGAGTCCAGATTTCTATAAAAGAATAATATTAACTTTTAAAAAGAATAATGTTTGAAAAAAAACAGGTTGAAATGGAAAATGGTGATAAAGGGAATTAGTTGAGTAAGACCTTGTTTATAATTAAAAAGGACTTTTTTTAATAAGTTTACTCATATTTATATGAGTTAAAAAAAATATTTATTCCCTGGAAGGAATTTTATAAAAAGGAAAATTTAGACAAGATTTAATATGAGTTGAAATCGAATAGGTGCTTAAGTGGATCGAATTTGATTGTAAAAGTGAAATTCTAATGATAAGATCTAGAGATGAATGTTTTAGATATGAAATGGAGTCAATTGAAAGGAAGTGGTTATAAATGGGATTCTATAGTAAATAGAAGTGCTGGGATAGTTGCTGAAATGGGATTTCGTTAATAAACTTCTATCTATTTCGAAGATAAGAATGTTGTCTACTCAATGTCTGAGAGGTAAATAAAATACCCCCAACTTGACCGACTTCATGATTATCCAAGGATGATATTACTTTAGAAACTAGGGTAGTTGAGGGAATTAAATTAATAATTCTGTAAAATATATTATGAAATATAATTCGAAGAATTATAGGTTGAATAGATTGATTTGGAAATAAGAATTGAGAAAGCGATATTCCAATTGTGGAAAGATTTAGAAATGTAATTAACCACTATTTAACTAAAGAGGCCAAGTGGCACTGTATACTGAACCAATAAATCCACTTTATTTTTCTATGGATGATGGTTGTTTATTTTGATAGTGGAATCACCGACAATCAAAATCTACCCAAATCGATTATTGGCAGAAAGTCTGGGATCAAATTTATATTCGAAAACCCTTCCGATCAGCAAACACGTAAACGTTAAAGATGAAAGATGATAATCAAGGTGGAGCAGGTGAAGACCGTGGATCTTAATAAGCGGAAGGATTGATGTCAAATTTCTCTTCTAGCTACTAGAGGTTTTTAAACTGTGATTTGGTCGTGGTTGAGATTTTGCGGATTGCAAGGACTTCTTGCTACCAATCCTTTGGATGTTGTAGGTGGGTGCCTTCGGTTCATCCGGTTCCTGGATGACTTGAATGGACGAGTGACTGACAGATTATTTCTAGATATTCACGTGCATTGACTTCTTCAAATGTGCCCAGTGTATTTTTGAGGACGTAAATTAGTGATTTGACGGATCTAATGACATGGCATTCAATGTTTGATGTGATGTTCTAATAAGGTAGATAATTGTAGCCTCAAGCTTCATCAACCAGGAAGTGACAAAAATTGGGCAGGCAATATGGCTAAGTAGGTCGCTCCAAAGTAGGGTATATAGTACCTATCTAGAGAAAATTCATTTCTTCTTTAATCTATTTTGATATTGTCCCTTTCGGGAAATGGTTGCTGATCCCGACCGTTGGTGATATACGTTCGATACACTCAAGCAAAATGAGTGGTCAGTCATATATAGCAGAGTTGCAAGATGTTCTTGTTGAACCTTGTGTATTCCTACTAGAGATACACTATCGGCAGGTGGTTCCATAACTTGTTATAGTCGGAATCCAATCTCCAAGAAGCGCCCGCGGTTTTCGGTTTTATATTATATATGTAGAGCGTGAGATGTAAGCGTTCTGCTAGATGGTTATTCTTTTGATTTAGACACTATTATAATATCAGAATATATATATGATTTCAAAATGTTTTTGGTTATCGTAAGGTAAAAACCATCCGTGTTTATGTGTGGATTGGTCTTTCGATTATCCTTTTCTCTTAGAAAGATTTGTTAACTTTAAAATCATGTTGGATGTTGCTTGTAAACTTAGTCAGTTTCTCACTCTGGTTCACCAAATTGATCCGGCGTTTGAAATGCTCGAGTTAGCCCGAATTTTACAGGTTTAGGTTATTGGATACTACGAAGTTCATAAGACGTGTTGGAGGAGTTTCAGACATATAAGTATTTATTCCGTTGTATGTTGTATATGAGAACATATTATTATAACTGTCCAAATGTATTGATGTACTCTGATGATTGAAAGTTTTATTCCAAGCTCAATAAAGTTTTATTTATATATTATATTTTATTCCGCTGTGATGTGAGACTCTGATTCTGTTGTGTTATTCTTCTTCTTTGATTCTAATATTTCTTTCTTTCTTATCTCACCCTCTAATTTCTTTTTATTCACTATCTGGTGTTTTCGATATTTGAGTTTTGGCAAGTAATACGGGTTTTATGTATTATTGTCGAAATTCGGGCATCAAATTCCACTGGATCATTACAATTATCCTAATTTATTCATCCCATGGAGTAAAACCAGTAGTACTCCATATTTAACACCCATTGTGTTATCGGTATATTTAATTACCATTCAATGCACAAATTTAACTAAATATTTAACTATCGCAAGGAGTAAAACTAATTCTGAAACCAATAGATGTCGTTTTAGGAATTACGATATCTATATATTCCCAATTCCTCAACGATATCTGCATAATCACAGAATCCAAAATCGAAATATCCAAAGATTATTTCCATTCAAATCCTTTCCAATTCATACATTGGAAAATTCCGGTTATATTAAAACCATTCACAATCCAGTTTGTTAATTTAAAAATATTGGATTCTTACACTAGTTAACTAGCCTATTCTGATATAATATCATTTATCTATTCCGAAACTGGAATATTTCATCCAAAAATCTTTTCAAATCATTTATTATGATGTAACGTAATTTTCCCTATTTTTAATCATTTAAAAATAGTCCCTTTCAGTTAAATGACGTTTCAGGTCATTTACCTGCACTGGCGTTGTCTTTATTCAAATTTGAATTTGACATTTCTCAAAATCCAACCATAGATTTCATGTCTTTTACTATCATTTGAAATATCTTTTCGATACGAACCCAACAGTTCCTGTTTAAGGAGAATCCAACGGTCAGATCTCCCAGTACGTCAATTCAAAGTAAATGGTCGAAATTCGTGAACGGTCGCTGCGCGACTCGTTCTATTCAGACCATTTAATTATACATAATAAATTTCATCGATTTCTATTCAAAACGTATTTTATAAAATGATTATAAATTCTAAAAAAATTATTTCAACTTCCATTTCAATTTTATATTAAATTGAACATCCCAAAATTTTAGAATATTAAAATAATAATATTTTCAACATATCAAATTTTGAAATCCATTTTCTCAACATTTATTATGAAAATGAATAAAATCGATAGAAAAATCTGTTCGAGTTAAAATGGCGTTTATTTACTTAACTCAGCTTCATATTCATTTCAGTTATGAATATTCATTATAATTTTATAATCTTTATGTCCATCCAAAATCGGACATCAAAACCAAATTTCAACTTTTCATTGAATATTATATTAAAATAATCGTTTATTCCGGATTGAAATGAGATTCAACCAATTACCATATAATTTTAGTTATATGGATTCATACATCACATGTATTCAAAAATATGTTATAGACAACTATTAAACATTCAATTCACATTCAGAGTGCATCTACAACTGTAAAAGCATTAAATAATTTTATAATGCTTATAATGGTCTGTCAATCAATTGATTGACATTCAATTACACACAAGGGAGATGTGTGAAGTAATTATCATCCCAAGACCCATGTGGGGTTTTCAACCATCAAATAGTGATTTTAATTTGCATACTTGGGCGATATGTAAAATTATCGTCCTAGTACCCGTGCGGGGTTTACATCACAATCCATGTGAATATGTCTATAGATTTGGGAGACGTGTGGCAAAATTTTCATCCCAAAATAATTTATAATATAAGTGTTTTATTCAACAATGCATATATTCATAGTTTAAAAATAATAACATTTTAAACTGTAAACATCCATCCATCCATAGGGTTTTCAAACAACTGGTGATTTGAGCTAGCATATATAACAATTTGTAATAATTTAATCAAATAAAATCAGCATAGGCAATCAATATATATTCAGTTATGAAATAGAATAATAGTACAAATAATTGAGTGAGAGAGTTCTCACATCGATCGGTTTTGAAATCGTTATTAAAGTAACATTTTTGTTAAATTAAACCGTTCGTTTAATTTAATGAAAAATTGCAACTAGCTCCAAATCTGACCAAATTTGATCCATTGCATAGATCTTGACGACGCAATTCCATTGCATCTGAGTTTGTTGAATTCTGACAATGTTTGAAAAAATATGGAACTTTAAACATTGAGTAATTAATTATATTGATTAATTCTTCATTACATTATTAAAGGGGTTAACCCCTTTCTTCTCCGTTCTAAATTCCTGGAGCACGTAAGTAAAAAACTTCGACACCCTTTAGCACCACCGCGCGCCACCACATAAGACTGGACCCGCATAAGAAACCCCATGCCAACCGCCTCGACTTCCTCCCTCGCCGTTGTGTATGGCGGTCCACACGATGGGCCCGCCACCTCGAAAAACATAATGAAACAACAGTCCTTCATGACACATATTCTCCTAATCTTCCACCTTAAAACTAATCACAGCCGTTCAAAACCAAGATCTCGAGGAGTAAAACAATATTATAGAAGAAAGTTCCTTCAATCGGCTGATGGAATTCAAAATAAAGGAGGATAAAGAATCGAACATTGTTGTTCGTTGATTTTTAAAAGTCGGCCAGAAATAATGTTGACCTAGGTGACTAAATTCCTAGGGCTTGACTAGAAGTTAGGGATATATACACTTATATTTTAATAATATTTATTTCTAACGTTACTTATTTAATGCTCCAAACTCAAAACGAACCCCAACGACTATCACCCCTAGACAAATACCTCCGTTTTGGACACAATGGTTATGTTTGATAAGCTGATTCGACTATTTTGATTAGTTTTTATCAAGATTAAAATGTAACATTAAATATTGAATTTGAATATATGTTTTAATTTTCCACGCCTACATACTAGCTCCGAAAATTACGAAATTTGGAATCTTGCAATAATTTAATATTCTGGATCCAACAAAATTGGTTTCATTGAAAACAGAGGTCATTTACAAAATGGCCATTTTTAAGGTGTACATAATATCGATAAAACATTAATAAATTCTATAGCGACTATTTGAAATTTCAATTTGGATACAACTTACTATTTACAATTCAAACTCTAAATTTCTTACATTAGTTAGAAAGATATTACTAAATATATCCTAACGTTTCTTTTTTTACCGAAATCCGACTTATATTGCATTCTGTATATTCATTTAAAGTTCAAAACAAAAAATTCAAACTACCGCGACATTACGCGTTCGTTTTAATTAAATTTTAAATTGATACATTCAAACTTCATTTTTAAATAAATTATGAGTCATTGGTTCTAAAAATAAATCATTTTAAATATTTGAAATCCATTAAAATCTATTAAAAATGAACCTTTTAAATTGATCCAAAATGCAGGTTGTTACAATCTCCCCCACTTAAAACTTTTCATCCAAAAAGGAATGGAATTGAAGGCCATTTACTTAACCAACTCAACCTTCATTCTAATTCCATTTCTTCAACTTTTCAATTTCTAAGAACTTTCTAATTTCTCGAAATTTGTCTAACGCCTTAAATTTTTTAAAATTTTCGCCATAACCTCCTTTGTATGGGTTGATCCATACAACTACATCTTTCTACTCTAGGCACTCATCGATTAAAAGAAAATCCAAAAGCCAAGCGTGTAACATCCCGGATTTTTAGCCATTCAATATTGAACATTTAAATTTACTTCAAATGTTGATTTGGAATAATAAGTGGATTTTTATATTGAATCTATCAATTCAATAATCAATGTATGATTAAATATCGAGTATATTGAATTATCATAATACAAAAATGAAAAATAATTGAATGCTGAGTTAAAACCGAATTGAAATGATTCAGATGATCGATATAATTATATTTGAATTAGAACGATAATAATAATTTATTATTGAAGAACTTGATTGTTTTGAATTTAAATTTATAAGTTATCAATGGAACTTAAAATAACCAATTTTCAAACAACCTCAAAATTTGATGAAACCAGTTCCATCAGATCCGTAATAGTATATTATTATCGGGTTTCAAATTTCGTAACATTTGGATTCATTGTTTGATCGTACGGTTAGGAAATGTTTAGAAATAATTAAATCAAAATTAATTTTTTACTCATAGATCTAAATTGACATCTTCTCTTTATGATCGAATTAGGCTTCAAAACATGTTTCAGTATGTTCAGAGTAACGGTATAACCCTAGAAACACCGGTTGTTGCGTCTAAATTGAAATTCGGAATTTCAAAATATATTATTATAAAATTAAACGGGTAAGTACTAAATCTAATCGAATTCAAATCAAATTAAATGTGCTTGTACGTTAGCCGACCTATATATTTTATTTGCGCAACACTATTTTTCTCAAGGCAACAAATCTGTCTCCTCTTCGTTTACAAAAGCCCAACTATGCTCTTATTTCTTAAATTCGATCAAAGCTTCACAGAGTTATTGAAATGGCCGCTCCCTTTAAAAATTGCACCCATCTTCTATTTCTCCTTCCCCATCAAAACAAATTGAAGTTATCCCTCTTTTTCCCTTTTCAGTAAAAAAAAGGGCCTTTCCTTTTTTTACTTCACAGGTAGTTGCGTAATCTTTTTTTTACTAAGCGAGGTGATTTTGAAGTCGCGATCTTAAGGATGGAAGCAGAGTTCATATCGAGGGTGTGGGGAGGTGGAAATGGCGGTTGAAGCACGGTTTCAGGTAGATGACGATTCAAAGAAGGATGTGTGAAACAACGTGTAGATTCAGAGGGTGTGACTGCGGTGCGACGATTGATCTGGTGGGTGTGCAGTAGGTTATTGTGGGAGTTAGGTATGGACATTTAACACTGATGGAGTCGAGGTATTGGCAGTAATATTGGATCGAATTTAGTGGTATGGAAAAAGTTTTGTAATGGTTATAGATGATAGAGTAAAGAGTGATAATTGACTGTGAAGTGTCCATTGAAATGCCAAAGTGGATGGTATAGTAATTGGAGATGATTTCAGTGGAAGGGGATCAATGATTTGTGATGATATTTTCATGGATTAGTCGGTAAATGGGAGTAGTAGTAAGGTACCTTTTTATGAAATTTAAATACGTAGGATAATTTAATTATTTATTTGTTAATTTAATTAAAATTAACAATCATTTATCATAAATTAAAATAAATAATTGTAGGTACAAGACAGATGAATCAAGTAAATTCATAGCCAAGACAATATGGAAATTTGAATGGATATTCGACAAACAAAAATCAAGGTGAGTAAATTCATTCTCTGGATTCGTTTATAATTTTATTATAAACTATTTTTTATATGTTGTTTATTGACTATTTGGATGCACTGGATAATTGTTGATGAATTATGGCTATAATATATATTAGTTATATTTAGCCTTGGTGGTTGTGGCTATATATATATATATATATATATTGAATATTTCCCGTAGTACCATTAGCGGAAGACCTTATGCGTCCCACAATATATATAGTGGGTGACCTTCTATACCGCGATATCCTGCCTTGAAACAGGATTGGTATTATTTAGGTTGGCTAACATCTGTGGATCCGGGGAAAATAGGTAGGAGGGATCCAATTGGATTCCTTAAATTATTATTGTCTGTTTACATATATGTATATATGTGATATGTTGAATTGGATTGATGGTTTGTGTTTTTGGATGTTTGAATATCACTGGCCCAAAAATATTCATATTAAATAATATCATGAAAAAGGGATTTTTTTTATTTTAAAAGGAAATTGCATATTTCCTAAAATAGAATTGAATTTCAAATAGGCTAGAATTATTGACTTGGTTTAATAATAAAATAAATAGTTAAATTTATAACCATGTTTTTAAATGAAGTGAAGAAGTTTTCAATTGGATTATTTGGAATTTATAAATTCAAATATGAATTTTAGGGTATTGGGAATCTTTTCGAGGAAAAAGTAAACAAGGTAATTTATTTGTTATTCGGAATGTAAATTTAATTAGAATAAATCCATAAGGATTTATGATTGGAATTCGACCATGTCGAATTTATAAAGATAATTTGTTTTCAAAAAGGATTTTGGAAATGGTATTAAATAGAAAACATATTTAAAAATAGATTATATGTTTATATATGTAGGTTTATAATAATAAAATATTGTCAAATGAAAAGTAAAAAGGAATTGTGGGATTTAAAAGGGAAAATATATCCCCAAAGTAGGATTTGAATTTCAAATGGATTTTGAAATGGGAACTTGTTTAAATGTATAAAATAAGCAAGTAAATTTATAAACAATGTTTATAAATGCAACAAAGTCATTAGAATTGGATAATTTGTTAGTTTAAATTCAAATGTGATATTTAAAAGGAATTAGAAGTCGTTTCGAAAAGCAAATGATGGATTTTTTTTCGAAATTCGGAATGTGAATTGAATTGAGATGAATCCAAGGAATTTATGAATTGAATTCGATTATCAAATTTTATAAAAGAAATTGGAATTTAATATAAAAATTGAGTTGTAAATAAATTTACAAATGAGTATTTGCATTTTTAATGAAATATTCAACGAATTTGGATAATCGGAGTTTTCAAGTTAAATTTGGAAAATTAGCTTAATTTATATTAAAATGCGGTTCGAATTGAATTAATAAACGAATTTCAAATGTTTATTTTAATTTAATAAAAACAAACCCGGCACGGCAGGATAGTTCATAACTTGACGATTCAAACTTAGATTGAGTATATATAACTCAATATAAATCGGAATTCGATGAAACAACAAACATTCTGACCTATTGAATGATGGTTTTCTAATGTAAGAGAAAATTCTGAATTTCATCTTATAGATTTTATGTTATGTCAAAATCAAATTTCAGGAAAGTCATTGTAAAATTGTTTATAAACCATAATGATTTATTTAATAAACTAAAAGGATTTTAAGTAAAAAATTCAAAATTTCCATTAGAAAAATTAAGATTTGAGTTATAAAATAAATCTAAACTCAAGTGAAATAGATGAAGTGACTTTTGGAACAAAATCAGATGTGGTTATTGAATGAAGTTAACTAATTAAAAAGTAATTAGTTAAAGAAGTTTTGGATCGAACTTAACCATTATTAAGTAAATCAGATCTGTGAATTCAAAATTGAAATTGAATATGAAACTTGAGTTAGAAATGGAATTCGACTTGTGTATAAGCGAATTTAAATATATTCAAATATGATATTTTCAAATAAAAAATGATTGGATTGATTGAAATAAATTAGCAATGGACGTATACATGTTAAATAGGTATGGAATGAAGATTTTAATTTGAGTGCCCGATAAAAAGGTACATGTTTAAATTCCATATGAGATTTTATGACCTTTTTGGGCGAGCCGCCTTGCTTTTTGAATGGAAAGGGCCTGGAGTGGCGATCTGTAGTTGTACTGATTGAGCCGTAGAAAGGAAACGGTGGCGAAATTTTTCAAAAAATTAAAGGAGTTAGAATATTTTTAAGAAGTTTGATAACTAGAAATCAATATATCGATATATATAGAATCCGATAAGGAAACGTACTTATGACAAAAAGGAAATCTATAAATCTAAATCTGTTAAGAATAGAAAGAGAAACATACACACATTTTAAAAAATGGATAATTGGTTTTATATGATGCTGATTATTCGAGATAAATAGTCTTATTGTTTTGAAGTTAAGAATGTTAATTAGTAAAGGTCTGAGAGGTAAAAATACCCCAACTAGATTGATTTCATTACTAACCAATAAATAAAAATGTTCAGTCTCGAAGATCAATGTTTAAATAAGATTTAGTTGGATGCAATATTTTGGGTTATTGTAACAATGTTTTCCACAACATTATTTTTAACCCAAGTGGAATTTTGGAAATATAATAACAAATATTTCCTAAGTATAGAAATGAATAGTTGTGAAAGAGAGAAGTAATTGGGAATGAATTCCAATCATAAATAGAAGACATTTTCTAAGTATAGAAAATAAAGAAGGAGGATATGGAAATCTTTCCATATAGTGTAAGAGACCAAAGCACTAGAAAATATTTGGACAAGAATACTAAAAGGAATTTGGAAAGTGATTTAATGAATGAAATATTAACTGAAGAGGGAAAGTGATTGTTTGATGCTTAGCCAATATTTCCAGCTGGAAAGCTAGATTGATGTTTATTTTTCTTTGATAGTTAAATAACCGACTATCGAAGCTTTTGACTATCATTGTCAATACAGAGAGATATATTGGATTTACTATCCGAAAACCACTCCATGTAAGCATTGACATTGCGAATTAGAATATTTGAAGATAATTGATGATGGAGTAAAAGTGCAAGGGCTGTTCTGTTTATAAAGTAATGGCTTCAGTTTGTCCAGTCCCAGGACAACTTGTGTGGACGAAACTCTGACAAAGTATGCCTAATAGATCACACAAGATGTCTTTTCAAGGCATTACATTTGGTGGCGGAGGTATTCGTTTCTCTTGTCTTTTTATACCCGTAATATTTTTGGGAAGATCAACTAGTGACTTGATGGGTTTGATGATGTGGCATTCAAAGTATATGGTGGCCAGAAGTTTTAAAAAGTTAAATGTAGCCTCAAGCCTCACAACGGGGAAATGACAAAAATCGACCAGGCAGCAAAGCAAGTTGGGTCGCACCCAAGCAGGGTGTATTATCACTGATCTAGAGAAAATTCAATTGTTATTATTTTGCTTCTGTATCTTACGGATTATGTTTGGAAGGCCAACAACCACGGGTGATAATACATTTGGTCCAGTTAAGCTAAATGAGTGACCGGTCATGTGTGTGTGGGTTTCAAGATATTCTTGTTGAACCCCAGTGTATCTCCTTTTGAGTACACTGATTGGAAGGTGGTCCTATATCTTGTCATAGTTGGACTCCAATCTTCTATAAGTCCCTAATGGTTTTTGATTTTATACTATGTATATGGAGCGTGAGATACAAGCGTTCCGCTAGATAGTTATTTATTTAAATAGACTTTATCATATTATCGCCGGATTTGATATCAAAAATGTTTTCGTTATCATAAGGTAAAAACCATTTGTATGGGCATGTGACAGACCCTGAGTTTATTTTGTTTGTTTTAACCTAAACTCTTAGGTGCCCAAATTTGTATGGGCATTCAAGTGTTTTAGGATTTTACAGATACACTTGGAGGAGCTTGAAGAGTGAGGCTTCCTTATTAGTTATTTAAAGTTATTTCTGTTGTGATGTATATGTGTTGCACTTTGACATGGTAAGTATATACAATACAAAATTTGTATTTCAAAGTTATGATATATGATATTATATTTTGTTCAGTTCCGCTATGAGATTCTGATGCTTTCTTTTGTTCTATCTTCTATCTATTTCTATTATTTTAACCCTAATGATTCGTATTTCTATGCAATTTGGTTTGGACGTGTGTTGTTTTAGTAACCTCAGATAGTATGGATTTGCGGGCTATCACAAAGTGGCTAGCCATGGCTCATAAAATCATCAAACCAAATTAATACAATAAATATATACCTTTTTGTTGGTATGCAATTTTATTCCTCTTCTTAAGCCTTCAAACCAATAACCTGTCTGACATATATACACATCCAGTCTGAACTAATCTTTAAGTTCATTTCTACATTATATTCAATTTGGCTTAATTTTCTTTTTATTTTCATATTGGTTTTATTATTCCAATATTTTTATTAGTTAAACTAATTATCACACATCACAACAAGCAATTAATTAGTTAATTAAATTTTTCAAAGACATACCTTTTATATACTCAAAGATATAATTTCAAGGTCAAATCACAAACATTAAACTCTAACTAAGTTTTTGGTTCTCACACCAGTCAATTGGAAATATATGTATATATATATCCCACTTTCAAAACTTGAAAATAAACACTGATGATGTTTCGAACCATCACCAGAATTATCCCTGGGTGACTACAGTGTGATTCTATATCTACCCAGTATATCTGAGACTTCATATACATGTGGATCGGAAGTATATGCGAAATCTTCTTATACTCAGTAGTCCAAACTCAAAATCAAATAAAATACTCAAATACTTATAATAAGATACAATTTTTAGAACTAAATTCATTTTTATAAATAACACTTTTCAAACTCATTTTAGGGTACTACTAACCCTATCTCTAACGAGTCTTTCTTATAGGATATTACTAATCCTATCTCTGATGAATTCTTTCTTTTGATTCTATTGTGTCTTGTTCTCGAGCTTTGTAAACCAAAGCTATGATACCAAATGAAACGACCCGAACTCCATGGTCAGCCTAAACTGAACAAAAAGACAGATTGCTTTGAGAACACGACGCATCAGAACACAGAACAAGAGAACATTTCATTGTTATTACAATAATTTACATCATAGTTAAGATATCAGAGTACAAATAAATAATATAAAGCGGAAACTATCAGAGATTTAAATTACATAGAACAAAAATATAATATATGAATATAATATGTAGCGGAAAAACATCAACTAACACAGTTGAAAGAAATACACTGATACAAAGCATTCCGAAGTATAGCTCCAGTCGTAATCCAGGATCTTGTGAAAAGTAATATCTACAAATCAAAACTACTAGCTGCCCTTATGGAAAATATGGGCACTTAGGATTAGGTGAAAACAATAAACACTGAGTTAGACATGAGACTAATGTGATAACTAAAACAGTTATTAACTTTTATTTTAAAGATAGGTAAATCACGAAACCACGCCGTATAATACGAAACGGGTTTACCACCATGAATACTAGTGCATAATACAACAACGCAATGCTAAAAGGAAAAATGAGGCTATTATAAGACTCAGGTCCTATCACACAATGCAACAAAAAATAGGAGGATAGAGTTTTACTTTATAACATCCAAACATGCTTGATATGTGAAATTTTATGTTTCTTTATTATTAGTGCATAATGAAAAAAATAATTTTGAAAATAAATGCATTAATCTTATATGGCATAATACCCCATCCTACTATGTCGTCGTATAGGTTTACAACTGAAATTGCAAGGGTCTTGTTGGAAATTGGATTCCATCTACGAACCAAGGCAAAAGATCTTCCTTATCCGATTTGAGACAATCTAGCCCTTGCCTCAGAACTCACACGCATGTGTACCTTGGAGCGGTAGAGCCGGTCAGGTGTCGCTGGTGAGCAATTCCTAAATAATGCGTTCCCCGATCCTATAGGACCTAAAATCTAGTCAATATGTCGACCACCCTGGTCAGTATGTCGACCATTAAGGGCATTGTGCGGCCAAATCCGAGGTACCTCTCTATCCATCATCCAACATAACTAAAATGTATCGGCGCCATACCATGACATCACTCATAGTTAGAAAGAAACATGTGTCCTTTATTTCATTGCGGTCCTTCATCCTGTTTTTGATCCATACTGAGGTGTAATGCTCGCGAATTAACACTATATTAAAGCCATGCTTTGATCATCATCCACAAAGCCCTGCATTTCAACAAAAAATTAGATTCATGCATCTCAGCATGCCACATTGTCAATCCATACCATTGATTTCCACCAATATATAACCTCTGAGCTCATATGTCTCAGAGAAGGGTGTTATGCTAAGAGAATAAACTCTCCTCCACTAAATAGATATATATTTAGTAGAGATTAATGAATACAACATGAAGTACAATGTTAGACATACAATTCATTTGCAAGTCCGTTCGGGGGTCTAAACGAAAATGGAGGCACCTTATTCCTCGTCTCATATGTCCAATACAAGAGACTGGCCCTCGCATATCCGGTCGATCTCCAAGTACATCTGGACGACCACCACTTATTACCTTGTCTCGGGTATATAGCCCAATTGAGACATCAGTAGTCATCGTAACGATGTGAAGATCTCTGGTCTTCAACCACCATCTTTAAATCTTCGAATTTTAATCGTCGTAATTGTTATTCATAATAGGTTAAACCCGGTCTTTCCGAATAACTTGCATATCTAATAATCAAGTGATATAAAAACACAACATATGCTTTATTCCAATCCAAAATATTCTTTTATTCAAATATTCTTATACTGGGAATTAATCCCATAAATCTTATCAAAGATTTATTTCATTTAAACCTCTTATTTAAATCATCTATTGGAAACCATGGCAAAATATTTTATATTATCATTTCACGGTATAAATGAGATTAAGGTTTATAAAACTAGTCGGGATTAACGAGCCTTACTAAAGTAATCATTCATTATATTATCCCAATCCCAACCTATCCATCCCATGCCGTAAAACCGGTAGTACTCCATATTTATTACCCGATGTGTTATCGGTAAATTTAGTTCCCATTTAACGCTCAAATCTAATTAAAGATTTAACTATCGCATGGATTAAACCTGGTGGTACTTCATTCTCAAACACTTCTTGTGTTCGGTAAATTTAATTACCCCATTCACATTTCAATCTAATTAAAGATTCATTAAAACTCCAACTTAGTTTTAATCTCAAAAATCATTACTGAATGATTATTCAACTTAGGAAATTAATCTTGTCTTTAACTAGGTTAAAGAGGGAATGTCATTTAAAACATTGTTCACGATAAACCCAAATCAACTTTCATTAATATGGAATTTTCACGGAAATCTAATCAGTATATAATCGATATAAATTTCCGTATTAGACTAATACTGTAAGTGGAATAACGTCAAAGCCTTTTAAATTCCATAAATTGTAACGGTCTTCCTTCACAGGGGCTCATCTTGATTATTATTAAATCGAATTCCACTCAATTCCAATTTAATCTATTAAATTGGAAAATTTCTCTTTGGAATAATTTTAATTATAATTTCCAAATCATAACTTCATTGTTAATTGGGTTGTAAGAACTAATGTTATATAAAACATCGTTCACAATGAACCCAAAATCAACTTCCATTTAATTCTAATTATATTTATTAATTGGAAAACTTCATTAATCTTAATTAAAAGATTAATTCTATTCTCAACTGGGTTTAAGAATAGTGTTATTAAAGGCACCATTCACGACAAACCCAAAATCCAATTTGATATTAAATACAAGGCTTTGGATAGAAATCATATTGACTTATATTTAATACCAAATTCTAAACCAACAGATGTCATTTTGGGAATAACCATATCTCTATCTTCCAAATTCCTAAATGATATCTGTATAATCACAGAATCCAATATTGAATTATTCAAAGATTATTTCCATTCAAATCCTTTCCAATTCATACGTTGGAAATTCTGGTTATATTAAAACCATTCGCAATCCAATTTGTTTATTTAAAAACATTGGATTCTTGAATTAATTGTTAACTAACCTATTCAAATATAATATCATTTAACTTTTAAAAAACTGGAATATTTCATCCACAAAACCTTTCCAAATCATTTGCTATGATTTAACATAATTTTTCCCTATTTTTAATCATTTAAAGATAGTCCCTTTCTATTAAATGACGTTTCAGTTCATTTAGCTGCACTAGTGCTTTTTTTTTTAATTTTAAATTTCTCAAAATATAACCAATAGATTTCAAGTCTATTATTATCATTTGAAAGATACCTTTGATACGAACCTAACGGGTCTGGTTCCAGGAGAATCCGACGGTTAGATCTCCTGGTACGTCAGTTCAAAGTTAATGGTCGAAATTGGCGAACGGTCGCTGTGCGACTCATTCTATTCAGACCCTTTAATTATATATAATAAGATTTCCATCCAAAACATATTTTATAAAATGTTTATAAATTCATTTAAAAAACGATTTCAACTTCCATTTCAATTTTAAATCAAAATTGAACTTCCCATATTATTATAATATTAAAATAATAATATTTTTAACATATCTGATTTCGAAATCCATTTTCTCAATATTCATTATAAAAATGAATAAAATCGATAGAAAAATCCGTTTGAGTTAAAATGGCGTTTATTTACTTAACTCGACTTATATTAATTTCAGTTATGAATATTCATTATAATTTTATAATCTTTATGTGCATCCAAAATCGGACATCAAAACCAAATTTCAACTTTTCATTGAATATTATATTAAAATAATCGTTTATTCGAGAATGAAATGATATTCAACCAATTACTATATAATTTTAGTTATATGGATTTCATACATCACAAGTATTCAAAAATACGTCATAGACAACTATTAAACATTCAATTCACATTCAGAGTGCATCTACAACTGTATAAGCATTAAATAATTTTATAATGCTTATAATGGTCTGTCAATCAAATTGACTGACACTCAATTACACACAAGGGAGATGTGTGAAGTAATTATCATCCTAAGACCCTGTGGGGTTTTCAACCATCAAATGGTGATTATTATTTGCACACTTGGGAAATGTGTAAAATTATCGTCCTAGTACCCGTATGGGGGTTTACATAACAATCCACGTGAACATATCTACAGATTAGGGAGATGTGTGGGAAAATTGTCATCCCAAAATACTTTATAATATAAGTGTTTTATTAAATAATGCATGTATTTACAGTTTAATAATAATAGCATTTTCAACTCTAAACATCCATCCATCCATAAGGTTTTCATATAATAGGTGATGTGAGCTACCATATATAACAATTTGTAATAATTTTATCAAATAAAAATCAGCATACGCAATAAATATATATTAAGTTATGAAATAGAATAACTGTACAAATAAATGAGTGAGAGAGTTCTCACATTGATCTGTTTTGAAATCATTATTAAACGATTGTTTTTGTAAATTAAACCGTGTGTTTAATTTAATGAAAAATTGTAGCTAGATCCAAATCTGACTAAATTTGTTCCATTGCGTAGATCTTAATGACGCGATTCTGATGCATCCGAGTTTGTTGAATTTTGACATTGCTTGAAAATGATATGGTATTTTGAACATTGAGTAATTAAATAAATAATTAATTATATTAATTAATTTTTAATTACATCATTGAGGGGTAACCCCTTTCTTTTCCGTTCTAAATTCCTGGAGCACGTAAAAAAAACCTCGACACCCTTTAGCACCACCGCACGCTTCCACATCAGACCAAGACCCACATCAGAAACTCCCACGCCAATTGCCTCGACTTCCCCCCTCTGCGCCGTGTACGGCGCTCCACTCGATGGGCCCTCTACCTCGAAGAAGACGATGAAATAGCAGCCTTCGTGGCACAAATTCTCCTAATCCGCTACCTTAAAACTAATCACAACCGTTCAGAACCAAGATCTCGAGGAGTAGGATAATATTGAAGAAGAATGTTCCTCAAATCCGTTGATGGATTTTGAAATAAAGGTGGAGAAAGAATCGAACATTTATGTTTGTTGGTTTTTAAAAGGCGGCCAGAAATAATGTAGACCACGGTGACTAAAATCCTAGGGTTTGACTAGAAGTTAGGGTTGTATACACTTATATTTTAATAATATTTATTTCTGTCTTTACTTGTTTAACGCTCCAAACTCCAAACAAACCCCAACGATTGTCACCCCCAACCAAATACCCCCATTCTGGACACAATGAGAAATGTTTTGCAAGCTGATTCGACTGTTTGATCAGTGTATATCAAAATTAAAATGTAACATTTAACATTGAATTTGAACATACATTTTAATTTGCCATGACCACATACTGGCTTCAAAAATTATGAAAATTGGAATCTAGCAATAATTTAAAATTTTGGATCAAACATAATTGGTTTCATCGAAAACAGGGGTTGGTTGCAAAATGTCCATTTTTAATGCATATATAAATCGATAAAATATTAATAAATTCTATAGCGACTATTTAAAATTTTAATTTGGACACAACTTACAATTTATAATACGAAATCTAATTTTCTTACATTGGTTAGAATGATATTACTAAATAGATCCTAATGTTTCTTGTTTCACTGAAATCCGACTTATACTACGTTTTGTATATTCATTTAAAGTTCAAAACCAAAAATTAAAACTACCGCGTCGTTACGCGTTTGTTTTAACTAAAATTTAAGTTTATACGTTCAAACTTAATTTTTAAATAAACTATGAGTCGCTAATTCCCAAAATAAATCATTTTAAATATTTAAAATCCATTAAAATCAATTAAAAATCAACTTTTAAATTGATCCAAAATGCGGGTTGTTGCAAATAAGGAGTTAAACGGTCCTGGTAGACGATAATGTGTGTAGGGTAGTTCTCCAAGTAATGTCCGCTTCTTATCTAAGGCTAGAAAGGGTAACCTAGGGACAGATAAGGGAAGTTTTAAGTGGCTAGGAGTTCTGTGACACCTCACGTCCTTTAAAGTCACTATTTATCAAAATGCATTAAGTTTCATGAAGCGTTATAGGTAATAGAAACAGAAACATTACAAGACAGATATAAAATAACAGCGGAATTAAAACTTTATAAAAAAGAAAAGCTTTGTGGTTCAAACCCAATCAAATAATAAGTCTAGAATATTGAAAATATAAAACTTCTACCTTGTACAAAAATCATCATCAGAGTACAACAATACATAGAAGAGCATAATCCCTAAAATATAGCCATAGTAGAGAAGATATGAAATCAAGCAGTACATCTAAGCAGCTCCAAGCAAAAGGAAAGAAGAATCCTGATCAAGCTTGAGTATTTCCACCCTGAGAACCTTGGGTGGGGGGAGGGGAACGGAAGAGAAAGAAGAGGAAACAAAATGGGTCAGACATAAAGTCTGGCGAGTCCAGTTACTTTTAACTTATAAATAAGTAAAAGCATCATGACAGGCATATAAGTTAGGGAGAGACAATAGTGTATAAGGCAGGTATGACAAGGTAAACAGGATAAACAGAATAGAACATGCAATGCGCTTCTCTAATACTTTTCCCTGCACCATTACTAGTATGACAAGAACAAGATGATCCCCAACAAGCACAAGATGGTAGAATTAGTCGTACTTCTAGTGAGAGCTTTTACCCACATACAATAACAGGTATCCCAACTAAACTTACCGGTATTACCCCTAAGGATAATAACGGGCTCCTAAATAAGCAAGACTAGATGTACCCTAATTACTACCCCAATCGATTGCCTCCCTAACTCCGTAGATACTATGTGTTGGCCCCACAGTAGGTTGTATCACTTCCTAAAGTGGCAACCGGTTAATGACAAGATGTGCACAACCATATCTACTTATGCCATAATGTCTTCATCCCGAGCCGGCAGACTCATGCGCGCACATGACCCCGATGGAACGCTCCGTCAGACACATTTTCTCAAGTGACCTCTTATAATCAGTTCAGTAAGCGTGCCCCGACTCCGACTCCGACCTTGTTAAGAGTACTCGTTTGATACCTATATGGGTTACTGACTGAAACATATCCCACACACCAGATGGTACAAGCTTCCCTCTAGGCTTGCATCACCACTACTAGGATTTCAACAGGTTATGCCTACTAGTTTAACAAGATTGCATAACCTTGCAGGTTAAGTTTGTAGGCCTATATATAAATATTACCTACGCCCCAAGATTTACTTAACCCTCCCACTAATTCAGCAAGTTTACTTAACCCCTACTCAAGTCAACACGTTCATGCAATCCCTATGGATTCAAATAGGTTAAGTATTACAAGTTCATTACCATTTATTCATTTATGGTTATAATGCGCTAGACCTCTCATGTTAAGCCTACCACTTGTGGATGTTGGATATGTCGGTCGAGTTTGGGCAGACTTCTTCCACAAGTCGGACTTAACCTCATGTCTTCGCACGTTACGTGTTTATGAACTTAGACCCCTCACATTAGATTTATCACTTGTGGACGCTGATATGCCGGGCGGGTCTAGGCAGACTTCTACCACAAGTGTAATCTAACCTCGTGTCTAAGCGCCATTACAGTTTCTGATTATTGTAAATCTAGGCATTTTCATTGCTAACCAATTTTCATGTTAATTATGCCCTAATTCCCTGTCCGGTCTACGATACAATTTATGCTCCAAATTTAGATCAAGATATAGATTATGCCCCTAAATCCCAAGTTTTGGCTCAAGGTACAAATTATGCCCAAAATTCCCAATCATGTTTTACACTATGAATTTTGCCCTAAATTAACCATTCCCAATCATTCCCAATTTCGCGCGTTTGCATATTTCAACGATAGGCCTAGGCTCAAAGGTAGCCTGGCTATAAAAACAAAAAGGGAAAAAGGGGAAGAAGAGAACAAGAATAGGCATAGCAAATAACAACTGGCATATGATGATAGAATTGGTCATACTAACAGAATAGGCACAGTGACATGATTAGGCAAACTAACATAATAGGCATAAGGTGACATGATGAACAGAATAGGGATATCATAAACAGGCATGATGAGACCTAAACAACAAATTAGATATACAACTAATAACAAATCTGGTATGGTTTCAAATTATTAATAGGCACAGGCTTAAATCCACACTTATAGGCATGTCAATATTACATTTTAGTTGTTTATATATAAAATTAACATAAACTCACTGTGACTGGATCTAAGAAACAGAAGAATGATTGCAGATGTTGTAGTACAGATCTCTAAATTCGTATTTTTTGTTTGTTGAAGAAGAAGTAGGCTGGATCAAACTATGTTGGAGCAGCACCTCGTTGTCGCCATTGAATTAGATGAATAAAACAATGGATATAGGGTCCTATTTATAGCCTAGGGTCAAAGAATCTGGTCAGAAAAAAGTCCACGTATGTAGAATTGAATTTGCCTCGGATCTAAGGGTGTCGACACCCCTGTTGTAGTGTTGACCCATGGGCCGACACCCCAAGGGTGGGGTCGACCCCTAATGGTTCGAACTCCCTCTCTAGCTAGCATCTTCTGATTTCGAATTATTTCAAATGTTTTGAGTTGTTTTGTTTATATATATATATATATATAATTCTCTTGTGCGTATACAAACTTTGAACCTTAATATCTTCTTCATATGATGTCCGTTTCACGCAAATTTGGTGTCTATCTTAAGCAGAATTCTGAGACGATCGCAATGACACAGTACGTTTTACTTGAATCTTAATGTTAAATCAAGTATTCTTTAATTTATAATTATAGCGTCTTTTAAAAATACAGGGTGTTACATTCTCCCCTACGTAATGGATTTTTTCCCCGAAATCTCCAAGTTAAGAAGAATGTAAATCCTAACATCCGTCATCCATCTACTAATCTACCAGTCACAGGCATCCAATGTCCTTAAAAGATTTTTATTGCTTATTTGAACATATGCAAAGGTGTGTGTATATGTCCCTATACTAATGCGAAAAATCAAGCGGTCCACTGATTCAGTCGACCTACTTAACGCAATGTACGTTAGTGCCATGAATCCAACATGTATGCAAATAATCCTATTATAACATGTAAGTTCTATATTTATGTGCAATCATTCATCCAAATGCAACATGTATATGATGATACACCCACTTTCATCCATAAAAAGAAGAAAAATGCACATGCATCCATATGCAGTACGAGAGTGATTGAACTGATCTAGTTCCTAATGTGTGTATATATGCATCTACGAGCAACCACTAGCAACTACTTGCATCCATCAAACATAATATGTCTCGAACACATGTTTACATCCATGGGATTCCTACCTAAAGGTCCAAGATTCAATTGATAGGATATGATTAAATGATAGAAATAAGTATGAATAAAATCTTTGGAAAGGAAGTTAAGAACATATCCTTGAAAATAAATGGGTACGAAGCGCGAATCTTGTCTTTGGTTTCCCGAGTTGCATCCTCTTGGTCATTTCCCCACTGTACTTTCATTAACTTGACCTCTCGGTTGCGTAGCTTCTTAACTTCTAATCCAAGAATACGAGTAGGAACTCGTCTAAATATCGCTTCCCGTTCCACCACTACTTCCTCAAGCATACTCGGCTCAACTACTTCTACGATATCATGCAAGCACTTTGTTAAATGAGAAACATGGAAAACATCATGAATGTCGGACAGTCTCTCTGGTAGCTTTACTCTATAGGCTATTTGGCCAATCCTATCTGTTATGGAAATGGCCCTACAAGTCTTGGTGCCAATTTCCCTACAGATCCAAAGCGAACCACATTCCTCAAATGTGATACCTTAATGAAAACTATGTCTCCCACTTCAAACTCAATGTCAGTCCTTCTCTTATTTGCGTAGGACTTCTTCCTATCTTGAGCTATCTTCGTACGCTTGCGGATAAGATCAATCTTTTCTAAAGTCTCTCTAATCATCTCAAGTCCAGTAGAAGCCTTTATGTAGATTCCCACCAAAAAGTTGGTGATCTACAGGGTCGTCCATAAAATGCTTTCGAAGGGTGCCATGCCAATGCTAGCATCGTAACTGTTGTTGTAGGCGAATTCTACCAAAGGAAGATGCTCCTCCCAAGTCCCTCCAAAGTCTAGGATACACAGTCTTAAAAGATCCTTAAGAAATTTGTTCACCCTTTTTGTCTGTCCATCAGTCTTAGGGTGATAAGCGGTGCTCAAATACAATTGTGTACCTAATGCCTCCAGAAAGCTCTTCCAAAATTCACTGGTGAAAATGGGGTCACTATCACTCACAATACTGGAAGGTACTCCATGCAGACAGACTATCTCATGAAGATAAACTGCCGCCAACCATGCCGATGTTCTCTTACAATTAACAGGAATGAATTGAGCGCTCTTAGTAAGACTGTCCACTATAACCTAAATACTGGTGTTGCCTTTCCTCGATCTAGGCAAACCATCAATGAAATCCATAGAGACGCTCTCCCACTTCCACTGTGGGACTTCCAAAGGATGAAGTAAACCACCGGGCTTCCTTTGCTCAGCCTTAACTTGCTGGAAAACCAAACATCAAGAAACAAACTCCACCACAACTTTCTTCATCCTAGCCCAAAAAGAAAACCCTCTTCATATCTCTATACATCTTATCACCGCCTGGATAAATAGTCATCTTAGAATGATGGGTTTCCTCAAGGACCATCTTCAACAAACTCCCAACTTGGGGAGCACAAAGCCTTCCATCTCGTTGTAACCACCCTCTATCATATGTGGAATATCTACTGAGGTGATTAGAAGTCTCCCATCTACTGAGCCTATCCAAGATGTTTGAAATATATGAATCCTCTCACTGTGAAGTTCCTATCCTATCCAAAAGAGTAGGTCGCACCTCTAATGACACCAATAAACCAGGTATAAACTCGGTGGAGAGTCTAAAATCAAAATTCGATATAAACTCCAAGCTTTTCCTCTCCACAAATAGATGACTTAAGGCCATCCTCTGCCTACTCAATGCGTCTGCCACCACATCACCCTTGCCAGGGATATAAGCAATCTCAAAGTCATACGACGCTATTTACTCCATCCAGCTTTGTTGCCTTAAATTAAGATCCTTCTGCGAGAACAAGTACGTGAGAGATTTATGATCGATATACAACTTAAACTTCTCTCCAAGTAGATAATGGCGCCAAGTGTTAAGCGTGAATACTATTGCAGCTAACTCTAAGTCATGGGTAGGGTAGTTCTTCTCATGAACTCTTTGATGTCTACCTCCATAACATACTACCCTTCTTTCTTGCATCAGAACCGCACCAAGCCCTATACCACATGCATCAATGTGTACTGTGAACACTTTATTCCCATCGAGCAAGGTCAAGACTGGGGCTATTGTCAGAGCCCTCTTTAATCGCTGAAAAGCATTATCACTATCTATATTCCAAGAAAATGTCAGATTCTTTTTGGTCAGTATGGTGAGTGGGGCTGGTATCTTTGCGAAGTCCTTAATGAACTTCCTATAATAGCCTGCTAATCCAAGAAAACTTCTTACTTCCATTGCATTCTTTGGAATCTGCCAATCTTGAACTGCAACTACCTTCGCGGGCTCTACTGCTATCCCATCTTTAGAGACCACATGCCCTATAAATCTCACTTCTATTCTCCAAAAATGACATTTGGAGAATTTTTCCTTAATCTAGTGTGCACGGAGAGTTTTCAAAACCACCCTTAAATGTCGGGCATGCTCTTCCTCGCTCTTCGAGAAAACCAAGATGTCATCAACAAAGACCACAACGAACTTATTTTGAAACTCCTGAAACACCCTACTCATCAAATCAACAAAATAGGCAGGTGCATTTGTCAATCCAAAAGGCATAACGAGCCATTCGAAGAAACCATCTGGAGTTCTAAAAGCAGTCTTGTTTATACTATCCTCGGCCACCCTCAACTGATGAAACCCCATGTCCAAGTCTAACTAAGAGAAAACAGATGCACTAACAAGCTGTTCAAACAGATCATCTATCCTCGGAAGTGGGTGGCTATTCTTCTTGGTGAGTTTATTAAACTCTCTATAATCCACACATAAGCGAAGTGAACCATCCGCCTTAGTTGTGAATACTACTAGCACTCTATTCAGATATTCTTCGCCTAATAAACCATTTCTCAACTAGCTCCCATAGTTGCTTACTGAGCTCCCTCCTTTCTCTTGGAGCCATATGGCGCACATGCAATGCAACTGGCTCTGCATTGTCCACTAAGTATATACAAAAATCAATCTCGTGCCTCGGAGGTAAGCCCCGAACCTCCTCAAAAACATCAGGATACTCAGAGACTACTGGTACAGATCATATATCATTGATTGATGCATCAAGCAACTCTAGGAAACTAAGCATGAAAGACCCCTTAGGGTCACAAGAAATCTGGAGGGTCCTCCCATGGCAAGTCAAAAGTTTAATGACCCTCCTCTCAAAATCCAGACTGGCACCATACATGGCTAGCCAATCCATCCTTGAAATAAAACCATAGCCCATGAAACCAAGCACATATGTGTCGCACTCAAACTCGACGCCTAATACAGATATTCTCAAACCTTGACAAATCATAGATAGATGAGCCATACCCCCAACGGGGTTTGAGACAACAATGGGATCCAAAACCATACTAGTACTAATGTGTAGAGACTCAACCACAGAATCAGATATAAATGAATGTGAAGTGCTCGAATCAAAAAGAGTTCTAACATGATGATTGGAAAGAGAAATAAAACCTTCAACGGAAATTTTCTTACCTCTATCTGGCGCACTGGCCACGAAAGCATGCACTTTCCCTCCAGAAGATCCTGCCCTTTGGCGTTGTCCTTGCTTCTTCGGGGACTCCTTAGAGAAGTGTCTGACCTCTCCACAATTGAAATAAGTATTCTTCTTTCTTTTGCAGTCCCTGATCAAGTGACCCTCGCGTTCGCAATTATGACACTTCCTCTTATCTTTTGCTTTGCCATTATTTATGCCCTTCTTTTGTTGTTGTTTTTCTTTCTTGGGCCACACTTTCTTATTTTGTGTTTCCTCAGCCTTAGCTTCTTTCCTTTCACCTTTATCTTCTTTATGAATCAATGACATATCAATAAGTTTCTCAAATGTTGTTCCCATCGAAATATGAGACATAGCCAACCCATGGAGTGGTTCATTCAATCCTCTAGCAAACCTTAAAGCTTTCATGTGCAGGGGATTCACTAGCTCCAAACCTCGCCAATTGGTTAAACTTATTAACATATTCTTTCACAGACATAGCTCCTTGCTTAAATGCCAAAAACCTTTCCATTTGCATACTTTTCTCGGCATAAAAAAGAAACTTCATTTCAAATCTATGTCAGAATTCATCCAGAGTCTCGACTGGACGTCTTTCTTGCATCACTTCCCACCAGTACGAAGCCTCATCTTTCACCTGCCAGACGGCCAACTGAATCTTCCTACGATCGTCAAGTTTAAAAATTCCAAACAAATCCTCCGTCTCTTTAAGCCAATTCCTTACTTCTATAAAAGTCTCAGTTCCTCGGAATGGCTTACCGCCCATAGCACAGAAATCTTTGCATATCTTAGAGAAATTATCAGCCCGCGGAGGAGGAGGAGAAGGAACAACGGGTGCAGCTGGGGGAGGGGTGTTTGCTTGACCTCTGGCAGGCGCCGTGGACTCAAGATACCTATGGAACCAACCCGGTATCGTAACACCCTCAGGAATATTAGGTTCCCCAGACATGCTGAAAAGAAAAGGAAAAAGGGATACAAACAGAGAATCGAAAGATATTACATATGGCTTTGTTGAATATTTTCTTCAAAACAGACTTTTCTTTTGAAAAATGCTTTCTTTTAAAACCTTTTTGAAAACAATTCTCAAAATCTTTTATCCGTTCTGGTAACCTTCAGCTCTAATACCAAATGTGACACCCAACATCCGTTAATATCACTCTTAATCAGAATGCATTAAGTTTTGTGAAGTGTTATAGGTAAACTGAAACAAAAACATTACAAGACAGATATAAAATAACAGCGAAATTAAAACTTCATTAAATAGAAAACTTCGTGGTTCAAACCCAATTAAATAATAAGTCTGGAATACTGAAAACATAAAACTCCTGCCTTATACAAAAAACCATCATCAGAGTACAACAATACATATAAGAGCATAATCACCAAAATATAGCTATAGTAGAGAAGATATGAAATCAAGCAGTACATCTAAAAAGCTCCAAGCAGAAGGAAAGAAGAATCCCGATCAAGTTTGAGTATTCCCACCATGAGAACCTAGGGGGGAATGTAAGAGAAAGAAGAGGAAACAAAATGGGTCAGACATAAAGTCTGGTGAATCCAGTTACTTTTAGCATATAAATAAGTAAAAGCATCATGATAAGGATAAAAGTTGGTGAGAGATAACAGTGAATAAGGCATGTATGATAAGGTAAACAGGATAAACAGAATAGAACATGCAATGCTCTTCTCTAATACTTTTCTCTGCGCCATTACTAGTGTAACAAGAACAAGATGATCCCTAACAAGTACAAGATGGTAGACTTAGGCGCACTTCTAGTGAGAGGTTTTACCCCCATATAATAACAGGTAGCCCAACTGAACTTACCGGTGTTACCCCTAAGGATAACAACGGGCTCCTAAACAAGAGAGACTAGATGTACCCTAATTACTACCCCCAATCGATCTGCTCTTTAACTCCGTAGATACCCTTTTTTGGCCATACAATACGATGTATCACTTCCTAAATTGGCAACCCGTTAATAACAAGATGTGCACAACCATATCTACTGATGCCACAACGTCTTATCTTCCCGAGCAGATGGACTCATGCATGCACATGGGCCTGATGGAACACACCATCAGACACCTTTTCCAAGGTGACTTCTTATAATTAGCTTAGTGCCCCGACTCCGACCTAGTTCGGAGTACTCATTCGATACCTATATGGGTTACGAACTGAAACAGATCCCACACACCAGATGACACAAGCTTCCCACTAGGCTCAGGTTATGCCTATCGGTTTAACAAGATTGCATAACCCCGTAGGTAAAGTTTGTGGGCCTATATATAAACATTACCCACCGCCCCAAGATTTACTTAACCCTTCCACTGATTCATCAAGTTTACTTAACCACTACTCAATTTAACATGTTCATGTAATCCCAATGGATTCAAACAGGTTAAGTATTACAAGTTCATTACCATTTATTGTTATAATGTGCTAGACCTCCCACATTAAGTCTACCATTTGTGGATGCTGGATATGTCGGTCGGGTCCGGGAAGACTTCTTCCAAAAGTTGGACTTAATCTCGTGCCATAGCACATTATGTGTTTATGCACTTAGACCCCTCACATTAGATTTACCACTTGTGGACGCTGTATATGCCAGGCGGTTCCGGGCAAACTTCTACCATAAGTGTTATCTAACCTCATGTCTAAGCGCCATTATAGTTTCTGATTACTGTAAATCTAGGCATTTTCATTACTAATCAATTTTCATGTTTATTATCCCCCAATTTCCTGGCTGATCTACGATACAAGTTATTCCCCAAATTTAGATCAAGATATAGATTATGCCTCTAAATCCCAAGTTTTGGCTCAATGTACATATTATGCCCCAAATTCCCAATCATGTTTTACAATATGAATTATTCCCCAAATTATCCATTCCCAATCGTTCCTAATTTCGCACGTTCGAGTATTTCAAGGATAGGTATAGGCTCGAAGGTATCCCTGCTATAAAAACAAAAAAGGAAAAAGGGGAAGAAGAGAACAAGAATAGGCATAGTAAAAAAAACTAGCATATGATGATAGAATTGGTCATACTAACAGAATAGGCATAGTGACATGAATAGGCAAACTAACATAATAGGTATAAGGTGACATGACGAACATAATAGGGATATCATAAACAGGCATGATGGGATCTAAACATCGAATTAGATATACAATTAATAACAGATCTGGTATGATTTCAGATTATTAATATGCATAGGCTTAGATCCACACTTATAGGCATGTCAAGATTACATTTTAGGTGTTTATATCTAAAATTAACATAGACTCACTGCGATTGGATCTAACAAACAGAAGAATGACTGCAGATGTTATAGCACAGAACCCAAAATTCGTATATCTTGTTTGTTGAAGAAGAAGTAGGCTAGATCAACTATGTTGGAGCAGCATCTTATTGTTGACATTAAATTAGATGAATAAAAAAATGGATATAGGGTCCTATTTATAGCCGAGCGTCAACGAATCTGGTCAGAAAACAAGTCCACATACGCAGAACTGAATCTGCCTCGAATCTAGGGGGTGTCGACACCCCTGTTGTGGTGTCGACCCATGGGTCGACACCCCTAGGGTGGGGCCAAGCCCTAACGGTCCGAACTCCTGCCCTAGCCTGTGTCTTTTGATTTCGATTTATTTTGAATGTTTTGAGTTGTTTTGTATATATATAATTCTCTTGTGCGTATACAAACTTTGAACCTTAATATCTTCTTCATACGATGTCCGTTTTATGCAAACTTGGTGTCTATCTTAAGCAGAATTCAAGACGAATGCAATAGCGTAGTCCGTTTTACTTAATTCTCAATATTAAATTAAGTGTTCTTTAATTTATCATTACATTGTCTTTTAAAATTACAAGGTGTTACAAGTTCACCCATAGGTACATTCTAGGTGGTAATAAAAAGGTTCGCCAACGGGGTTCTTCTAAAAAGAAGTCGTGCTCCTGACCAAAATCCTGGCAATATGTAGCCGTTACTATTTTTTTCCCTACAGAGAGTTATCATTTATAATGATTAACATTAGAACATGGTCTTTGGTGGCTTGAGGTCCGCCATTGGCTACTAATTGACTAGAGGGATGTCTACCCTATATAAATATGGTATTATGTGGCCATAGGAAGTTGCCACCCTTAATTTAGTTTTGGGGTATTAAGTGACTCCTAGGACATCCGCTCATATGTTTCCCTTGTGTGTTTCTTATGAAGTCATAACTTGAAAAGTTTACAACTGTCAAATATAAGAAATAGCCTTCTTAATGTACTTGTATTTCATTCACCAGAACTTTATGTTCTAACCTCCCTCCTCTCAACATTAACGGGACAATAAGTGAGATAGGTGATTAAGGATGGAGAACGATCTCTTGGAGGTGGAGCCTCTTAAAAATCTAGTTATTGTGACTATTGTTTATTTATTGTTATTGCTGTGTAATTGGGATGAATAATGATGTACCTTGAAGTTTGAGACATGTTGTAATTCTGAATTGTGGTTTTTAAATAATTGTTACATCTTATATTTATACTATTATATTTTGTCTTGTCCCCAGTGTGAGTTTTTGATTTTCGTTTTAGACTGCTCCGTATATTTTTTTAAGTTAATACTTACAGGAACCAATGATCTGTTTAGAGCAGCTATAAGTTCCGATGGGCCTTTTATGGGTTGGAATTTAGGCTCATTCCGAGCGGGTTTTACCTTAGTGGTTCTCAGTGTCCTCTTCACAAACATGGCTTTCAGACATTGTCAAATGTGTAAATACTCCAAAAGACGAAGACATTATTCATTTTTGTTGCTTTGAGAGTAGTAAAAGGAAAGGTAGAGAAGTTGTGCTGTGATTTTGTATGTGTGGAAGTTGGTAATTTATGGATGAAAATATGACCATTTAAAACCATCGGAGGTGAACATAACCGTTGGGATGGAGGGAGATGACCATTTTATAGCCGTTTGAATGGTGGGAGACGAACGTTTTCTAGTCTATGGAGTTGTAAATATAAGGAGTTGTAGAGGGCTCTAACCAAATTAGTCCCGTCTTTACAGGTGCGAATTTAATCGACTTGTTGACTTGCCCAATAATGAATTTTTCCCCTGAATATTCTAAGGGAAATTGTTGGGAAAGCTAACATGTTGCAATTTAGTATTCAAACACTGAATTGTGTGCTATTGGACTTGCTCTTAGGTAGTTAAAATTAGTTTTAATACATGAAAACTATTTCTTTATTTTTTATTAGATCTCCAGAATTTAATTACTAAATAATTGCACGTAATTATGCAATTAGACAATGAATAGTTACAGAAATTTATGTAATTATATCCAAAAATAGCTTGAATGTCTGCAATTATTAAGTGCATAATTACAGATATTTCTATTTTTGAAAAATAATTATGGAAATTTCCTTAAATATTCGTTGAATAGCTACAGATTTATCCATATTTTTTTGGATATAATGTCATAAATGTCTACAATTACTCATTGAGTAATTTCATAAATTTATGCAATTATCTCTTAACTTAATTCTAAAGACCTATTTATGAATATAATTTTTTGGGTACGGATGTTTGAAGTATATTGAAACCTAATAGAAACTTTAGCCAAATTATCCCTATATTTTATTAACATACCTTTTCTATTAAAGATGTTTGATGTATTTTGAAACTATTGGGACTTTAGTCAAACTGTCTATATATTTTATTATCCTTGGAAAAGCTCAATTCCTCTACTCCATATTCGTTTTATTTTGAGTCCATTTCAATTTCAACCCTACATGTATTCTAGTTATTGATTGAGTTCATTGTACTACTAAAATAATGAATTGATGTTTTTTCTTTTAATGTATACTATAAATTTAGAAATTTTCTTTCATTCACTATGAAAAACTTAATCCTCTCAAAAGTTCGTCTATTCTCTATAATTACAAATCATCCACATTAGCTGTAACCAAAATTCTCACATCAAAAAGGCATATGAGAGTATGATCATAAATGATAAAGTGGTAAATTGGTCCAAAACATAGGCTGTAAAAGAAGAGATGCCTAAATGTTACCATATATCTACGATTTTTGGGGAAATACGATGGGAAAAGAACCCCAATAAAACACCCCACCTCCGTTAGAGTCACTCTCAAAGGGAATGCCCTAATTTTGGTGGAGGTTTATAAGTATAAGTCACAGATATACAAGACAGATATAAGAACACATATTTGTAAACAGCGGAAAATCAACAAACATTTATTTCATGAAAGCAAATACGTGCTACAACAACATCTTTTCCAAAACATAACATAACACTTTCATTATCTGTCTTGATTACATTATTTAAAGAAGCATAAATAAAACATAGGTAAACTGCAAAAGCCCCATAGAGTTTGTCCAAAGCCATAGTTCAAAGCGAAAAAGTCCAAGCAATACATTTCTCTTCTTCAAGCTGGATGTTAAGGCTGGTCAAGCTGCTGTGTTCCCTCCCTGTGGACCTGGGGGGGGGGGGAACGGAAGAAAAGAAGACGAAAGAAAAGTAGAGTCAGACATAAAGCCTGAGTAAGTCTAGTACTATTTTGTCTATGAATAAAGAACTGGGTATGATAAGTATAAACAAGAAGTGGGAAAGCACTATAACTTGGTTAAGTTGTCTAGGGTCGAATATACTATCGTACCCCATGTAAATCTCTGAACCCATATAAACTAGTTTCCAACTGGCACCCCATAATCAGGGTGAAGTGATCCATTTTATAATGATCGGCTCCTACTCGCATAGTTACATGTGTCTTACGGCCCCCGATGTTGTAGTTACCTATGCTGGTCCCACCATGGGGTGTATCAAGTCCCATGGTGGCGGCCCGACACAACCTTAGAGTGCACAGGTATGCTACTGGTGTCCAGTGCCTTATTTTTCTGCGCCGGAGTGTGTGCACGCCCGCACCCCGTTAGAACTTACACTGCTACACCACCGCCGTCGATTTGACCTCTTACAATCAGCCCAGTAATCGTGCCCCACCCTGCCTAGTTTCTGGGTATCCTGATACACCTTCTAGGGTTACTGCTGAAAAGGGTCCCCCGTTACTAGGTTTTCTATCTCTAGCCAACATGCTAAGTTGGTTAAGTGTTTTCTAACCTAACCCCCACCAGTCCGTTTAGTTTAGCATGTTCCATTTTGATTAAGTCTTTAGTTCACTTAATCCTAACAATCCTGACTCAGCCTTAATTGTCTTATTAAGGCCCTGACCTCTCACATTAGACAGGTATTGTTGTGGCTGCCTGTTGCCGGTTGGTTCCGGGCAGTCTTACGCCACAACTCAGTCTAACCTCGGGTTCTTATTGGGCACCATGTTTAACCTCCCACATTGGATAGGTATTGTTGTGACTACTGGACAGCCGGGCGGTTCCGGGCAGGTTTACATCACAACTCAATCCAACCTCGGGTTAAACACATCGTATGTTCTACATTAACATATTTTGTCTTTCTTCTTTATTTTCTTATATGTAAATATTTGCGGCCCATTATTAAGTTAATGGTGTAAAGGTTACACCAATCATGGGCCCAACCCATACTTGAATTTGGGCCCTTCTATTTTATATTTTCATTCATTGGTAATTTTAACCCAACGTTATTTTCCCCCGTTTAACACGTCCGTTTATTATATACATGTTGGGCTTAGCCTTTTAAAGCCCAACTTAGCCATGCGAAAAGGGGAGGCTTAAAGCGTGATTACATACACAAGGAGGGGAATGTGAGCGCATGAACTTGCAATATGACGTTGGAAATATAAAATAAAAACTGGTGTACTTGCATAGTAGTGACATATACTTTGGTCATAAAGCATAGGTGACATGAATCAAAGCATGTGAACTTGTAGTTGAGATAAGAATCTAAATTGGGTATCATTATTGACGCATAGTCATAACTACAACATGAACCTATATTTTTATTTAGGCATAATGTCAAACATAAGCATGGCATAATGTCAAACATAAGCATGGCATAAGTATAGTTAAATTTGTTCATATAACCATGGCATAAATATTTCTAACATGAAATCATGGTTCTTACTTTAGTCATGTAAACTTGCAAAAAGGGATTTTGAATCTAACCTAGCTATGTACCACATATGTCATCATATGATTCTTGTAAACAATATAGACTTAATTATGCAAAATATCAATCATAGCCTAGTCATATTCATAAGTTTGCAAATAGGTTTTCTAGTACAAAAGCATGACTAAATACATGGATTATGGTGTCAAAATTCCAACATAGTTTCATATGAACTATAACAACCAAACTTGTTCCAATTACTTACAAAATGATTTATGCACAAAAATATACATCATGATGGCATAGTAGCAAAACCCCAAACTTGCATGAATTTCAATTAATCAACTACATACATGTAGCTTCAACATAAATTACATATTTTGCGAATATCCAAACGTCATACTTGCATAAAACTACCGCATGTAGTTTTTCATAATGAATAACATAATTCAAGAATATCCAAACGTATACAATATTCCAACGCACAAATATGAATTACTTTATCGCCACAAATCAAGTATACATATCAACACAATTATTTGTTCATACCAAAATAATACTCTACTTACAATGGTTGCGGCGAATTCTCTAATTTAGGAATAAGAAGATGCGGTTTGATTTGATTTGCTTGAATTGCTTTAGGCTTTAGAATTTTCCTCCTAATCTTCTCTCCAATTTGGTGGCTACTCCTAGACGCTCCTCAGCAACATGGCGGCTTTGTTCTTATTTATGAATGAATAGATTAGGGTTTAGTCTAGGGTTGTTTTTATAGAGGTAATGAACTGATTAGGACCATTGATGTTGCTTGGATTGATCGTAGCCATTCATTAGGAAGAGAGACCAATTAGAGCCTGCCACCTAGCCCTAATGACAAAGCAGACCACAGAAAATCGACCAACATAGAATAGGCCAGCCAGGTTGGACTGGGTTCGACCTGGTCTGGACCAGGTCGACACCCCTGTCGACAGCCCTGTCGACAGGCCTGTCGACCTGGTTAGACCAGGTCGACAGCCCAGTCGACCTGGGTGCGTCAGGCGGGACTTTTTCCGCCCTGGCCCATTGGGCCCCATTTTTGTTTTCTGAGCTTATTTTATTCTGTTTGAATTTTAAATTTAATTCAGAAATTTCCGAAGGCCATATCTTCTTCATATGGACTCCGTTTTTCGAAAACTCGGACTCTATTTCGCGTATTTTCCCGAGACGAACGCAATGGCGTATCCCGTTTCCCTTAGTTCTTTAATTTCAAATTAATTATACTTTAATTTGTGAATTTCACAGTTATAGAATTCGCGGGGTGTTACATTCTCCCCCACTTAAAAGGATTTCGTCCCGAAATCTTCAAGTTAGGAGGAATGTATATCCTAACATCCAATCATCCATCTACTCATCCATCAAACACGAGCATCCATTGTCCTTAAAAGACTTCTAATGCTTCATGATCATATGCGAAGTGTGTGTGTACATGTACTTATCTAATGCAAAATCAGGCGGTCTACTGATTCATTTGACCTCCTTAATGCGAATTATGTAGGTGCCATGAATCCATTATGTATGCAAATTTTCCTATTCTTGATTCTACATGAGTGCACAATCATTCAATACAAATGCAACATCCACATGACAACACATTAAAGTTCAACCACATATGATTGCAAACATATATGCATATGCAATATGAAGTGACTGAGCCGATCTAAAACCTAGATTGTGTGTGTATATGCAACCACGAGCAACCACTAGCAATCACTTGCAACCACTTGCAACCATCATACATAACATGTTTCAACTACATGTTTCCATCCAAAAAGATTCTACCTAAAAGATAAGGTCGAGGAAATATACCTAAAAAGATAGATAAAAGCGCAACTTAAGGAAAAGGAAAGATCAAGGATGTACCCTCGAACAGAAAAGGGTAGGCTGTACGGATTCTAGCTTCAGTTTCCCAAGTCGCGTCTCCCTCGGCGTCGCTCCACTGAACTTTGACGAGCTTGACTTCGCGGTTGCGTAGCTTCTTCACTTCCGTTCCTAATATGCGGGTTGGAACTTTTCTTATGGTTGCTTCGCGTTCCACTTCGGCCTCTTCGAGGATATTTGGCTCTACCACTTCAGTAGACTCATGTAGACATTTTCGGAGATGTGAAACGTGAAAAACGTTGTGAACTCCGTCCAATCTTTCGGGTAGCTCTAATCTATAGGACATTTTCCCAATTGTTCCTATCTAAAGGTATAGTCGAATGATAGAAGCAAGTAAAAACTTTGTGCCCATTAGGCAATGTCAAAACTGAAAACCTATGCCACATATATACTGATTAGGAGAATAACTCTCTAAGCATCAGCCCCGAAGACCGAAATCAACATCAGACTGACACCCAAAGAGTTACTCAACCCAACCACCATATATGATTCTAGGAAACTAAGCATGATGGACTCCTTTTTAGGTCACAAGGGAGTCCCTTCCTAAGACCAATCTGTATCCTATAAAACCCAAAAACTTTAGTCAAACCAATGAACACCCTCGAGCCCCAACATGTGTTACTAACAGATGAGTCATACTCCCTATGTGGTTTGCAACAGAAATTGGATTGAGAATGGGACCGAGAGGATATACAGAAAAGATACTATGCAAGTAAGCTCTACAGGAAGAGAGGAATCAAGGATATACTCTTAAGAAGAGATATTATGCACGAATCTAGTCTTCAATCTTCTAAGTCGCATTTCTTGAGCTTAACTCCATTATGCTTTGTCCGTCTTTAACTTCACAATTTCGTAGCTTCTTAATTCTTGTTTCCAAAATATGAGTTGGAACCTATTTCTCGTTCCTCTTTCACTTATTCTCCTTCTAGTATGCTTGGCTCAAGCCTAACTGCGTACTCATGGTTCCATGCAAGCTCTCCAAAATTCACTAGTGAATCTTGGATCTTGTTCACTTACTAGAAGGTATCCCACATAGATGAATTATCTCTTGAAAATAAACAATTGTCAACTTCGTGAGCGGAGCTGAGATTTTCGCAAAATCCCTTATAAACTTTCGATAGAAACCCGCTAGTCCTAGAAAACTTCGGACCTCAGTCGCATTCCTTGGTGTCTTCCAATCCTGTACTGCCACTACCTTAGCAGGGTCCACCGCTAACCCTTGTTTGGATACTATGTGCCCAAGGAACCTCACCTCTTCTCTCCAAAAGTGGCATTTGGAGAACTTGGCTTTTAGTTGATGGACTCGCAAAGTTTCCATGATTGCCCTTAAGTGCTGAGCATGTTCCTCTTCACTTTTTGAGAAGATAAGGATATCATCTACGAAGACCACTACGAATTTGTTGAGGAAATCTCTAAATACTCTACTCATCAGGTCCACGAAGTAAGCAGGTGCATTTGTCAAGCCGAAAGGCATGACAAGCCATTCAAAGAAGCCGTCTGGGGTTCTGAATGCCGTTTTATCGATGCTATCCTCAGCCACCCTTAGCTGATGAAAACCGGTTGCTAAATCGAGTTGGGAGAAAACAGACGCTCCTACAAGCTGGTCAAATAAATCGTCAATTCTAGGGAGAGGGTGCCAATTCTTCTTCGTTAGCTTGTTGAGCTCCCTATAGTCAACACATAGACGGAGTGAACCATCCGCCTTTGTAGCGAACACCACCGGAGCGCCCCATTCTGAAATGCTCCTCCTAATGAACCCCTTATCTAGAAGCTCTTTAATCTGTTTATTGAGCTCTTTCCTTTCCCGTGGAGCCATATGTCTAACAGGTAACGCAACGGGCTTTGCATTATCTACAAGATATATGCGGAAGTCTATTTCCCGCTTCGGAGGCAAGCCCTTCACCTCTTCGAAGACATCCGGATATTCCCGGACCACTCTAACTGATTGCAAATTTTCAACAGAGGCATCTAGCGATTCAAGATAACTAAGCATAACCGCATACGAAGGATTACAAGAAATTTCCAAAGTATTACCGAGCTGGGTTAGGAGCCTAACAACCCTTTTCTCACAATCAAGGATGGCCCCATTACTGGATAGCCAATCCATACCCAAAATCAAACCATAACCCAAAAAGCCCAAAACAAAGGCACTACATTGAAATTCTACGCTTAGAATAGAAATTTTCAATCCCAAACAGATCATAGACAAATGAGCTGGGCCCCCAATTGGGTTTGAAACAATTAAGGGGTGCTCTACCATACTAGTTTTTAGGTGCAGAGATTCTACTAAAGCAGACGAGATAAAGGAGTGTGATGCGCCAGAATCAAATAAAGTGCGAACGGGGTGATCATAAAGATAAACTACACTTTCTACAGAAGTATTTATACCTCGCTGTTGCAGAGGTGGCGCTTCCAGCACATGAACCTATGCCCCTGGGGTGGATCCAGCCCTCTGCCCCTGTCCTCGTTTCTTTGGGCAGTCCTTAGCCCTGTGGCCTGTCTCACCGCAAGAAAAGCACCCACCATTCTCCTTGGCCTTCTTTTTCCGGCAGTCCTTTACTAAGTGCCCCACTTTGCCACAGAAATTGCACTTCCTCTTCTCTCTGTTGCCTTTCCCACCCTTCTTAAAGTCTGTTTTCTTAGGCTGCAAACCCTCTTTCTTCCCTTGAGAGCTTTCTGCCTTTGTCTCCTTCTTGCCCTTATCCTCTTCATTCAGCAATGCCATTTGCACCAATCTTTCATACGTGGCTCCCATGGGTATATGGGTCATGGCCAAACTGTGTAATGGCTCATTCAACCCTTTGACGAAACAGAGAGCCTTCTTGTGCGGGGTGTTGACTAGGTCAAGCCCAAACCTAGCCAGCTCATCGAACTGATTCACATACTCTCTGACTGTCTTGTCCCCTTGCTTAAGAAATAAGAATTTTTCCAACTGCAAACTTCTTTCCGCATCTGAGAGAAATTTAGTCTCAAACCTTGCCCTAAAGTCCTCCCATGTCTCCACTGGTCTTTCAGCATTAGTGACTTCCCACCAGTAGGAAGCCTCGCCCTTCAATAGCCATACTGCCAATTGTACTTTTTGTCTATCCTCTACCTCAAAGATGATGAATAGGTCCTCAGTTTCTTTCAGCCAATTTCTAGCTGCCACGAAGGACTCAGTTCCATGGAAATACCTTCCTCCCATAGCTTTAAAATCTTTACATATCTTAGCGAACGTGTTTCCCCGAGGAGGAGGTGGAGGAAAAGGTGCCGCTGCAGCTGGATGATTTCCGGCAGCTGGGGGAGGAGGAATGGTAGGACCTGGCTGAGTGGCTCTTGCTTCTAAGAACCGTCTAAACCAACCAGGTATTGGCACCCCTTCCGGCAAGTTAAGATCTTCGGACATGCTGAAACAAAAAGGATAGATTCAAAACGAAGGATAAGAGATAGCACCTATGGCTTTGGGGAGTGGACTTTGCCTTTTAAAATAAAATAATATTTTTCTTTTAAAAATGCTTCTTTAAATTTCCTTTTTGAAAACAATTTTTCAAAACTTTTTATCTTATCTGGTAAACCTATGCTCTGATACCAAGTAAAACACCCCACCTCCGTTAGAGTCACTCTCAAAGGGAATGCCCTAATTTTGGTGGAGGTTTATAAGTATAAGTCACAGATATACAAGACAGATATAAGAACACATATTTGTAAACAGCGGAAAATCAACAAACTTTTATTTCATGAAAGCAAATACGTGCTACAACAACATCTTTTCCAAAACATAACATAACACTTTCATAATCTGTCTTGATTACATTATTTAAAGAAGCATAAATAAAACATAGGTAAACTGCAAAAGCCCCATAGAGTTTGTCCAAAGCCATAGTTCAAAGCGAAAAAGTCCAAGCAATACATTTCTCTTCTTCAAGCTGGATGTTAAGGCTGGTCAAGCTGCTGTGTTCCCTCCCTGTGGACCTGGGGGGGGGGGGAGGGAAACGGAAGAAAAGAAGACGAAAGAAAAGTAGAGTCAGACATAAAGCCTGAGTAAGTCTAGTACTATTTTGTCTATGAATAAAGAACTGGGTATGATAAGTATAAACAAGAAGTGGGAAAGCACTATAACTTGGTTAAGTTGTCTAGGGTCGAATATACTATCGTACCCCATGTAAATCTCTGAACCCATATAAACTAGTTTCCAACTGGCACCCCATAATCAGGGTGAAGTGATCCATTTTATAATGATCGGCTCCTACTCGCATAGTTACATGTGTCTTACGGCCCCCGATGTTGTAGTTACCTATGCTGGTCCCACCATGGGGTGTATCAAGTCCCATGGTGGCGGCCCGACACAACCTTAGAGTGCACAGGTATGCTACTGGTGTCCAGTGCCTTATTTTTCTGCGCCGGAGTGTGTGCACGCCCGCACCCTGTTAGAACCTACACTGCTACACCACCGCCGTCGATTTGACCTCTTACAATCAGCCCAGTAATCGTGCCCCACCCTGCCTAGTTTCAGGGTATCCTGATACACCTTCTAGGGTTACTGCTGAAAAGGGTCCCCCGTTACTAGGTTTTCTATCTCTAGCCAACATGCTAAGTTGGTTAAGTGTTTTCTAACCTAACCCCCACCAGTCCGTTTAGTTTAGCATGTTCCATTTTGATTAAGTCTTTAGTTCACTTAATCCTAACAATCCTGACTCAGCCTTAATTGTCTTATTAAGGCCCTGACCTCTCACATTAGACAGGTATTGTTGTGGCTGCCTGTTGCCGGTTGGTTCCGGGCAGTCTTACGCCACAACTCAGTCTAACCTCGGGTTCTTATTGGGCACCATGTTTAACCTCCCACATTGGATAGGTATTGTTGTGACTACTGGACAGCCGGGCGGTTCCGGGCAGGTTTACATCACAACTCAATCCAACCTCGGGTTAAACACATCGTATGTTCTACATTTACATATTTTGTCTTTCTTCTTTATTTTCTTATATGTAAATATTTGCGGCCCATTATTAAGTTAATGGTGTAAAGGTTACACCAATCATGGGCCCAACCCATACTTGAATTTGGGCCCTTCTATTTTATAATTTCATTCATTAGTAATTTTAACCCAACGTTATTTTCCCCCGTTTAACACGTCCGTTTATTATATACATGTTGGGCTTAGCCTTTTAAAGCCCAACTTAGCCATGCGAAAAGGGGAGGCTTAAAGCGTGATTACATACACAAGGAGGGGAATGTGAGCGCATGAACTTGCAATATGACGTTGGAAATATAAAATAAAAACTGGTGTACTTGCATAGTAGTGACATATACTTTGGTCATAAAGCATAGGTGACATGAATCAAAGCATGTGAACTTGTAGTTGGGATAATAATCTAAATTGGGTATCATTATTGACGCATAGTCATAACTACAACATGAACCTATATTTTTATTTAGGCATAATGTCAAACATAAGCATGGCATAATGTCAAACATAAGCATGGCATAAGTATAGTTAAATTTGTTCATATAACCATGGCATAAATATTTCTAACATGAAATCATGGTTCTTACTTTAGTCATGTAAACTTGCAAAAAGGGATTTTGAATCTAACCTAGCTATGTACCACATATGTCATCATATGATTCTTGTAAACAATATAGACTTAATTATGCAAAATATCAATCATAGCCTAGTCATATTCATAAGTTTGCAAATAGGTTTTCTAGTACAAAAGCATGACTAAATACATGGATTATGGTGTCAAAATTCCAACATAGTTTCATATGAACTATAACAACCAAACTTGTTCCAATTACTTACAAAATGATTTATGCACAAAAATATACATCATGATGGCATAGTAGCAAAACCCCAAACTTGCATGAATTTCAATTAATCAACTACATACATGTAGCTTCAACATAAATTACATATTTTGCGAATATCCAAACGTCATACTTGCATAAAACTACCGCATGTAGTTTTTCATAATGAATAACATAATTCAAGAATATCCAAACGTATACAATATTCCAACGCACAAATATGAATTACTTTATCGCCACAAATCAAGTATACATATCAACACAATTATTTGTTCATACCAAAATAATACTCTACTTACAATGGTTGCGGCGAATTCTCTAATTTAGGAATAAGAAGATGCGGTTTGATTTGATTTGCTTGAATTGCTTTAGGCTTTAGAATTTTCCTCCTAATCTTCTCTCCAATTTGGTGGCTACTCCTAGACGCTCCTCAGCAACATGGCGGCTTTGTTCTTATTTATGAATGAATAGATTAGGGTTTAGTCTAGGGTTGTTTTTATAGAGGTAATGAACTGATTAGGACCATTGATGTTGCTTGGATTGATCGTAGCCATTCATTAGGAAGAGAGACCAATTAGAGCCTGCCGCCTAGCCCTAATGACAAAGCAGACCACAGAAAATCGACCAACATAGAATAGGCCAGCCAGGTTGGACTGGGTTCGACCTGGTCTGGACCAGGTCGACACCCCTGTCGACATCCCTGTCGACCTGGTTAGACCAGGTCGACAGCCCAGTCGACCTGGGTGCGTCAGGCGGGACTTTTTCCGCCCTGGCCCATTGGGCCCCATTTTTGTTTTCTGAGCTTATTTTATTCTGTTTGAATTTTAAATTTAATTCAGAAACTTCCGAAGGCCATATCTTCTTCATATGGACTCCGTTTTTCGAAAACTCGGACTCTATTTCGCGTATTTTCCCGACACGAACGCAATGGCGTATCCTGTTTCCCTTAGTTCTTTAATTTCAAATTAATTATATTTTAATTTGTGAATTTCACAGTTATAGAATTCGCGGGGTGTTACACCCAAGAACTCAGATCTACATTATAATAGTGGCAAATCAATGAGGGTACTAAGAAATCAGTTACCATCTCACTAAATAAGGCTAAAAGGAATATATCCTGAACAGAAATCATAACATATGAACCAGCTAAAATGGGGTGTAATCTTGAATACATAACACTTATAAAGATCAATAATGAAAAGCTTAGAGCAGTTAAAGAGGCAGTTGTTAGTGCCGTGGTTAATATTTTTATGACAACAACTCAAGGAATAATATAAAACATAAATATTATTGTTTCCAATCTTGTCTAAATATATTGCATATTGTATAGGATATTGATAAGTATTAATGAAGTAGACTATATAGTTTCAAATGTAGATTCATGGTAATGATGCTGGTATAAAGATTCGAAATGGAGAACGAAGACTTATGAGTAATGAAGAGCTCAATATTTTAAATGTTACAAGTGAGCATGTAGTCTTCAAATAAATGTTAAGATTCTATTAGCACTTAATCTCTTTGTCAAAATGATTTTCAAACAATCCTGATTTTCAAAATGATAATATAACGACCCGAAATCCCCCGATCACCGAAGAGACGAGAAACAGCGGATTGAGTTGAGAACACGACAAATCAGAACGCCAACGACAGAACATTTCATTGCTTATTACAACAATTACATCAGAGTACAAGAATATAACAGAGTATGAATAAATAACATACATCAGAAAAAATCAGAGATTAAATTATATTACATAGCAGTGGAAAAATAATACATAACACAACTGAAAGAGGTACACGGATACAAAACTTTCCGAATATAGCTCTAGCTGTAAACCAGGATCCTGTGAATATAATATCTGCAAAACCAAAACTACTAGCTGCCCATGTGGAAAATATGGGCACCCAGAGTTTAGGTTAAGACAATAAACTCCAAGTCAGTCATGGGACTGGTGTGAGAACCAAAACAGTTATTTAAAACTTTACTTTAAAATAAAGTAAATCAAGTGACCACTCCATATAACGCAGAACGGTTTTTCTCCCAAGAATACCTCAGTGCAATAAACAAATAACACAATGCTTTTTGGAAAAATGAAGCTATTATAAGACTCAGGTCCCATTACACAATGCAACGCAAGCCAAAGGATAGAGTTTTCCCTTATAATAGCCAAACATGTTTGGTACGTTTAAAACAAATCATTTGATACTATTATAAGTGCATAGTGTATAAAACAACTTCAAACATAAATGTATCAATCATAGATGGCGTGGGTACCATATATCATGTCGCTATACTAGGCTCTACAATCAAAACCAAAATGTCACGTATTGGAAATTGGATTTCCATCATGAGTCGAGGCAAGGGATGTACTCCTCGCCGGTTCGAGGCACCCTAGAAAATGCCTCAAGATACCCCGTAGTGAACCCTTGGATCTTGCAGGGCCGGTCCATACTTATGTTAGTGGATTGGCAATTCCTAAACACATGTTTCCCGGTCCTATGGGACCTATCCATCGGCCCTGTAGTGACCGATATATCCGAGGCGCCTTGCTATCCATCATCCACATAGGTAAAACTAAATAAATGTCTAGGCTCCGTACCATGACACCACCTATAGAGAGAAAGAAACATATTGCACTCCCGGCTGTGCCTAATCCCGTTTTTGACTCATACCGAGGTGTGAGGCTCGCGAATTAATGTTATATACAAAGCTATGCTGTTTAAAGCTGTGCTTTGATCATCAACCATAAGACTCTTCTTTTCAACAGAAGCCTTGATCATTTGCATCTCAGCATGCCACACTGACAATTCACGCCATGCAACTGATGTCTATCGATATATAACCTCTAAGCTCGTACATCTCAGAGAAGGGTGTTAGGCAAGAGAATAAATTCTGTGCCACCAAACAGATATATATTTGAAAGAAATCAACACAGAGTAAAATCCAATGTCAGACACACATCCATTTACTAGTTCGTTCTAGGTGTAAATGAAACCGGAGGCACCTTATTCCTCGTCCCATATGTCTAATACAGGAGAGAGGTCCTCGCATATCCGGTCGATCTTCAAGTGCGTCTGGACGATCACCACTTATTACCTTATCTTGGGTGTACATCCCAATCAAGACATCAGCAATCATCCAACTGATGTGAAGAACTCCGGTCTTCAACCACCGTCTTCATCGTCGACTTACCGTTGAATCAATTATTCAGAATGGGTATAAAGCCGGCCTTTTCGAATAATTCACGTATCTTATAATCAAGTGCTATAAAAACACAACCTACGCCTCATTCCAATCCAGAATATTCTTTTATTCAAATATTCACATCATTAGGGAAAGGTTCCCATTAATTTTATCAAAGATAAAATCTTTAAATTTATTCTTTAATCTTCCTTTAGATATCAATTCAAACCAAATTAAGGTTTATCCATACTAGTCGGGATTAGCGCACCTTACCGAAGTGATTATTTGTTTTATTTCCCAATCCCAACCTATTCATCCCATGGAGCAAAACTAGTAGCACTCCATATCTAACACTACGGATTCATCTCTAATTTAATTATCATTTCACGTTCGAATCTAATTAAAGATTTAACTATCGCCAGGAGTAAAACTGGTGGTACTTATTCCCGATCATTTCCCAAATTTGATAATTTAAATTATCACATTCACATTTTAATCTAATTAAAGATTCATTAAAACTTCACTTATTTTTAATCTTCCAACAATCATTATTTAATGATTATTTAACTTTGGGAAATCAAACATGCCACATCGACAGATCTATGTCGTACCATTAATTTCTGCCAATATATAACCTCTAAGCTCATACGACTCAGAGAAGGGTGTTAAGTAAGAGAATAAATTCTCCGCCACCAAACAGATATATATATTTAGCAAAGATCAACAATATAGTTCTAAATACAATATTGGACATGTAATCCTGCCTTTGACTGGGTTAAAGAACCAATGTCATTTAAAACACAGTTCACGATAAACCCAAAATCACATTCCATTAATTATGGAATCTTCACGGAAAAACAGATCAATACATAATCGATATCAATTTCCGTATCCGACTAATAATATAAATGGAATAACGACAAAGCCTTTTAAATTCCATATATATATTAACAGTCTTCCTCCACAGAAGCTCACTTCGATTATTACTAAATCAAATTCCATTCAATCGCAATTTATTTTATTAAATCGGAAAACTTTACTTTGGAAATTTTCCATCAAATCTTAATAAAAAGATTTATAAATTCCAAGTCACATTTCACTGTTAATTGGGTTAAAGAACGAATGTCGTTAAAAACACAGTTCACAACATACCCAATTCACATTCCATTTTATTCCAATTACTAAATATAATTGGAAACTCTAATAATCTTAATTAAAAAATTTATTCTTTTCACACGGGGTTTAAGAACATGTTACTGAAGGCACCACTCATGACAAACTATAAATCCAATTCGATATTAAATATAAGGCTCTAAATAGAAATTATATCGGCTTATATTCAATATCAAATTCTGAAACAAACACATATCGTATGGGGAATAACGATATATGTCTATTTTCCAAATTCCTCCATAATATCCGTATAGTCACGGAATCCAATATCGAATTATCCCGAAGATGATTTCTATTCAAATCCATTCCAATTTATACGTTGGAAAAATCCTGGTAAAATTAAAACCTTTTGCATATCCAATTTATTTATTTATAACCATTGGATTATTTTTCTAGTTAATAACTAGTTCATTTTGATAAAAAAATATCTTTTCAAATATGGAATTTTTCATCCCAATTCTTTACAAATCATTTATTATGATTTAGCACAAATTATTAATATTTTTAATAATTTTATTAAGATTCTTTCAGTGGATTTCCATAAACGGTCATCGAACTGCATTTACAACGATCTTTTCAAATTTGATTTGGACATAATTCCAAATCCAACAGTTAGATTTCAAATCTCTTATATTCGTTGGAAATCTCTTTTCGATTTGAACCCAATGGTTCCAATTTTAGGAGAATCCGACGGTCGGATCTCCTGTAATGTCAATTCGAAGTTAATGGTCGAAATTCGCGAAAGGTCGCAGCGCGGCGCGTTCTATTCAAACCATATATATAATATATTTCGTTCAAAACGTATTTTATAAATTCGTTTTAAAAACAATTCCTACTTTCACTTCAATTTTAAATCAAAATTAAATATTCCTTATCATTATAATATTTAAATGATAATATTTTCAAAATATCAGATTTTGAAATCATTTCCTTTTCGATATTCATTATAAAAATGAATAAAATGGCGCAAATATAATCAACACGGCTTAACACATTTCAATATTTTTGTGTCCATCCCAAATCAGACATCAAAATCATATTTAATCCTTTGTAGAATATTATTTTAAAATATTTGTTATTTTAAAATATACGTTCTTGCTGAATTGGAATCAGACATAGCCAATTACCATATAATGTTATTTATATTGATTTCATACAACACATGCATACAACAACCATGATAAACAGTCAACCGTCATCCAGAGTGCATTACACAACCGCATAAGAATTAAATATAAATAATTAACGCTTACAACAGTCTATCAACCAATCGATTGACATACAATTAAACAATTGGGATTAGTGTACGTCAAATATCATCCCAATACTCGTGTGGGGTTTCAAACAACAAATACTGAATATTATTTGTGCAGTTGGGCGATGTGTAAAATTTATCATCCCAATCAGTGTCAATTAAATGGGTGTACATAAACAAATCGTCCGATTTGTAAATGAATATTTATTTTCATTTCAGGGGAATTTTATGTCGTTCACATATACATTAGAAATTATACTTTTAACAATAAAATATTTATTTCAACACAATAATATTTTTAATAGTTCATACATTCAATAAAAAATATTTTTATTGTTCAAACATTTTATTCGACACATGAATATTTTTAATAGTTCATACACTCAATAAAAAGGATATTTTTATTGTTCAAACATTTTATTCAATACATGAATATTTTATACAGGTTATATACACATTAAAAAATTATATTTATTTTAGAAAATTTCAGCATTATAACGGCTCGATATTAGAAACAGAGTAATGTCTAGCATTACCCCTCTCCTGATACTGGCTCGCGCCATACACAATATTCAGTCCAATCAATAAACCATAATACAATCAATTTTCAGCACAACCAGATTTCCACAATACAATCCAAACACACAATCATGGTTTGTACAATAAATAGTGTTGGGGGCTTCTAAACCCTGTCTGCATCCTAGTATATATTTAACTGTAAAATAATTAGAGTGAGGAGTTCTCACATTGGGATCCACTCCGTCGTTGTTTTCTGATGTTCTGAATTGCTGTTCTGATTCCAGAATTTGCAAATGAGCTCCAATCTTCACACCTCTGTTTTCCTAGCTTAAGCGCGCCATTTTGGACGACTTTTGCCTAGTGGTCTTTCTTCTGATAATGTTCCATTTCGCCGGAAATCGCGAAAAGACATAATCGGACAACAAACTTTGGATGTGTTTTCTGAATGACTCCACAATCCAAAATATGACTTCTATATAGCCAAATCGAAGAGAAAATCGTGCTCTTTGATTTTGGTATTATGGAGTCTCGACTGTAGGGGATCCATTTGGGAGAGATGGGCTGTGGAAGCTCAGGGTGTTATTTGCAAATATTGGATTTTGTAAAAATTTGATTTTTAGAGGAGACGGGGCCCGGGGTCGGAGGTGGGGGTTCTGAGGGGCGGTGCAGGGATGAGGGGGTGGTGCGGGTGGTGGTCGGCGGTGCTGTGGGGCCTGTGGCGGTGGGATTAGGCGGTTAGGGTTTGGTAGAAGAGGAAGAAGAGAGAGGGGGTGGAGGAGGAGGGGAACAACCTGAGGGGGGCGGCGCCATCACGCTGGCGGCGGGGAGAGCGACGCGGTGGATATTGAGGGAGACGACAGGGTTTGACTGTGCGGTTTTTCTTTTTCTTTTTAATGTTTTGAATGGTGAGGAGAGAGTGAGGGTTGACTTCAATATATAAATATATATGTATTTAATTAATTTAACTTTTATAAAATCACTTTTTCATTCGTCCCCCAAATCGAACCCAATGACTGTCATCCTTAGCTAAATACCCCCATTCTGGACACAATGGGATATGTCCCGTAAGCCAATTCGACAATTTCGATAAGTTTTCATTAAAATTAAAATATAAAGTAATATAACGTTCAGTACTTATTTCAACGTACATTTTAATTTACCGGGACCATATACTAACTCCAAAAATTCCAGAAAAATAAATCTAGCTATATTTTAACGATATGGTCCTAAAAAACTAATTTCGTCGAATTTGGAGGCCGTTTGAAAAATTACCAATTTCCAATCTATTAAACTCAAACTGAAAGTACCAAACACGTTTAAATTCACCACGCTCACATATTAATTCCAAAAATTATAAAAATTGGAATCTAGCAATAATTTGACATTCCGGATCCAACAAAAGTGGTTTCGTCAAAAATGGAGGTCGTTTGCAAAATGAGTATTTTTAATGGCTATATATTATATTAAAATATATATAAATTCTATAGCGACTATTTTAAATTTTAAACAGGACACAACTTTCAATTTATATTATGAAATCTGAATTTTTCACATTCGTTAGAAAGATATAATTAAACAGATTCAAATATTTCGAATTTAACAGAAATTCGATTTATATTGAATTCTATATATTCAGTTGAAATTTAAAATTGAATTTTCAAACTACTGCGCATATTTTGAGTTTGTTTTATAATTAAAAATAAATTTATACATTCTAACTTTGGCTAAAATAAATTTTAGTTGTTATTATTTAAAATAAATCATTTTAAATATTCAAAATCCATTAAAATTGCTAAAACAAAAAAATTTAAATTGGTTCAGAAAATCCAGGTTGTTACAATCTCCTCCACTTAAAATCTTTTCATCCTCGAAAAGGAACGGAGCTGAAAATCATTTAACCAACCACTTCAACTTTCATTCTTCAACTTTTCAATTTTTAAGAATTTTCTAATTTCTCAAAAATTTGGCTAACACCCTAAATTTTCGAAAATTTTCGCCATAACCTCCTTTGTACTGGGAGAGCTTTAAAACCGCAAATTGCCTCACAGGGCCCTCATCAATCAAAAAGAAAAAGCCAAGCGGCTAGCCAATCGGCTCATAAAATCATTAAAACCCAAGAAATACAATAAACATGTACCTATTTGTCGGGCATACAATTTTATTCCTCTTCTTAGCTTCCGTGCTATGACATGTTCACACACACACATATATATATATGTATATATATATATATATATATATATATAAATATATATACATGTATGCAGTTTCAATCAATTTTCAATTCAGTTCAATATTTGATTCGATTTGGCTAAATTTACCTATCATTTACATATTGGTTTTATCGTTCCAAAATTTTATTAGTTGAACTAATAATCATAAAACACAACCAGCAATCAATTAGTCGATTAACTTCTCAAATATATGTAATTTTTATATATTGTTAAAAATTACATTTTCAATGCCAAATCACAAATAATAAATTCTAACTAAGTTTCGGTTCTCACACCAGTCAACTGGAAGTATATAGATATCCCGCTTTTGAAACTCGAAAATAACACTGATGATGGGTCCCATCATCAGAATCATTCCCGAGCGACTAGAGCGTGATTCTATATCTATCCAGTATATTTGAGACTTCGAATATACGTTCATGACGTGTATATGCAAAATCTTCATATACTCGATTGCCCAAAATAAATTTAAAATAAAATAACCATATACGTATAATATGATATAATTTCCAAAATTAAATTCATTTTTATAAATAATACTCTTCAAACTCATTCTAGGATGTTATTGATCCTATCTCTAACGAGCCATTCTCATAGGATATTACTAATTCTAGCTCTGATGAATTCTTTCATTTGGTTCTAATGTGTCTTGTTCTCGAGCTCTGTAAACCAAAGCTCTGATACCAAGATATAATGACCTAAAATCTCCTTATCTCCGAAGAGTCGAGAAATAGTGGATTGAGTTGAGAACACGACAAATCAGAATCCAAACGAAAGAACATTTCATTGCTTATTACAATAATTACATTAGAGTACAAGAATATAAAAGAGTATGAATAAATAATATAGATCAGAAAAATATCAGAGATTAAATTACATTACATAGAAGCAAAAAAATAATACATAATACAACTAAAAGAGGTATGCGGATACAAAGCTTTCCGAATATAGCTCCAGCTGTAAACCAATATTCTATGAATATAATATCTACAAAACCAAAACTACTAGCTGCCCGTGTGTAAAATATGGGCACCCATAGTTTAGGTTAAAACAATAAACTTCAGGTCAGTCATGAGACTGGTGCGAGAACTAAAATAGTTATTTAAAACTTTACTTTAAAAATAAAGTAAATCAAGGGACCACACCATATAACATGAAATGGGTTTTGTCCTAAGAATACCAGTGCAATAAACAAACAGCGCAATGCTTTTTGGAAAAATGAAGCTATTATAATACTCAGGTCCCATCACATAATGCAATGCAAGCCGGAGGATAGAGTTTTCCCTTATAATAGCCAAACATGTTTGGTACGTTTAAAACAAATCATTTGATACTATTATAAAGTGCATAATGTATAAAACAACTTCAAATATATATGTATCAATCATAAACGATATGAGTACCATATATCATGTTGCCATACTAGGCTCTACAATCAAAATTGAAATGTCACGTATTGGAAATTGGATTACCATGTTGAGTCGAGGCAAGAATGTACTCCTCGCCAGTTCGAGACACTCTAGCAAATGCCTCAGGATCCCCCGCAGTGAACCCTTGGATCTTGCAGGGCCGGTCCACACTTACGCTAGTGGATTGGCAATTCCTGAACACACGTTTTCCAGTCCTATCGGACCTATCCATCAGCCCCGTAGTGACCAATATATTTGAGGTGCCTCGCTATCCATCATGCACATAGGTAAAAATAAATAAATTTCTGGGTTCCATACCATGACACCACCCATAGCTAGAAAGAAACGTCATGTACTCCCTGTTGTCTATTATCCCGTTTTTGATTCATACCAAGGTGTGAGCCTCGCAAATTAACATTATACACAAAGCTATGCTATTTAAAGCCATGCTTTGATCATCAACCACAAGACTCTGCTTTTCAACAGAAGCCTTGATCATTTGCATCTCAACATGCCATATTGACAATTCACGCCATGCGGCTGATATCTATCGATATATAACCTCTAAACTCGTACGTCTCAGATAAGGGTGTTAAGCAAGAGAATAAATTCTCCTCCCCAAACAGTTATATATTTAATAGAAATCAATTAACACAGAATAAAATCCAATGTCAGACACACATCCATTTACTAGTTCGTTCTGGGTCTGAACGAAACCGGAGGCACCTTATTCCTCATCCCATATGTCCAATACAGGAGAGAGGTCCTCGCATATCCGATCCATCTCCAAGTACGTCTGGACGATTACCACTTATTATATTGTCTTGGGTGTACAGCCCAATCAAGACATCAGTAATCATCCAAATGATGTGAAGAACTCCGGTCTTCAACCACTGTCTTCATCGTCGACTTATCGTCGAATCAATTATTCAGAATGGGTATAAACCCGGCCTTTTTGGATAATTCACGTATCTTATAATCAAGTGCTATAAAAATACAACATACGCCTCATTCCAATCCAGAATATTCTTTTATTCAAATATTCACATCATTAGGGAAATGTTCCCATTAATTTTATCAAGATAAATTCTTTAAATTTATTCTTTAATCTTCGTTTGGATATTAATTCAAACCAAATTAAGGTTTATCCAAACTAGTTGGGATTCGCGCACCTTACCGAAGTAATCATTTGTTTTATTTCCCAATCCCAACTTATTCATCCCATGGAGCAAACCTGGTAGCACTCCATATCTAACACCATGGTGTTATCGGTAATTTAATTACCATTTCACGTTCAAATCTAATTAAAGATTTAACTATCACCTGGAGTAAAACTGGTGGTACTCCATTCTCGATCATTTCCCAAATTTGATAATTTAAATTATCACATTCACATTTTAATCTAACTAAAGATTCATTAAAACTTCACTTAGTTTTAATCTTCCAACAATCATTATTTAATGATTATTTAACTTTGGGAAATCAAACATGTCGCATTGACAAATCTACATTGTACCATTGATTTCTGCCAATATATAACCTCTAAGCTCATACGTCTCAGAGAAGGATGTTAAGCAAGACAATGAATTCTCCGCCACCAAACAAATATATATTTAGTAGAGATCAACAATACAGTTCGAAATACAATGTTAGACATGTAATCCTGTCTTTAACTGGGTTAAAGAACCAATGTCATTTAAAACACAATTCACGATAAACCCTAAATCACATTCCATTAATTATGGAATCTTCATGGAAGAACAGATCAATATATAATCGATATCAATTTCCATATCTGATTAATAAAATAAATGGTATAACGACAAAGCCTTTTAAATTCCATATATATTAAAAATCTTCATCCATAGAAGCTCACTTCGATTATTACCAAATCAAACTCCATTCAATCCCAATTTATTTTATTAAATTAGAAAACTTTACTTTGGAAATTTTCCATTAAATCTTAATAGAAAGATTTATAAATTCCAAATCACATTTCATTGTTAATCGGGTTAAAGAACGAATGTCGTTAAAAACACAATAAGCCTAATTCACATTCCTTCTTATTCCAATTACTAAATATAATTGGAAAATCTAATAATCTTAATTGAACGATTTATTCTTTTCACATGGGGTTTAAGAACAGTGTTATTGAAGACACCACTCACGACAAACCCAAAATCCAATTCGATATTAAATATAAGGATCTAAATAGAAATTATATCGGCTTATATTCAATATCAAATTCTGAAACCAACACATATCGTATGGGGAATGACGATATATATCTGTCTTCTAAATTCTTCCATAATATCCGTATAGTCACGGAATCCAATATGAAATATCCCGAAGAAGATTTCTATTCAAATCCATTCCAATTTATATGTTGGAAAAATCCAGTTTAAATTAAAACCATTTCCCTATCCAATTTATTTATTTAAAACCATTGGATTATTTTTCTAGTTAACAACCAGTTCATTTTAATATAAACAAATTAATCTTTTCAAATATGGAATTTTCATCCCAATTCTTTCCAAATCATTTATTATGATTTTACACAAATTATTAATATTTTCTAAATTTTAATAAGGCCCTTTCAGTCGATTTCCATAAACGGTCATCCAACTGCATTTACAACGACCTTTTCCAAATTTGATTTGGACATAATTCCAAATCCAACCATCAGATTTCAAATCTCTTATATTTGTTGGAAAGCCCTTTTCGATACGAACCAAATGGTTTTGGTTTTAGGAGAATCCGACAGTCGGATCTCCCGTAATGTCAATTCGAAATCAATGGTCGAAATTCGCTAACGGTCGCAGCGTGACGCGTTCTATTCAAACCATATATATAATTTGTATTTCATTCAAAATGTATTTTATAAATTCGTTTCAAAACGTATAAATTCATTCTAAACTTATTATTATATATATAATAGTTAACTTATGAAATGTGTAACTCTTGTATACGTTATCAGAATCGAACAAAACAAGCAGCCTTAGAATCGCAGTGATGAACACTATGCACACAAATTGGAATGGTGTGTTTCGAAGCAAATTGGACTTTTATATAATTCCAAATGCTTGTTTGAAATTATATGAAATGATGTTGAATCATCACTCGAAATGAAACATGAGTTAACTCTCACACTTTCTGGAATTCTATGATGCGGTTAAATTCATATAACTGCAATTTATCGTTGTTAGTATAAGTTGGATGTTTGGATGTTTTGGATGCTCATTGTTTGTTTGATGGTTAATGTTATATATATTTTCATCATTTTAATGCATTAGATTAAAATCTCTATTCATATGCGTCTGTTGAATGATATTATGAGTTGTGATGCAGGGAAAACATGTTGGAGAGATCCAACTGGATCCCTCAAATATTTTGGATGTTATCTTTTTTGCATATTATTCATATGTGAATTGTTCAAACCAAGTAATGATATATGATGTTTAAATGATGATGGTTGAATTGTGTGTTGGTTGTTGAATTAAAAATTCAACACTTGATCTGTTATGAGTTAATAGCCAATATTAATTAAGGGATTGGCTGTAGATGGCCCAATATCCATCTTTTAATGACATCGCTTTGTCGTCATACGAACTAACGAAGTTTAAGTTATAAAATTTAATTTTATAACTGAAGCGAAGTTTTCAGTCTTGTTTTATGTAAGTTATTTTAAACAATTCGATATTTAAAACTGGGTTTTGTAAATGAAATAGTTTATAAATTAAATTTTTATGTTTTTAATAAGTTTTACAAGCGAATAAGTAAGAAACTAACCTAAATGTTAATATTTTGAAATATTTTTTTAATGAAAAAATTAAGTGGGTTATATTAAATTAATTATATTATTAATTAATTTAAGACGGGGGATTCGTCAGAATCAGCTAACCAGTTGACGTACGCTTTCCAGTTGTCTAGTCAACTGTTTAAATTGAAAATTGGTTACTAAATTAATTTGTTTTCCAATTAATCCAATTAAAATGGTTTTTGACAAAAGTTGTTCAAACTTAATGAGTGTTCTTAAAAGTTAATTAATTCTTTAATTAACTGTATTTAAATAATTATCGAGTTGTTTATTATTAATGAAATTAGTTATTATTCCAATAAGTTTTAGAAAGGATTAACTATTCTATTTTTAGTTAATAAGAAAGTTGACTACTTCTACTGTAGTTTTATTTTAATTAGTAATAACTAAAGTAATTACTTTTTAATGAGAATTCATTTAAGAAGTAATCAATGTGTAATGAGACTTGAACTGAATGTTACAAGGATTTCGTAAAGGGAGTTGATAACGAATCAAAGTTTTACAACATGGGTCATAAAGAGATTTAAAGTAATGCAATGGTTTTATATAAGCATTACTTAATAATTGAATTAAGCAAGGTCAATTGAAATTAAAAGAAGGATTACAAGAATGCAAAGGAAGTTATTTAACGAATTTGGGTAAGAATTTGATAAATGGATTTTTGTAATAAAATCCAAATTAAGTTTTATAACGAGGTGCTTAATGGAATTGTATAAAGGATTTGGTGAATGGATTTTTTATAAAAAAAATATTCCAAATTGTTAACGAATTATGCTTAAATATTCAAAACTAAGGGTTTTGTTTAAATAAGAGATTTCTTAAGAAAAATTTTTAGTAGAAAGTGTTTATAACTAAAAGGAAAATTTTCAAATGCAAGAATGGTTCATAAAACCACATTTTAAATGAAATAGAAAATGAAATTTATATGATCTTATTATTAATATCATTTTTGGTGTTACAAACTTTTATTTATCTTAAGATAAGAATGTTGTCGATCAAGGTATGAGAGGTAAATAAAGTACTCCAACTTGAACGACTTCAGACTGTCCAAGGATGGTTCTAGTTTGTAATATAAAGACGTTGGAAATAGATATTATTTCCATAAAGGAAAATGTTGTAACTTAATTTGCAAGGTTACGGAAATTTAAATAAAACCATTGGGTTCATAATAAACAATGGATCACCCAACATTGTTGGCCCATATACGAAGTGTGATTTTTCTTATACCATTTTGTTAAGTAAGTGACTCTGTTTTCTAAATAATGAAAATAGTACAATTTTGCGAATACACTTATTTAAATAAGTAAATGGCTGTAATTTTTGAGATATGGAAATTAGGGGTTAATTGGTTTGTAAATGAAAGTAGATATGGAAATTTAATTATTATTTCCTTAGACATTATTGTAAGCTGCATTCAGTAGAGTTTCGAAGCTAAATAAAACTGTTTAGGTTTATATTATAAATAATGTATCATATGACATCGTTTTGGCTATATAAAAATGGGTGACTAAATCTATCAACTGGTTATTAATACATAGAAATATTTCCAAGGTGAAGGAAATATAAAGGGATTTTATATATAACAATATTTCAAAAGTAAAGAAAATTAAAATGGGAATTATTAAAATATGGCGATATTTTTTAAATAATGGAAGTGAAGAATGTTTTGGTAAATAAGCTTATTTCAAAGATATAAAGTGTTGTATATGTTTTCAAAGTAACAAAACTAAAGCGACTTGTTAGGTAAGTACATGAAATCAATTTTAAATCGATGAAGTGATTTTATTGAATGGTTTTGATTTGAAGAGGGCTTGAGCTGCTGATGTACTTAACTGTACTGTTTGAGTTGATAGTTAAAAACCCGACTATCAATAAATATCCCTTTTGACTCTTGACATGTTGGTTAGAAGAGACTGGGATGAGAACTAGACCCAAAACTACATCAAACCAACTTTGCGTTCAAAAATTAACTTGTAGGGATGCTTATTGGATGGTTGGAAGACATAGATCTTCGAAGCAAAAAGAGACACTCGTCGATGTCACTGGTTAATTACCAGAATTAAACATGTAGCAGTTAGCCTCTACGTTCTAATCTTTCGGTTTCGTTCAGTCCTAGAACGAACTTGTATGGATGAATGTCTAATAGAGTATTTCCTAGAATCACGTAAGTTGGATTTTACAAATATACCGAGTATGGTGGCAAAGAAGGTAATTTCTTTTAGCTTAATACCCAGAGTATATTTGTGCAAATCAATTAGTGATTGGACAGATCTGACAATGTGACATTCAAAGTTTGATGTGATGTTTTTGAAAAGGTAATTGTGACCTCAAGCCTCATCAATCAGAAAATGTCTGAAATCAGGCAGGCAGCATGGCTATATGGGTCACACCAATTAGGGTATATCATGACTTGATCTAGAAAAAATCGTTTGTCCTTATTTTTGTATGCTTCGAAATGTATGGTTGTTGATCCCAACTATGGTGATGATATATTCGATACACTCAAATTGAATGAGTGGCTGGTTATGTGGATCGGATTGCAAGATGTTCTAGTTGAATCCAGTGTTTCATCTCTGGAGAACATTAATTGAAAGGTTGTTCCATACCTAGTCATGTTGGAAATTCAGACTCGAATGCGAGTCATACTTTTTTAGTTGTACACCAGCTACGTTGAAACGTGAGATGCAAGCGTTTCTGCTATATTCTTATACTATTAGTGGTTTGATAGACATTATTATAATATCATTGGGTTTTGATATTAAAAAGTGTTTTGGTTATCGTAAGATAAAAATACGTACCATGTTTATGTGTGGTCATGTCTTAGGAGAGTTCCATTCTTTTTCAATGGATTTTCAAACGTTAAGCATTCCAGACTGATCCGGGTGAATTTTCTTTCTTCAAAATGTGCTTGGGTCAGACTGAGTATAATTTTCCAGGTTGCATTATGTTCACTTAGTGCTCCAGGAGAGAAGCGAAGCCGAGACGTATTCCCATATTTTCTGGTATTAAATTATTTTTATTGCGTGTGTTGTATTGATTAGGATAGTCTGATTAGTATGTACTATGATTGTGTAGTCATATATATACACTTTTCTTTTTGCATAAAGAGAATTGATATATTATATTATATTTGTTCTGTTGTGAGATTATGTTCTACACTGATTCTGTAGTGTTGGTCTTCTTCTTCTATCTAACATTTCATTCTTTCTTCTTCTCACCCTTTAACTTCTTTCCCTAACGATCCTCTTTCCTATGCTCTTTGAGTGGGAAATGTGTGGTTAAATGTTAGCTTAAACAGTATGGAAAATTTGGGTCGTTACAGTGGTATCAGAGAAGAAGATTAAGTTATAATCTTGGCTCTGTGGCATAACTCAATAGAGATGGGGTTAGTAATACCCTAAACTGAGTTTGAGTTTGTATATATATGAGAGAGCATACTTGTTAGTGTTATAATTTTTTTTTTATATTGTGTTGGTTGATTTGTTGAGTGGTTTATGAATTTGGGACGATACTGGAAATACAGCTGTATCGATAGGTGTTTTTAAACACTTGAACAAAGCAACTAGACTAGTTTTTAAAAGTGGGTAAATTAATAATTCTACGCAAAATGATATTTTTTATATAAAAGGAATAATTTTCTGAAGTTATTAGGGTATATGGATATGTTGTTTGTTATTATTGAAATAAAATGAGATTATAAAATTGAGATGATTATATATAACTGAATATAATCTGTATAAGAAGGGAATATACAAATGAGTTAAAAATTAATTCAGACCAAAATTGGGAATTTAAACTCCTATGTTTAGAAATATTTCTATAAAGCATTATTAAGTAATATAACATTACTTCATAGGAATTTTTCAATAAATAGATTTTGGTGGTGATAAAGCACTTAACTCAATTTAGTCATTGGAAAATAATTCCGATGATGATGGCCATAACATCGATGTTCATTTTTGAATTTTTAAGTGATGGATTGCAACCATAATTAACTTTGATAATGGAAATCTGTGGAGAAAAACAAGTTTTAAAATTTTAAATATTTTGAATTTGCAAATGGTTATAAATATATGTGTATAATTAAACGATTTCAATCTAATTTGAGATAAAAGTAGAGAATTTGAATTGAGAATTTGAATTTAACTTATGCAAGTTCAAAGGATTGAAATCATAGATGTAAATCAAATGATTAAAATTTAATTTAAGTTTAATTAAACGAAATGGATGGATTTTAAGGAAGTAAGATCTGTGTAGCTTGCAAATTAAAGGTAAATAAATTGATTTGGAATCTATTGGGGTGAATGTGAAAGTTTTTGTGTGGAATATGATTTGAATGCAAGAATATTGGTCGTGAATCATTCAAAACCAAATGGAAAAATATGGTTATATAAGTTAAATGAATGAATGATTATTTAAACTTCATATATTGAAACCAATTGTTTTAACCAAGTAAGTATGTGGACGTGGAAACATTGGCGTAGTCTTGGTTGCATTTGATCGCATAATTACAAAGCGAGTTTGCTTAACAACGCTTATACAAGGTACACCTACGCAAAAATACAAAATATGGTAAATGTATTTTATTTTCCGACCGTGTGGGTCGATGTATATATATTTCTCTTGTTATATAGTGAATGTCCTTCGGTACAAAGGAGACTCTACTGAAATTTTCCGAAATTTTAAGGTATTAGAAAATTTTCAAAATTTTTGTTAACATAAATGGATTGATGTTATGATTGAAAGTAAATAGATCAATTGGAACTAAAAATACAGAAAGTGGAATGGAAGATTTTAACTAAATTGTTCTGTGAGAAGTTAACGAGTTTGAAGCACGTTTCCTGCCCTAGTAATTTCGAGGATGAAATATTTTTAAAGGGGAGGAATGTAACGACCCATATTTTTAGCCGTTAAGTTTGGCCATTTAAAATTGGTTCAAATGATGATTTGGAAATTTAATTAATTCAAATTCTACAATTTTGAGTATTGATTTAACCTAAATAATAAAATAATAAATTTAATTCTGAGATAAGTGGGAATAAATTGGATTTAAGATGTAGTATGAATTGGATAATTTATTAAGACCCAATTAAATTCATATTTGAATTATAATAAGGAATTTATTTATTAAACTAGGTTTGAACATATAAATTAAAATTAATTAAAAACGAGCTTGCAGCAGCGCGGTAGTTCGTAGATTTACGATTTGAACTTCAACTAAGTGTATAAGATCCAATATAAGTCGAAATTCTTTGAAATGATAATCTTTTGGTTCTATTGGATTATAATTTTACATTGAAAAAGAAAACCGAGATTTCATATTGTAGATTTTTAGTTATGTCAAAATCAAATTTTCACAAAAATCGTGGTATAATTGTTTATAAACCATAGCGATTTATTAAATAAAACCAAACGATTTTAAATAAACTGGATATCGATTTAACATGGAATTAAATTGTTGAGTTTATAATTGAAATCATGTTATTTAGAATCCATACAAATTCTATTTTAATATATATAATAATAATAATAATTTATTATCAATATATTTTTTATTTTGAAATAAATTATATTATATCAATTTATTTAACATATAGAATCGTCAATTTTCAAATGACCTTGAATGTCAATGAAACCAAAATTATAAAATCCGTAATGGTTAATTATTGTAAGATTTCCAGTTTCAAGTCAATTGGAGTTATTTTGTGATCGTGCACGATATAAATGCGTATCAATTTACGTTGTGAAATTAGAATAGGAGTTTTGCAAACGATCTTGGAATTTGACGAAACTAGTTCCATCGTGTCCAGAATATCAAGTTTTTGTAGGATTTCAAGTTCCCGCGCAGTCAGAGCTCATATATCGTCGTTTGAGTGTGAAACTGCAGGCATAAGTTTTGTGAAAAAACTAAAATTAATAAACTAATCCTAACCTTACTATATAAATAATCTCAACCCTTTCCTTCTTTCGCTCATGGTCAACATACGAGCCGCCACGTTCCATCTCACCTTCAATTATAATTCGAATTTAAACTCAAAATTAGTCGAGAATTAGATGAAAATAACTGTCCTAGTTCTATTGTAACTTTTGTTTTATTTCTTCTGGAACAATCACAAAAACTTTTTTTTATCTTTCTCGACCAATCCTTTTGCACTACATTCTTCGGGAATCAGAAAGATCCTTTTCGAACTTGAATTTGTTCATTTGGAATCTAGGCTCTTCTATTTTCTACTTTTTTATTCTTTATTTAGAATATTGAATACACCCAAAATTATGAGCTCCATGTTATTCCTTCCAAGAACCAAGTCAGAGTCGGGGGCATCCCAATCAGATTGAGTAGGATGATAGTTTAGTAACACAAATACGTTCCATGGCAAATCAAAACCAACATTTTTATGAAACAAGATTCTATTACCGAGGAAAGAGAGAAAGATAGATTAAAAATCTTCCTATACCTTCCAAAATAGAAAAATATTTCATAGAGTTTTCTCATGGATCTGCAAGAGAGTTCTTTGGTTCTCCCAATAAATAAAAAGTGTATCATGCCTGAATCGAACTGGGGTGCGCAGATAAGTTGTGAAAGTCCACAAGAAGCAATCAGGCGAATTGTATGCGCCAATTGACATTTAGCTAATAAACCCATGGATATTGAAGTTGAAAAAATTGGTAAAAAAATGAAGCATATTCGAATGGATGGTGTATATCAAAAGATTCGCTTTTTCTGTAGAAAAGATCCGTTTTGAACCTCTTTCACGCTCATGACACTTCGATTTATTGAAGAAGAAAAGGCTACAAAATCGAGGTTCGAATCCATCCTCGTCGACAATCAACCCAAAAGAGAAGGCCTTTTCAACTGATAAAGAAAGAGCGAAATCGGGATAAATACCAATACCAATTATGGGGGTTCGAATCCCTCCTCACGCACAACCATCCCAGAAGGGAAGGCCCTTTCCTCTGGAGGTAAGAAAATCATGATCAGGATAGCGGATGCAAAGCTATTGAACTTAGGTATAGTTAATAAAATATTGAAAATACCAAAAAAATGTAATTCCATTTTTAGATTTAAGAATAGTTTTTTTTTTGGCAAAGCCAGCCGGTTTTTAAGGTGATCACAAACACCTTAGAATTGAGAATAGTTATGAGTAAAAAATAATAGATCAAATTGAAGCTGTTGGTATTATTGCGGGGCAATCAATTACGGAACCAGGAACTCAACTAATATTAAGAACTTTTCATACGGGTGGAGTATTCATGGGAGGTACTGTCGAACATGTACGATCTCTTTCTAACGGAAAAATAAAGTTCAATAAGTATTTGGTTCATCCTATACGTACCCGTAACGGGCATCCTCCTTTTCTATGTTCTATAGACTTGTATGTAACTATTGAGAGTCGAGATATTCTACATAGTTTAAACATTACTCCCAAAATTTGATTTTAGTTCAAAATAATTAATATGTAGAGTCTGAACAAGTTACTGCTAAGGTTCATACTGGAACATCTACTTTTCATTTTAAAGAGAAGGGTCAAAAACATATTTATTCTGAATCAGAGGGAGAAATGCACTGGAGTACCAATGTCTACCATGCACCCGAATATGCATATAGTAACGTTCATCTATTACCAAAAACAAGTCATTTATGGCTATTAGCAGAAAGTCCATACGGATCTAGTGTAGTGTCTTTTTCACTCTACAAAGATAAAAATCAAATTAATTTTAATTCTTTTTATGTCGACGAAAGATATATCTCTGACTTCTCAATTACTAATGATCAAGTAAGGCATAAATTGTCGGATCCTTCTATTAAAAAAGATAGTAATTTTTTTACTATTCAAGACATGATCAAATCATCTCCAATAAGCATTTGGATTTTATATATCCTTCGATTCTCTAAGAGAATTCTGATTTTTTAGCGAAAAGGCGAAGAAATGGATCTATCATTCCATTACAATACAATCCAGAAGGAGAGAAATAACTAATATTCTCTTTTGATATTTCGATTTAAACACCCACAAATGATATTTTACATAGAAAATGATGTACCGGAAAATACAAATTTTTTGTTATTTGACCAACCATCAGAAGAAGCAAATACAACGGATACACTAGTAAATAAGATTGATGAAGTCACAATTAATGCAAAAACAACTAATTGGAAAGCGATAGTCATATTTTTAATCCTCCAAGTTACCAACAAATGTACTATACCATTTGATCCCCCGCTTCGTTAAAATTGGAATAAAATGCATCACGGAGGGATTTTACCATGAATTGATCAATTGATTTTTTAGAACTTATTACCGCTTTATTTTATTCAGACATGGAGTTGAAGGGAGTTTCGTAATTACTTCACAAACGGATATAATACACTATATCATGCACATATATTGTATAAGTAGTATATTAGGTAGATATATCAAAACTTATTACCGCCTCTTCTTTTTGGATTAAAAACCTATTGTAACTTTTCTTTTCGATTATAAACGATGGAACCACCCATTGAGATGTAGCGTTCAGACTGAATGACTCTATGAAACTACATCAATACTTCCATATATTACGGGTTACATTTTGTTGTACTAGTAAGAGGAGGAAGGGTTAAGGATTTACCCAGTGTAAGATATCACATTTTTCGAGGAAGCCTAGATGTTGTCGGATCGTCCAGATGTAGATTCTAGAATATGATATAGTTATTCTCTAGGAAATGGATGAATAAGAGTTCTTTTAAACTCTTTTGTTTTATTTAAACAACGCTATAATTACAAGAAGCGAAAAAGGAAAAAATCATCTAACTTCAATACACTAAAATCCGAACCATTTATGAAGTACAAAAAGCTTGCGCCATTCTTTATCTCAAAAGACGGTATGCCCTAACCATCAAATTGCTATACATCACAACCCTTCTTTATGGAAGAAGTCTTTATTAGTTCTCACAAGCGAAACAATCGATTTATTTATATTTGAAGACCAAAAGGATTGTTCCAATGTCTCATTTCTAGGTCAATGGAATTCATAGGTATAAGAAGAAGCTCCATCAAATAGAGAGTTTTTTTCTTCCGACAGCCAGACTTGGACAGACTAGTAGAGCAAGTATAAATATTAGTAGCATAGCGAAAATTCGTTCCTCATCAATAATATGTTTGCAAGTTTTCAAGAAACAACAAGAGTTTAAGCAAAAGCTACTCTATGTTGGCGTATTGATTGGCTGAAGGGTTTAAAGGCCTGTAGCGTCTACCAACTTCTCCATATCCCCCTTTTAGATAAGGACCTAGTTGTAATTTTACCCAAAATTTTCATTTATCTTGGAACCATTGAGTTCATTGATCATCAATTATTCAATTTCAATGAGCAGTTGTAATAACTCAACAAAATCACATATAGGCGGAAGAGGTCGAGTTATTGATGTGAGATGGATCCACAAAGCGAGGAATAGAGCAGTTTTGTAGTTCGAAAGGATCATAACCTTGAGGTTACGGGTTCAAATCCTGTCTCCGCAACATTTTTTTTGTCAAATAAAACTAATTTTTTTAGGTCTGGTGTTATTCTATTAACTAGTAACTAATTGCTATTTTTATTTTTAGATGAGAGGGAAACAAGAAGAAAAGAAATATGATTCACTTTCAAGATGCCTTGATGGTGAAATGGTAGACATGCCAATCATTTTGGACATAATGTTAGGTGCCCTAGACCAAGTTACTATTATCTTTTTCTCCTCCCTAATGTTGAGTTTCTCAATTTTTCTTAATAAGTGATTGGCTACAAAAGTTTTTTTTAGTGAATGTGACACAACCGATTACCCCTTTTTCATTTTAAATTTTGGCATTATATGTCCAAGAGCAATGCAACAGAGAGTTGTATGCTGTGTTAGGGAAGGATGATGAGAGGGGTGCCTCAGGAACATGGACACAGGTGGTGCACAGTTATCGTCAGCTCATGCTGTAAGGTGTTGGGTAAGTCTTTTTCTTATGAGAGCCTAATAAAATTATCTTAAGAATATATTATGAATACCAAATGACTTTTAATCTTTGGTTGATCTTCAGTTCCTGTTGGTGCAAACTCATGACAAGGTTTTATGCAGATATCACAGCCTTTGTCCAAACATACGCGCCTCACTATTTATTTACAAATCCATATGAGTCAATATTTACTTTAGGTCTTTTGCCTTCTACCATGTAAACAATATGCTAGCTATTTTTTGTTTATTTTTGAGCCATATAATAAAGTGTTGGTTATAAGGAAAATAATCATACATTTTTTTATAAAAAAATACATTTCGATGAGTTCCTACGGAACTAGACTGAACTTGAGGAGCTAGAACAATCTGACATCCCTATTTTTCTTCCTCCTACATTTTGATATAATACCAGTATTTATCACATTATGAATTTGGAACAACAAGAATTAATTGTGTTTTTTCATTCATCCTCAAGTCAATACACTACTGGAATACGAGGTTATTCCAATGGCTCAAAGCTGTTGGCGACCGTTTGAAGTCATTGGAATAGCCGATGAATAGCATTCACAAGTTCCAACGGACTATTTCAAACGGCTATACCAACGGATACGAATGGTTTCTACCATTGGAAACCATTAGAAAACAATGACCAAACAGCCATTGGAAAATCTGGATTTGTTTTTTCTTATAACAGCAAGCAAATAACGTTCCGTCCACCCCATTTCCAATCCATCCAATCCAATTCCAATCAATTCCACATATATACAACACATATATACCAACAATAATATAAACAGCCAAAATAAATCAAAGGAACACTAATATATACAAAACAAACTTTGCAATACCATCAAAATATAAAACCATCACCCACTCCGTACCATCAAAATATACAAACCATCACCCACTCCATACCGTCAAAATAAATCTAATGTGTCAATCTCACCCACTTCGTACGCATATATACAACACTAAAACAAATCACCATCTCCAATCTAAACCCAAAAAACATACCTTAAACTTCATCATGTTCGTCGCCTCCGAAAGCAGACGATGAAGGGAAATTACCATGATTGTGCATGTACTCCACAACCTTTTGATTCAACTGCACAATCTGTATAGCCTGCACACGATTCTACTCCTGTAGCTGCTCAATCAAGGCTCATATCTCCTTAATTTTTGCTTTGTCTTTGGCCTTCAGAGCTTGTCGAACCTGCAAATAGAATGATTAGCAAAAAGGTTATGTCAGTGTATAAAATATGATAGTCTCTCATGCATTGTATTAATATGTATATATGCAGTGTATAAAAAAATGCACTGTGTTTATGCATATAAAAGTATTTTATTTGTAGTATTTTATTTTATACATATGCATATATAAGCATATGTATAAAAATGCATTATGTTCAAATATTTATAGTTTTTTTTTTTGAAAATTAATAGCATGCATTGTGTTTATGCATATATAAGTATTTTTATATATGCAACGTACAAAAATGCATTGTGTTTATGCATATACAAGTATTTTAATTGTAGTATTTTATTTTATACATATGCATATATAAGCATATGTATACAAAGAATTTTGTTTAAATATTTATAGTCCTTTATTGTTTTTTTGTTTTTGAAAATTAATAACATGCATTGTGTTTATGCATAAATGATATCATATTGTTAATTATATTCCATTTAATTTTCTCATGTTGGGTCAACCCAATACACAATTCTCCAATACATATTTATGTACTAACATTAATATCACGTATATTATTGATCAATGAGATATGATCATCAGTCAATCAACAAACAAGTCTCAATATTTTATTATTGTCCTATATAAACAATAAAATTTGACTAGGGACATTTAAGAATTATAATACTTCTTATAATATTATATAATCTTATGTTCAAGTCATTTGAACTATATAATTATGTATTATTATTCTAGGGACTTCTATTATATTACGCAGTAATTATAACATAATAGAATCTTTTATTCAAAATAAAATAATAACATCAATAGTGTTATTAATCACATCAAATAGATTGCCTTTAGGGCATAAACTCTAACAATCTCTCACTTGCAGTAGAGTCAATCATTTATTTATCGTATGCACATGAAACTAGTGTGACTATCATACTTCTGTTGCGATAGAGTTTAAGTCAGTAGGGCAACATTACAACCTTTTGCCACTTTGAAAAATATGTATATCTCCTATGTGAATAATTTCACATAAGAAATTATATTTCTTATATATATATATATATATATATATATATATATATATGGATCGATAACGATATCAAGGTTTCTAGACTTGATCAATAGCTCCATCATTATCAAATGTAAATCATTGGATCAACAATGGATTAAGTTCAATAATGAACTTCTTAATCCAAACATGTTCTTTAGTAAAATTAGTATATATTTCTTGTTTTAAACTAACATCATTCACAATAAGTAATATGTTATCAATACATAACATTAGAATTATTGTGTCGCTTCGACTCAATTACTTCTACATACAAGGTTCAATGGTATTCTGTGGTTCCCGAGACATTTCGGATTTTTTTATTCCCATCGGTATTTCAAAGACTAGTTCTCCTTTTAAAGGGTACCAATTCGAGCAATAAACATTTTATTCTCATAGGATTTATAGAAATGATATCGTTTTGCTTCTTTTGGATATTCCAAAAAATAATAATTTATTAGGAGATCTGTATGACTCATTATTGATCGTACCATATCTCATAAGGTGCGACTTCTTTTTTAGACATACCATTCCATTGTGGTGTTCTAGGTGGAGTGAGTTGTGTAACAATTTCACACTCTTTCAGATAGTCATTAAATTATTGACTTAAATATTCTCTCAAAGTTGGTTTCAAACTTCACTCTTGAATTCCTTAAACTCTTTAAACAATTCAGAAATGTGTTTCATAAGTGAGACACAACTATATCTACTGACATCATCGGTAAATTTAATGAAGTAACAAAACCTACCTTTAGCAGTTGTACGTATTGGTCCACATACATCACTATGTAAAAGGCCCAATTTATTACTAGCCTATTCACTATCTCCATTGAAAGGTGCTTAAATCATTTCTCCTAACAAACAAGATTTGCATTCTTCATATGATTTAAAATCAAACTAATTCAAAATTTCATCATTATGGAGTTTAGATATGTGTCTCTTGTTTATATGGTCTAAATGAAAATGCCTAAAGGTATGTTGGATTTAAATCATTATATTTAATCCGCTCAATATTTATGTTATAATCAAGTATATTAAAGTTAAGGATTCATAAAATTGTTAACTAATTGTGCATTTCCATAAGATATTTCATTTAAATAAAATGAACAGCAGTTGTTCCTTTATTACCTATGAAAAATCAAACTTGTCTAAACAAGACACATAATAACATTTATTTTAAAAGTAATATTATAAAAACAAACTTTTAAATTTTCAATTAAGCCACTATTTAGAACAAGAAGCGGTTTCCTACGGATAATGCAGCAACATTTGTTTTATTTCCAATTGTAAGTCCATTTGTCCTTTTATCAGATTTCTACTCATTTTGTAATTCATGCAAATTTACATACATATATGTGATTCATATCTAGTATCTAAGACTAGAGACGCATGAGTAGATTTTTATAACATTTATACCTTATTTAGTCGAAGTCACAATTTAAATTCCCTTTTTGGATCTTTTATATTTATAAAAACAATTACATTTCAATTTTTGTTTGAGGACAATCCTTAAATTTTGATGTTAGTAAAGAAATTTGCTTTAATTCAGTTTATCGTTCTTAAGGATCAATTTTAGCAATAAATAATTGGAGTTGTTTACCATTTAATATCAACAGTTTATAATAAATAATAAAACAATAATGCTTATTTTGCAGTATTTATATACAAATTTCGACAATCAAAATTATATAGAATATTACATAAATGTATAATTTAAACTAAAATATGGTCCCACTCAAATCAACATCTGTATATATACACACACACATACATATATATATATATATATATATATATATATATATTGGTATATATATTTGGGTGATCCAAAATCTATATCTAATCATGATTTGGCTTAGCTTTGGCTAATCCTCAAAACACAATCTTTTAGGTAGACATCTTATGTCAATTTTATCTCATATATAATTCTTGGATAACATGATAAACAATTTCGTTCATTTAAATATTTTATGCTCTTTGTCTCCAAGCCTATAATCTTATTGTGCAGCCTAGTTTAGCGAGACCCAATCATATAGTTGAGTATCACATTTGCTTCATCGCATATAACCAAAATAAATAGTTCAGTAATGCTTTGGCATTACCTACACCTATTGATTCTGCCATTGATGAGTGTATTTATTGGAAGATGTCACCATGACTTAATATAAATAATTAGTTTAAAGGGATTTTATAATTCAAGACGGTGAACAATATTAATGTCATTTACATATATCAAAATATATGTATTATATGATATAATTATATATATACATATTTAAATTCAATGTTATATATAACAAGCATGCCTATTTAATTTTTGAAAATTTCAAAACTTCGGTTAACATAACTTTTGCATTGTAGAAAATATACTCATAGTTTATGTAAGCAAATTGAATTTCTAGACTTACACATTATCCAGGCCGAAAGGAATATATTGCCTAATTTTAAATATATATAACAAAGAGTTTGAGTCCATATTAAATTTCATAGTTATAAATGTCCAAGCCCATAAGAAACACAGAACAATCTATGATTAAATAGATAAAAACAGATGTACACTCATCATATGACATATTCTATCATAGTTTTTTAAACATATTAATCCGCATCTTAGAGGGAAACAACAAAGAAATATACAAATAGTTGAAATGCTATCAACAGTGTCCACTATGATCATATGTTCTTACACAATAATAAATAATATCATATATTTATACATAGGATTTTACATATTGTGCTGTCACTATGTCATACAAAAATATGATATACTTATATAAATATATATACAAGCTTTGAGATCTGCAAAACACTTTTGCACAAAACAACATCTGATTCAGGCTGATCTTTGCTGTAGTTAATCTTCACTCCATATGAAAACTGATAATAATCAAATACACATTATATGGAACTAGTGATGAAAGTATAACAAATCATTTAAATGAATATTCGAATGACACCCTTTACCTTATCATTCCCATCTTGAATATTTTCTTTCAATTGCAAAGGTCTCTAGAGAGCAAATATGCCTTCATACCTTCACTATGTTCCTTGTTTTTTGTGACACATTGTAACAACTCGCATTTTACGTATTGGAAGATCGTAAAATATATTTATTTTATTCCTTGAGGGTTGGATCATTCTCATATTTTAGTATGTTGCTTATGGGGATGTGAAATATGTCTATAATTTTTACCAATTTTGTTTGTGACCATTTTGCGCATGTTAGTCTTGTATATGGCATAACTTTTGACTTATGTCGAATCAGGAGGTAAGACTTGTGCCATTGGAAAGGAAATGATGATTGCCTTTTCCGTAGAGTGGTTACATTAAAGATTTGGATCACCAAGTTTGGGAAGAATCATTGTTTTAAGGTTTTACAGTCGGTTTTTCAAGTTTTGGGAGCCTTAATGGGCTGATTTATAGAGGCCCATTAGTGGGCTGGTGGAAGCTATAAATAAGGGGTGAGAGATATGGGAAATGGTTAAGTTTCCCCATTCTCTCATTTGGTGGCCTATGTTCCTTCTTCCTCTAACACCTTCCTACCCTTAAAATTTGAGATCTACATTAAAGAATCGAAGATATACACCATTTAAGGCTAGACCTACATCGTTTCAAGAGGGAATTCATCAGATTAAGGAGTTTGGTTCGATTGCTTACTGCCCAGAATCTTAATTCATTGATTTTAACTTATTTTGGAGAATCGGTGAGTGATTTGTATTCTTATATGGATTTAATGAAGTATATGAATGTTTGATCACGTTTTTCATCAAATTCAAGTGTTTTACCATAGATCTACACCTTGGTAAGTTCATTTTCATATGGATCACCATAGGATCTAATCTAGCAATTTTAAACCGGTAATTTCTATGCTATTTCATATGTTTATCTATGCTATTTCGTGTGTTTATGCAAGTTAGATCCATAATTTAGTTCATATGTTCATTTATCATGTTTGGTGAAATTTGCATAATTTTGGTAATAATCGTCATATTCATGTTATTATTGATTTCAAAACATACTTGTGGTTGTATAGGATGAATTAGATGAATATATTTAGTCGATTAGCGAAGTTTTGGTCAAACTAGGAGTTTGATTGGGCATGTGCAGGTTTTTGGTTGAACGTGCTACAGTGATGTGGGTTGAACGTGCCTGCTACAGTGATTATGGGTCGAACGTGCTACAGTGACGTGGGTCGAACGTGCTCTGCTACAGTGACGTGGGTCGAACGTGCTACAATGATGTGGGTCGAACGTGCATGCTACAGTGATTGTGGCTCGAACTTTCTACAATGATGTAGGTCGAACGTGCAGGCTATAGTGATTGTGGGTCGAACGTGCTACAATGATGTGGGTCGTACGTGCATGCTACAGTGATTATGGGTCGAACGTGCCTGCTATAGTGATGTGGGTCGAACGTACATGCTACAGTAATTGTAGGTTGAACGTGCTATAGTTATGCGGGTCGTACAGGCTCTGTTACAGTTATGTGGGTCGAACGTGCTACAGTGATGTTGGTCGAACATGCATGCAGCAATGATTGTGGATCGAACATGTTATAGTGATGTGGGTCTAACGTGCAACAAAGTTACAGTGATTATGGGTCGAACGTGCTACAGTTATGTGGGTTGAGCATGCTCTGGTACAGTTATTGTGGGTCAAGCGTGTGTTGCTACAGTGATCGTGGGTCGAGCGTTTACTACTACAGTGATCCTGGTCGCGCATTGCTACAATTCTGGTCATGCAATGCTCAAGGGTGTTGAGATGATTACTTCGATGAGAGTCCGGATGAGGATGTTCGAAGTGATATGATTTGTTCATTGTTCGTCATATGCAACAAATGTGGGAATGACTCAAGGATGTATTGAGTTCATATAAAAGGATGATTCAAGGATGTATTAAGTACGTATGAACTGATTGCTCTAAAGTGTTCTGAGCTCATGAGTAGTCGTAATTGAGAACGACTAGAGATGAGAAGCCAAGGAATTATCATTATCGTAGGTTCTAGCAGGCTCAAAGAAAGAGTATGATCGAAAGACCAATTGTAGGTCGAGTGCCTTGGGTGTCGTGTATGGCCTAGACACGTGTTGTGTATAGCGGATGGGGCTTTGCTAGAACCGAGGCGTCAAGTATGGTCCTTGACAATTGTAGGAAAATTGTTAGTCAGTCATACGATTAACGATGGTTTCAAAGCAAGGTTGGTGGTGATAGTCAGAGTCAGTCATGGACGTTTGAATGCTTGGTTGTATTGATTGTACCATCTCATGGAGATTATCTGACTTCGAGTGAGGTGTTCCTTGGGTGCTTGTCTGATATTGGTTTCGGCCTCTGGGGTTTGTGCTTGATGGATGCCAAGTTCGATTAAGGTGGTTTTCGTGAGAGATAACTAGATATTGTAGAAGTTGCTTTTTCCATGTTTGAATGGTAGTCCTGATTGCCATGGTTGAATTGTTGTTCCTTTGGGTGTTTAGATTGTAAAAGCTATCACTGTCGGAAGTGGGGAAGGCAGTCATGGATACCTCTCTGGTGCTTGGGTAGATTAGTTTGTTTATCTACCTCTTCTCATACACTTTATTAATGAAGTTTGTTAGCTGTTTTATCGCCCACTAAGACTGTTGTCTGACTCTAGATTTCATGTTTCCCTCTTACTACTTTGGACTATTCATCTGTTTTTGGATGGGCAGACTAGGTGGCAAGTGATAGGTGATTACTTAGTGAGGACGATGTTGTTGTTCGGAGGCGAGCAGGAGACTGGCGTACTATCTTACTTACTATCGAGTATTTCTATTTCTGCTATTTGTTATTCTCTGAGTGTTGTAGTGAGTTAATTTGTATAAACACTATTGTTGTAAACTAAGTCTGTGGGTATTACTTTCTAGTCATTATGAAAGTTTAGTGTTTTCTGCTTCACTATTAATCCTGTTGTATATATTCTATTATATTTTATCCTTGCACTGTGAGATTTACTACAGGTTCCGATTGTGTTTACCTACTATGATGATCGTCCATAGCTGCCTGGCACACCTTTCAGCGCATTATTCCCCTTGTATAATGTGGGGGTTGTGGGCGGCTATCACATTTGGTGTTAGAGCTCTGGTTATCGATTTTAACCGAAGTTTGAATACGTAATCACGTATGAGAGACATATTTGTATATTTCAGTTGGATGTATACTGTATGATACTATATAGTATAGTAGTGTTTGTACTTCTTTAGCAATTTATCTTGTATGTGGACTAATCATTCCATTTTAGATTTAGAATGAGTCGTCAAA